>OY730180.1:38508463-39221492 GCA_963422495.1 Polyommatus iphigenia
TCTACCTGACAATCTAGTGAAAAAGCTGCAAGCCTCAAATTGCAGGGTAGATGTGTATTTTCAACATTCTCGATATTATGTATAAGGATACATAGATTAGTTAGTATAACGATGTCAATACTGGGTTTAAGTCAATTTGCGTTCGGTAGTTCGGAGTGTGAAGAAAGTATTAAAAAAATGGGATCTAACATAACGCATCGCTAAAACAATCTACTTCAAACCTAAACTCCATAATATGATGTCCATATTCTTGGCGGTTGTGGTGCCTTATGGTCAAATCTCATACATTTTTGATGATAATTTTAATTGTGAAAAATATCAAATGAAAATTGACTTGAGTCCTGTTTAGAGAGTTGATGAGTGAATGCATTTAACTTTATTTTATTACTGGAGTTTGACTTAACGTTAGTTTGTGTACCAGTTAGGTAATAACGATGGACAAATTACTTTCCATTAATACATTGTAATTATTTCATTACATGTCTTTTATTTATACTCTTAGTACATGGAATTGGTACATTTTGGTTTGCATCAAATGGGGTAGTTCTGATTTTTTTATATGTTGTATGTGATGAGGTGGTAATGTCAAATATAATTTATCCACCTCGAAATCCTTCCGGAACATTCGAAAATTCATGAGAAACCATTAAATTTTTGATCAGTTTTCAGTTTTGCCATTTTTTACCACCAAGAACCTGTTTAATGGTAGAAGTCACCAGAAATTACTTTAAAGTAGACTAAATTTGCAACAAAATGAGAATAGTTGGGTCTCGATAAACTGAATAGTTTCAAAGATACAGCTTTTCAAATGTTTGCAAAATCTCAAAAAAAAATTCACTACGTCGTGTGTAGAAAACATAATATTGGAAATGGCTGTAGTTACTATTAGTCGGTCAGCATCCTCCTCTGCTTGTAGTGTAAGAATATTGTTCCTCTCCAGTTGCACCTTCAGCATGTTGATGAATCTAACCTTGTTCCTGTCATTCAATAGGAACTTATCCTGAGCAACTGAAACAATGGTTGTCTCGTCAAAGATAACAGGGAGGACTTTGCTCTAACTCTATGGAGACGTTCAGAGCTTTTGGTGTTTTTTCCTGAAGCGTCATAATTGATACCCGTCGAAAACCACGATTATATAGGAGCCGTAGTGACTTCTCAAGTATTGGACATATCTGGCACCATTTTCTCCAAAAGACACATTCCGAGGCCACACAACTTTGTGGAGCAAATGTCCACTATAATAAAATTCCTGTGACGACCTCAACTTCAACCGCCACATGCAAAGTTAATACGTATAACACAGACTTTGAATTTTTAAACTCTAATTAGCTGTGCCCGCGACTTCGTTCGCGTGGAATAGTAATTATGGGCATTATATTTATTTTGGTGAACAACTTGTTCAGCTTTATAAATTATAGCTGTTATCCACGGCTTCGTCTGCGTCTATTTAATTAATGCATTTTTTTCGACCAACGATTCTTAGACCATAATATAAAAACGATTATTTTGAGTTAATCTTAAAAGATAGACACGTACTATCACGGACATTTTAAGCGAACTCTTAAGAGTCCGTATACGAAATTTTGCCGATTTCGCTCATTTAACAGACGTGATTTAACAGTTAAAATACAGTATTTCTATAAGTTTTAATGCACAACATGTAAGATCATTTCAATTATAATCTAATGTTGCAGCTAGATTTTTTATTTTTTTTAAGTATCTTTAAATAATCCAACTCAAACCCGCGACAGTTTTGTGATTTTTGCTGTAAAAGGTTTAGAATATCACCTTTTTATGGATTGTATTGACGTCTTAACGGTATGAAAAAAATACAATGTACTGTTGAGAAAGTCGTCTATACAATGTTGGAATTACTTTTTACCACTTTCACATAAAAAACCCTTTAAAAAACAGAATACCTATAACTGCCCGCTAGGGAGTTTTGGCGGGCATGTGAAAGAGTGCTGTTGTGTTTTTGTATTATTTTCCTAAAATTGTGTTAGCTGGGTTTTTAATGTGTAATATTGGTAGAATATTAACCATTAGATATTCGTGTTCATGCACAAGTGCAGAAAAGTGATGTAATATCCAGAAACGTGCTATTTTGTGTTCCCTCCAAAACTCCATCGAAAGTTTCAGTAAAGCGTCTACCACTTTACTGAATCGACCGACTTGACTCCTGTGACTGTATTGACTTTTACTTAGACTTTGACTAGACTTTAGACCTGACGATACATGAAAACGATGATGAAAATTATAATAGGAGGAATATGGTTTTCCCGCCATATTCCTTACCTTTTTACCTTGTCTGTGGCACAACATACACATCCTTTGTGTCAAGTTGCCAAAAAAGAAGAAAAAAAAAAAAAAAAAACTGCCCGCTAACTTGGCGATCGTCCTTTTTCGCGAGTGTGAAGAGAGCAGTAGAAAAGATAGTACGGGCTCTTAAAGAGGAATAATTCTTCCATACATATTTTTGAGCATCTTGGGCCGTTTCTGCAGCGCACGCAACGGTAACTCTCAAAGATGAATAATTTTCCCTGCTTTTTCCACATTTTCCTATGTTTCATCGCTCCTAAAAGTCACAGCGTGATGTTATTATAGCCTAAAGCCTTCCTCGATAAATGGGCTATTTAATACTGAAAGAATTTTTCAAATCGGACCAGTAGTTCCTGAGTAATCTCAGGAACTACTGGTCCGATAATACTAATGCGCGTTCAAACAAACAAACAAACAATTAAACAAACAAACAAACTCTTCAGCTTTATAATATTAGTATCGATTAGTATACATTATTTCATTTTATAAAATATTATAATGCTTATTAATAATTCATCTATACTTAATAATTAATCTATACTTTAATATTATAAAGCGGAAGAGTCTGTTTGTTTGTTTGAACGCGCTAATCTCAGGAACTACTGATCCGATTTAAAAAAATCTTCCAGTGTTAGATAGCTTATTTATCGAGGAAGGCTATAGGCTATATTTTATCACGCTAAGACTAATAGAAGCGAAGAAATAGAGGAAAATGTGGAAAAAACGGAACGAAAATATATTTCAAAGGGCTTATTTGAACGCGCTAATCTCAGGAACTACTGCTCCGATTTGAAAAATTTTTTCAGTGTTAAATAGTTCATTTATCGAGAAAGCCTATAGGTTATATTTTATTATGCTACGACTAATAGGAGCGAAGAAATAGTGGAAAATGTGGAAAAAACGGGAGGAAATTATTTAAAAGGGCTTGTTTGAACGCGCTAATCTCAGGAACTACTGGTTCGATTTGAAAAATTCTTTCAGTGTTAGATAGCCCATTTATTGAGAAAGGCTATAGGCTATATTTTATTACGCTAAGACTAATAGAAGCGAAGAAATAGAGGAAAATGTTCAAAAAAACGGATTAAATTATTTGAAAGGGCTTATTTGAACGCGCTAATCTCAGGAACTACTGGTTCGATTTGAAAAATTCTTTCAGTGTTAGATAGCCCATTTATTGAGAAAGGCTATAGGCTATATTTTATTACGCTACGACTAATAAAAGCGAAGAAATAGAGGAAAATGTGGAAAAATCGGGGGAAATTATTTGAAAGGGCTTATCTCACAACCTACTGGAGCAATTTTTCTGTTATTTGGCACAGACAAGAAGTAGAGCACGTAAAGGATCATAGGCTATTTTTTGTGGACATATTTGTCTGTGAAATATCTAATTTACGCGGGCGAAGCCGCGCGGAACGTCTAGTAAGTCATATTATTTCATTTTGTTTACTCACCTCAGCAACTTTGAACAGCTGTAGCTAGGGAACTATCGGATTTTAATAGACCAAATTGGTCTCGTTTTGTTGAAAATTTTGTCTACTTTAATAACGTACATTAATTTATGCCGTCAAATAGATCAATAATTGACCACATTGACGAGAACTTGTAAAAACTCGAAAAATAAATGTTTTTTTGGAAAATTTACAAATATTTGAACAGCTGTATCTTTGAAACTATTCAGTTTATCGAGACCTAACTATGCTCATTTTGTTAAAAAATGTTGTCTACTTTAAAGTAATTTCTGATAACTTCTACCATTAAACAGGTCCTTGGTGGTAAAAAAATGGCAAAAACTGAAAACCGATCAAAAATGTTATGGTTTCTCATGAATTTTACAATGTTCCGTAAGGATTCCGAGGTGGAAAAATTATATTTGACATTACCACCTCATCACATACAACATATAAAAAAATCAGAACTACCCCATTTGATGCAAGTGAAGACCCCTTTTATTGTACGATTTCCATGGACTATCTATAATCTTTATTATTCCTTCGATCGTGGAAAAACGAGACACAATAGCCTTTCAATTGTTATCGCGGCCTACTTCGGCCTTACGGAAGTTGAAGCGTTAAATCCCTTTTAGGGTTCCGTACCCAAAAGGTAAAAACGGGACCCTATTGGCTATTACTAAGATTTCGATGTCTGTACGCCTGTCTGTCTCCAGGTGGTGTAACTCAACAACGGTAATAGCTAGAGAGTTGAAATTTTCACAGATTATGTATTTCTGTTGCCGCTATAACAAATAGTGAGGGTGCCCTAGAACAATTTTTTTTTATTAGGTACTAACAACCTAATTTTTTGTGAGTAGCTTTATTTTGATAAGACAAACAACTTTTTTATTTGCGAAAAATCTTGAAAGTGGTAGCTAACAGAGATAGAAAGGATTTCATACTTTGATTTGATGGTCCTAAAATATGGATTTTTCTATTTGTAGGACAATGTTACTCTTAAATTATATAACTATTAACCTACCATACAAAAATGGTTAGGGTTTCCGTTTTAGGGTTCTGTAATCAACAAAACTTGGTTGCCTACGGTTGCTTGGCCGATTTTTCATGGTTCACATGACACACAATTTCATACAAATTTTGACATTTCATGCTTTAGTTCAAGAAAAGTTTAAGTAGGGTTTTACATTCCTTACAACAAAAAAACCAAAGTAAGTATTAACTTTTAATCAGTTCAAAGTTAGCTAACCTATACACCCTCGAGGTAACATTACGGACTAGCACCTGATTTATACCTTTACTGAGTAATGTCTGCAATGATCTAAATGTCACATAGCCAACTCCACAACTTTTTGCCTCTGTGAAACTGAACGCCCCATGAACAATGTAACCCATGGTTTCCCTTATCCCAGATTTCCTTACAGTTTCCACATTTGAAGGCAACCATAACTCTCTCATACTCTGAACATATTCTGATGGTTCTTTGGAGGTTTTCTTGGGTTTTTTCAATGATGTAATCTGAAAATTTAGTTGCTCTATTTAGACTATGAAAATCTCTCATATGATCAAGTTAAACAAAGTAATTAAAAGTAGTTAAACAAAGTAAACAAGAAAGTTTCTCAAAAGACTAATTAGATAGTCATATTGTTTATTGATGATGATAATAATAATAATCATCTCCGACTTGTGTGTTTACATACATTTTACTTTTTAGTAACATTTCTATGACAAGATGGTGGATCAGAACTTTATTATTAAAATATAAAGAACTTACTTGCTTATTGTCAGCTTTCTTTTTACATTTAACTCTTTGTCTGCGCAGTTGTTTCAAAAGTTTTCTGTGTTCGATTTTCTTCTCTTTCCTCACTTTAGCATTGCAATCTTCATGATGGGGCTCAGTTATACATTTTAATTTCAAATCATTAACTTCTGGTAGACAAATATTGGCATGATTCTGTAGACTGCCTCTGCTGACAACTTGAATATAAATTGCAACTAAACAGGAATCCATGTTGTCTACTTCAGGCAACTTTTTCTTTCTTTTTATACATTCCTAAAATAATACATTATTTAATATTTTTATTTGATATCTAGGCATCACCAGATACTTTTTTTTTTAGTTGTGAACTATTTATTTAACAAAGGAAACAGAATAGCTTATGTTCTTCAAATCTTGAATAAATTCTTACCTGTAACTCATTAATTAATCTTCTATCCCGAAGAACAAAGAATTTATCATTTTTAACACCACTCCAATCTCTGATTAAAATTTTCCATGGGCAAATAAATGGGCTTGGTTGAGCCAATTTTATAAAGTTTACTCTTTTGCTTGGTGGTTTCCTAAAGTACTTGTCTTTTAGTTTTGTTTGTAAAGATTTTTCTTCTAGAAAACCAGAATGTGAGTCAGGAGGCATGTAAGCTTCGCCTGCCTCAAAAGCCAGGCTCTCTGTTTCACGCAGGCCTCCTGATCTTCCACCAAACATGACAAAAGTAAGCCAAAATGGCAGACCATACCCTGGCGGAATTATAATGTCCCACCCATTGTTATATCCTGTAATAAAAAAAATCGTTTAGTTTAAATATTTTTTATGTAACACCAAACATGACTTTCTAAAGGTCAAAATTATAAGTTAATTACATGAAAAAATGTTTAATACTGTTTCAAAATAATAATTACCAATTTTTTTACTACATTCTTGTGATCCAGGTCTTTGAATCAAGACAACTGGAATGGGTTGTAGCTTGGGATCATCTTCATTTACCTCCCCAGGGACAATCTGGGTTTTGGTTATATGCTCAATATACTCTGCATTAGTTACTTTTTTATTTTTGATAAGTTCTCTAACTTTTTCATCCCATAAGGGCGAAGAGGACAGAAAAGGTGGTATGCTTGTTAAGGTTTCAATATTAATCTCGTCTACTTTTACAAGTTGTGCTTTAGTGCGTTTTGCTGGACGAGAGAGCCTTGGATCTTTGACTATTAAGCCAATAATAATTCTAGGTGGCAATTGTGCTGGGGAGCTCAGCGATTTGAGACTTAACCAGTAGTTAAATTTGTCTTCTAATGCTAGATCATGTTTTTTGCAAATAATATTTGCAACCCATTCCTTTGATTCAACATTTTTTATATCGCTGACACATTTTAAAGCATTAGTTATCACTGCATGACTTTTTGGGCCTGTCAATCTAAACCTGTTAATTCCAGTAATTACTTTCATTTGTATTCCTGTATATTTATTTTCTATTTTTCGTTTCTTTGAATTATCAACAGAGTTTGATTTCGAGCTGTTTGTAATAGTTGATAATGTTGATTCTACATCTTTTGCAAAAGCTGGGTGGACAAAAAGCCAAAGTTCTGTAGGGGAAGTCCACGAAAAGTAGACAGAACCAATAAATCCATAAGGATACTCATTAGGCTTAAAAATATTAATTGATCCTTCTCGATTCCCGGAAAGATAAGCTTTTGCAGCTATTCCTAGCCCACACGCACTGCTCGTAATAGAACTAAACATATCTCTAATGACCTCTATTTCTCCTCGTATTTGTATAGAAGTGTAATAAGATAAGTCTTGCATAAGGCAATGTGCTGAACTGGCCCGATAGCACGCCCTGAAGGCTTTGTCACATGGTCTGTAAGCCAATCGATGGCCCCATTTCTCTATCATATGAAACCTCTTTGCGTGCCATATATGAGTTTCGAGCCACAAATTTCTTCTCTGCCGTCTTGTATACTCCTCGAGCAGGTTAGCTGGACGTCGCCTATATTTCCTAGATGGTCTTTTTTGTTGAGGAGGCAGTCCACTCTTCTTCAACTGTTCCATGTGTCCTTCCCTCAGCCGTCTCGGGAGTCTCTTGCTGTTGTGACTCATGACTCTGCGTCGCATATGAACCGGTAATGTTTGGAATATGAGTTTGGTTTTACTGGGCCGTAAGATACTTTCTGTCATTGCTGCTATTTCTACACTCCTTGAGGCAGCGAATTTAAAGGTATTAGCAGCCGTCGGTAATACTTCATTACCTCCCGGCGAAGCATCGAATTCTTTTGCTGAAGTCTCCATTTTTGTTTTACGATACACAACTATTACATCAATTAAGTATACACTCTAAAAGCTAACAGTATAATAAACTCTTTTTGATTGAAAATTTATTAAATTGAACTCGGAATTTTTTTTTTTTTTTAATAACTAATAACCTTTTAAGGTTAGAAAATTGTAAACATTTCAAAGTTCAAACTCACGAGGAAACAACATTGTCATCTGTCACTTGTGAAATGTCATAATTTTTTTTTTTAATTCGTCCCGGTCGGGACAGGCAAAAGGAGCGTTGCCCATACAGCCATTTCTATGTTTACTCTATTTAATAAATGATAGTGAAGGCCGAAGCCAATTCTTTAATATTAACCATCTGAAATAGAGTTTTCATCAGGCCGAAGCCAATTCTTTTATATTAACCATCTGAAATAGAGTTTTCATCAGGCCGAAGCCAATTCTTTGATATCAATAATATGAAATAAGTTTTTTCATTAGGCCGAAGCCATTTCTCATGTGTTGATAGTATTTTACTGTCCCTTCTTCAATTTGACTCTTGCCAGATGCCTAAAAAGTCTGTTAACCCTTTCAGTTCGGCCTACGGCTACAGTTCTTAGACTGAAACTTAAAATATGAATCTTCATGCGTTAGAACGTTGTAAAATACTTATATTGAAATAAGATTACTATAAAAAACTATCTAGACTTTTTCTTATGGCTGAAATCTAGACTTTTAACCATGGGACAATATGTCCCATCAGTCTTGAAACCCATTGTATTTGAGTAGGTTTTCCATATATTTTTTGGAAATATTATAAATTAAATTTTATAAATGAAACAATAATGTTATATTTACCATTTATTGAATGTAATTTAAAAACATTATATCTGCTTAGTATTTTAGGATAATAAAGATTTATATGAATTAAAAAAAAACGGGAGCAGGGGGCAAAATACTGAGAGAAAATATGGGCATCAGGACAGATGAAATGATGCAAAACAGTTTTTACATAAAAAAACGATCTTTTCTCAGCGATTTTTTTATAATTTAGCGTTTTGAAGACATCCTGAAATAAGTACACAATCATGCAGAAGCAGCAAAAGCAGTATTTCCATAGAAATTGTAAATCCGCATATAGCAATCAAATCTCCTTCAATCTAAGGATAAGTAAGTTTAAAAAAGATTGATGGGATCCAGTGTCCCAAAATCAAAATTGTGTATCAAAATTCCAATGTTTTGCAAAGAAAATATCGTTAACATAAATTAATTGGCTTACAGAACGTAGTAGATATAAGAACTTACCTGAAAACAACCATACAACAATTTAAATCTTTTATCAAAAGTGTAACGTCTTTTCCGTGTCCTTTATAAATTATCACAGACTAAAAAATAATGTTGCCAGACAAAAACTACCATTGTCAATGTATAAAGTGAAGATCCATTTACGATATGGGATACATAATCCCATTTATAAAGTAAATTTAAAGCCTCAGTCCTCAGTTACATATCCATGGGATTTTATGTCCCAACAGTCATCTGAAGTATGGGACATATACATACCAACAGGTCCGAAAGGGTTAATAAACAGTTCAAAGTTATGTACATTAATTAAATAATATTTTATTACTAAAACTAAGAAAAACGAGATGAAAAGCAAATATAAAAGAGAATTATTTACAACCACAAAGTACATATATATAATTAGGAAATTTACAACACATAACCATGAACGTAGAAAAAAAGGCGGACGGAGTCTTGTTATATACAAAACTGTGTCTTCACCAATGATATTGTATGTTACTAACGTAACTAGATTGGCAGTTTACGACAGCAACGCGTCACCACTTTGAAGATGCCTGCAGGCATATCTGCCATACATAATGACATAATAACATTATGAAGTGACATTGTCTTTTGGGCTATCAAGTGGTTACGCATTTCTGAGAATCGTTTGTAAGACGTTGCCACTCTAGTATTTTAGAAACTCATTGGTCTTCACCATAAAGTTAATATACCTATCGGAATAGAGAAACAAAGGCCTGAGTAAGCGAGATGTCACTATCAGTAACACTGCGTGGTAGAAAGAGAAGCGTGATTTGAGGTTGCATAGCTTTTTTTTCATCTGTTTGACAGTCTGTCTGCCCCTGAGCCGATCGTTGTCAATTTGGGCTCTCAGAAAAATTGTGATTTTAAGTTAAATAATGAATAATTTTTAGAAATACTGCTCTAGAAACATGGTTAAATGTTTGTGGAATGATTGTGGATCCACACATCGAAAAAACCCGGACAAATATTCATTTCACAGGTGAATTATTCTACATCGACAGGACCTAGTTTTAAGTTTATTTTTGCCAATTCCCTACGAGTTATTGGTATTGATTTTCATAATTCACTTCTTTAAATATTTATTTATATGGAAAACATAACTTGACTAGCCATGGTGCACAATTTTAGGATATTTTGTGTAAACAATTTTCATATATTTTACACTAGGGCTGCATCAAGTTATCGATAAGTAGTATCGATATGAAAATATTTTTTAGTTAAGTATACTAATTATCTACGAATGTTGAAATGATAACATACTCATCCGTAGTTTATAATTAGTTTAAGTATATTAATATACTATCATACATAATTTATCGTTTTTAAGGGTCCGCACCCAAAGGGTAAAACGTCCTAGTAGTCGGGTCCCGCTCTACTACTAAGACTTCGTTGCCTGTCCGTCTGTCCATCCGTCCGTCTGTCTGTCTCCAGGCTGTATAACAAGAACCGCTATAGTAATAGACTTCTGAAATTTCCACATATGTAATGTCATTCTACATTAAATATGGCTGCTCATCCAAGATAGGGGAATAGTTTTAAAAAGCACTTCTGCAAGATGGGCATCAAATAAAAGGGCTCATTGAGAGTGAATTGAAAATTAATAGGGTCTAGTGAAGTCGTCTCGTGTACTGATGTGACGTGACGTGACGTAACCTGTCGTGTCGAATCGTGTCATGACATGTCGTGTCGTATCGTGCCGGGTTTTAGAAAATGCCCGGTTGAAACCGGTCACCCTTCATGCGCGAGTCCGACTCACACTTGGCCAATTTTTCAGATTTCCTGCTGACCTGGATACCAGAAATTCATGGCTTAAAATAATTAACCGTCCAAACTGGACTCCGAAGAAAAATTCATGCATATACTTAATTATGCAGCAAGCATTTTGAAGAAAAGTCATATTTTACTTCAAAATTACAATTTTTATTATACCTATCTATGCAGTTTTATTTTATCCCATTCTGTTTTTACAATCTTACAATTATTATTCCATGATCGATATTTTGTCGAATTACAAGATGTTTGTACATCACTGACACGCACACGTAAACATAATTGTATACACAGATGTAAATCAAATTTTGGTTAAGCTTGACAGCTCGGGATTGTTTCTCTATTCCGATAGGTATATTACCTTTATGGTCTTCACTTTTCTTCAGAGTCGGCCACGCACACATTCTGACGCCTGTCAAATGGTATGGACTAGCGCAAGAATGTGTGCGTGCTGTTATAGCTTTAGTATGTATGTAACATCCCTTAGTCAGCCCCTTTCCTACCTATCCAGCATTTCCTTTGTGTAGCAGCTTCGGTTGCATTCCCAGTCCCACACTCTCCATCCAATATCCAACCGCGCTAGACGTGTGCATCAAAAATCAAAAATTGTTTTTTTTAAAAAGCCAAAATCCTTGTGCGTTGTAACATTGGTGGCAGCGAAAGGGGATTTTAAAAGTCCCTGGAAAACGTCTTCCGAAAACTCTTCTAAATCCTCAGTATCCTAAATCTTCTATATCCAGTGAAAAGTGTTTCGTGAAAGTGCTAATTCCAATCAACCACAAGTCGAACTCTTACATAAAAAATAATTATTTCTATTCTTGCACACTTTAAGTCTAGTTAAATATCGAACTTTAATCCTAAATACGTCGTGCATTCGCCGAAGTAACCTGACCCGCCGAGCCCGACGACTGCATCGAGATAAGCCGAGCTCCAGTCTAAACATGATAAGGTGCATCGCCGCAGCCAGATTCCTGTGAGTGATTTAGTATTCTATTTCTGGTCATTGCAATTTAATATTAAGAAATATTTTTGTTTTGTTTTAAAGAAATTACAGCTAACTTCTATTGAATATAATTTAAGATGTCTGAATCTAGAGCCCCTAGCCCTAAATTTGAAAGACCTGAAATAAATGTGAATGACATGGATGACGAAGCAGGTCCGTCCTCACAACCGGGACCGATCACTAGGTCCCAGAAAAAAAATAAAAACACTGCTGCACCTAAGGTAGAGTTAGATTTATCAACATTATTAAAATTTATAAAGCCTTACGACGGTGCTAGGGAATCACTAAATTCTTTTCTAGTAAATTGTAGCAATGCCCACGATCTCGCCACAGATAGTCAAAAAGATATTATATTTAAATACATTTTATGCCAATTACAAGGGAGAGCACAAACTGCATGTTCTATTAAGGAATTCGTAAATTGGGCGCAACTTAAAGAATTCTTGAAGACGCAATTTAGTGAGCGCAAACACTACGCCCACTTACTAACCGATCTGCAAGAATGTAGACAACAAACTAACGAACCCGTGAGCCAATATGCCCTAAGGGTAGAAACGTGTTTGTCACAACTATTAACAGAAATTTCAATTGCCCATGGAAATAAAAGTAGGGAAATGATAGGTCGTACAGCTGCGATGGAGGAACTAGCACTCCATCACTTCCAGATGGGTCTCACGCCGAGAATTTCAAACATCGTCCGGTGCAAAGCACCACGTACTCTTAACGAAGCAGTGAATTTTGCCATATCCGAGGAAAAACTCCAACAATTTATTTATAAAAATTCTCAATCGCAACCGCGACCGGAAAGACCGCGAATGATTAAGCCAAACCCCGGTAATTTCGTTAGCAACCAACCAGCCTTTAGATTCAATCGTAATAATATGCAGTCGCGATCACCACAACCTAATCAAACAAGCAGTGCGTCGGAGGTCATATGCAGATACTGCAAGGCACCCGGGCACACCCTAGAAGAATGTAGGAAGCGTCAATTTAATAATGAAAGATTTAGGCTCAATCAAAATCCGAGATCGCAACGGGTTAATTTCATATCTGAACCTACCGAAATTGATTCCGTCGAAGACACTAACCCTACTGAAGGCTACGACACTGTCGATATCGGACCAAAAAACGCATAAGCGTCTCGTCCTATTGCCGTGCGGGACCTAAAAAACTTCAAACCGGCACAAAATTATCCTCTGTTTCCTCTGTTTCCTCTAGAGTCACGCAACAGGGTAACCAGCCCCAAACTGAAGACTCCTTAATTAATAAAAATAATAAATTATCCTCTGTTTCCTCTAGAGTCACGCGACAGGGTAACCAGCCCCAAACTGAAGACTCCTTAATTAATAAAAATAATAAATTATCCTCTGTTTCCTCTAGAGTCACGCGACAGGGTAACCAGCCCCAAACTGAAGACTCCTTAATTTATAAAAGTATTAAATCATCCACTGTATCCTCTAGAGACACGCGACAGGGTAACCAGCCCCAAACTGAAGTCTCCTTGATTACTGATAATTCACTGAATCAAAAAAATAAAATATTGTCAACATTTGAAATCACTAATGACCCAAGCATTATGCTCTTACCTTATGTACTAGTCGAAACTTCTATATCCAAGCTTCCTATATCCTTGCTTGTAGACTCAGGTTCATCCGTAAGCCTAATTAAACATTCCTGCCTACAGATTCATCCATCCCTTAAAAAAGAATTTATACAACTCAAAGGCATTGACTCCTCTGAAAATCCTATCCTTACTAATGGACATTTTGAACTTAAGCTAAAAATCCAAAAATCCTCCGTATCACACATATTTCACGTTGTTGATAAAATCCATTTACCTTATGATGGTATTATCGGGTCAGATATGCTCAATGCTCTTAACTGTAACATAGACTACAACAAGGACCTACTTTATATCGGAGAATCATCACTAAAACTAAATTTCAATGAACCGGCATATCTAATTCCACCCAGGACCGAACAAATTATTGAGTGTTCAGTATCAAATCCTGAAATAAAGGAAGGTTTTATTTTAGACCAAAAAATTTCTGACTCCTTATTAATTGCAAACTGTGTTGTTAGTGTAAAGCAAAATAACAGAATAAATTTGTCCGTCGTCAATCTTTCAGAAAAAAAAGTTACTCTAAATTCAAACCTTAATTTAAAAATAATACCGATAGAATCCAATAATTTAAACTGTTATCATACTGCCTCTGTAAATCATTTAAGTAGCTCACCTCCTAATTTTACAAAACGCACTGAAAAAGTTCTACAACAATTACGTATTACACACCTTAATGAAGAAGAGGCTAATGCATTAATGGAGCTTTGTTCCGATTATTCAGACATATTTCATTTACCCGATGAAAAGCTTACTTATACAAATGCTCTTAAACATGAAATTAAAACTACTACCGACATCCCGATCCACACGAAAACTTACCGGTTTCCTGAGGTGCATAAAGCAGAAGTCCGTAACCAAATCAACAAGATGTTGGATCAAAATATAATTGAACCATCCAATTCACCATGGTCTTCCCCGATTTGGGTGGTACCAAAGAAACTAGATGCGTCAAACGTTCAAAAATGGAGAGTCGTAATAGATTACAGGAAGCTAAACGACGTGACTATTGGTGACACATATCCTATCCCTCAAATTACTGAAATCCTGGACCAACTGGGTCAAAGTACTTACTTTTCCACGTTAGATTTAGCATCAGGTTTCCATCAGATCCCTTTAAATGAAGAAGACAAACCCAAAACTGCATTCACTGTACCAGAAGGTCACTATCAATTTCTAAGGATGCCGTTTGGACTGAAAAATGCACCGGCAACCTTTCAAAGACTAATGAATAACGCACTTTCCGGATTGCAAGGCTTACGTTGCTTTATTTATTTAGACGATATTATCTGTTATTCTCACGACTTGTTATCACATATTAAAAATTTAGAACTCATTTTCCAAAGAATAAGAAAATTTAACCTGAAGTTGCAACCCGACAAGTGCGAATTCCTGCGTCGTGAAGTTTTATATTTAGGCCACATTATCACAGAAGATGGCGTTAAGCCAAACCCGAATAATATCAAATCTGTTGTCGAATTTCCTATCCCGCAAAGTCCTAAAGACGTCAAATCCTTCCTCGGTTTAGTATCCTATTACCGAAGATTTATCCCAGATTTTTCAAAACTAGCTAAACCTCTAACCAACCTTT
This sequence comes from Polyommatus iphigenia, assembly GCA_963422495.1. NCBI lineage: Eukaryota > Metazoa > Arthropoda > Insecta > Lepidoptera > Lycaenidae > Polyommatus > Polyommatus iphigenia. Next base: position 38,523,570 of record OY730180.1, read on the forward strand.
TAAAGAAAGATCAGCCCTTTTTTGGGAAAACCAACAGCAACTAGCCCTAGAAGCACTTAAAAATAAACTTACCTCCGCACCCGTCCTATGTTATCCCGACAATACCAAACCCTTTATACTAACAACAGACGCTTCAAACTATGCTCTCGGAGCTGTCCTTTCCCAAGGCCCCTTAGGTCAAGAGCGCCCCATAGCCTATGCCTCTCGAACCCTTAACAGGAACGAGAGTAATTATAGTACGACAGAGAAGGAGTTGCTAGCCATCCTATTTGGTTGTAAACAGTTTAGACCGTATCTGTATGGACAAAAATTCCAGATAGTCACTGACCACAGGCCTTTAAAATGGCTTTTCAATCATAAAGATCCGTCCAGCAAATTACAGAGATGGCGTCTCAAGCTCGAAGAATACGACTATGAAATAGTGTATAGGAAAGGAAAGCTCAATTCAGCAGCGGACGCCCTATCAAGATATCCAGTTAATCCCATATATCCTGAAAATCCTACACCAACTGAAAATAACAATCCTATACCCCCTACAGAGCCATATTCTGACGTTTTCGATGATAATGAATGGACCACAATAACGTTTAGCCCAATAGACGAAAAAGACTTAGACTTCTCACCACTGAATCCTCCTACTCCGGTTGAATCCGATCCTCTAAATCAGCAATTTCAAAATCCTGTAACTGACAATCTTAACCCTGACTTGAATTTGACATTTGATCCACAACCGTCAACCAGTAGACAAACTACTGTACAACCCGAAATCGATAGCCCTGTAGTTAGTCACGCTCCCTTGGTGCCAACTGATCACTCGGAACAGCCTTCTGCACCTCAAGAACGGTCAACAACACCGGATGAAACCTATAATAATTTCCTTAAATCACCTTCTAGATCTTTTAATACCCGAATTTTAGAACATAACAGCAGTATCCTGAAAAGCAATTATAAAATCATAATTATACCAACTTCAATAGACATGGACGAAAATATACCTTACGTCCAAGAAATTATCAACAATTGTCCTGCACCTATACGCAACGACTTCGAAAAACTCGAAAGGACATTATTTGAATATTTGTCACTCGAATACAATAATAAAATATATATTTTCCTGTTTACAAAAGTACACCATTTCGATTCTTGCACTTACCCGGATATATTCAAATCGCTTAAAACTATAAGAGATCAAATAATGATAAATCACCCAACCGTAAACGATATTAGTATAACAGACTTCCGAAACCCTTTTGATAGGATATCGTTTGTAAAAATCTATAATATACTTGGTCACATTTTCGACGGAACAAATATTTCCATCCACATTTACCATAATAGCTTGATTTATCCTGTTCCATCTGAAATCCAAAAAATCCTTAAAGAAAATCACGATATTCCTATTGCTGGACATTTAGGGCAGAGCAGAATGCTTAGTCGCATAAAAGAAAAGTATTTCTGGACAAACATGCGTAGCGATATCGAAAATTATGTAAAAAATTGTTCATCATGCCAAACAAATAAGGCCTTAAGAAAAATTAATCGCGCACCCATGGTTATTACGTCTACTTCAACATCTCCTTTCGAAAGGTTGGCAATAGATATTGTAGGACCTCTTCCCGAATGCGGCCCTGCAAAATTAAAATACATTTTAACAATGCAAGACGACCTTACAAAATTTAGCTTAGCATATCCGATGCGGAGCATCACCGCTGAAGAAACCAGTGAGTGTCTCGTACACTGCATTTCATTATTCGGAATTCCCAAGCGCATACTCACAGATCAGGGCACAAATTTCACTGCAGAGTTATTTAGTAAGACATGTGAACTGTTCAAAATCAAACATCTTTTCTCATCTCCTTATCATCCCCAAACTCAAGGTGCTTTAGAGAGATCGCACTCCACTTTAAAAGAATATCTTAAATCATATATTAACGAAAATCAGGACAATTGGGCTCGCTACGTATATACAGCTGTATTATCATATAATACCGCTGTACATTCCACTACGCATTACTCACCTTATGAATTATTATTCGGACACAAAGCCCACATCCCGACATCAGTTTACGACGATACATCATCCACGACCTACCCGGAATACGTTAAAATGTTGCAACACCGTTTAAAATATTCCCACAAAAATGCTTTAGAACATATTAGAAAGTCTAAACAAACATCAAAAGATTACTATGACTCGCATACTCGCCCAGTAGAATACAAAGTCGGAGATTTCGTATATCTCAAAAATCATTTAAGACTAAGAAAAGCCCTATCTCCTGTTTGGAAAGGGCCGTACAAGGTAGTTAAAATACACGGCAATCACACATTGTCGCTACTAATTAACAGACGTCATGTTAAACACCATTATGACGAAGTAAAACTTGCAGAGATCCAAGGAGATACTCCAATTTGAAAACCTGAAAAAGAAAAGAAAAGGGTTATACTATTTACATATTTAATTTACACTTTACACAAAATTATACAATATAATATATATTACTTACCTATTATACATTATACATACTTACCTTAGTCGATAAGGAAATACCTAACGGAAGCAATCATCTTCCCTTACAGCATACTGGCTCACGCTCTTCAGGAGTTTACCCGTCGAATCGACACGAGTCCGGGCATATATTTTGATCCAATTGGCGAACTCAAGATCAATGTTGGCCGCTTAGATCTTATCACACCTTATGATATATCATATATGGAACCGAACATTAAGACCATTAACTCAATCTTAGGTACAGTACGGTTTTTATGTAACCAAGTTCAAATTGAAACAATAAAAGACCTGGAATGCCATAATATTCTGGAGCCACTGAGTGTAAGATACAATGATGTTGTTTCGGAATATTCTTCCATTTCACATCTTATTAGTAATAAGAGATTTAAGCGTGCTTGGATAGGTGCCGTAGGATCTTTGTCTAAAACAGTATTTGGTACTTTAAACGAAGATGACGCTATCAGATACGATAACGCTATACGAGATGTACAGGATAACGAAAAAAGACTAAGTTTATTGATAAAAGAAAACATATTGGTTACGACTTCAGTTTTGTCAAAATTTAACGATACACTTTTTAAAATAAAGCTCAATGAAATTAGTCTTACTGAAGCTGTCGACGACCTCTCACTAAAGATGAAAAATATTTCAAAAAATTCTATGGAACTAAACTTTAAAACTAGCATTGATTCCATATTAACAAATCTGGAAGCGTCACTACTAACACTGTCTTTCCAAATGGAAGATATAACAAATGCCATTCTTTTTGGTAGCCGAAACATTTTACATCCAGCTATTTTGCCCCCAAAACAGTTGTATAAAGAGCTCGTCGACAACTATAGGCACCTACCAGCTGACGTTACATTACCTTTAAGCTTAGAATTAAGAAACATTTATAAACTATTGAATGTGTCTAGTATAAGTTGTTTTAGCCTAAACACTAAGATAGTATTTGTAATAAGATTACCTTTGGTGTCCCCTAAACTGTATGATCTATATCATAATATAGCATTACCAACGCCGCATGATGACGTTAAACCAGACACTTTTAGTCTTATTAGGCCCAGTAGTAAATTTATCGCAATGACCAGAGATAAATCAGAATATTGTAAACTCGATTCACTCACGGACTGTCTGGCAATCGACGTCAACGACTACATCTGCAATGTGATGACCGTCTCCCCAACAAGTGCAAACCCCAGCTGTGAAAGTGAGTTAATGTCAAAAGTTATCAGTGTATTACCAGTGCAGTGTCAAACCGATTCTATTAGTGGAATACTCAACGTATGGAAACCGATTTCCGATAATAATTGGATATATGTACAATCCGAAAACATTAAAGTTTATCTAGACTGTATTGACCAAAAGATCATAGAGCTAGATGTAATTGGTACAGGCATCTTGAAGGTGCCGCAAAATTGTGTAGCATTCTGTAAAAATACAAAATTAATACCTAGATACGCTGATGTTAAACTTAACGTTACAGTTTTTCACCCTACTTTTAATATAATTAAGGATCCTTGTTGTATTCTAGATAAGATCCCTAAAGTCCGTGATGAGTCCCCTATTAAACTTAAGAATATTGATTTAGACATTCTTACATCAGACGCCAATTCTAAATTTAATTCCTTATTGAAAGAAACAGATGAAATCCTAAATCAGCAACCAATAATTAAATATGGGACCCATTATTCAATTGTTCTAATTGTAATGTTAATTTTAATGTGTACTTATTTTGTAATTAGGTTATATTTTTACATTAAAGAGCACCGTCTATCCTATCGTTTTCCTAGGCCCTTTCAATCACCTCAAAATACTACTAATGCTATAATAATACCAGATTTAGCTACTTCCGACACAGTTAATTCAAAAAGAAATGTTGATGAAAATTCCATAGTCACACCTAGCAATTCGAAAACTCCTTCACGTGAAATACCCTCACCAAGCATTAGAATCAATATTTAAATTTCTTAATTTTTTCTAAACTTCAGGAACATAGGCCCCTGAAGTTTATTCTACCCCGGGGAGGTGTTATAGCTTTAGTATGTATGTAACATCCCTTAGTCAGCCCCTTTCCTACCTATCCAGCATTTCCTTTGTGTAGCAGCTTCGGTTGCATTCCCAGTCCCACACTCTCCATCCAATATCCAACCGCGCTAGACGTGTGCATCAAAAATCAAAAATTGTTTTTTTTAAAAAGCCAAAATCCTTGTGCGTTGTAACAGTGCGGACCGTGTACATACAGCCATCTGGCCGACTCTGAACGACACAGTTTTGTGTATGGTGGGACTCCGTCCGCCTTTTTTTATACGTCCATGCACATAACCGTTACATAGAACTATCTCTGTGTTACTATATACAATCTCAAGGTATATAGGTAATGACTGGTGAGTATTTATTTATATATCACCAATAGTAGAAAGGACGTACTCATATATTGGCTTATAACAATCGGGTGTTTTCAGAAGCTGCTGAAGGGAGTGCGGGATGGCTTCAGCAGTTTTAAAGATATTGTAGCAGTACCTACACGTTCGTTCACCGATTGAAACAGAGAAAACAACGTGCTCCGAAAGGGACGCATGCCGTCTTTGTATACGTTCGTCGTGGAAGATTGAAACATAGAAGAAAATCGTTCTGCCAAGAACGTACGTTCGGAATAACGAGAGAAACCGTCCGTGTACTATTAAGTGCTTGTGCACCGGACATGAAGCAGCCCTTAAAAGGACTTTTTCTAATAAGAATTCTTCGCAACACTTCACTACGCGTCTTCACATCGTGCCTACATCAAGAGAGGAATCTTCGCAGCGTAGCTACAGTCTTCATGGCGTTTGCAGAGCTGCATAACATCTTCACAAAATGGCGGCACATCTACTCGCGGCGGCGCGGCGTCGAGCGGCAGAGAGACGACGTCGGTATGAAATTCGCGCGCGGACTGAATGGGCCGCGGCATGCGAGCCTATATTTATACGCGTGCGATACCAGCGCCACGAACCGCGGTACAGCCGAATCTTCCGCACGGATAATTTTCCAATCTTGTAAATATTTCCTATTCGATTTTTTTCTCTTTCTTGTTTTGTAAATATTTTTATCCCTTTCTAGATTTCTCTCTCTAATTTGTATTAGCCAATAGAAATTAATCTTTTAACTTTTGTACAGATTTAGAATAATAATAATTATGTAAAATTTTGTATATAAACAGCACAGATTGTTCAATAAAGCACTTCAGTTCACCACAGTAAATCGAGTTTTACTCTTTACTCCTCCGACCTCTAGTGAACTCTTAGAGAGACCAACCGGTCCTCTAAAATATCCATCAAGTGATTAATAAAATTAAATCTTTGAAGAGTAAAACTGTTACAAGTAAATAAAATGTGATCCAAGGTTTGTTCAGAATGATTACAGTAATTACAAACGGGTGAAGACAATATATATATTCTATCTGTGAAGATGAGCATTAAATCGACAGTGACCAAGTCTAAGACGGCAAATAGTAGAATAAAATTTCCTGTCATGAAATGAAACACCTTTAGTAAACCATGGGACTGACAACTCCTGTTTAATATTAAAATACCATTTTCCTTTGGTTTCCATGGTCTGTTTCCAAAAATTTGTAAATTCGATTTTAAAGGTTTCTTTTATTTTGACTAAAACATCAGATTCTGGAAGGCATAATATGTTTTTAATACAATGCTCCTGAGAACGAGTGGTTATAGCTCTTGCTAGAAAATCAGCCTGTTCATTTCCCTTAACACCAATATGTGACGGTGACCAGACTAAAACTATATATTTTTTGTTTAATGTTGTTAATTTTGTATATTTTTCTCTAATATCATGGATAATATAGTTAGTTGTAGCACAAAATTTGGGGTTATTTAAGTTTTGAAGAACGCTAAGACTATCAGACACTATAATCCATTTATCATAAACTTGAGTTTCGATATACTCTAATGCAAACAGAACTGCTAAACACTCAGCAGTAAAAATACTTGTTAAATTTGGAAGCCTACTACCATATCCTTTCTTATCCTGTTTAATTTAAATGGCTGCTGATACCGCCTCAGAAGTCTTTTAACCATCAGTATAGACTTGTTGATAACCAACTAGGTTACTTAGTAAAAGGTAGACATCTTCTTTGCACTTCAAAGAATTATCAATTACAATTTTTAGTGGAAAAAATTTAGAGCTAAACGTGCTCATATAGCAAGGCCATAAGTCACTTTCATATAAGTTATAGTCTTGCTTTATTTTTACAATTTCAGGTAGGTAATGTAATAAAATAGAAGAAGAAGAACCACTCTGCAATTTCACAAGAAGAGGATGATTTTTTATGGATTAAATTCTCAACAAAAACCTGTATATTAAATATTTTAAGCGAATTTTCAAAGGAGGGATGTTACATTCAACCTGCATTGATATTATGGGTGTGGAACACATCGCACCAAGCACAATCCGTAAGCACCTATTTTGAACTTTATCTAGTCTACCAATAAAATGTGGAATAGAAGCAAAGCATAGGTACATAACCATATTCAAAATGGCTTCTTACAATAGCCTTGTAAAGAATTAATAAAAATTTTGGATCAGCTCCCCAATATGTGCCTGCTAAAGACTTTAATATATTACAAGCCTTTAAAGCCCTGTTTGCTAAGTAATCAATCTATTTATTAAATTTGAAGGAGTTCTGAAAAATCACACCTAAGAATCTAACAGTTTTGTCAACTGCTAACTTACTATCTCCATATTGTAGGACAATGTTTGTTGTTTTGCTAGGTTTTTTTGAAACAACTAAAACTGCTTTTTTCAGAACTGATGTCCAAGCCCAGATCATCATAATAGGCCTTAAGGCCGAGGAGAGCAACTCTTAGATTTTCAATAGCTGCAGACAACTTGTCTGCAGTACAATATATAGTTAAGTCATCTACAAACTGTAGGTTAGTAATGTTTTGACCTAAGACAATATTTAACTTACGTACTCGTATATACAAAATAAATAGTAAAGGACTGAGAATTCCACCTTGACTTATTCCTTTGTAGGAGTACCTTGGACCAATCAGTTTATTTTCAAATTTCACAAATAATTTACGACCACTAAGAAAATGATACACCCAATTTACCAATTTTTCAGGTAATTCTAAAGAAGTTAAAATAGATGAAAGTTTTTCCAAATTGACATTATTATATGAGCCAACAACATCAAAGAAAATACCAACCAATATTGAATTACAAGACAGGGCATTGTGAATGTCCAAACAAAAATGACTCAAGCTCTCTCTAGCCGAACGGCCGCGCCGAAAACCGAACTGATTACTAGGTAAAATATGATTTCTTTCTATAAAAAATTCCAATCGCTGTTTAATAAGCTGTTCAAATATTTTGCCAACACAAGAACTTAAAGTTATAGGTCTATATGAATCTGCAATATTTATATCCTTTCCGGGTTTTAATAATGGAACGAGACAATCTGTTTTCCACTGTTCAGGAATCATGGAATAGCACCACAATGAATTTAATAGATTAAGGAACAACTTCATATTTTTGGTGTCTAACAATTTAAACATTTTGTAAGATAAACAATCTAGACCACAAGCAGAATCTTTACGAGATTTTATGGCTGCTTTCAGCTCTTCAAATGTAAAACTCTCTATTAAAAAATAATTTGGAGATGCTGTCACATTGTCACATGTCAATGTCACATTGGAATTACTGTTCTTTTAATTAATTGGTACAACCCGTCGGAAATATCTGCGGACCTCGCTGGAATACGTTATTCTATTGTGTCTCCTCTACCCGTTATCGTCTATTCGTCGTACTGGATAGACGATAACGGGTAGAAGAGCGGGGAAGCGCGAGGGGAAGCGCATTCCAGCGAGGTCCGCAGATATTTCCGATGGGTTGTACTGTATCTGGAGTATATTTATTTAAAAACTGTATTATCCATTCACTATCAATGAAACTACTTCTAGGTGTATAACTTCGGTAGAATTTTTTAATTTTCATCCAAATTTGGCTCATAGGATAACTCCTATGAATATATTAACATCTACTAACAGATTTACAAAAGTTTTCCCAAGAAAGTCTTCGCTCTTGTTTCAATACGCGTTTTTTATGCGCCTGAAGACGCTTAAATTCAACAAAAGTTTCAATACAAGAATTCGCTTTAAACCGCGCATAGGCTTGACGACAATCGTGTACAGCCTTGGAACATTTTTCATTCCACCATTAACTAATGGAATTTTAACTTTTTTTTACTGTTACTACAGGCAGAACTTTGAGAAACAGGATTAGCAGTTGGGGTGCAGAACTTAGGCTTATTCAAACCGCTGATAAATGCGCCACATTTATCAACAGTTTGAATTATAAGCGCACAGAATCTATTTTATCTGTCGATTAAATCGCATGTTCCAATTTGAAAATTTTTTAATTTCTGATTAACAGTTTTTTCATACAAATCCCAATTTACTGTTTTCAGATTCGTGTGAAGAGGAAAACTTTCAAATGTCTGTGACAAGTTACTATGGGAAGAGAATGATGGAGAAAGATTCAATGTTGTCAGAGTTGGTAAATGATAACTACCTAATGAGTCTGAAGAAACTTGCCATTCACAAAATAATGCTAACGACGCCGAAACAAAAGTCAAATCTAGTGCATTTGGCTTCCATCTATGCGACCCTACAGTGGTTGGACGTCCATCATTCAAGAGAACCAAATCATTCTCATCAGCGACATCAACAATATCTCTCCCTCGTGCGTCAACTTTGTCGCAACCCCATAAAGTATAATGCGCGTTAAAGTCCCCAGCAAAAATTATCGGTTTCGGAATAGTCTGTATTAAATCATTAAATTTTTTCTTATTAAATTCAGGAGTACAGCTTCCTGGGCTGTAAAAACTTACAATCGAAATTTGTTTCTGAAAAATTTGAATCTGAACAACAATATTTTGTAAAGAATCATCATAAAATGTATTAATTTTGTTATAGACTATAGTGTTATGAATTAATATGGCTACTCCATTGTGATTATTACCACAGTCATTTCTCACAATAGAGTATCCTTTCATGTTAAATGTGATATGTGGTTTGAGCCACGTTTCACTAATTATACAAATGTGGATGGAATTATCTAATAGAAATTTTTGTAGTTCATATTTATTACTTGGCAAGCTTTGACTGTTCCATTGCATAATATTTACTTGGGCAGAGAATGTGAAAGATTGTTATTTTTTTCTTTTATAGTTTCTTTTATTGCCTCTGAAAGAAGCTGTGAGTTTATGCTTGCATTTTGAGTCTTGTTCAGAGTAATCGCTTTAATTAAACATTCTGTAACGTAAGTGCGTTTTTATTTGAGAGAAGCACATTTAATAGGTCTTTACTATTTGTGTTTTCATTTAATGAAGGGAACTTTTGTAATTTATTAATAAAGTATTTTTATTATTAATTGCATATGATGTAGTTGTATACTTTTTTTTATTTTCTTCTATTTTCATTTTTTAACTCTACATTCTCCAGATATAGATAAATGGCTACCTTTGCAATGTACACAAACAGCTTTATCTGGGCTTTGGGTACAGTTTTTATAATTGTGAGCCTCGGCACAGATCAAGCAACGCTCTGCATTCTTACAAAACTTTGCTAAATGTCCGTATCTTAAACATTTATAACACTGTTTCACTGGTGGAATATATGTCGTAATAGGAAATCGCCACATATTTATTAAAACATATTCAGGCAATGATGTAGAACACGAAAATGTAATTGCCACTGATTGCGTTGGTTGCAGCGCAAAGCTGTTGTTAACCTTAGCTTTTCTCATTATTCTACGTACACATAAATTTTTTGATTGGACATTTCGGTCGGTACGGAGTTGATGACACCAGTCAACTCCGTGCTACCAGCTGGAATGCTTGCTTTTAAATTTTGGTCTCGTAAAAAAGTAGTATTTTCAAGAAATGCGTTAGCTAAGTTCGGCCGATTAAAATAGACTCCAACTTTGAATTTATTAATTTTTCTCAAGAAAGATATTCCCTTAATCGATTGTTGGAAAATACGACTTATACCCATGAGGTCGCGAGTAACTATATAAGTTTCACCTGTGCTTTCCACAAAAACTACAAATTAATATCCAGCTGCGCTGTCCTCTGGATAGCGACGGCTATAATCATTGACTCTATAAGGAGCATATTTGTTAGATTCCTCTGTGAGCTCAGACTGTTCAGAGCTACTCGACTCAGCCTGATCATCCACCGGACTAGACGATTTTTGTCTCTTCCTATTCCGTTTGGACGGCCGCTGAGACATCGCGGCGCGCCTGGTCCCGTGAAGGGACTTTTATATAATTAAAAAACTTACCAACAGAACGAAGAAATAATTATATACAATTAAAAAATATATACAATACGACAAATATTCTACAATTATAAAACTTTTTACAATAAAAATCAAATTAAATTTTCAGTGCTGAAAAATTTTCCAACTTTTCCCGCCACTCCCAAAACTTTTTTTTTCTGAAATGTCACAATATTATGTTCTTACTTCTTCGTCCTCTTGAATGCAAGGGCCAAGGTCGTAATCAAGAAAGGCTGCGTTCCACCAGAGAAGTGGAATGTGTTTGTGGCAATAAATAAGGAAACAGTTAACAGATCTATGGTTTGTGGTCGTTTTAATAATATAATTTTTACTATCATTTTTAATTTTGAGAGGAATGTGTTTGTGGCAATGAATGAGGAAACAGATCAATGGTTTGTGGCAGGTTTGTGGTCATATAATAATATAATCTTTACTAGAATTTTTAATTTAATTTTTTTATAGAAGAGATCAGGGAATCGGGAAGGAAATGGCTAAGTGTCTAAACACACTATGTGTTGCCGAAGTTCCGCGGCGGAAGTTCGGCATGATTCCGGCGCAATGTATTTTAAATTAGCGCTGACACACCATGCCGAAATTACGTCGCGTTATATATTATTATTGTATGCGTTTGACATTGCTGACGTAATCATGCCGAACTTCCGCCGCGGAACTTCGGCATCATAGACTTATAAATTATAATATACTCGTATACTGTCGTTTCGGCATGGTGTGTAAGACACCAACCGGATCCACTTCTATTTCGGATTCACGTCTAGGTACCTATATTAAGTTTAAAATCGTGTTATATTCGTACTAAAAGGTAAAACCGTAGCTTTTATGGACCAGCAGAATATTAAGAATTATTATAGTTTATAACTAGGGCAGTTCCATATGTGACTGACTCTACATTTGATACGACTTGCGTTTTATTTTGTCATTATATTTTATGGTTACTATTATGTTGTTATTATCAATTTTACGATAGCTTTGTAGCAGATTAAACAAGTTAACTTATGTATAAAAAAATGGTAATCACTGTTGTTTTCAAATAGCATTTATTTAGTCAAACATAAACGTGACTGACACTACATGCAAAAGGAAGTTGTTTCCGAGAGTGTTTGTAAACACCAATAGGTAATCTTCCTCTCTGTGTGCTAAATAACTCTACTTTGTATTCTTATGGAAAGTGCATGAAATGAACTATTATAAAATGGTTACCTATAACCTGTAAGTTATTTAAAAAAATATTTATTATCAAAAGAAATTGTGACCGACACTACAGCCCAAAATGTGACCGACACTACACTCACTTTGTGCAGGTAAAAGTCGGTAGTTTTACATGAAACCTTAAAATTTATAAATCTCAGCACGTACATTACGAATTCTAAAATTATATAAAAGCAAATCAGTAATTACTTAATCAGTTAATAATTCATTAAAATGCTTTTTTTGAAGTTAAACACCACAAAAACGAAACCACTAATAATTTGTCAAAAAATAACTCAACACGAAATTTTCTCAAAAACTATTAACATACTCGTAATAACCCAAGAGCCAGCGATAGATAGACTTTCGTAATTTTTTTAAGCTAAAAATTTTCCTTTATATGAGCCCTATAGAGGTAAGAACGACCAGACACTATGGAGTTTCGGTCGCTATTACTTTAGAAGGTTTCCAGTTCTGCAGGTCTACCTTACCTTCAATAAAGTTTAAAGATCAATAATTATGTAGTGTTTCTACAGATAGATAGGCATGGGATGTACAACCAAACCCAACGAGTGCTGTTCTTACACTGATTTATTAAATAAAATGTTACAACGTTAATGAATGCAATTTGCTGACACAAAGCTCTCACTCAGCAGTTAACCTAATACATAATTATTGTACTTTGTACATCCTGGGACTCAGGGAAAAGGATGCTGAATGATGTAAAGAACTAAAACTTAATGTCCATACGTAACCTAATGTCTCTAAAATGTTTGTCCTATACCACTTTATGTCATAGTTAAAATTAATAATCACTTATTTCACTTTCACTTATTTTTGGAAACGACAGTCGCACAGATTTTTTACACTTGCCACTTGTTTTCACACATGACTGCGTACTGGTGCTCGGAGGAACCACCCCCGATGATGATGATGACGGCTGCTTTGTAGGCAGCTGCGAGAGTTCCACGTTAGTGGCCTCCACCGCCCGCAGAACCACCGGGGCAGAGACAGCTGGGGACACTCGAAACTGTTGTTGGCTCGTCTTACGAACACGACGAATGACGTAAATGCACCCAACTAATATCAGCAGTGTCAGCGTGGCGTAGATAGCAGTATAGTGATGTACATCGTGTACACTGACGGGAGAGTAAACCACATCGGCTTCCTTTTTGATGTTGTCCAATTGCATCTTCATCTGATCCCAAGTATGACTGTGATTGTCCGGTATGAAACTCTCAGGTAGTGTAGAATTTAAAATATGATTAAGGACAGAAAATTCTGGTACTGGAGCTATGTCTGGCTTTGTAGATAGTTTTGTAAGATAGTTAGTGTGTCCGTAAATTGTTACAGATTTACTCTTTAAAACACATCCCGACGCTATGTCCATGTCTCCGTTTCCTTGTAAGGTAATCATTTCTATTGTGTCCGAGCAGAAAAGTCGCGCTTGGCAATTTTCGCAGCACGAGAACAACCACCTGTTATTACTTATTAGCACGTAATTTGATCCACCGCTCTTCGCACTTAATTGTTTTAGTTGTACGTAATGTTTTATTGTTTGTATGTAGATTACAGAAAGAATGATTAATTTGTTGCTCATAAATTGGTCTATCGAAGGCACACAAAACTTTTCCTGAGGATAAATGCATACAAAAATGAGTATCTTCTTCTGTTAGTAAAATAAATATTTCCTTTTGTAAATTAAAAGCTATGTAAGGTGTAAATGTTTCAATAATAAGATTACTATCCAAAGGTAAACTGTATATTTTGTCTAATTCGAATGATTCCTTAGCAATTAAAGGTATTTTTATCTCTATGACTAGGAATGATCTTCCGACTTTTGAGTTAACTTTCATGACCTTGTATAATTCCTGTAAGTCTTCTTCACTAATAGGCAAAGTTAGGTCTCCTCTTAATTGATTCAAAATTATGTGCATCTGTTCTTGTAGCTGTTCTGAGGGTATTAAATGTGCGTCCAAGTGTCCATAAGATAAATCAGTTACTGTATCGACTAAATTATCTTGTATACGTCGAAGATTCGATACTAAAATCTGTGCCGACAAAATTGATGATATAGTATTAAGTTGATGTTCACTGTCCGACTGTACTCGATTTAAAATATTTGTAAAGTTTTGTAAATGTGACTGTATCATGCTGAATTGCTTATACATAATATCTTCATTTCTGCGTAATATGTTCGACTGTGCCTCAATAATGCTAGTTTGATTTTTTAGAAGGCTTCTTAAGTGATTAGAATCGTTCGAAATCTTCTCTATGTCCTTTTCATATTGCTTCAGAAACCTGTCGTCGAGAACTCCGAATAATGCGTTAGCTACATAACCCATACCATTAATTATGCCTCTCTTCTGTCGTCTGTTAGCTTTATATTGCTGCAATACATTATAATGTTGAAGTTCCGATAGTTCATGTTGTAATTGTTCGGCTATGCTTATATATACTGCGGTGAAAGTTGCGAAGTATCTTTCTGTATATGTTTTACATACTTCTGTAAATATGAAAGACTCGTCCAATACGTTGACATATTATAGTAAACAACTAATTTCCGCTCATCCCTGATTAAGTTAATATCGAACTGTTTGTCGAAATACAGGCTTTGACTCGAGTTGAAATTAGATATATTATAGGTTCCCTGTGTGGGTGCAATTGTAAATAAAAACATAAAAAGTAAAATAAATATAAAATTACATAAATTATTTCTTCGAGGTCGACGTCTAGATGGCGGTAGCTGGCTTGTTTGGCTTTCTAGTTGTACCCTGCTCGTTGTTCCAGGGGTCACGGCATGTCGATCATGATCACTAGAGCTGCTGTTCACCTGTACGGTATCGCTCTCCTTGACTGGAAGCCGTGAAAGTTTTAAAATTGACCTTTTCAATATACCATTCTTGGTTTTAACCGATACCACTCTCACGTACCCATCCTTGCCTGGATGTACCTCGGCTATCCTGCCTAAAGCCCATTTCCCGGGAGGTAAATTGTCTTCCTTCACCAGAACTATGTAATCCACTTCAAAGTTCCTCGATGGACTCTGCCATTTGGATCGCATTTGGAGCTGTTGAAGGTACTCCGAAGACCACTTCTTCCAAAAGTTCCTGTTCATGGCTTGGACCATGTGCCATCTGGTGTTAAGATTAAGATGTTCCGGTTCAGCCTGTGGACGAGACAGCAAAGGTTCCCCTACAAGGAAATGTCCAGGGGTCAGGTAATCATCATCAGGATTCTCCGTCAACGCAACCAATGGTCGTGAATTAAGGCAGGCCTCTATCTGCTGTAGCAGGGTGTTAAATTCCTCATAGGTAAGTCGTTGCTCGCCTATCACTCGTTGAAGATGATATTTCAGAGATTTGACGGCGGCCTCCCACAGACCTCCTGCAGATGGAAATGACAGTGCGTTGAAAGTCCACTTGATATTGTAGCTGTTTATGTTCGTGAAGAAATTCCTGTCGATTGTTGCCAAAATCTCTTTGTATTCCTTAGTCAGCAATCTGTTAGCGCCTTTAAAATTTGTCCCATTGTCACTGTACATATGACTTGGGGTGCCTCGCCGGGCACAAAACCGACGAAAGGCTGCAGGAAATCCAGGGGTGCTGAGGTCGGACACGAGCTCCAAGTGAACGGCCTTGGTCGATAAACAGACGAACACGGCTACGTATCCTTTCGTTGTTCTTATCCCACGCCCCTTTTGTGCTTTAATGTCAAAATATCCTGTAAAGTCCACTCCTGTATGGCTAAATGGACGCGAGGGAGTTACGCGTGGTTCGGGTAGATCTGCCATGATCTGTTGATGATTCTGATGGCTGTACCGCCTGCATCTGACGCACTTACATAACTCTCTTTTAACAGTGCGGAGCCCGCTAAGTATCCAGTATTTGTACCTAATGTGTGATGTGTAAGTAAGAAAATTCATTATCGTAATCCGCGTTATCTCCTTGTAAAATATTGTCAATCTCTAAATGTAAGGAATCAATGTTATTCCAGCGAGACTGAACACTACGCAGCTCGTCTTCTAACTCCCATTTATCGCCTATTTTGTCAACGTTAATGTTATTAATTAGCCTAGTGAATGCCCTAAAATTAGTACGTTGTAGCGATAAAAGTTTTTCAATGTCTGTGTGTGCCTGTTGCGGCGGTGCTGGCGGTGCCTGTTGCGGCGGTGCTGGCGGTGCCTGTTGCGGCGGTGCTGGCGATGCCTGTTGCGGCGGTGCTGGCGGTGCCTGTTGCGGCGGTGCTGGCGGTGCCTGTTGCGGCGGTACTGGCGATGCCTGTTGCGGCGGTGCTGGCGGTGCCTGTTGCGGCGGTGCTGGCGGTGCCTGTTGCGGCGGTGCTGGCGGTGCCTGTTGCGGCGGTGCTGGCGGTGCCTGTGCTGGCGGTGCCTGTTGCGGCGGTGCTGGCGGTGCCTGTGCTGGCGGTGCCTGTTGCGGCGGTGCTGGCGGTGCCTGTTGCGGCGGTGCTGGCGGTGCCTGTTGCGGCGGTGCTGGCGGTGCCTGTTGCGGCGGTGCTGGCGGTGCCTGTTGCGGCGGTGCTGGCGGTGCCTGTTGCGGCGGTGCTGGCGGTGCCTGTTGCGGCGGTGCTGGCGGTGCCTGTTGCGGCGGTGCTGGCGGTGCCTGTTGCGGCGGTGCTGGCGGTGCCTGTGCTGGCGGTGCCTGTTGCGGCGGTGCTGGCGGTGCCTGTTGCGGCGGTGCTGGCGGTGCCTGTTGCGGCGGTGCTGGCGGTGCCTGTTGCGGCGGTGCTGGCGGTGCCTGTGCTGGCGGTGCCTGTTGCGGCGGTGCTGGCGGTGCCTGTTGCGGCGGTGCTGGCGGTGCCTGTTGCGGCGGTGCTGGCGGTGCCTGTGCTGGCGGTGCCTGTTGCGGCGGTGCTGGCGGTGCCTGTTGCGGCGGTGCTGGCGGTGCCTGTTGCGGCGGTGCTGGCGGTGCCTGTGCTGGCGGTGCCTGTTGCGGCGGTGCTGGCGGTGCCTGTTGCGGCGGTGCTGGCGGTGCCTGTGCTGGCGGTGCCTGTTGCGGCGGTGCTGGCGGTGCCTGTTGCGGCGGTGCTGGCGGTGCCTGTTGCGGCGGTGCTGGCGGTGCCTGTGCTGGCGGTGCCTGTTGCGGCGGTGCTGGCGGTGCCTGTTGCGGCGGTGCTGGCGGTGCCTGTTGCGGCGGTGCTGGCGGTGCCTGTGCTGGCGGTGCCTGTTGCGGCGGTGCTGGCGGTGCCTGTTGCGGCGGTGCTGGCGGTGCCTGTTGCGGCGGTGCTGGCGGTGCCTGTTGCGGCGGTGCTGGCGGTGCCTGTGCTGGCGGTGCCTGTTGCGGCGGTGCTGGCGGTGCCTGTGCTGGCGGTGCCTGTTGCGGCGGTGCTGGCGGTGCCTGTGCTGGCGGTGCCTGTTGCGGCGGTGCTGGCGGTGCCTGTTGCGGCGGTGCTGGCGGTGCCTGTTGCGGCGGTGCTGGCGGTGCCTGTTGCGGCAGTGCTGGCGGTGCCAGTGCTGGCGGCGCTGGCGGTGCCTGTTGCGGCGGTGCTGGCGGTGCCAGTGCTGGCGGCGCCTGTGCTGGCGGCGCCTGTGCTGGCGGTGCCTGCTCGCGAGGCGGTGACGGTGTTGTCGTCTGTGTCTGTTGTCTGACGGACAAACTAGTACCTGTCTGGTCTGTTTTCGTAGTAGGTGGATAGGAAGAAATCCTATAGCGAACATGATTGTAAAATTCGCGTGCCTCCTCGTACTGATTTTCGACGAAATATGGAGCATCAGGTTGACCGCACAGACTGAGCCTATCGTTGTTCGCATTAAACTCAGCCCAGACCCTGTCTAAATTAGCGAGTCTCTCGTCGAGATATTCGCGCGTCTTACGGGATGGTGAATCCTTCCTAAAATTAGTCTCTATACGCTTAATCTCTTCTAGGATCGCGTTCTGCTGCTGAATTAGCTTGTCCATCGTGTAAAGAAAATATGGAAAGATCTTACTTGGTTCTGTGGTTTACTCTCCTGCGGGACTGCTCTCGATGCTGTCGATGATGTGGGCGCTGTGGCTGTCGCTGCTACAGAAACCTCACGGGAGAGAGTGCACTGAACACTTCACTAAATAGTTCTGACTGTACGTCACTGCAACTGTTCGTCACAGATGTAACACTGTATGTGCTAAAGTCACTGGGTGTCCTCACAACGCGGCGCGGATGTAAAGTAACTGTATGTTACACACGACGCGAGCAAGGTTCTGAAGGAACGAAGGACCAAAAAGATCTGTAGTGTTTCTACAGATAGATAGGGATGGGATGTACAACCAAACCCAACGAGTGCTGTTCTTACACTGATTTATTAAATAAAATGTTACAACGTTAATGAATGCAATTTGCTGACACAAAGCTCTCACTCAGCAGTTAACCTAATACATAATTATTGTACTTTGTACAAATTATTTTATCTTATTTTCTTGCGATATCTGTAAGAATCTCATATTCTACTGCCAGATATTTGTGACAATTGCTTCCCATTTCCAGACATCGCTATATTTTAGATTTTATTTGACTTTGAGGTGGTTTGGCAGGTTCTTAAAATAATAATGTAGCTTTTTGCTTCTCTCTCTGCTTTCTATAGCTTTTAATGCCGGCATGATTTGAGTAACGCCGTCACGTAGGAAAGTTTCTGATTTTACTGATGTAAAAGTAATTTTACTGTAGTTAAAGACAAAAGTAATGTTTTTTATGTGACCGACACTACAACTCGACACTGTGACCTTACAGTGTCGAGTTAAGCCTATTATGTCTTTATAAAAAGGTCCAATGGGACCAAAATAGAATTAGGCGTCCCACAGGGATCCATTTTAGGTCCATTCCTTTTTCTCATCTACATAAACGACTTACCTTATCTTGTTAAGGATAATGATAATGAGATAGTACTTTTTGCTGATGACACTTCACTTATTTTTAAAGTGAAGCGACAACAGTCAAATTACGACGAGGTAAATAGTGCTCTCTCAAAAATAGTACATTGGTTTAACGTTAATAACTTACTTCTAAATTCTAAGAAAACTAAATGTTTAAAATTTACTTTGCCCAATGTCAGGCAAGTTAAAACCAATATACTATTAAATGATGAGAAGATGGTTTGGTGGACACCACTGTATTCTTAGGCATTACACTAGATAGTAAACTACAGTGGGGTCCTCATATTGCTAATCTTGCAGATAGGCTCAGTTCTGCAGCATACGTCTTTTGCGCCATTGCCACCGGACAACGATCCATTTTTGACGTGTAGGGATGGTAGGGTTGGCTTGCAGAAATTCCCTTCAATAGCTTTGGCCAGAAACCAGAATGCACGCAGAATGTGCTGGTATTTAAATTCCAAGCAAACACTGCATTAACCCAGGATTGGTAAGTCTTCTGCTTCCGGCGAGAAACTTTTTTTGGAGGATGAACCAAACCAGGGATAAAGTCTGCCGCAAGTTGGAACTACAAAGGTCGGAATGAAAAGCTTCATCCCTTGCATCATCACATTAGCAACGGAGTTGGCAGTGTTACCGGGATCATCCGGCGAGAAGCACAAGTGCCCCCCAAAGATAGGATGCAAAAGACGAGCGCATCTCATCCCAGTCCACTAACTTGTAGTACCACACACGACGGTATTTAACAGCACGCTGTCGCAATACCGTCGTAAGTGGCACAGAACTAATAAGACAATGATCCGATGAACCAAGTGGTGCGGTCATGGATGCTTGGTAGCCACTAGCCATCAGGATTTGAAGTCAGCAGAAGGTCCAACAGGGAAGGATTCTGACCGCTACATATTATGGGATTCGCGAAGGCGTAGCAACCGGTTGTGTTAAGTCGTTCGCAAGGGCAAAGTCGCAGACAGATCTTCCCGCATGATCAGTTTTACTGGAATTGAGCCAGTCGGCGTGGTGGGCGTTAAAGTCGCCAAGTATTATGATCTCTGCGGATGGGATCTGCTGCTGCACTAAATCTGAAGCAGCTTGCAGGTGTTCAAAGAGTCAGTCCGTCGCGGGGTCACCACTATGGGACCTATATAAAGGCACGCAATACACATAATCGCGAGGGTGGTCGTCGCAATCAATGCGGAGCCATAATGTTGAGAGGTCCCTGACTTCTAAGATTGTTGAAACATTAAAAGCATTTTAATTTTAGGATCTAATATGACTAGAGTGATTACTGATTACATAATTTAATTATTATTTTGTTACAAAACAAATATTTTTGTGGCATAATATGAGACATTTTCTATTAATTAAGTTTATTATTAATAAAACATAAACCGGTAGTTTGCAATTTATTCAATTTTATAACATAAATTAAAACATGCGGGATCCCGCGGGATCCCGCGGGATTGGCCAATCCCGCAAATCAATCCCGCGGGATTGAATAAGGTGCGGGATTGCAATCCCTACTCACGCAGTTGAAAATTGTCAAATCCATACAAATTTAGAAATGTCAATTGTTAAATGCATCTACGCGTCGCGTTGCGGACTGAATTGACCCTTACCAAAACCCTTACTCGTCTTATCGCATCGTTAGTTAGAAAGAGCATTATCAACTAACTTAAAATATAAGGCGCCCTCCAATAGTATACCTTGGTGTAACCCCACGTGGTGCACGGATGGTTAATGATAGTACTGCCACTCTGATGCTACGTTTTGATGCTTGCCGAGCCTGGGCAAGCCTCCACAAGCCACAAGCTTTCACAAATCTCGCTTTGCATATTTTGGAAGTCGTTTTCACGCTCGTGAAGTGTGAACGCGTCAGTGTATTACGTACATCCAAGCATGGCGGACACCGAACTTGTGTCGGCTATTACGTTTGGTTTCCTATTATTTTTAATGCTCTTATAACCAAAAGTATCATCACATAATATAGTATTCTATTAATTAAAAAGATAAAACCGACTTCAAAATTGTACGTAATTGGGAATTAAAATTCCCTATCTCAAAAAGCACGGTGACCCCGCGACGGACTGACTCTTTGAACACCTGCAAGCTGCTTCAGATTTAGTGCAGCAGCAGATCCCATCCGCAGAGATCATAATACTTGGCGACTTTAACGCCCACCACGCCGACTGGCTCAATTCCAGTAAAACTGATCATGCGGGAAGATCTGTCTGCGACTTTGCCCTTGCGAACGACTTAACACAACCGGTTGCTACGCCTTCGCGAATCCCATAATATGTAGCGGTCAGAATCCTTCCCTGTTGGACCTTCTGCTGACTTCAAATCCTGATGGCTAGTGGCTACCAAGCATCCATGACCGCACCACTTGGTTCATCGGATCATTGTCTTATTAGTTCTGTGCCACTTACGACGGTATTGCGACAGCGTGCTGTTAAATACCGTCGTGTGTGGTACTACAAGTTAGTGGACTGGGATGAGATGCGCTCGTCTTTTGCATCCTATCTTTGGGGGGCACTTGTGCTTCTCGCCGGATGATCCCGGTAACACTGCCAACTCCGTTGCTAATGTGATGATGCAAGGGATGAAGCTTTTCATTCCGACCTTTGTAGTTCCAACTTGCGGCAGACTTTATCCCTGGTTTGGTTCATCCTCCAAAAAAAGTTTCTCGCCGGAAGCAGAAGACTTACCAATCCTGGGTTAATGCAGTGTTTGCTTGGAATTTAAATACCAGCACATTCTGCGTGCATTCTGGTTTCTGGCCAAAGCTATTGAAGGGAATTTCTGCAAGCCAACCCTACCATCCCTACACGTCAAAAATGGATCGTTGTCCGGTGGCAATGACGCAAAAGACAAAGCCGATATTCTGGGTCTTCTTTGCGTCAAACTTAACCCGAGATGACGGGGGACAGAAACCGTCGACCATACCGCGATGCACGAGCGTCCGGTCGGATATTTGGTTTAATCAGCGCTTAGTGCAAATAGCCCTCCGTTCCCTTGATATCCACAAGTCGAGTGGGCCTGACGGAATCCCTCCTAATGTGTTATAAAAATGTGCTCCAGAGTTGGCTCTGATCTTAACGCGTCTTTTCCGGCTCTCCTGTTCTTCTGGCATTGTACCGGCTTCCTGGAAGACAGCCTTGGTGTACCCGATCCCCAAAAAAGGTGACCGCTCAATTTTTTCCAATCACAGACCAATCGCTGTAACCAATTTATAATATTAAAATGGAATCAATACTTGGACGGCCAGGGATTACTAAGTGACAAACAGTACGGGTTCCATAAGGGTCGCTCGGCTGGTGATCTCTTGGCGTACCTAACTGATCGTTGGGCTCAGGCGATTGTGTCGAAGGGAGTGGCATTGGCTGTTAGTTTGGACATTGCGAAGGCTTTTGATCGGGTTTGGCACAATGTGCTGCTATCAAAGCTTCCATCATATGGACTCGACGAGAAATTATGCAAATGGGTTATGCGGGATGCGTGGATCCGCGTTTTTTAGGTGCGGGATCCAGCAGACTAATAATTGGCGCGGGATACCGCGGGATTGCGAGATCCCGCTTTGCGGGATTGCAATCCCTATGCGTGAGACGTCTTGCAAATCTGTCAAATCAATACTTTGAAAATGCAGCTAGCCTACGCGTCGCGTTGCGGTCTGAATTGCCCGTAAGAGGGGCAGCTCATATCGGTGTATAAGCGTGAAAATGCTGTACCGAGTTATTACTAACTCGGTGCAGCATTTTTACGCCGAGTTAGTCGGTCCAGGAGCAATAATGTTCTTTCTTACGTACTTAGTTTATATTATCCTCTTTGTGTTCTGTAGTCACTATGCCGTATTGTGGCTATGCCGTACAATATGACAGCTGAAATTAACTAAAATTTTGCTAAGTTTTACTGTCATTTCTTTTCGTCCTAAAGGCAGAACAATGTTTACTTATAAATATTTTGTCTTGCCTGAAGAATTGTGCCATTTTAAATATTATACTTAGTACTTTAATTATAACTTATAACAAAATAATCACTTTATTACTAGTATTTACGCCGCTAGTAGCGACTACAAAGT
The DNA here is from genome assembly GCA_963422495.1 of Polyommatus iphigenia. Taxonomy (NCBI): domain Eukaryota; kingdom Metazoa; phylum Arthropoda; class Insecta; order Lepidoptera; family Lycaenidae; genus Polyommatus; species Polyommatus iphigenia. The sequence continues at coordinate 38,546,565 of OY730180.1, forward strand.
GCTTGAATATTTCTTATTAAGTTACTAGTACTAGTGATTCTTACTAAGAAATATTTGAGCGAAGCAAATAATTAATTAAAATTAATCCTTCGATCGGAGGTTCTAGGAATTCCCATTGTATTCTTTTGTTCTCGCGATCACCGGTGCTCGCGCGGGGCCTGAAAGATTAAATTAAATTTTAATTTACTAACTTTAATTTAACTAAAATTATACAAATAGCTACTATTTAGGTACTTACCTAATATGTAGCTATATTATGTATAATTTTATGACCTGACTACTTACACATAGGTATAAAGTCAAATTAACGAAAACCTTAAGGAAAGTCCGGAAAAACCGTTCTTGATTCTCCTATTTCACTTTGGTCTTCGCTAATATTTTGAAATAATTTGAAGTAACCATATAGTAAGCCGTAAGGCCCGATTTACATTAAGATAGTGATAACCACGTACAACTTAAAAGCACTAGTGAAAACACTAGCACTAAACCTTGAAGTACTAAAGCAAGTAGCGTTTACATGTTTCAACTAAAGTACTAAGTATCCACTATCCTTAAAGTACTTTGCTAAACACTAAGATAATGTAAAGCGGCCCTAAGAGCGAGCGTTCATTTTGGACACGACAGTTTTTTTCACATAATTATTTAGTTAGGTATTATTTTACAGTTATAACTTCCGAGACAGTTTTGATTTTTGTTGCAAATACTGGGTGTAACACAATTAAGGGCCCTTCCTCACGACGTTTTTTTTACGCTCGTTTTATCGATACAAACGCAAGTTGAACGCTCAGCAAACGCAAGAAGTTTTTAACTTTATTTTATGTGCCAAAACGCGATGAAACAACACGCATCAGAAACGCGCGTCGTCAGCGCGCAAAAATACGTAGTGTGGAAGGGCCCTAAGTAATTATATTTTTAGGAGTGTAATATTACGTGTCCTTTGAATAGAGTTCACTATAAAAGTAGCGCTGAGAAGTAACTTTTTTTAAAATATGTGTATGAGCAATTTTTTGATGTTGGGGCCTTTTTAATAAAAAGTAAAAACATAGGAGACAAAAGTTAATTCATTCAGCACCGCTTTTTACAGCGAAATCTACAGTAAGTAACTCTTAATCCTTAAGGGTTAATTCGGACCGCAACGCAGCGCGTAGATACATTTCTGTAATGAATTGAAACATTTCAATTCCGTGAGACGTCATGCAAGTCTGTCAAATCCATACAAATTTAGAAATGCATCTCTGAATTTATCCTAAGGGTTGATTCAGGCCGCATCGCGACGCGTAGATGCATCTGACAGATTCGCAAGATGTCTCACGCAATTAAAATCTGTCAAATCCATACAAATTTATGCCGCGCCGCGCCTCGCCTCGCCTCGTCGCGTTGCGGTCTGAATTGACCCTAAGGCCGGTATAAGTAGTAAGTACTCAAGATGCATCTCGCTCTCAAGACACGGTTCAGGCTCTGTGATTGGTTGGCTGTCAAAATTTGGACCAATAATAGAGCCGAATCGCGTCTTGAGACCGAGATGAATCTTGAGTACTGACTATTTATACAGGCTAAGACTTTCGTGTCTCAAGTGAGCTTCGTCCAAATAAGTTTCTTCTTTCTTCATCTTCTTAGCTGCATAGGAACAAAATTAGCTTTCACAATGATCTCAGAATACTGAACAATCTGTCAAATCATTATGAAAACCAGTTTCGTAATTCCTTTATCTTCTTTGTTTCTTCTTTCTTCTTTTCCGTGCTTGAATCTGAAGTTTTTCTGTCTTGATTGAAGGAACTGCTTACAGACTCCAGAGGACACTTGATTTGCTAGGGCTCTGTCTGACTCCAGCTTGCCACCACCTGAAACTGAGAAAAAATAAAAGTTACCATTCGTCATGTTTTGCATTACATAGCCACGTATTGTATGTAAAATTTAAGTCTGTTTGCACTATTGTTCCAGCCAGGACGTCAATAACTTTTGGGATTATCGTATTTTCTAAATCCTCTATCTTTTTTAAAGAAAAACTAGACGTTGCCCGAAACTTAGTAAACGCAGAAGTTCTTTATCGCTCGAGAATCGTACAGTATCCGTAATCTAACTATCCTACGCCCTTTCCCTGTATTAAAGTAATTTCATGCTCAACTTCATCATAATCGGTTAAGCGGTTTAAGCGTGAATAAGTTATAGGCAGACATACTTAATAGTTAGCAAAGTAGAAACATAAGTTTGTAATTAGTAATTAGATTTAAAGAAATAAGAGACAGGTCCGACTACTTCAATTCAATTATTTTACTCTAGATTGTCGAAACTAGCTCTACAAGCTAGTATTGTATTACTTAGGTATGATTCGTGCAAAATACATACCATTGATGGACCAAGTACGCTATCCTGCCAGTCCCTTCCGTTTGCCCCAAGTACGTACCGACTCCTTTATGAATGGCTCGGGTAGGTCGCCGCTCCCGACATGACATCATTCCCCTGTAACACGATACACATTACTTACTACATGTCATGTGAGGAATGACATTGTGTGGGCTAGTATAGTTGAAACGGCGACACGAGGCAAATACCTTCTTGTAGAATGTGTAAAGAATAAAATATTGTGCGTCGGTTCGTCGTTTTGACTATAGGTACATACATATTTATTTGTAAGGAATTATCGTCAACTTTTTCTAGGAGGTATCAATGTTTACTGGACAACAACGTATTCGTAACATTAGGGAAAGAGAATTATGTAAGTAGCATGGACGTATAAAAAAAGGCGGACGGAGTCCCACCGTACACAAAACTGTGTCCTTCAGAGTCGGCCAGCTGACTGCATGTACACGGTCCGCACGCACACATTATTACGCTAGTCCATACCATTTGACAGGCGTAAGAATGTGTGCGTGGCCGACTCTGAAGACACAGTTCTGTGTATAATAAGACTCCATCCGCCTTTTTTCTACGTTCATGGTAAGTAGTATAAAATTGTAGAACTATCTATTGTAATTGTTGGCATGATCTGAGGCCCTTTTATCCGAATGCATTGTTAAGAATTTGCACATTTTATGCTAGTCTCTAGACTAGTAGCATCAGGCTTTAGAGAAAAGTAATAAATAAGACGAAATCAGCAGAATCTAGGAGTAAGTACTTGTCGGCGACAGTACAAAAATGTAAAAAAAAAGTTTTGGAAACCTTCAAGAAGTTATCCACAACACAGACACGTAATCGTGACGTCATCAATAAAATGCGCGAAAAGACAACATCACTAATATAGAAGTGAGAGGCGGACGCAGAGCGGGGGACCGGGGGGCCGGGGGGCCGGGGGAGTCACCCACATCTCAGAGTGACGACTAGCCAAGAGAGAGCTCTAAAGTCTATATCCTAACAGGCTGTTTTTATACGGGCTTTAGTCTACCGAACATTCCCACCATTGTACCTATCTCTGGTATCGCCAGGATCGACAGCGGTATCCTATTCCTACCACGAAAACCCTTTGACATTATGATCTACTATTGACTCCAGTTTCCCTTCAAAACGTAGGTATATAAGTAAATCATTCGCCTAATTATAGGTTGTTGTGCCCTCTGTTTGGACTCGGGAGTCAAATTTTACTTGGAGTAAAGACTCAAACATAGAGATTATAAAGGGTACGACTTTAGAACGTCGAACGACTTTACGTTGTAAATACGATTTTACTGCATTGATTTGTGAAACAAAGAGCTCACAATTCGGCTTATTACTTCCATGTTTTTGTCCCACCGTGGGTTCACCCACAACCACGCTAATTAGGTAAGACTAGACAGCACCAGAAATGGTAAGGCCGCCGCTGCAGACGCCTACACGTCTTGTAAGGTTCGGAAACTGGTGTAAACAAAGATTATTGAACATGTAAATTAAAATTTATTGTGTCTTCGAAAGTTCAAACTCTACATTTAGCATTCTAATAAAAAAAATCTAAAAAAAGATGACTCTTCGCGTTTTGGAAAATATTGAAAAAACTATGATACCTACATAATAGGTAACAAATATATCGTTTAATAATAATAATTGGGGTGTTCTATCGAAGGGTGTTCTATAAAATATAACCTAAAATAGTTGCAAGTATCTGTCTTTGCAGACAGTGCTGTTTATTAGTAAAATTACGTGAAATGAATGTAAGTAAGGTATAAGTTCTGAAGGGCAGGAAGAAGGAAAATACAGATAAAACACACTACAGAATACCTACGAGTGTAATGTTTTGTTCGACCACGTGGGTTTCAATTTATAAAGGGTGATACGTCATACGTAAGAACCACAGAATATATATTAGTTGCACCAAGTAAGAACTAAGAACACAAGTATGAAGTTTGAACACTGCGAAATATGAGATAGCTATGTACTATACAAGTTGCTTAATTAGTACAAACATAAATAATACTATGTAGAGTTATAACTATTTTTAATACTACCTCGACAATTATATTTTTTTATATACTTAACTCTTTTTTTTGAAGTGAAAACTTCTTTAGCGGCGTTGAGCACTTTTGTGGGATGGGTAAAAACTGTGAAACTCGCGTCAGATTCTCGTGCTGATCGAAAAACCTTGGAAAAACCGTAAGACGGTTGGAGAGTAGTGTTTTGTGTCGAACTCGAACTCGAACTTAAGATATCTGCGTATTTTAGTAATTAAACAACTTAGGACATGCTGATGAAAGGATATTTATTTACAGAATGAACGTTGACACAATATGACATTAAAAAGACAAAACTTATCAAAAAGGTAAAACTATAAAAAGGTTCTATACAAACACCACACCCTCACACTAAATTACAAAATCCTACCTTAATAATAACAACTAGCCTAAGTACTTAATTACCCTTAGTAGCCTACTAATAGCCCAGCCTGTCTATGGGCTTCGTAAGGCGTCTGGGTCGGTGTAAGCGTACAGGTGGAACAGAGGGAGGCGGATTTGTCGCCACGGGAGCGTCGCTTGGGGGTGGTGGTACTACTAATACAGGTGCGCCACTCTGGCCCGCAGCTGGGTGGCTACCGGGGCTACTGCTTGAGGTCCCCGTTATGTCCGGCGGCTCATACGGCACGGCCCATGGCTTAATTTGGTCCACGTGCCGTTTTAATTGACCTAGGCCCGTATTTACTACATAGTGCCGAGAGCCTACTCCTTCCTCTACTCTCCCTTGCACCCATTTTTTGCCTTGCGCGTAATTGCGCACCACGACGCCCTCCCCAACTTGAAAAGCTCGCGGTTGCCCCCCGGCGGATTCAATTTGTTTTTCCTGAGCTGTCCGCACCTTATCCTCAATCGGCCTACCCCGCCTCAGATGATCTAACGTAACGACCTACGTTGCAACATCATGGCTGGCGACACACCCGTGGTGCTATGCTCTACGTTTCTATATGCCAGCAGATATGCCTGCAAAGCCGCATCTAGATCGCAGCCATCCCGGGCCGATTTCTTCAACGCCCGCTTGCATATCCTGACCGCCCCTTCGGCGGCACCGTTAGAGGCCGGGTGATAAATCGCCGAAAACGAAATTTTGATACCGTTATTAGTCATGAATTCCAGATACTCCCTACTAGAGAAAGGTGGCCCATTGTCGGACACCACTTGCTTCGGCAGCCCGAACCGTGCAAACGTCTCTCGCAACACTTTAATAACCGCACTAGCGTTGGTCCTAGGCATGTGAAAAACTTCTATCCACTTACTGGTCGCGTCGATAATTACTAGAAACGTTTTACCGTTTAATGGACCCAAAAAATCAACATACAACCTCGACCACGGTTCCGGCTCATGCGGCCACGGCTGTATCGCCGCCTTGGGTGGCGCCGAACTCTCCGCTATGCACGTCGCACATTCTCTACAAACTCTCTCGATATCGGCATCTATGCCTGGCCACCAGACGAAACTTCGAGCTATGCTCTTCATTTTGACTACCCCCATATGACCCACATGCAACTCGCTCAAAATATATGACCGCAAGCTAGCCGGTATAACTAACCTATAGCCCCATACGATACACCCCATATCGATATACAACTCGGTACGTCGCGCGAAGTAGGGTCGTAATTCCGGATCAGGGCACGAATCGGGCCAACCTGAATGTACTACTGAATGTACTATGTAATGTTACTATCCAAGCTGACCTGCTCTTGTACCTCCTTCCTAGTGATCGGTAAAAGATTGCACGAAAGAAAGATATGTGCTCTCTTGTTTCACACTTACCTGCTGGTTTACTGGCAACCTTGAGAAGGCATCCGCAGGCCGCAGCGTTATTCTTACTGCTAACATATTCGATTTTGTAATCGTAGCCCCCTAGTATAACCACCCATCTTTGCATCCTTCTAGCTGCCATGATCGGAATACCTGCCTTATCGCCAAATATGGTAACTAGAGGCTTATGATCCGTCCTACAAATAAACTTACGCCCGTACAAATATTGATGGAATTTCCGTACACCAAATATAATGGACAAAGCCTCTCGCTCAATCTGGGAGTAATTTTTCTCTGCCGAATTAAGTGTTCGGGAAGCGTATGCAATCGGTCTCTCCCCTTGAGACGTAATATGCGAGATAACTGCTCTTATACCGATACTACTGGCGTCTGCCGTTAAAATAAGCGGTAAGTCTAGAGAGTAGTGTACGAGGACTTCACTAGAGGCTAAAATATTTTTACTATCGGTAAATGCCCGTTCACATCTTTGGTCCCACCTATACCTAGAATTCTTCTTAAGAAGGTCGTATAAAGGTGCTAGCATAGTACTCATGTTGGGCACAAATTTGGCGTAATAGATTACTAGCCCTAGAAAAGACCGCAAATCGGAAACATTGGTTGGTGTTTTTACTTTTTTAATAGCTTCCACCTTGATTGGATCGGTATGAACTCCGTTCTTATCGATAATAAATCCTAAGTATGAAACGGAGTCGCCAAAAAGAGTACATTTATCTTTCCGAACTCGCAAACCCCATTTTTCCAATCTCGTGAAAACTTCACTCAAGGTAGCCAAATGTGACTCATCATTCTTACCCGTTATGATAATTTCGTCTAAGAAAACCCCAACCCCGGGCAAGCCTGCGAACATCTGTTCCATTTTTCTTTGAAAAATCCCCGGACTAGATGCTAAACCGAAAATAAGTCCATGTAATTTGGCTAACAAATCCTCAACCCGAGGTAGCGGAAAACGATCGATTTCCAAACACTTATTTAGGGTAAGTTTAAAATCACCGCAAATACGTATCGTGCCGTCCTTTTCATTACCGCTACTATAGGTGTCGCCCAGTCCGAACTCGACACAGGGGAAATTACTCCATCACGCTGTAGTTGTTCGAGTGCCTTCTCTACTGGTTCACGTAAAGCGTAAGCTAACGGGCGAGCACGTAAAAAGATCGGCTGTGCCCCCTCTCGTAAGCGAAAACCGACTGTTCCACCTGTATACTTCCCGAGTCCATCCGCAAAGACCTTAGAGAACCTGGAACTAAAGTAATCCCAGTTATGATCTCCGCTAATGCTAATCACTTGCGATGGCTGTGGATATATCTTTAACTCGCTAATCCACTGCCGACCTAAAAGGTTACTTTTACCTCTCTCGACTATAAACAAGTCTAATTTTTTTTTATACATTGATTATATACAACCAGAGGCCTTATTTTACCAATAGGCTCCTTAATTTCTCCCGTGTGTACCTAAGCTTAATCTCGCTAGGAAATATTTTACAATTCTTAAGCATTCTGTCGTATGTTTTCTTGTTAATACATGAAATTGCACTTCCCGTATCAATTTCCATTACTAAATCTCTATCATTAACGGTAATATTAATAGTGTAGGGGAGAAAATCCTTAAAAGAGCTATTACAAATAGAATAATTATGTACCTCCTCGTTATCTATGATACTACCCGTGTTGTCGCCCCTAGCCTCCTCGAGACAGCTAAGGCGAGTACTGGCTCTCTTGCGGGGATACATTCGCTTGAGGTGACCTTCCTCTCCTCCTCTCCTGCGCCCCGAGCTAAAACTCGAGTCCCGTCGAGTTTAAAGACGGTGGGCTGTCTGCTTGTGGGAATGGTACCGACTGGCGGAACCTGCCGCTCTCGGTCACTGACTACCAGGGCTGCATCTGACTCAGCCGATTCCATCGCTAAAGCAATATTATATGCCTTATTAAAAGTCACATTCTCTTCGGTAAATAGCCTTTGTCTGACGCCGTCGTTCCTCAATCCGCATACCAACTGATCCCTCAAGTTTTCACATAGAGCGTCGTCAACGAATCCACAATCCTTGGATGATTTCTTTAGATCGGCTACGAAATTTGCCACATTCTCTGAGCGACTTGTACCCGTCTCCGAAAAATGTACCTTTCGTCTAAAACCGATGGTTTAGGTTTGATATGTCTTCCCACAATCTCAACGAGTTCTGAGTACTGCTTCGTGGCTGGCTTGTGCGGAGTACATAAACTTGTCATCAGCTCGTATGTCTCGGCGCCTACAGCCGTAATCAGCATTGCCACTTTCAGTTCATCCTTAATGCTATTACAGATGAAGAATTGTTCGAGTCTGTCTATATACGACTCCCAGCAAAGGGCGTTTGCACACTGCACGATAACGACACGACACGATACCACAGAATAGAGGGCCACCGCACATATTATACAATTTCAAGTTGGCCGACTATCGTACAAACTGACTATCGTACTAATTCTAATATTCTGTCACTTAATATTGAATGCACCCAAAATATTCTCCTTTCTTTTCGCCTTCGTTTTATTAGTGCCACAATAAAAGCGTGCTTTTTACGCATTTTAACACGCACGTCGCTAAGCTAGCAACACCGTTACCAACTAAATCTAAAAGTCTGCGGCTGGCAGCGTACACTATGAAGTTGTCCAATTAAATTGTGACACTTCACACTACGCAATTTAGTTTGTACGATAGTCGGCCAACTTGAAATTGTATTATATGTGCGGCATTTTAACACGCACGTCGCTAAGCTAGCAACACCGTTACCAACTAAATCTAAAAGTCTGCGGCTGGCAGCGTACACTATGAAGTTGTCCAATTAAATTGTGACACTTCACACTACGCAATTTAGTTTGTACGATAGTCGGCCAACTTGAAATTGTATTATATGTGCGGTGGCCCTTATCTATTCTGTGGTATCGTGTCGTGTCGTTACCGTCGCAGTGTGAAAACGCCCAATCTGTCTCTAAATTAAAGTCGGCCAACTTACCCACCGACATTTTAACGTTTTTACCTCGTCGCCACTAAGATATCTGCGTATTTTAGTAATTAAACAACTTAGGACATGCTGATGAAAGGATATTTATTTACAGAATGAACGTTGACACATTACATTAAAAAGACAAAACTTATCAAAAAGGTAAAACTATAAAAAGGTTCTATACAAACACCACAGAACTCGAACTCGAACTCGAACTCGAGAAAAAAATGGGTTAAAAATTTAATCGATTGTAAGGGTTTCGATTATTAAAAAAAAAAGATTTTTTAATAATCGATTTTCATAAAAAATGGGTTAAAAAAAATGCACAACGTTATTAGTCAAGTTTTCACTTCTGCCGGCACTCCCGGAGTGCAACCCGTCTTTTTTTTTAATATGACATTTAAACGAATATTCTCTACCAACTTAACGCGAATAAAGCAAGCCGAATTGTACCGCGTAAGGCGTTTGCGGCTCGCAGGTGCGCTATGACGTCACATCCGGGCCCGCGTCAATGGGCTCACTATGTGGGCCACACGTGTGGGCTAGGGGGGACGTGTGGGCCACATCCCCCCTAGCCCCCACAACACCCCCCAAGGGGGTGCCAACATGTTTGAATCGCCGATCAAAATGTACGTAATTAACATGACAGGAGTCGAGTGTCGAGTGACAACTTCATAATAATATTAGTATTATCTAACGCTTATGTCAATTTATCGACGATTCTATAAAGAAGCGATAAAGGAAACGTGTTAGCGAATCCCACTCTAGTCCCCACAACACCCGCACAGCTCTAATAAGTAATAACTAATAACTAATTGCCCACAACTATGGGAAATAGCGAAAAATATATGTTCTTTATCGCGTGTTTACTCGTGATAGTAAATGTGTGTTAGTAGATCAGGATTCAGTTGATCGACAGCTTTCGGGAAGGAGAATACAAAGTTAGGTTAATTGATTTTGAGGATTTTTTTTCCTTTTCCTTACTTTCGTATATTTTAAAGGAAATTAAATATGGACTAGGAAAATATAGTTTTTTTTTGTCTACAATAAGCTATGTCATGAGACTCATGAGGCGATATGATGCATCTAAAATTGTCAGCTAGAAAGCTCACACGAGAGTGATAAAGGCGTTAATATTATGCTAATCATAATGTCACATGCTCCTCTACATCCGGTTAAAAGTGTCACTCCGTTACATAAACAAATTACATAAAAACCGCCATAAAAAGTTGCGTGCATGATGAAACCGCTAGCTGTAAATTGGCGACAAGTATGTAGGACGGGTGACGCGCCGACTATAGATAGCGCCCAGCCAGGATAGGGCTGCCGAAAACGAAATACCGGAATAAAAAGCAGACAAAGCAAGGCGAAAAAAGAAAAAACGACGCTGAAGAAGTGGGAGCAAAACTAGAACAAGGCAACAAATATGGGGTAAATAAACCGAAGAACAGCAACAGTGTTAGATTTTAGGGACAAACATTGTCAGTCTGTCACTTTATTTATTCTACTATGGAAGCATTTATATTATAATGGCTATGCTCAGCATGTAAGCTTGAAGTAATTCCATTAACTAATTTCTGTTGTTTATGTTGAGCTAATTCGTAAAGTTTCCTTCACATTTCACAATAATTACATATTTTAGAACGTAGTAGCGTAGTCTTAGCATTAACGTAGTAGTAGTAGAAGAGATTGGACATTTTTTTTTTATTTATTTATGAAACAAACTTATCTTCTATTACAGACATACATTACACATTTGACATAGTGCAGCTAATATAGTTAGTAGTTACTACAGTAACATCCCGCGTGGCAGCCCTACCGTAGAGAGTGCACGGCCCGCACTCGTTGTCGCGGTGAAAGCACTGCACATCTCATTAGGATAATAAATCATCCGTAAATCTATTGCCCATGTGTGAACTTTCTTGCCTTTCGCCCATAGAAAGTTTATTTCAGCGACTGAACTAAACTCTAAAGTGTGCTCTTAGCTCTACCTGCAGTGAGCGTGAATCGTAGAGCCAAAGATCGCATTAATTATTAATAATATGTAGACTTGTGAAAAACTAAAGATTTGAAAAAACAAATATATTTTAGCAAAGTTTTAATCCTTCGATCGCGGATTCTTAAAAATTTATTATTATTCTATAGTTGTCGCGGTCGCCGGTACAGTTTTCTGCCTTCTAAAATTTATTACTGCAAAAAACTCAATTTTTTTTGCAGAAAAAAAGTAGAAGCAGGAAAATGATGATATTAATGAACACTCGTGGAGGTAGGTTGTAGGTGGCCCGGCGCGGCGCGCGGGTGTAGAGATAGAGCAGGCATTCCGCGGCCGTAACGGTGAGTTATTTCGCGAGCGGCGGACGTGAATGGCCGGAGATGCAGCGCGCAGGCTGCAGCGCCCCCCGCCACCCGCGCCGCCCCCGCACTCGCCCGCCGGCCGCCCCCCGCGCCGCCCCCCGCCGCATTCCGCGCTGCGCCGCTTGCGCAACCTCCGCGCCGCATTCCATTCATAGCGGCGTGCGACTCCGGCCCGCGCCCGCCTCGCCTTCCCGGAATGGGCTAAACGAGCGCGCTTTTTGAAATTTTAGAGTGTTACGCCACGTTTCCTCGTAAAGTTCACGGCGGTCGGATTCCGCCGGACGTTGACCCGGCGCGGCTTTCTCCGGCGGCCGCTATTGGAACGAATCTATTAATTGGAGAAACTCGGTTCACACATGAGCGTGGAAAGTGGACCGAGGCGAGTTCGTCTGCGAATTTCGGCCGGCCGACCCGCGAACAGGGAGGCGACCCGGCAGCGATCGGCCGATAGAATAGAGTCAACGCGCCGGAGCGAGGATGCGCTCGGCGCTCGGCGTGTGAAATTCACACGGGGGTTTCCCGATATCCGATAGGCGCGAATCGCGCTCGCCCGCGAGTAGCGGTTCTCGGCGCGCGGGCCGCGGCGGAAAATGGAGCGGCGGCGGCGCGGGAGCGGACGTGCAGCTCCGGCCCGGAGGCTGCATTCCGCGCCACCCCCCGCGCCGCGCCGGAGAAATGTCACCGAACGGCATTCCGAAATATTTGAAACGACCTTTATGGCGCGAAAGAAAGTGCGCGGGGGCGCGGGGTGCGGGCGGCGCGGGGCGCGAGGCGCGGGGGGCGCGCGCGACCGTGGGACAGCGGCGCGCGCGCCAGTCGCACGGCGCCCCCCGCCCGCGCCGCGCCGCCTCCCGCATTCCAGCGCGCCTCCCTCCGAATTTATTCAGCCGCGGCCCGCGACCTGGCCGCGCTCCGATCTAAGCGCGCATAAAAAATAATAACATGGAGGATGTACGTACGATTACCGTCGGCATTATGAATTAATAACCGAATACGGAGCTCGTGAAACGCCGATTAAATACGATATTGAAGTGGAACGAATCGCCCGATGGAGCTTTTATTGTAGTTTTTCGTTTTTCTTCGAATTTCTCCGAATCGTAGCACCGTTAGACACGAGTTACGAGTTACGACTTACATAGCTACGGTTTACGCAGACGCACACTAGTTTCTAAAACAATTACTTACTTACATAAAAAAGTTAGAGCATCTTAATTTTAAGGACTATAATTAACTTAAATAAACTTAAATATAATCACTTATAATAAGCATTTGTTATTTTTAAGTAGGTACGTGTTGTCTTTCAGCGAATTTGAAGAATTAGCGAGCTCTAGAGCGATAAAGAAAGTTTTAGTCAATAATTAGAAAAGTAGAGAATACGATACGAGATAGGAGATATACGAGAGATTCGAGAATCGAGATAAGTCATAACTCATAAGACAGAAAACAAACTCGACTAACGCCTAACGGTACTTGGATCAGTCGATATATAATATTATAAACAAAAACAACAAACATTACGTTATCAGAATTGAGTTTTAAAAAAATGTAGACACGCACACGGCGTCTAGACGTCTGACAGATGAAAGGCTAGGGTTGGCGAATTTAAGAAAACTTAAAAATAACTTAAGTCTTCAACATAAAAATTGCAATACTTGAGACCAAAATATTTCTACTTAATTCACTAATTGTAAGAATCTGTAATTGGCTTTTTAACATCTAGTTAAGATATTTTTGGTCTTCTCGTACTCTAATAATAAAAATATTTTGTACATCTAAATAACTAGACAAGGTTTGCTTGTCGTAATCAGGCATAATATTGGAAAAGTCACATCACACATGACAGACAAAGCCTATGGGATCTACGATGCGATAATGCCGACGTCAGCAAAACAAAAGCAGTCGCCCCCCGCTTCGTGAGTCGTGACGACACCTGTCAACCGAACCTACCATTAACGAGTCTTGATACTCCACTTAATGACAGAATGACGCTTCCTGACAACACTTTCTACGAAGTAAATAAATTGGTATTCAATTAAATATGTAAAAGTGGAAAAAATATGAAAAATACGATAATGGACTTATGAATTATGGTAGTCCGTAGTACTGGCGTCTGGCGACCGCAACTCCGTTGTGTCAAAATTTGTTTATCGCGCGAGTACCGCCAGTACCGCATTTTTCCCCGATAAAAAGTATCCTATGTCCTTTCCCGGGACCTAAAGTATCTCTATAACAAATTTTAGCAAAATCGGTTCAGCAGTTTGGGCATGAAGAGTTAACAGAGAGACAGACACACTGTCGCATTTATAATATTATTAGTATGGGTATAAGGTAGTAGGAAGGACGTCATCGTCATCGCCTACGTCATTATGATGCAAGCCCCGTGATTCACGTCCACATTTAGACGCGTTATACATTCAACACCGACATACAGACAACGGTACGTCATCATATATTTCCGTCAACCGTTAACTACAATTGATGAGAATAGTTGGCAGAATTTGCCAGTAAGTTAACGAAAACTTACCGATCATAAAGTTTACGAAATGTAAACGATTATTCGAGCGAAAAGTTAACGAAATAATTAATAGACATTACATTTCGTCTTCTTTTCTTTATCAGGTTTTTCGATCACGAAATGTAATAGACGTTTCGATTTACGAAACGCAATAGACTCTCCGATAGAAAGTAACGAAAAGTGACATTTCGATCGAAATTTAACGAAAATTCCGTTCGAAACTTTAAAATATCGACGTTTCTATAGTTCTTTGAAATTGTCGAAACTTTACAGAGAGAAACTTTAGAAATGAGCGAGATGACAACGAAAACATTATCTAAGCGTATCAAGTGACTCCTCGGTGGAATTGGCAGCGGGAGCGCTGGCGGCTGGCGCTTCGCAAATAGCCCGTGACGCGGCGGGCGCTGCACTTTGCGCGGTCATGCGCCCAGACGAGCCCTATTTAAGGCGACGGCGGGGAATGCCGCGTCAACGACCGCGCCCGGAAGCGCGCTTCCAGCCCGGAAGCGCCGCCTTAAGGGACTCGCCGGATGTAGCGGTAGTGGGGAAATGTAGGAAATTTCGTGATTGACGAATTTCGTCAAAAACTTCTAATACTCACTTGAGAGTTAAGACTTGAGACGCTAAGAAGACTAATGATTGCAATACAAGATAATATTACGGTATTCATTTTCATCTCTCAAGGGACTGGTCTATTCGTGCGCCGGATATAGCGACCGGGAAAATTTGAAATCCGTAATTGACGAACTTCTTTAAAAGCTTGAAGCGAGCTCACTGAAAGACTTCTTAAGACAGGTCACAGGTATCTATTACCATAATATTTTTTTCAAGTGTGCGCGCTGTATTTCAGACTGCCTTTATAAAGTCGTGTTCAAGTGATTTAGAGCCCTAAAACTGCTTTCATCTAAAATTCAGCAAATTGCCTTTAATTTTTGTGTGTAGCGACTCGTCCCACTAAGACAAAATTTTTAGAAGACGAGTGACTCAACTACACCACATAATTTGGTCAGTTCGCTTGTCTCATGATGATAAGACTGACCAGAGATTCTACCGACTTACCGAGTTCTTCTGCGTCAATTAGTGAGCGTCTCCACTCTCCGCTGAGACGTCGCGCGATGAGCCGCGACGGCCACTGACGTCGCCTTTACTGACTTCACCTTATGTGGTTCGCATAAGGGCTATATCAGCGGCCACCACAATTAACCGACTGTATAAAAATGAACCTTTTGTAGTCCACATAAGGTTCCTCTTATGAAGTACAGTCCGCAGTACAATGACTGTTATTCGAATCATTACCATAATTGGTCGGCGTTCAGCGATCTATATGGTATTCACGTGGTGTCGGCTGGAGATTGACGTTGGAAAATGAATCTTATGTGGTTGGCATAAGGTAAGAGAAGTTATGAACTTTTTCAAGATACGGTTTTGTTATCAAATCAGTTGAAGAAAATCAACATTAGGTTTTATCGAAATGACACTTGAAAACTTGCATTTTCTTACCCATGTTAAAAATAACATTATTTGTTTGTCTGTTACTTATTTAAGTACGCTTAAACTACTGAACTAGTAAAGATACTCTGAGTCCCGAAAAAGGACATGATAAGTTTTTAAGTCCCGCGCGATAAACTGATTGCTGGGCAAAATCTTATTACTTATATGTACAATTATTTAATACACAATATAATTTTAATAATACAGAACTGTCACTATTTCATATTTAAAAGGTAACGGTTAAAAACGTTATTAAAATGAGTTATCGTCGAGTTGTGAGAGTAGTAGCGGTAGTTACCGTCACGGTGGTAAGCACGGGGCTCATTAAGTAGTAAGGGCCAAGATAAGTAGTTGGTAAGTAGGGGCGAAGAAAAGGAGAGTCTATTGTCTAAGAGCCAGCCAGATCTTTGTCATTTTATAAAAGATAAATTTTTTCGGTACTTATTCCCTTACAGAGACAAAATGACAAGGGCTGGCTGCACCTAGCTCTTGGGCTCTAGTCCAAGAGCTAGTAATAGATAGTAGAGAGAGTTCGTACAACCCGCTAGTTTGTTTAGATCAATGCGTACAATTAAGAACGTTAGAAGTTAGAACATTCTACGTTAGTCGTTTATACTCTAATCTCTGGATATCTCTTTTCATTTTTAATTAATCAGAATTTAAAAAAATCAATTACGTTACTCAATTTTATTAAGTCTTAGAATAGGAGAAACGAGAGTTCTATCACGAAAAATGCAGTTTCCTTTCCGAAAAGCTTAAACACACACTTAGGCACATAAAGTAAAAGGAACACAAAAATAAAATAGTAACAAACAACGGACAAACAAAATGCAAATTCATTTAGTCGCGTTAAAGAAAGTGTATTCCACGAACTAGCTGTTTCGGAATGTATATTATGTACTATTAAATCTGATACTATCTATTTGTGATTATCTATGCAAAATAAAAAGGTCACTGAACTTAAGAGTGTAAGAATTTTGCATATCTATTTTATTGCGACCTAAAAATATTGTTCTGTTTTTTTTTAAAGAATATCCAAAAAATATAAATAGTTTTTTGGCGTATCAAAAGGTACCTAGTCTACCTACTTTAAATATCTGTATTGAAATTCCTCATTCATTTAAGAAAACAATAAAGCTACGAATAATTTAAATAAGTCTACAAATAAAATTTTAACGATCATTTTGCAATTACTTTTTAAACTCATTATATAAACTTCATTCACAAAAGAACGCTGATCGTTATCTCAAGTTAACCGCTAGTTATAGTAAGTAGTTAACTGTAATTTAGGAGCTTAGAGTATTAATAACACTTAACAGCTTAGGAGGTATTCCGAACCTCGCTAGCTACTGCGACCGAGGAAAATTCAAATAAAATCCCACTTCATGAACTAGATTATAGGGGTCATTTTGCTCTACGCCACTACAAAGCAGCGGCAACATGGGTCTCTAGACTAATGTCAGTAGAAAATGAAACCTATAGCCTATGTCATGTGTCAATCATATGTCATTATTTTTAACATTTTTTAACATTTAACATTTTTTATTATTTTTGTAGCGGATTTAATAGCAAGATGTAATTAGCCTTTAATTAAAAGTGCAATAACCTATTTAAACCTTGTTAATATAATGTATGTATAATTGTAACTTTTGTTGGCTGTTCATAGCAAATAAATAAATAAATAAATGTCATAAAGTGGTATTTTATTAGAATTTTCGTATGTCGTATTCGCGTGCTGCAAGCATCGGAAGCCTACCTTTAGCTACGAGCGTAGCACCGCTACGAGACCGCTACGAAAGTGCTACGAAGTGCTACGGAGGCAAGATTTCATTATTTCACGCATGATTTTTATGAATTTTTGTTTTATGACTGTTAATTATTGATTTGATTTTAATACTTTTCTATGTCTTGGCTACTCGAATAAATAGAACTGTGAAATTAGGTTCAAAGTCCAAAGACCAAAAATATTTTTATTAGTATTTTTCGCTTTTATTCTGTTTTCCCCCAAAGCACAAAAGTAAAATTTTGGCAGTCACTTTACATTCGAGTATTATGCAGGTTTGTAATATTATGTTAAGTTAAATCGCTGCATTCTTTTGCTATTGCTGAAGTCAAAGTTTTACAAGCTCTTAACATTAGATTTGTTTTTTTTATGTTTTTTTTTTGTTTTTATTTATTAAGCATATCAACAATATGAATACAAGCTTACATTAATAATCAACAATTAGGTCCTTACAGCATTCATATCAATTAGAGACATGCACAAAATTAATATTAAAACACAATGCAACATTTAAGACTAAACAACTAGTAAAGTTAATAAAATTCAATTATTCAATGTCAGTAATAAAAATTATTCAATGTCAATAATAAAAATTACAAGACATTTTGGATAATGTCAGAAAGAATAAATTACTTATAAAATTACAAAATAATAATAATGTCCAGTATAGTATTACAATTAACATTAACATGACAATTTTCAATTACTAATACAATAGAATAAAAGAAAAAATATATTATTTGACAATAACACGAAAGCTATGAAACTATTAAATGTTAAAGGGTCATTTTAAAGCTTAAAGAATACACTATCATAATTTTCATACTTTTTCGATAACGTAACGAAGACTGTATAGCTGAGTGCTTTAGACAAAAAGCGTTAGCCTGTAGCCAATTTCAAAAGCGAAATTACATGTCAAAAAAAAATAAGGTATTTGGTAGCTAAGGGTTAATTCAGAAATCAGACTGCAACGCGACGATGCATTTCTAAAGTTGTATTGAATTGACAGATTTCATTGTAAATCTATCAAATCAACTGAAACGCGTCGCGGTCTGAACTGACCCTAGCTTCGCTATTACTGGCGAATGCAATTTGTCTCAGCACTCTGTTATTGAAGGCTATCGTGTTTGGAATGTGTTGATGAATGCAGGTTCGTCGAAGTGGCGTCGTCACACGCGGCGACTCCGGTGACAACAGTATCCGTTACATGTGTATACCATACACGAGTATCTATACATAATACACGTGTAATGTGTATAAACGATAAAGTATACACGGAAACCGGTGACCGCGACAACAATTTATAGAATAACAATAGATTTCCAAGAATCCGCGATCGAAGGATAAATTGTCAAAGAAATGCTAGGTGTTCGAATGTAGAGATGACAGTCCGTTTCAGGACCTTTGAGAGACTTTTATGACATGGATAGGGACGACTTGGTGCGAAGCGGCTGCCATAGAAATGACAATGCACAATGTAATCTAGACAGTAAAACCAAATTATTAAAAATATCGACAATGCTCTGGGCAATCTTTTAAAAAACGTCGTTTCAATAAATTGAATGATATTGAATATTAACTGCTGGTTCTTTGTAAAGAATATAGTAAATCAAATACGAGATCCATACTTAAATATTATAAAGGGGAAGTGTGTCTGTCTGTCTTTCTGTCTGTTACCTCTTTACGCCCAAACCACTAAATTGATTTAGCTGAAATTTGGCATGAAGATACTTTGAGGCCCGGGAAAGGACACAGGATACTTTTTGTTTCGAAAAAATGCACGGTCTTCGCGCAATAAACGAGTTTTGGCGCAACGGAGTTGCGGGCATCATCTAGTTAAAGTATAATTTTCAAGACTTCAAATCCCAACAAACAATCAAAGTTAACGCACTATTTTGCTCTCAATAACTTTTGGTTCCAAATTCCAATCCCATAAAATCCGGTATTAGCTGTTGTTGAAATGTAATTTCTTTTGATCTTTATTAGTTTTAGTCTCAATATTATTATGTATATCATCGATATTATTGAATGTATCAAATGTACTTTCTGTTAGCTGCTCTATGAACAAAAAGTGTTTGTTTTTAAAATGTTCGGAATAAATTGCGTATGACATCGTTAGTTTTGAGGCCGGCGGCAGAGGTCGCGTCTAGGACCTACATACCCCCGGCGCCGCATGCTAATGTGGTCTCTATTATATAGACGCATGACCGAGTTTCGCGTGGCACGGTTAGCAGATATCGGCTAATCTGTTTCGGTTCTGTATTGGATGAGGAACAGTTTCGGTAGGGCTGCCACGAGGGTAGTTACGCAATCAGTAGTCTAGAAATATTTGAAATTTAAGTAAAATCTAGGCTACATAATACTTTGGTACATTAGGTATAATATTAGTCATATTGTATTGAAACCTAAGGGAGAATCCAAATAAGTACAACGTACATACATACATATTATATCAAAATCTCAAAAAACTATTTATGTCCTAAATATTGCTACTAAACCCAACTTCTTTTGCAACTTGTAACATACATTTTGCAATGCTAAACCAAGCCCGCCATGGTTTTCAATTCCATATTTTAGTACTAAATCGTAATTTTTGCGCGTACCTGCTTGTGTATCTGTTATCCTGTATATTCGTAGATAAACGCCTTATAATTTATTAATGGGATGGGTTAATATTTGTGGTTGTGTCAGCAATAGGCGCGGGTGACGCAGCATTTCTTTATTTCAGCAGCAAATTTTATTCCGTGTATTTTGTTGGTTAGGAAATTCCTCTAATAAATTTCATGAACTAGGTAAACTTTTGTGTTTGTGTCAGCCCTAGGCGCGGGCGGCGGAGGTGTCGTATGCGGTAAAGAGGTGAAGGTCCCCCCGGCGCCTACCTGACGTCCAGTTATCACTCCGCCGCGCTCGAATGTAGATCAAGGCGCAAACACTCGCGTGACGTCACCGCCCAAATCGTTTACAAACAAAAACCCACTGTTCGATTTTCAATTGACTCCGTTTTTAAATGAGTTCTGAATTTGTTTTTTTTTTGCGTCGCGGCCTTAAATTTCGCGCAAAGAACACCGACGTAGAGTTGCACGTCGATGTACCCGTATCGAAATCGTCGATCGCATAAAGAGCAGTTTATAGCGGTATCCAAGATTAGCTCATATAAAGTCTAGGTGGGCTCCACGATAAAACTATGCGCTATACATTTCAAGTTGCGTAAAATTTCATATAAAATAATCTCTAGGAATCTTTTAAATATCGTTCTCACCTACTTTCGGGTAACGGTCTTGAATATTTATGCCGGCTTAGTATTCAGAGTTTCCAAAAGTTTATTTCTTTTTTTATGAATGATATGTCTATCCTTTTCATTCATGCTGACCTTTGTTTTAGAAAATTAAAATGATTGCGAAATATGTAAATGGGGTTTAAATACAAGACTCGTAAAATGCGATGAGAATAATATATTCAAGCAAGAAATATAACAAAAACTTCGCATTATGAGTATAATGCATGCATGCATGCATGAGTATGAGTATACTACGTAATTTTCTAACAAAAAACTTATAAAAATAAATTTCATAGCCACCTTTCTAATCGCTCCGAAAAATAAAAACCAAAAATTCCACGATTCAAAAAACTGTACCGAAAGATTTTCATTCGCGCTTATATTTTCGTGGGTGCTAAATATATAGTGTATGTACAGTGTAGCGGCGCGCGAGATGTGGGGCTCAGTTTAGGTGCGAAGGTCAATGACCGATAAGGTCCGCGCGACCTCCTTCCCTCGCGCCTTATCACACGCGGCTTATCTCGATATATTACCTAATATTCACTTTTTTAGGTTCCCAATAAAATAATTAGGCAATCGACTTGAATAAAACCTTTGTAGAATATTTGTAGAGCAACCTTTCTTACTATGATGATTTGTGTTGATGATTTTTTGCCACGTCTTAATTTTTTATTTCAGACTTTTTATGCCTTTTCTCGATCTATTGATAAAATATATACAAAATTAGGCAAATATTTCATATTTTGAAATATTTTTTACAGATTTAGCAATAAAAAATAATGTCTTATTTATTAGGTATTGGGAAAAGGTGGTAATGTGGCCCCTGCATATATATTGGCCCCCTTCAATATTTTAATGTTCTAACAACGCTATCTAATATTATTTTGGTGCAACGGGATGCTCGCAGCATGCTGCTAATTTAGTGCAATACAAATCTAACAGAGGCTGTCTCGTTCGATTGTAATTTGATCGAGTTCAAACTTGCGATCCGCAAAACTTTTGAGTGTGTATGATTTTATTTCGATAGTTGTTAAAAAATAAACTCACCGGCACGGAAACTTGGCCAAGTACAAAAGATGTGATAACTGTCTTTTTTTTGCACTTAGCTCTACAAATTTTGATTAATTAAGATCTGAGTCTATCCAGTTAACGTTCCTGATCACTTTTTCTCACAGTTAAAGGTTTTTTAAATTGATAATGAAGTTTATGCAAAAAAACACGTTTACACAAAATTTAACACTTAAGTTTAAAACACTACGAATTTAAAATTGTTCGATTTTTTGTCGCTTTCTGTCCTTTTTAATAGCGCGTGTTACCTCCTCTAGCTCTTATAACCGCCTGCATTCGGTCTGGCATGCTTTGGATGACGTTCTTGATATCGACTTGTGATAAGTCGCGCCACGCTCTCAGTGCAGCATCTCGAAGCTGGTTAATGGTTTGTGGTGGGTTCGATGATGATTTTATTGCTCGTTTCAGCTTATCCCATATGTGTTCTATCGGATTTAAGTCCGGGCTGCGAGCTGGCCACTGCAATTTTTGAATACCAGCCTCTTGAAGGTACTCATTTACTATGCGTGCGACATGTGGACGGGCATTATCATGCATTAAAATGAATTGTTCATAACCAATGAACCCTCCAAAGGGCACAACATGTTCTTCGAGAATTTCCGCGACGTACCGAGTCGCATTTAAGGCGTTATTAACGATGACCAATTCCGTACGAGCATCAGAACTCACGCCACCCCATACCATTATAGAGCCTCCGCCAAAACTGACCGTCGGAGTGGTTGTTATCGCCAAATAACGTTCGCCTTTCCTTCTCCAGACACGTTGTCGACCATCAGGTGCATTTAAAGCGATCCTGCACTCGTCAGTAAACAAAACCTTTGCCCATTGCTCATAAGTCCAGTTAGCGTGTTCGCGGGCAAAGTGAAGTCGAGCTACTCTGTGCTGAGGGTGAAGCTGTGGACCACGGGCTGGTCTTCTTGCCCTCAAATTAACTTCCTCCATACGTCTTCTCACCGTACGCTCGCTAACATTCACACCTCTGGAGATTTGAAGGCGCTGACGGATCTCGACTGCGGTCAGGAAGCGATTTCTTGAAATCTCTAACACAATAAAGCGGTCATCACGAGCTGATGTGCATCGTACACCACCACTACCTGGTCTTCGGGTGTAGCGGCCAGTCTCTTGATATCGTTTTAGTGCATATTGCATCGAGGAACGCGGCACGTTTAGGATAGTAGCCACTTCACGATGAGTCATCCCCTGTTCCACTAAAGCTACTGCCTGCGCTACCTGACTTGGTGATAAAGGCATTTTTATGAATCCTAAGGGGTTCTTAGGTGTTTATTAACCACAATAACAACAAAAATCTTTGTCAAATTAAAATTCAAAATGTTCAGAGCACAATTCAAAACTGCGACTTCGCCGGATAAATGACACGATTTAACTAAACTTTAAAACACAGACCAATATGCACTTCAAATTAGTGAATTACCCTCTTGAGATTAACGTGACCATTTTTTCTACCCACCTACACGATAAGATCCACGTTAGAACCGCTTAAAAAAGTGTTATTGCATATTATGAGTTTGGCCAAGATTCCGTGCCGCTAAGTGTATAAAGATTTGGCTTTTGGGTTCGAACAACGAATACATCAAACTATGCTCCTACGGAATTTGAAAGGTAAATATAAAATTAGACATTTAATAAATATTTTTGGAACGTTTGTTTAAATATTAGCAATAATTGTAATTTGGCCCCCTCACATTGGTCGTAATGTGCCCCCGGGGGTCACATTACATGTAAGAGAGTTTCACGACGTGGAAGACATATGCCACTATGGAGAAGGCTCTGGTAGGAATGCTGTTTGACGGCAGAGAGACACTACAATATCCAGCAATAGCTCTGAAAGTGACGAAGACCCCGTAAATACCGATTATGACGACTCATATACAAAAATGATTCCTGAAAACGCGGACGTGCCATGTATGTTCTGCGACACAATTTGTTCCAATGACAGAGCTCGAAAAAAAAAGCCATGGGTACAGTATCAAAGTTGTGACTATGGGCTCATGTAACCAATATAGGCTCTAAAGGTGGCTATTACGTTTATGATTTTTGCCGTTAAGTTTCATATTCTGCAATACATTTAATGTGACCCCCCGGGGGTCACATTACCACCACTTGATCGAAAAATACCAAATGTGATTAGTTGAGAATAAATAATATTTTCGATTATCCTGTACAAGTTTTATTTATTCCCTAATAAGACATGTTTAAACAAATGAATAAGAAGTCCCATAATGTATTTTTTAGGTTTCTGAATCATGTATTTATTTAATAAAGCTTGATAAACAAAGTGGGGGGCCACATTACCACCTTCTCCTATACATATTTTGTTTTTATACCAGCTACACATTTTAAACATTTTTTTATGTTTTATAAAGTAGTTATTAACTGCTATTAATTTCTAGTTTTACTTTTAACTACTTTAATAGGCAGAAATTTTATGGTGGACATAATTTGCAAAAAAGAATCTCAAAACTTTTATTAAAAAAACTTTTTATAGCAACATAATTTACAAAACGTTACTAAATAATTTATTTTCTATTATTCAGACTTATTTTACCTCTAACCTGGCCTTTATTTCGTCTACATAAGGGTCAATTTTGAAGAAAAAAAAGGTAAAGTATCGATGAAGCCAATAGGTGGCGCCACCGTCGAGGCAAGGTGCGCACTATCGAGGCATTGTTCCCGCCGACAGATTTATTACTTCCTTTTGCCCTCAATAAGGGCCCGTGACCTGCACCTATTTCTAAACAAGGAGAATACAAATATTTTTGATGTAGGTAGGTGCCTAGTACCTACGAGCTAAACATTCGCATTACATTTAACACAACAGACATTTCGCACAACAGTTAATGAAAGATTCAGAAGTAATTTTTTAAGAGTACTTTAAACAGTATAACAGAGTATATAAATAGGAAGGAAACTTACCTCAATTTTTTGGTGTTTTTGCTGTCTTGAATGATGTTTCTCAGTAGAACTTCTTTGCAGCCCTGAAATTTTTTCATTAAAAGTTTAGTTTTAAATTTTAATCATAGTGATTTAGCTAGTAAAAATTGAAAATTACTTTTTTCTCCCTTCTTTCTTAGATTTTCTTTGTATGAATTTGTTTTTATGTTACTGAATTGTCTATCTATTGTCAAAATTATAAACCAAACTAACATTTAAGTGCTTTTATATAAATATCATGACATTCTTTACAATTTATAACATAATATTATATTTACTAAGAGTTTTTATACATTTTTGAGAAGTGGTCCTAACGCGCGGCGGACCACATACAAAGTTTTTTTTTTCTTTACCGAGAATTCGACAGGATATTGGTATTGATGGAGTTTTTTTAATAATTGTTACGAGTTCTGAGATAAGATTTCTGGAAATAATATCTTCACTAAACACATTTTGTGAAAGCAAATGAAAATATACAAAAAATTGGTTTTTGTTACGAGTTTTTGGAATATATTTATCGAAAATATGTTTACTGATTTGGGAAGTATTTAAGTTGAAAAAAAAAAGAAATGAAGAAAACTCACAATTATAAAAAAAATTACCATGGTCAAAAAGTTGTAGGAATTCCATTCTTTTGGGACAGAATAAATGCATATTTTGTTGGATTGTTAATTGCAGTGCACCTATCGGTCACTCCACATACATATAAGCACAAAATTTACTAAAACGATGTTTTTGAAAATTTTAACATTTTCAAAATTTAAAAAAAGCATCATTTTGTAGTAAAAATGGTCGTTACGTTTGGGGCGAAAATAACGTCGTGTAGACGCTAGTTACTAGTTATCTATGAGGTGTGACGTCAGTGCGCGAGTACAGCGCGGCGGAGGCGCAGGCGGAATGTGGCGTAACGGTCCCCGCCGCATTCCCAGCCTCGGTCGCCGATCTCGCCCGAGATAGCACATTCAAAAACCCAATAAGCCGTTTCCTTGAAACCCTCACAAGAGTACCGCTCCCGTGAAAAAAATGACCGAAACCGAACAAAAAAACGCCCATGAATAAGGCGGGAGCGCGAAATAAGAATGGCCACGGTTCCGAGAAGGCTCGGCGCCGGTGCAGTCTTTACAACCTTCATAATGATCGCTTTTTGTGCGACCCTTATTGGCTTATCGTAGGGCGAGTGACGTGTGAAGCGATCGCTTCCCAGCGTCCCTTCGATTTGTTAGTGCTATCTAACAGACATGGGATCGTCTCGTACTCTCGTCTGAATTTCCAAAAGGAATTTTTAACTTTGTGTTCCCAAATTCGAGTGGAGGATTCCAAAAAGCGATATATCAACTCAATCCAACAGTACCTTGCGGTACACCAGCTTCTGCGGTGCTCGACGGAAATCGGCAATCACAGATGCGTGAACGGAAACGGCGCAACGTTTCCAATACGATGGCTCCTATTATATTTATAGCTTCTGGTATCATGGCAGCGATGAGCTCGGTCAGCGTGAGAAACTCGCTGAGGTCGAATGGACCGTTTTGGGTATCCGTCCTCCGCCGGACTATAACAGGTGCTCGGCCCGTATCGCAGAGGATGTGTCTGTGGGAGGATGTAGGAAACGTCAATGAGAGCGGCGCCTACGCCGCGCCAGAGGAAGCGGAGGCGCTGTTTCGTTATGTCGTAGGCGGAATACTATGTCCCTTTATGAATGGGTGACGAAAGCGACACCCTTTTGGATTGGATTCCGATTCCCACGTCAGAGGACAAATCGCGGCCAATTAGCGACCTAATGGTTGGGACTAATCGACTGTATGGGTAAAACCGTAGGGAGAATATGCGGGTATGCGTTGGTAGAAAAATATTTTATGTGTGCATTTGAATGCTCGGTTAAGGAAATCATTGGAGTATTTTGGGTAGTTCCCTTTTCATGGCATCCTGAGAGTATCCCTAAGGATATGAGTCCCCGGTGTTGCACAACGTTGGCGCGATTCAGGATGTGTAGTAACAGATAACGAGAGCAAAGTTTAGTGGTTCGCGAAGGGCGGAGTACGTCAGATGTGAATCAGCCCACGTGCGTGTGACGTCACTCCAGCTGACTCACTCCTCTCAATTATCCCACTAGGGCTGACGTATTTTGACAATCTGACTCACACCATTTTGGAAAACAATGACCCGACATTAGCCTGACTCGTGGAAAAGTTAATTGAGATTCATTTGTACGAAAAGCAAACCAATATTTAAAAAATTACTTTTAATTTTTTTAACTTTTTTTGTGCCTAAAAAAGAACTTAAGAAATAAAAATCTAAATTTTCAAAACCTTAGCATCGCTTGAAAAATTTTTGAATGAATGAAAAAAAAATTGTTAAATGATAAAATGAAGGAACCAATTAGCAATTGGCATGCTATTATAGCTATTAGGTATCTTATCTGTTGACAAAAATTCCACTTCAAGTGACACAAAAATCATAAAATAAGACTCTTTTAGTCTTATCATTTCTTAACAATTTAATATGTGACTTCCTTATGTTAGTGTTACTAGTCTACAATCATCATTATTGTCCAAAACTTAAAATACTTGAAATTCCTTTATGTATATTTTAAAATTAATAAGTAAAAAAAAATGTGCATATACAGTATAGCCTCGGTAATCCGGACTCTCGCTTGTTCGGTGATCGCTGTAATCCGGCCGGCCGGAGCTTAAACATTGCTTTAAAATGGGCTGAAGACTGAAGATAACGAATTTGATAGCCACGAAGTTATGTTTCTCCGTCAACTTACATACCGAGCTTTTAAAATAAAGTGCGAAAATCATAAACAGAAGAGTTAATACTCTTTAAGTTAAGTCTGTAATCAGACTTTTTCAAAAAGAATTAAATAATGTTTTATTTTAACTTTAACTGATTTCTTACATGGTTGTAATTATTATGAACATTTACATTTTGTCTTTATGCTATAATTTAAAAATTGGTTAAAGAAACTAGGGTTAAACATGTGTTTGATTAATATTAAAATATATTGCATACTATAATCCGGACGCCTCGATAATTCGGAAAGGGTCTTTTTGCCTCTCCGGATTAACGAGGCTGTACTGTAGTTTATTTTATTTTTTCTTTGGTGAGTAAATATGAATTATTACAAAAAAAAGACATACTTTAAAGTGTCTGCTAGGCATATTCAGTAGGTAGATATAGTAAGTTACCAGAAACTTTTTTCGGTATAAAAGTTTTTACCTTATTTTTGTCCCTTTTTAAAATTTTTTTGTATCTTTTCAAAACTTTTTGTACCCTTTTTAAAACTTTTTGTACCTAATTTACTTGTGGCAGTTTATTTAATATACATATAGGTATAGTCTTAAAGATTCATGTGCTAACATTACTTTTATTTTATGGCATCTAAATTGAGACAAAAAGGAAAAGATCTGTCAGAATACCTATTTTAAATTGGAATTTATTTTTAATTTTTTCACAACTCAAATGCAACATTAGTTTAGTGGTTTAAGTTTAAACATAGACTAAGGAATGGTTTGAATATAGAACGACGTATGAATTATAAATGAAATGATTGAAAAAGATAATAATGTAATCGTAATTATTTTAACTTCTTAACTACTTAAAATTAAATACATTTGCTAAGAAATCTAGGAATTTATGTTAATGTAATGCTAAGTACTGACATACGGTTTTGCTCCATCGAGCAATAACGTCGAGCAAAACCCGCGGCTCGGGCCTTCGTCCACACATTCAGCATTGCTCGATAGTTTTATTCTAAATCCATATATTTCAATTTCAAAAACTATCGAGCAAAACCGTATGTGAGTACTTAGCATAACACGTCAATTATGAGTCGATCTATGTACTTAATGGAATTTTTATAAAATTTGTATGTACACTTAAAGTAAACAATGGTGGAAAAATAGTTTATTTTCTTAGTACCTACTTATCCATTAATAATTTTCTTAGATTAGAATTCAATTTATTTAAAATATTAAGTATTTCCATTAAATTAAGCAGTGCTGGAATTTTCTAGCAATTAAAATACTTTGCAATTTAAATTAGTTTCAATTTTATAGTGCAAATATTGGTACGACTTTTAAACTAGGTAAATAAATTGTCAAGACGTCGGTTATGCGCAGGCGCAGCGAATATGGCGCAACGTCACAGACTACAGAGTGAACCTGGCCGTGACGTACCGCGGACAGCCTTCGGTACTATACAGTAACAACTGGCTACTATCCACCTACCTACACTATCATCGCACAATCTATCATTGGTCCGAATTTATCTGATAGCCGCCGGATAGGCCCCTCGATAGGCAAAATTTTAGGCACTAAAATGTCAATCGAAAGGTACGAAGGCCACAAAATACCTATTTCCGCAGTTTTAAAACGTAAAGACGATCGTAGACTCGTCTTCTAGCAGCGGTCGCATGAAGTCATCCGTGCATTTATTTTTGGCGAACGTCTAGTCGTGCCCGTAATAAGATTTTTAGTAGCGACAGTAGTTTAAAAAAATACATGCGGCTATTTAACTACTGCTGAAAGTTTTATAAGTATAAAATATAAACGTAAACCTCAAATCTTACGGTCCTAGATAGAAAAATTCCATGATTAGCAACTGATAATCACATTGTCGTTTCACTTTAGTACACATTCACAGTTCGTCCACTGGGTGCGCGGCGCGGCGGCGGCACTCGCACTCCCGGCCGGCCGTCCGGCCTCGCGCGTCCGGCTCGGCCGGCCGGGGCGCGCCGGAGACATGGATATTCCGAGACGCGAGGGTCACGAGTGAGCGGCGACGGAGCCGCGCGCGGCGTGAATGGAACGACCGACATTTTATGAATCGAGAGCCGTCGCTCATTGACCTGAACGGAGCGGCGACGAGCCGGCGCGGGCGCAGCGGGGTCCGCGCGGCCGGCCGCCGGTTCCGGCGCCGGCGGAAGTGACGTCCCCAGCGAACATGGCGGCGCGCGCAGGAAGTGCGCAGCTTACCTATCGGGACGTCTCAACTGGCGGCGCGACGGCCGCGGCTCGAATACGAACGCGAAAAACACGCGGCCCCCGGGCCGGCCGCCGCCGCTCGCGAAAGTGCGCATGATCACTATACTCGCGAATAAATTATTTGCACTCCCCGAGTGTTATCTATAAATATTCGTGTGCACCGCCGCGAAGACGGCCGGGCACACACGCGATCCGCTTCCCCGCCGCGGGGAGACTGATGAGGGCAGGCCGCGCCGGCGCCGGCGGAGACTCCGGCGCACGCGAGCACCTCCCGCCGTCCCTCTCCGGGGCGGCGGCGGCCCGCGCGCCCGAGCGGGACCACGATACTTCATTATCACAGCGCCGACTCGTGAACACCAATAGACCGAGGAGTAGGGACAAAATATTCGACCTTCACTTTACGTGCACGCACACACGCGCGCCCCGTGCGGACACACGCACACATGCGCGTGCGCCTCGCAAATTGCTCGCTCGTCGCAGCGCCGCCGCCGTCGTGCTACTTTTGACAATTTTTCCAGAAAACTGATATGCAGCGTCGTCGTGGACGAGTCGCGCCCACGCCACGTGGCTGCTGCCCTTCTATAACTCAGACTTCCAGCTCCGACTACAAAAAATCACAATTTTTGTAAAATAAAATGCTACCGATAGAGCAATTTTAGCCGTGACATATTGAATTTAGGCCACTTTAGTGTTATTAGGGTAAAAACTTTTTTCCTTTTTTTATTATACAAACCGTTGAATAATTTGTATGTATCTTTTACATTATAAAAAGACACTCGTTCGTATGTTCATTATCAGCATTGGTACTGTTTACAAAATATGACAACATTGATACCTTAACACTACGAACAACTAAGTAAGTAATAAAATCAATTACTATCTAATGGTGGGGTCTGTGTAAGATGATAAATAAAACAGTAAATAAAATAATAAACGTAAAACACAATATGCTTACCCAGTGCTAGTTCATATTTCTGGCGCCAACGAACAGCTCATGCACCGCTCTAGAAAATTCCGTCCATGTAATGACATAATGTAGCGATATAAAACCTATTGTAAAACCTTTTATTCACCAGTAGCGAAACATGAACATCAAGATATTTAAAATTTGAAAATAAATTGCAAATAAATGTAACACACTTTAAGAACGTTTTCTACCTACCCTCCTTTTGTATTTTGGGGCCGGAATTATTGCCAATTATTTGATCAACTTATGTTTTATTCGTAAAAGTAATTTAAATTATATTTTATTAGGTACCTTTTAACAAAAAGTCAAATGACTAGGATATAGGTACTTTTGGTCCATTTTCTAACTGTATTAAAAAATATATTTTTAAGAAGAAAGTTAACCTATAGGTAACTGTGTATAGGGTACTGTATACACTACCTATCTAAAAGGAAATTTAAAAATTCTAAATATTTTAAGGTTAATGGTCGTATATCCTCGTTTCGAGGGCACATCTTTAACCATCTCCCCTAGCATTGAGATACTTGGCGTCAACATATCGAGCGAAGTCCAGTTCCGATATCATCTAGAGGGTAAGGCCAAATTAGCCTCGAAGAAGCTTGGTGTTCTTAACAGAGCGAGACAGTACTTCAGTCCGGACCAACGCCTACAACTCTACAAGGCGCAGGTTCGGCCTCATATGGAATATTGTTCTCATCTCTGGGCAGGGGCGCCAAAATACCAACTGCTCCCTCTGGATCGTATCCAACGAAGGGCCGCTCGAATTGTTGATTGCCATAGTGTTTCAAACAGCTTGGACCCCTTGGAATTACGCCGAGATGTAGCTTCGCTCTGCATCCTCTATCGGTTGTATCACGGGGAGTGCTCTGAGGAATTGTTCGGAATCATACCAACTGCAACTTTTCGCCATCGTCCCACGCGAAAAACATACCATCCTCATCACCTTGATGTGTGGCAGTCTTCCACAGTGCGTTTTTCGCGTAACTTTCTGCCGCGCACTGTAAAACTCTGGAACGAACTGTCACCAGCAGTATTTCCGGACCTATACGACCTGCAAACCTTCAAGAAAAGAGCGTATTCCCTCTTAAAAGGCCGGCAACGCACCTGCAGCTCTTCTGATGTTGCGAGTGTCCATGGGCGACGGTAGTTGCTTACCATCAGGTGACCCGTTTGCTCGTTTGCCCCCTTATTTCATAAAAAAAAGGTGTATCTAAAAATAACACACAAACAAAAGGTTTGCTGGTTCAACATAATTAATTGTTTTATTAAAAAAAAAAAAACAGTTAGGTACCTAGTACCTACTGATATTAAACCATGGGCCAGCTTCTTTTTTACAATCTAAAATATTTCAAATACTTAATCAGTGTTTGTCATTTCAAAATAAAGAAATGATAGAAAGAAGCATACTTATTTAAGGAGGTTAAGTAAATGAAATGTTAATTTATTGTTTTATTATTATACTTACCTACTTATTTTTTTAAATAAAAGTTTTAACTAAGAAAAATATATTTACTTAGATATTTAAATTTATCTTTAATAAAAAATTAAAGAAAATATCAAAATAAATTACTAAAAAATACACTTCTGGTGGAAATAGTTTAAAGTCACACATAAAATTTATTATTTTTTTAAATATTAATAATAATAAAAACTTTTTTATATTGAAACCATGTAGAAAACCGTCAAATATTATTTTTAAATCAATTTAAAATAATAAAAATAATATTTTAATACCTTAAAACTGCGCTTTGCAACACTTTGTACGACTTCATACACGCTCCTCTAAAGCGTCCAGCGATAGCGTAATTTTTGTAAGAAATATAAAAAAATATAATTTTTTTTGGCAAGTACGGGTAGGCGCTGAGTTCGTGAGAGGGTAGAAGTAAAAAAACCCTGTAAAAATCAAACACAAATGTTGCCATACGCGAGCTCAACTTTGCACGTCGACCGGCGACGCGCGCATACATTTGCCTCCATTTGTCTGTCGGCCCCAGAAAAAATTCTAATTTTAAAAATAAATTTATATTTTGCGTTTCGTTCGTAACTTTGATGCGATAAATAAAGTTAATAATAAAAAGTTACGAAATGCACTTTTTTATTAAAATAAAAAAATATTTTCGCGCGCAAATTCCGCGTCGCTTCGCGCCCGAATTTTTGTGATAATTTTGCTTTTTTTGTCTGAAAATACTTTAAAAAAATAATGTTTTAAAAATACCTACACGTTAAAGACATCCGATATTTTATATTGGGGCGTGGAAGGAGCCGATAGCCGGTGTTATCGCGCCGTAGGGCCGGTATCTAATCTGGGTCTCTTAGTGTGCGATAGGCGAATTGGTACCAAGCGAATTTTATTAATGGCGCCGAACATGTTAAAATTACAATGTACATATTTTATTGCCTCAAACTGCAGTTTAATTTTCTAAGAAAAAAAAACGAAAATATTTTTTTATGTTTTCGCCCTTTGAAGCGAGAAAATATCCTACTTTTACACCTTAGGTATATCTACAGGTAACATACCTACTATTTGATTTAGTAGAGTGTATATACCTACTTTGCATCTCTGTGAGATCAATATATAAAATAATAGATGAATGTCAATTAATTTTTTTTGTTGTTAGGTAGGTATATAATGAATTAGGTTTTCATTTTTTTTTATATTTGGAAACTGTCTCATGGAATTAGGTTAGCTGAACTAAATTAGTCATACCTAAGAATGGTGACTAGGGTACCAAAAGTCGAGTATTTTGTCCTTCATAATCATTAACCCTTTATTTTTATTATTGTAGGCAGGTCAGGTAATATTAAATATTTAACCCAACCTAAATAAAAGTAACTAAATAATCAATTACTTAATATATTTGACTCTGATAGATCACAGTATTAGGTACACAAAAATTTGCTAATAAAATGCCACTATAGGTAGGTACCTACAAAAAATATTTCATGGTAAGTATTACATAATTAGGTACCTACAAATATTCTTAATGCCATGTATTTTATTGTAAACCAAAAAATTGTGTGGTATACAAATAATGCAATAAAATCTATCATGTCAATTTTTTGGTATCTTATGCTTACTTAAAATAATATTATATTAAAATAATAGCCATCAATCAACGCAATAATAAAATTTTAAAAATACATTGACACATATTATAACCAGCTGTTATGATAAGTCCCATTTTTATACAGGTAGGTACCAAAACAACACCAACCCAAAGGTGGTACCTACTAATATATATTCTGTGCCAAAGGACGAATGAAGCGATTAAGACCATCATTATTATGGGCGCGCAGGGTGTTATAATTCAATTGAGTGTGTTCGATCATCGCTAGGGAGTAGTAGGGACTAATTCCCCGTTACTGTGGCCCCACATTAACGTGATGCGGGCAACCCCATTGTCAAAATCAAATGAACCCAGCTAGGTTGGTTTTGAGTAAACATTGATCAGTAACAGTAGTAAACTGTTATGAATATGATATTTTGTTATTACTACATTTCTTGGTACCAATTAATATAGGAGAAGGTGGCAATTTGGCCCCCCACTTTGTTTATCAAGCATTATTTAAAAAATATAGGAGTCAGAAACCTAAAAAATACATTATGGGACTTCTTATTTATTTGTTTAAACATTTCTTATTAGGGAATAAATAAAACTCGTGCAGGATAATCTAAAGTTTTAATTATTCTTAATCAATCACATTTGGTATTTTGAGATCAAGTGATGGTAATGTGGGGTCACATTAAATGTATTGCACAAATGAAACTTAACGGCAAAAATAACAAATGTAATAGTCACCTTTGGCACAGAATATATATTAGTAGTACCAACAGAATTCCCACTCCTGAAACCCGTTTAAAGAAATAACAACTCATGCTACGATACTATAAAGTTTAAATTCCGACCGAGCGGTGCTAGGTGCCTACAATTATATTTGCCTACATGTGCGCTCTCTTTCTATCGCGTAAGAAATACCCTTTCTAACGAAATCAAGATTGTCACCTTTTAGAAAATAAAATAATCTTCTTTTATAGTCCGCGCGGAACTAGTAGGCCGCTCTGCCGGTATGTGAGTATACGGGCAGAGCGGCCAACTAGTTGCGCGCCGACTATAATTGCTATAGCTACTAATAGCAAACTTTTTTATAGTAATAGTAGCCCAACGTATATTTTATAATAGTTTTATATTCGATTATAGTGTAGGAGCTGGTCAGGAATTTTTTACAACTTAAACATAGTAACTTGTGTTTATTTCTGTGTAGTATGCGGTTTGTTTGTAACAAATTGGTTTATTTGCTATGTTTGTGCACTTTTTTATCTATTTTTGTATTTCAAAGTCTTAAATTACTTTATTGAAATATTTCTTTGACCTTTTTTCAATTGTTCATATTTGTCAGATTAATAACGATTCTGTCACAGCGGTTAAATCAGTATGTAGATATATGCGACGAAAAAATCTTTTGCGTGCGTCACCGCTCGCTATGGCTCGCTTGTGAGTCCCTAGTGATCTGCCCCTCTAGAGGGGTACTTACAGTTCGATACCTAAGCGCGCGAGTGGGACAGGCCTGCTTTTGGAGCCCCCACAGGCTACATATCCCATTAGTCAAAAGCCAAATATTTCTGTTTCTTAACAACAGCTATCGAAATAAAATCACAAACATTTAAAATTTTCACCGGTCGCAAGTTCAAACTCGATCGAATGACAATCGAACTTGACAGCCTCTGTTGGATTTGTACGGTGCTAAATTAGTAGCATGCCACGAGCATCCCGTTCCACCAAAATTATACTGGATAGCGTTGTTAAAACATTAAAATATTGAAGGGAGCCAATATATATGCAGGGGCGACATTACCACCTTTTCCCAATATTAGTACTTACTTACCACTAGATAAGTGCTTATTAAGTTATTAGATTGATACTGTTTTTTGATATTTTAATCTAATTTACCCTAAGATGCTAAATAATATTCATCCTAATTCCTAACAATATTATTTATTAGCTTAAAATACCTATAATTGGTATTTACCCATTGATAATATTTGGTACCAAATTATAAAAAAAATCTGTCATAAACATTGGCCCCTTTTATTATTTTCCCCTTTTATAAACCAAACAATACTTAATTTTTTATTAAATAATTTTTAAAACCCTTACCCTATTAATGTTTTAATGCATGCAAGATATTAAGTGAATTACATAATAAAAATAATTTTAATTCAAATTGTTTTTACAATGTATACTTATAAAGAAAAAACATAGACACTTAGGTAATGACCTGACCAGTTTTATAGACTTAACTACTTAAGTAATTTCTTTTTTCTGAACTTGTAGCTCCACATTATTTTGTTGCAAATTGCTTGTTGTTTGCTCAAGAAAATTGTTTAATTCCTCTATCTTCCTTAGCTACTAACTTCAAACTGTTGACTGTTGTAGATGAAATCGGTAGGTACGTAGGTATTTACAATTTAAACGTGTGATTGTTTAGTTCAAAAACCTTTACAGCGAACGTTACTATCCAAATATTATGGAGTCGGCGGCATCTTCGGTATCTTATCTAGCGGGGGGCGAGGGACGAGGCGCGGGGGCCGCGGGGCGGGGGGTACTACACTAGCGCTCCTCTCGCGCGTGACGCCGGGGTCAACGACCGCAGGGCCGATCGCTTTCTTGTCATTCACACATTACGCGAACCCGCCGCGCAACTACTGTCCCCGCGTACGGCACAGCCCTAGCACGTGCAGGCCCTTCTATTTGTAAACCGGCGCCGAGGGCGCATTCCTAGCGCGCCGCACGCATCCCGACCGCCTCTTCCGTACCAGTTCCATTACCGCTGCACCTAGCGGCTCCCCGCGCCGCGCTCGCACAACTGGAGCAGTGGACGGAATGCCGCTCGATGCGACCTTCTGGCGAGCGCGGCCGATACACGACGTGATTAGGGGCATCTCGACAGAAATGTCAAACGCATTGTTATTTGTTACGGAGACGGACGATGACCCATTTAGCTTTAGATCGGCCCTTCTCGTGATATCCACATACCGTGTTTCAAAAGTCCAGCTAGGGCTCCCTGACCCAGTAACGGGGAATCTAAATTAAGCCGGCATTACATCGACTAAAACGTACTCACGTTCCATAAAATATGTTATCGAGAGTGCGCGCGGCCGCCCTATGTTTTCATGAGCATTCTTCAAAGTAATCCACGAATAAGACTTAATGGGGGGCATCGATAATAAGGTGTACCCGAAGTACAGTTCCTGCATTCCGATGAATGGTGAGAGGGCGCCGGGCGGCGGAGGGGCGGGGTGCGGGGGGAGGGCGGGGCACGCATGCCTGCGCGTGCGCCGCTACGACACTACTCCTAACGACGTTACAACCAGCTCCAACAGGTGTCCACTTCACTACAATTTTCGTTACAAGTGACAGATGCATACTAAGTAGCAGTAATAGCTGATTGAAAGTACCCATTAGCATAATATATTCATATTTTAAACGGTTTGACGCTAAAAAAATCAATTAGGGCCTTGTAATGTTTTATTTTTCCTATAACGTTATCGTGTTCTACATAATGGGGGAAAGGACTGGTTCCTTGGAATAGGGTCGTCGCTTGTGAAACGTTTGAAACGAGGAGGAATTAGGCAAGGAAGGGTTTTAGAACCTATTTTTGTTAGTTGCAGAGAAACTGGTGATATTAATGACCGGGTACCAACCAATTTGGAATCAACAGGTCATTAGGCTACTTAGAATCTAAACTAAAAACTAAACTCAAATACAACTACATTTCTTGTGGTTTGCAAAGAAACTGATGATGATATAAACGATAGATCATAGAATCAACTAATCATCAGAAAGAAACTAAAGTACAACATCAAACTTCAAAGTACCATCCTAAGTGCACATAATATCTGAGCACGAATATCTCAATCGAGTTCCAAAGAACCTTCAATGCGTAATAACGTAGCTAGTGGTGGAATCCGAAGAATCTAATGGTAACTACTAACTAGTTTGTCAGGTTAAGTGGGCGGTATCGATTAATGAAGTACTAGTGTTTAGTGGAATTTTAATGATCGGTGCAATGTCAGTGAGTCAGCGGTCATCGTGAACGCGCTGTGGAATGCGGATGCTTCCGAGAATACGTTCTACTCTTCCACTTGGGCTGCTTTTCTAAACCTGTGCTACCGTTTTGATGGGTTTGTGTTCGTTTCGATAATGTTTCTTTAACTATAGGATGAGGCTTAAGATATCATCATCTAGTGCCATTCATATCGAAGTTCAGCGGTGAGCAGGTTGAATTTCTTCCCGTCCCCAGGACGTCTCTAATTTCTCTAATGATGGAGCGGTGCTTCTAGAATATAATGTGAGATTCTCCCAGCCCTGGATTTATAAAAAGGCCGTATAGGCCGCAGCCTAGGGGCGGCAGCGTCCTAGGGGGGTGGAAGATTTCGTACATGGGGCGGCGAAAATAATGCGGACCATCCGGCATCATTGGTTTCTCCAAAGAGAGATCCCCGATCAAGCTTAGTCAGGCTGAACTACGTTAAGAACTCAGAAAACTTTGATGGTGCGATTTAGGATTGTGGCGCTAATTGGTCCCCCACAATCCCGTCAACTCCTACCACATATTTTAGAGGTTGATACCTGTTTGAAAGGAATCCACAGTCAGACGTTATAACTTATATTGTTACAAACAGTGGTTTTGTGATCTTAGTCCTAGTAGTTAATACATATATGTGTAGTTTTGTCTACAACGAAGTTATTCTTCTTAAAGATAGACACGAACAAGTTCAATAAAACTTCCATTACTTTTAAATGTCTCCGTTTATAAAAGCGCGGGTTAATTATAAAAAATTCTTTGCCCATAATAATTATAAACGTATCTATTAGTTTAGGAAGTAGGTCCACGCGATGACGATAAAAAAGAACAGGTGGGTGCA
The DNA here is from genome assembly GCA_963422495.1 of Polyommatus iphigenia. Lineage (NCBI taxonomy): Eukaryota > Metazoa > Arthropoda > Insecta > Lepidoptera > Lycaenidae > Polyommatus > Polyommatus iphigenia. The sequence goes on from OY730180.1 coordinate 38,585,059, forward strand.
TTGATGATACCCAGCCAGATAGCTGATCACCTGCAGGGCTACAGGTGGACTATCTAGGACAAGGTGCTCTGACTCATATGGACTAGGGTAGATCACTATTTAATTAATCAATGATCAAACACATTAATAGTGGAAACCATTAAATTTTGCATAGAATATCTATTAGAAAATAGATAAACTAAAGCCAACCTTCATCTTAGTGCTGATTGTACATCTAATCGCTATATGAACAGATATAAATTTTACACTTTGACATTCCATTCAAACAAAATCTATAAAGTTGTCTTAATATTATCTAGCGATCGACGAATCGCCCCTTGGTGAAATTAGGGCCTTCCTGGGCAATGGGCATGTGTATATAATATTTTGGCTATCCAAAAGCTTTGTCAGTACTTTACTTGCTAATCTTGTCTTTAGCAAAGAAAACAACTTTTTAAACTATTCCACATTAAATGAAAGGCAATAGTTACTTGGACAGACCCAGAAATATCAAACTTAAGTTGTTTGACAAGAAAAATCAAGTAAATATGACTTGTTTTCTTTAAACAGATGAATTTTCTTTAAAATAGGCTTTATTTTATAAATATATGTATCTACTTAAGCTCAAACAGGGGATGAAAAAAGAGAAATATAAAATAAAGAAAAGTCTAGCCAAGTATTTAAATAGGTACGCTGCAGTGTACATCTTTGTTAGTCAAGGGGCTTAAATATAGGTAGCATGGTATAATAATGGTTTCAGAATAACCATAACGGGATAAATAGAATATCTAAATGTGGTGCAGTTATTTTGCATCAGGAGTTAGGATCCTTAAGCTGACGACCTAAGGATCACTGTCATAGAAACTTCGAGGAAGAATAACTGTGAATGGATATAATGATCGGTATTGCAGTGCGTTAACACCACTGACCTCTATAATACACTGGACCGGAGATCGGTATCAATAAAATGTGCCTATTTGAAAATCGCCATATTGGCGCTGATTGCTATGTGAAAGCAGTAGTGAGTGTACTTGGAACTACTATTTTGCAAATGGCGGTTGCAATTTTCTATGTAATTAGTTCACAGTACGCTCTTCGCGGCGCTTCAAATCGGCACAAGAAATAGCTGTCATTTTGTACGGCATAGCCTGTCCAGTGTATTATAGAGGTCAGTGGTTAACACTGATAATGACGTAATGGTGGGTAGGATAAATGGCAAACAGCAACAATGTAGAACTCAGAATCGTAGCATGCCTTGCTCCGTTTAAAAAATCGTTTGGCGACCCTTAGAAAAGGTAGCCTTTTTTATTTACTTTTCTCATATTTTGTGAGATAAAATGGGTTGGAAAGTTTCTATTGAGTTTTACTTACACACATTACGCCGCCTTATAGCCCGGGGGCACCGTATAATTGATACGCCATATTTGGCTTAGCTACGCCCCTGGTAGAAGTACAAACGAAAAAGCACTGTGATTCTCCTATTTTGTGTCCAATATTCTCGTTTAAGTTTCGATGCAGTTTCAACACAAATCTGAAACTAACGTCAAATGCGTTATTATTGGCCAAAACTCCAAAATGTGTCCTTTGATGTCTATACCTTCAGCTTTACTAATTACTTTGTTGTTTGATAGGATCCGATGTTGGTCGAATCTGTGTTAGAATTAAACAGTAATCGACGTATACAACTAAGTACTATCAGAGAAGTTGATTCCTATGCAGATCGGGGACCTACGTAGTTTGGTTGCGTTACGTCAAACCCAGCCGACAGATCACAATTAACATTGAATTGACATATTCGACCAAATAACGTTGGTCTATCAACTGCATAGGAATCAATTTCCTCGATGGTACTAGAATTATTTGGCTACAGGTGGCACCTAAACCTTTGTCAGCCCAACTTTGTAACGTCAACCATGAGGTAGGCGCATACTTTCATTTTAAAAGTCTAAAGTAAGTACTTAATATTTTTAATCTCATGTTTTCTATCATAGTGCTTGCATGCTTGTCACTTCTACCACCAAATGCCACCTACGATAGTATCTGGCAACTGTGCTAAAGTATTTGGCTCTAATAAGGCGCGTTGCATGCAGCTTGTTGGCGCGTGCGCGGGCAGGTGTGCTCGCACCCGGCCTCGCCACGTGTACATTAGGGTTCCTTGATGCACGATTATGATGTCATCGCTTTTGCACTCGGCTGTAGTGGTTCTATTTTAAGTTGTCCGATAGCAAAACCCCGATTTTCGGATTTAGAAGGCCTCTGGATCTGTTGTGATGATTTATTGTAACACCATTTTGTACCACACCTCTGATTTCATTGTAGTGCCTAGGAAAGGTAATTTTATACGGTTGTCAGAGCACTAGCGAAATTCTTCCAAAATGGTCGGGCCTAGACAAGGAGAATTAACTGAGTATCTACATGTTTATCAAAGCCAATAAATCTTTGATCTACCATATTGTGTCGATTTTCTAATATAGGTATCATGAGTCCACTCCTCCACAAATGCAGCTACTGTTAATATAATATTATCGTGATGCGTTAGAACCGTACTATCGTTTAGTATTCCTCAAGCAAAACGATAAGTCACAGAAATTCGAACAAGCTATTGTATTTAGGATTCCTGTTGGAACATCAAATAAGCATCGTAATCGTTAAAATGTCCCCGACTCCACCGTTTCACAGGAACGAAGTTGCTACGAGTTCAGAATGCACAATAGCATGACGTCATTTAAACCGTAACATTCTGAGTTAAAATGATCGTTTAGAATTTAGATGCACGCGCTGCATTGACCGAACTGAAGTTGGCTGCAGTCAAGATTAGAATGCTATAGTGACGTCATCCACTTACGCGACCTCATAATATTATTATGGCTGTTCCTAAATCTACTGCGACCACTGCACAGTGCTATCACTGTAGAAAAAATCGTTCCGTAATGAAGTTGCAGTATACTGCCGCAGTACCCTTTTTTTTTTACGCCAAGAAATGCCTTTACGCATTCCGCGGGGATGGTGAGATCCTGACGCGGATATGTGGGACTCGCTCGAAAGCCCTACCCACTAAAACTTGGCGGTGCGCCCTCTCTCCGACGACGGAGCCACGGGTACGACACCGCGACCGCAGCTCCACCAGCGGTCGTCTGCCTAGTGTTCGGCAGACCCCTCTTCGGGGGGGCGATTACTCGCCCCCCAGGCCGAACAGAGGCCCCAGTGCGGGCTTGTCTAGGCCATTGCCGCAGTACCCTAGTGAAATATATGACGTCATCAATCGTCTCCATATTGTACTGTGAGTACTGGCGTTTCCGAGGTAAGGCACTCGCAGTACTTTGATCACGTGATCAGTCAACTGTCAAAAGTCAACTGTCAAGTGTCAAAACCACTCGAGTGTCTAACGTTTTAAAACAATACCTACAGTTTAATCCCAAAGTTATAAATTTCTGTAATTAATTTGGATTAATAATAATAAAACACTGGAAGAATTGCAAAAATTAACCTTATTAGACTGTGTTGAAAATTTTCAATACGAGCTGTCAAAAATGCGGCTGATAGTATACTGGATTGCGTTCCGTTTTAAATAGTAACCAGTATACCAACAGTATACTAACTATAAAGGAACGGCTTCGCAGTATACTAAAATGACGTCACACTCTGCAGTGGTCGCATTACAATTTCGGAACATAGCCTTAGTGTGCTCGTAAAGAACAATACAAATCCTTTCCGACGAAGAACTCATGACTCCTTATAATCCAATAATAATTAAAAAATCCACACTGTGCATAAGATATTATAGGTCTACCAGAATCTGATGGCAAATTTTGACAGCATATTTTCAAAAAATATCCTTGATCATTGGATAAATTTATATATTTGCATGTTACACACACAGAATCAGCTGCCATAAGGTAAAAAAGGATCAAAATGTTTTATTCCAATTACCCCGGTATTGCTAGAGTCAATTTACTTCCCCACTTTTTGCCATCAGATTCTGGTAGACCTGTATCTACAGTTGTACATTGATTTCTTCTTGTCTGATAAATTAGAAAAGTGCTTGATTTTTTGGTGTGCCAAAAGTAAATAAAAAAAAGCCAGCGGTTAAATATTAGTACTTAAAGTGGTAAGTACTTAATATATTAATTTTTAATGCAGAATTAACAACTGTCATAAATAGAATATGACAAAATTTAGGCATTTTATGAACAAAATTAGATTAACAAATTAAATATATCTTATTTAGGTGATATATTTTATGAGACAGGTGATATTGTAATAGTTCTGCCAATGATTCTCGCAGAGAGTTTTTTTAACGATAAAATAGCGATAAAATAACACTTATAACAATTAAATATAAATCATACTGCAGGTTGCGTCCCAGAGAAACATCTTGAAACTTTTTATATACCTCACCTGGTACAACTCTTGCCCAAGCACCTGTTGCTGTTTAATTCCCTCGATAATTTAATACTGGCGATACCGACGGTTTTTTTTTGTTTTTCGGAAGTGTTCTTCACACGAAAATTATTGTTGGGGAGAAAAAGATTGATCGTTTAGGGGCCCATTTTTGAGCCTTCTTCTTTTATTTCAAGCATTTTCCTTGTTAGTTTTCGTAGTGAGGTTGAGGAAAAGGGTTTATAATTAACCTGGAGCTACTATTATAATTGCATCAGACAATGAAGCCAAAACAATAACTAAGTACCTACTTAAGTCGACGTTAATTACGTTAGTCAAAGAGGAAAAGCAATAAAAGTCAACAAACTATTTGTCTCAAATAGTTTCTAATTAAGATATTTTATGTATTTACTAGCTGTCCTGGCAAACGTTGCTTTGCCATAATATATTTGCCATATTATTTTATTGAAGTGACTAAATAAGTATGTCACCATGGCAACGTCGATCGCTTTCCCGTGGCACAAACAATGGTCGCCGTCAGTCTCAGGTTGTAATAATTTACTATTATTTATTCAACAAATGCACTTATCAATATATAAAGTACCGAGTAGCCGATTCTCAGACCTACTGAATATGCATATAAAATTTGGTAAAAATCAGTAAAGCCGTTTCGGAGGAGTTCGTGGACTAACTTTGTGACACGAGAATTTTATATATAAGATTTTAAAGGGTTCGTTAGATGTAAGGTGTTTAAATTATTACGTAATCATTTTTATGATTTCGTCTTTCTTCAATAAAGTAGAAAAAATATTGATCTTTTACTGTTAAAAATTGTTATAAAAAATTAACATATTTATTGTTACCGGATAGTTCTTTTGAGGATGTGTTTTGAAAAATCCTTTCTTAGTAGATCACGTCGCCCACTAAAATAAAGAAATTTTTTGATATTTTTTCTTTGAATATTTTGTGCATTGACCGACAGGTGAACGTTATTTCAAGGTGTTCATTAAATATTTAATTTATTTTACAAGTTTGTACAAAAAATACTTTAAAAATTATAGATAATGTTAATCAGCTTTCATTCTATTAGCATAATTATGTAAAGGCTTATAAAATGTGAAAAAAATATTTTAAATTTTATTGTTACCTACCTACCTACCTACTTAAAATAATTTACAAACATAGTTTAGCTGCTGTAAAACTAGAAACTACAGGCCCAAAATTCAAAATTGAACGGGGTGTCAAGCAGGGTGACCTACCACGCCTATTTACGAGCGCCTTAGAAGAGGTTTTCAAGAAAGTCTCACCAGGCTGGGGAGACAAGGGTATTGTTATCGACAAGAAAAGGCTGACAAGCCTTCGCTTCGCCGATGACATAGTTCTGTTTGCCACTTCTGCACAAAACCTGCAGTCCATGCTGCAAGAACTGAGCATGGCAAGCCACGAGGCGGGACTTCGGATGAATCGATCAAAGACCAAACTCATGACCAACAGCACGAAACGTAAGGTCGAGGTAGACGGGTATGAGTTGCATTATGTTGACGAGTACGTATATTTAGGCCAAATAACATCTTTTAATAATAGACAAGACAAGGAAGTAGACCAAAGAATTGAGAAGGCATGGAAAAGCTTTTGGTCTATGAAAGAACTAATGAAAGGGGACCTTCCACTTTGCCTAAAACGTAAGCTCGTCGACATGTGCATCCTGCCCAATTCCCATCCTAACTTACGGTGCTCAGCCTTGGTCTTTGACCGACTTACAGAAATCCCGGCTCGGAGTTTGTCAAAGAGCTATCGAGCGCAGCATTTTAGGTGTCAAAAGGATTGACCGTATACGAAACACCGCTCTGTGCTCCGAGACAAGAATAATGGATGTGGGTAGAAAAACTGCTGATCTAAAGTGGAGCTGGGCGGGGCACGTCGCCCGCATGTACCCAGACAGATGGGCGCGTCTAGTTACGAAGTGGCTACCGAAAGGTCGGCGAAACAGGCAAACCCAAGAAAAGGTGGCGCGACGAACTAGACGCTATTAATAAAGAATGGCCAAACACAGCAAAGGATAGAGACGTCGTGTGGAAGGAAAAAGGGGAGGCCTTTGCCCAGCAGTAGGACACAAACGGCTAATAATAATAATATTGTTATTGCCATGTGTAAAAATCGCTAATGATATAATTAAAAAAATAAAATCGGCCAAGTGCGAGTCGGACTCGGACTCGAACCATTTAAGAGCAAAAATAGGCAAAAATTGTATTTTTTGTATTGGAGCCCCCCTTAAATTATTTAATTTTCATTTTAATTATTAAAGTACAAATACTATATTTTAAGTATTTTGAGAATATTTCAAGTGCCTAATGCGCGTTTTCACAAACAACACCTAAAATGTAGGTGTCCCTTAAGCCAATATAAGGGGCACCTAACGCAAGTTTTGTTCTTGATGAATTGACAACCCCGTAACTCGGTGACGTATATCACTACATAGTATAAAACAAAGTCGCTTTTTCTGTCCTCATGTCCCTTTGTTCGCTTTAATTGCGGTTTTCTTTAATAGATAGAGTGATTAAAGAGGAAGGTTTGTGATAAATATGTTACATATTTATGGGAGTTCGCTATTTTACAAGTAAAATATCAGACGGCCATTCTATAACAGATTCATTGTCAAGGCAACCGTCACCTAACGTCGTTGTCGTCGCCACATACGTCACCTAAGTGTACGGGGTCGTCAATTCATCCTGTAAATTATAAACGTCACCTAAATATGGTTTGACGGATAAATCTCATAATAGGTTGTTTTATTTCAAATAAACGTCACCTAAGAGTTACGGGGTTGTCAATTCATCCCGCAAATTATAATGGTTTAGGTGTCACTTAAACGTTGGTGAAAACAAAACTTGCGTTAGATGCCCCTTATATTGGCTTAAGGGACACCTAGATTTTAGGTGTTGTTGGTGAAAGCAAAAAAGTAAAGCAAAAAAGGTAAAAAAAATCACGCTTATTGTATGAGAGCCCCCCTTAAATATTTGATTTATTTTGTTTTTAGTGTTTGTTGTTATAGCAGCAATAGAAATACAAAATCAGGCATTAAGCCCGCCTCTGTACCTTTATGTGTGTAAAAAGTGTAATAAAAAAAAACTGTAAAAAATTCAGCTCTCTAGCTATCACCGTTCTTGAGATACTGCCCGGAGACAGACAGACGGACAGACATCAAAGTCTTAGTAATAGGGTCCCGTTTTTACCCTTTGGGTACGGAACCCTAAAAACTACAAGTAGTTGCTCCACAATTCGCTTTGTTTCGAAGAGACAGTGACTTTTGATCTTACGGGGAGTCTTTGGAGTTTTTGTAACTACCTTAGCGGCACGGAATCTTGGCCAAACTCATAATATGCAATAACACTTTTTTAAGCGGTTCTAACGTGGATCTTATCGTGTAGGTGGGTAGAAAAAATGGTCACGTTAATCTCAAGAGGGTAATTCACTAATTTGAAGTGCATATTGGTCTGTGTTTTAAAGTTTAGTTAAATCGTGTCATTTATCCGGCGAAGTCGCAGTTTTGAATTGTGCTCTGAACATTTTGAATTTTAATTTGACAAAGATTTTTGTTGTTATTGTGGTTAATAAACACCTAAGAACCCCTTAGGATTCATAAAAATGCCTTTATCACCAAGTCAGGTAGCGCAGGCAGTAGCTTTAGTGGAACAGGGGATGACTCATCGTGAAGTGGCTACTATCCTAAACGTGCCGCGTTCCTCGATGCAATATGCACTAAAACGATATCAAGAGACTGGCCGCTACACCCGAAGACCAGGTAGTGGTGGTGTACGATGCACATCAGCTCGTGATGACCGCTTTATTGTGTTAGAGATTTCAAGAAATCGCTTCCTGACCGCAGTCGAGATCCGTCAGCGCCTTCAAATCTCCAGAGGTGTGAATGTTAGCGAGCGTACGGTGAGAAGACGTATGGAGGAAGTTAATTTGAGGGCAAGAAGACCAGCCCGTGGTCCACAGCTTCACCCTCAGCACAGAGTAGCTCGACTTCACTTTGCCCGCGAACACGCTAACTGGACTTATGAGCAATGGGCAAAGGTTTTGTTTACTGACGAGTGCAGGATCGCTTTAAATGCACCTGATGGTCGACAACGTGTCTGGAGAAGGAAAGGCGAACGTTATTTGGCGATAACAACCACTCCGACGGTCAGTTTTGGCGGAGGCTCTATAATGGTATGGGGTGGCGTGAGTTCTGATGCTCGTACGGAATTGGTCATCGTTAATAACGCCTTAAATGCGACTCGGTACGTCGCGGAAATTCTCGAAGAACATGTTGTGCCCTTTGGAGGGTTCATTGGTTATGAACAATTCATTTTAATGCATGATAATGCCCGTCCACATGTCGCACGCATAGTAAATGAGTACCTTCAAGAGGCTGGTATTCAAAAATTGCAGTGGCCAGCTCGCAGCCCGGACTTAAATCCGATAGAACACATATGGGATAAGCTGAAACGAGCAATAAAATCATCATCGAACCCACCACAAACCATTAACCAGCTTCGAGATGCTGCACTGAGAGCGTGGCGCGACTTATCACAAGTCGATATCAAGAACGTCATCCAAAGCATGCCAGACCGAATGCAGGCGGTTATAAGGGCTAGAGGAGGTAACACGCGCTATTAAAAAGGACAGAAAGCGACAAAAAATCGAACAATTTTAAATTCGTAGTGTTTTAAACTTAAGTGTTAAATTTTGTGTAAACGTGTTTTTTTGCATAAACTTCATTATCAATTTAAAAAACCTTTAACTGTGAGAAAAAGTGATCAGGAACGTTAACTGGATAGACTCAGATCTTAATTAATCAAAATTTGTAGAGCTAAGTGCAAAAAAAAGACAGTTATCACATCTTTTGTACTTGGCCAAGTTTCCGTGCCGGTGAGTTTATTTGTAATAAATAATTTAATACATGAAAGTAACTGGTTAATTACATAACACGAAGAACGCGTGTAATGCGATCAACGCACTTGTAAACAAACACAATTGCGATGGAAATGTTGACGTCGGCGCGTCACTTGATTGAACCAAAGTCCATTCAGAGGTATAATAATTTTACCTCGGAGTTTCTATTAGAGTGATCCTGTGTGGTCAATATAAAGGTCATGTTAGAATTAAGCTACATTGCGACGAGGTAAAGTCTTGTCAAATGCAACATCTACGTTGACAGCGTAGCGCGTCATTTAGGCACTGTACATCTCCAATGCAACATTTCATCGAGTGTCGTATGCGACAACGTCTATTAGTGTATCATAAAATGTGAACGTAGAACCTAGGACTCCTGGGAGCCTCGCTGCGATGACCCAGCGCAACGGAATACTATTATGGTAAAATTCTCAACGAACAGTAGCCAAGGTAGTGACTATAAGTGTATCGTGTAGTGCAAAACGCAAGATTGCACGACCAGCTACAATTACACCTAACAGCAGAAGTCATCAGTTATCGCGAATACTAGACACGTGTATGCCCTCGTAACAAACTTTGCCCTATTTTGATTCTAACCGAGCGTTTGATAACGTTTACCATAGCAATTTTTACGAACTAGTAAATATGTACTACATATACATACATTACGATCATAAAATTTAATGATCTAATCGTTTTACATTTTAATTGATATTTTTAATTTTGTTAAATTTCTTACATGACCTCTTGTGCCCAAATAAGGAAACTTGAGTTCCTCAGGGAGCAATGTTTAGTCCACAGGATTTTAACACAGAATACATAATTAGTACCTCATGATTTGAATAATTGGAATAAAACATTGTAACATATAAATATAACATATTGAATGAAACTTGAGAATCCATCGAGTTTATGTAAGTTATAAATGGTTATAACTTATTTGTACAATACACACAAGAATGAGTGATACTGATAACGCTAAGGCGAATGAAAGTGGAACAGGGTTTGTCAACATGGACTGTCAGCTGGCCTCCGATAGCTTATCGCCCGGACATAGTCCGCTCATTCACAAGCTGCTTCATTCATGCCCGCCTCGCCTGCATCCGATCGACTACCATCTGTATGACGATGACCGAAGGCGTAAAATCGTGCGTCGTGGAGGCTGCGCGCGAGGGGTGGCGGGGTGCGAGGATATCGCGGGGTCAGCGCGGATTGCAGGCGAGCGATAAACCGCTCGACTTACCAAATAATTGTAACGTACTTTGTAATTTGCGCTTCTCGCTTTTTGCGACCGTCTTCTATAAATTTTTTTTTAATTTTACTGGATGTTATTAGCTATGACTAACAGCATGCAACGTCATTCTGCTGAGATGCATGCTGAGATGCATCATGAACTTATCTACATAAATGATAATATGTTCTACATAAATAGAATGACTAATGCTGTAAATATAAATCATTGGAAAATATTTCACAATCAATAATGACTAACAAAATATATTACCTATACCATAATATGTATTCTGATTTCTGTGCCTATACTGACCTCAGTATAGGCACAGAATACATACCTATACCATAATATGTATTCTGATTTCTGTGCCTATACTGACCTCAGTATAGGCACAGAATACATACCTATATAATATATATTTTGATCCATTGTATAGGTATACAATGGACCAAAATATATTATATAGGTACCGTTTATTTAATAAAAGAGAATCCTATAAGTATTCGTTTTCTTCAAATTAAGAAAAATAAAACAAGAAACTTTTATGATACAATTAATGGGGATTGTCCATTTTTTTTTAATTTTGCTCATTACAAAAACATTTCGAGGAATAAGGTCAGTGATCGTTTTTCTGTACAATAAAAACGAAAAAAATACCCATTAGTTACTTATATTTTTGAACAAATATGTTTAACCTTAGTTTGACCTTCAATGGCGTTAAATTAGCAATAAATTCGACCAACATTACGTTTCGAACTTTTGGTAAGCTTCTCGCATCAGCTTTCACATAATGAGAACTTGCATTTGACGAACCAGCCATTATAAATAAAATTGAAAGGAATTAAAACATACTGCAGAGGTCAATTGGCCGCCGATGATGACGTCAGAGCGAAACTTTAAAAATTTATTGAGAAAAAAGTAGCCAATGAATTTCAAAATTATTTAACTTATATTCTTAAAATGCCCTATTTTAACGGAAAAAAAAAATAAAAAGTACATGTGATTTTTTTTGGACAATACCCATTACAGTATTAAGATGTCCCTTACGAAATAAGAGATCACGACAATAACGCATGACCTGAGTCATATTGAAATTTTCGTAATTATTTCGGTCGCGACAATAACAAGTATTTTTTAAGTTATTTCGTCATTCAGATAAATCAACATATTGATTGACCGTTAGTCACAGTCGTCAATCTTATCTGAATCATTGAAGCGAGGAATTCGAATCATTTCCTATAGGATCAAAGTTCTGTCGCGAAAGTTCTAAGAACAACAGACGGAAGTGAGACGATGAAGTAGTGATTCAGCTAAGGCTAAGTTTACAATAAGATGATCCGGAAGGCCGGAGAAAAAAATCCTCAGTATAGCTACTTGTACTAATATGTATTCTGTGGTATAGTTAAATCTCTGGGTTAACAAAACGATTAAAAATCGAAAATATGGACGTCGAATTACTTTCTATATGTAATTTGCCAACCGTATGTTGCCGTGTGGTCCATTTTTAACTCTATTCTATTAGCCCATTTTTTTTGTACTAGATGACCCGGTAAACTTTGAATCACGTCCACGTTGTATTAGCTCCGTGGTCATGTCCTTCATAAATCATAATACAAACCTTCCCTGGTCTTCCACGAATATTTCAAGACAAAAATCAGCTAAATCGGATCAGCTTTATTTGTTAGCGGGACCAAGTTTTTTTATTAATTTTTATTTTAAACTAGCTGTCCCGGCAACGTTGTTTTGCCATTCAAAGTATTTCTACTTCATCAGTTGATACAAAATCTTATCCCCTCTTTTGTCCCCTAAGAGGGGTGGGGGGAAAAATTTTATACACCAGATGTTATAAAGTTGGAAAAAACAGTTAATAATATGAAGTAAGTCCATTAAAGAAAAAAGTTTGATACAAAATCTGACCCCCTCTTTGCTCCCTTTAAAGGGGGGGGGGGTGATTTTTATACACCAGATTTTGAGTTGGAAGAAGACAAATATATCTGCGAAAACCGTATGCAAATCGGATCAGTAGTTTTCGTGTTAAAGCAAATGTCTTATACAAAATCTGATCCCCTCTTTCGTCCCTTTAGAGGGGTGGGGGGATTTTTTTTATAGACCAGATGTTAAGTTGGAAGAAGACGAATATATTTGCGAAAACCGCTTTCAAATCGGATCAGTAGTTTTCGTGTGATAGTGGAACAAACATACAGACAGACAGACAGACAGACAGACAGACAGACAGACAGACAAAAAAACTAACCACATTTTTGGCTTTTATAGCGATGTAGTAACACCCCCCGCTTATTATTTTTTGAATATCTTTAATGTACAGAATTTTCATTTCTATAGTTTTATTATATGTATAGATATAGATTTGTTAAGCTTTAAATATTCTCCGGCTTTTCGGATTTTGGATCATCTGTTCCCAGCCTGAGATGAGATGTCATGTTATCTGCATACTGTATCATTATCACCAATTAAACTAAAAGGATCACTTATCAACTGTAACCACAGTAAAAGCTTCTGGAAATATAGCAATTAATCAGTAACCAACGGGAAACTCCTCGAGTAAAATGATTAAAATCGAACACCTTTACCTTATCGGATGTGGCTTGTGAGTTGTGGGTTATGGTGATCGACCACATTATTTATTAAAATATTTAAATTAAAAAATACTAGATGACGCCCGCACCCAGTTGCGCAAAAATTAAATTAAAAAAATTACTTTTAGTTTTTTAAAATAACCTTTAAGTAACAAAACCCAGTTACCTTTAAGAAGATTTTTTTAGGTAATTTTTGTTACTCTCGTACCCTTCTGTTACAGTACTCTGTTATCCAGTGACCCTGTTACGGAGGTGTCGTGACTCGTGACTCGTGAGGTCCGCGCTTGCGACATCGCTGCTCCAATTTCAGCGATATCAATTGTTTGTTTAATTAGCTCTATTGCTAGATTTTGTTATGTTGTGTTTCCTTGTTTTATAGTCACGTGTTGCTTCTATTTGTTGTATTTTGTGACCGTGTAATTTGTTACTTATACTATTTGCTATCATCAGCGAATTCATTACTACAAAAGTGTTACAATGCATTCCTTGAGTAAGTTTTTTTCTGGCACATATTCTAATTATTTCTGTTGATAATTAATTATCTCACTTTTTTCTTGTAATCGAACTAATGAGCATTTTGTTACTTTGGACTTAAGGCCATCCCCCGAGCAAACGACCTTGACCATACAATTTGCCGCGTCGCCGAGGTCGCACCAAAACCATATTTTTATTACTTATCTTAGTTCAAAATTGACCTAAAAAAATTTAAAACGTGGAATATGTATCTGTAGTTTTTGATATTGTCGATCTATTGGCGTGTGTTTCAAATAACAGTAATTTGTAAATACTAAGGAGATGCTGAATGTATGCTTAAATTTTAATAAATCGGTTTTACTTTGGAAGCAGATATCATTAGTTTAAACTTTAATTTAAACAAAAATAGAAAATTTAAAACGTGGAAAGGAATGTTGATATGCTGAAGATTATTGCTGTATTTTTATTATAACTTTGTAGCTTTCAAATTATGAGTTTATAAGCCCCTAAATACGGTAAATTACGGAATCTCCGTAGGTATTTGTTCCTCATTGATTTCTTCTCATGATCCTCGACAGAATTCAGAAATAGTGTTAAAATGATTTTATTTATATCAAAGGGGTCCGTTTTTTTCGGCGGATGTGTTTTTTCTGTGGTTGATATCAGAAGTCGTCGTTATCGTGACCCGTAAGGCGGCGGAAGTGGAGCCATTCATAATATGTGATGGTAAATACTTGGAGTGATAAAATTAGGACAGGTCTACATTAGGGAATATGCCGGAAGAATTCCAGAAATATTATAACTTCAAGACAAAAAGGTATGTTTTAAAAAACTATCTCGATTTTGAAAAATTGTACCTACTCAGAGATATATCAAATACAACGGTTCATGAGGATAAAATAAAATAAAAAAAGCGTGACGATGAAAATTGACGATAAATTTTTTCAACAGGAAATCAATCAAGAAGTTATCCTCAATAAACATACAAATATTTTAATAAGGACAACTTAATAATTCTAAAGATAGCTTAATAGGTAATTTGCTAATAAGTATTTGGGGAAGGTTGCCCCAAATAGCCAGCCGAGCTTATTAAATGAGCTCATTCAAAATTTCAAAATCATATTTTGTATCGAATATATTAGATAAAATATGTCGTTAAATGTTATTGCTTTTTATATTTTGACCCTTTTAGTAATTATTGAGGTTTCGTGACCTAATTACCGCAACCCGTGAAGACAACATTAAAAAATATTGTGCAACCTGTTGAGTCATTACGTCCAGGAGAATTAAATTATTTTGTGTAAGGGGTGAAACAGTAAATGTTGGTCTTATCCACGGTAAAGACCAGAAAAATAAACAGAAATATAAGGGTGTCAGCAGGTCTTGCAAGGTTTATGGCAATAATGAGAAGGAAATGCAAGGCGAGGAAAAACTGACACGTTTTGTAAAAACACCTCGTGTGTTATTGGCTTAAAAAATGTGAACTTTAAACTTTTTCTTTAGAACATTTTTATGCATATCACAGGAAACATTAGTCAACGCTATTGTAAAATATTTTCAGCAGGTGCGCGGGTGAAAAACGCAGGAATCTCGCGCTTTGCTGCACAAAAATTTAACGGTTTTAAACATAGTTTTGATCCTGGCTATGCTCATTAAATATGGCACGAGTTTATAAATATTAAAAAGTGTGACGTTTAGGTATTATGTTGATTTTTGCCGGAAAAATACTGAAATATATAACTACTAAGCCCGAAAGAGAGACTACCACAGTGTCGCTTCGTTGAATGAACACAGACAAAATGTGACTGAGAAATACTTGAAAGTTGCTAAGTCTGAAGAGTCTTAGTAGGTATACAATATACATGTATATCTTACTTCGAACTACTAATGCAAGAGTGTAAGGATGAATAGAAATTACTGCCATCCCAATATTTATGGGACATATTAATGAATGCGGAAAAAGTCGCGATCGAAAGCTTCGTTGAGGGTATTCCCACAGTGTGTTCCGGCCTAGCGCCGAACAAACAGGCGCCAAGGAATCCATGATAAGGCCATAAGGCCGATAGCAGAGGAAGTGGTCGGGAGCCGATAGCCGCCGGAAACCGATAGCTTTGATCACCCGACGCCGCCATCTTGGTCGCCCAATTCAGGAGCGGGATGTCAATGAAAAGAGGTGAATGAAATGTGCGGTTCGGAGGAGGTAAATTAATAACGTCGCTTGAGTACCGGACGGAATATCTTGGGTCTCAATTTGATGGTTAGGTACTTAGTTTTTTTTTTATAAAATAAAGGGTAAACGAGCAAATGGGTCACCTGATGGAAAGCAATTACCATCGCCCATAGACACTCGCAAAATTAGAATTTAGAACAGCTGTAGGTGCGTTGCCGTGTTATCGCATAGCAGTTGAGTTAGGGATCAATATACTGTGAGTTGAGTCTTATAAGATGTTTAAAGTGTGCTTCTGACAATGGACACCTTTTTAGATTTTGTGACCGAAGGTAAATTAGAAGCTGTGCCTGAGTTCAACCTAGACAAAATATCTTGAGACCGGAGTTAATGATTACTTCGTATGGTAGTCGCGTGATCGCATACCGAGTCTCAAGATATTTTAAGCAGGTTGTACCTGCTGCTAATTATATTGACACCCGAAAAAAAGCTGCCACCTAAATAAATCACTACCATTCAATAACGATTAACTAGATCTTTTGTCAAAGAACGTGACATAAAGAAATGACTTGGTGATAAGCTTTTAGGACTTACCTAGATGCTGGTGTATTCTTTTCACTTGTAAGTTGTAAGTTATGTAACACAGCATCCAAACCTGAAATAAACAAGCAGTTTTATAAAATAGGTACAGGAAAACGGATCCAGAATATCCCGGATAACTTTATCCCTGTATATCCCTTGGCGGGAAAACCACAGCTACGTACAATGCATTACGTCAATTTCTGATAATTCATTATAATATAACAATAATTATATTGGTTTAGCTAGAGCGTAAAACGTCATAATATTATTCCATAAATGTAATAATTATTCAGTCATCTTCTTCTGCAAGTATGTAATTAGTGCACAAAAGCAAAATTCACTATTGATATTATGGAGATGATATGATTCTCGGCTTAGAACAAGTCTTAGGAAATTCCAGCCTCATAAATATTAAATACGGAACCAAAATTTGTATTGCAGTAATCCTGTAATACAAATGCGATGCCGCATGCAAAAGCTAGTTGTGAATAGGTAAGTTAATATCTTTCATAGCTAAATCCTAATTCTTACATGACAGAGCCACAAGGATCTCGTGCCACCTTGACAATATTATCAAGGAGGCAAGTATGCAAAATAACAGCCATTTAAATTAACATCAGCGTTTTTCTTGAATGATGACCGAGCGGCAAAAAAAGCGTATGTGGGGCAAATGACTGGCAAAAGACCGGTAGGCCGCCCCAGATACCGCTGGAGGGATGAGGCAGAAAAGGACCTGAAGGCGGTACGAGCCGAATCATGGCAAGATGTCGCACAGGATCGGAAGAAGTGGCGTGTGCTTCTGTCAGAGGCCAAGACTCAATTTGGGTCGCTGCGCCGCAGTAAGTAAGTAAGTTTTTCTTGAAGATACTTTGAGTCCCGGAAATGGACAAGGTAGATTAGATACATAAAGTTCACTGTGAAAGTCTCGACTCTGAAAGAGTCACTACTTTAAATGTTTGTATGGGCTTTATGACGTTGGGCGTTTGGCACAGAAAGATAGTTCAAGTGAAAAGAAACTTTGTTCGCGCAGCGCTTGTTTTGTTACACTCTGTATACTTTGAGTACCGGAAACGTAGACACTCATGAAACGTACAGTTCCCTAATTTTCTGCGGAAGTTACAAGCAACATCTAGCAAATGCTAATAATTATTTAATTGTCATTTATTTCAAGTTTTGTGTTCTAGTGTGACGGTCGCAATCGGAGCAGAGGGAATTGCGTCAGTGCAGATAACAAACTACGCACTATGAATGAATCTTTTGGCACAATAATTATTATAGAGGCCGACCGCTGACCGCGTTGTTTTGTTTCAATGAATACTGTATTATACGTTAAACTAGAAACGCGAACATAGAATAACTTACTTGAAACTTGACGTCTTTATAGTGTTCTCTGTAATTGTCTGTGTGCGTCAAGCATTGGTTTAAGCAGTGATATGTTATGTTTTCATACATAATACCTCTTTGGGCTTAGGTAGAATTAGGGGGTCAAACCAAAGAGGTATTATGTACTAGGGTACAGGGTAGGGTTGATAACATAACATATCACTGGGTCAAACTCGTAATGTCTTAAAAGTTAGTTTCAAGACAGACATAGATCCCATTTTCTTTACCCACCATATTTTAACCGACACTATTTTGTCAATATTCCTCTGATTTGTTTGTCTGTGAGACTTCGTCGACTTATGTTAATGTTGGGGGCCGGATTTAGTTTTGCCGCCCCTATGTACGAACTCTGCCGCCATCCTAGGACGCTGCCGCCCATAGGCCATGGCCTATACTACCTAATGCCTATACATAAATCCAGAGCTGTGCTTGACCAAAGGATATTGTGTAGATCGGAATTGCATGAAATCGCCACACGAACTTATTCCTACTGTTTTAGGATGGATAGATACAGCATGTTTCATAAAATCGATCAAGTCGACTGTTTCATATTTAGTTAATTTAAAAAATCTTTATTTCGACAAATAGACCAGGGTCCAGGACCAATAATTTTTAAACAAAAAAAAAATACAGTAGAATGAAACCCATTACAAAAGGAGGAGAATATTATAAACATTAAGGTACAAATATTTTACGGGCGATCTGAGTTAGGGAAAAGTGTGGGGGGAGGTTTTAAGGGGGAAAAACGGTTTATCTCGATTTCTGGCAAAACTAATATTCCTATGAAAAAAAGTCAAATGGCAAAGTTGTAGGTAAAAAAAAGATCTAAAACTTTTCTATTTACACTTTTTCTCTATAACCTCAAAATTTATGTGAAAAACTCAAAAAACCATGTTTTTGGTTTTTTATTTATCTTTTACAAGAATTCGTTTTTTTCACGAAATTTGGTGAAAACTTACATTTTTATGTCCCAGATACGCTGTCATGTATTTGATTAGAAATATTTATTTTTTCACCTTATTTTAAATTTATATCGAAAAAATACCCTAATTTTCAATCGAAAATTCAACCGTCAAAATATCAGCTTTTTTAAAAAAGTTGGTATGCTTTCTGTTCGCTGAAATCTCTACTTTGCGACGGAAAAAAATATAAATATTTCACCATTGTAAATCTTCTCAGAAAATGGAAAAAATCGAAAAAAAACTCGTATTTGAACAAAAATTTTTTAATCATTAAGAATAATTTCATCAAAAAAATGTGATTGCTGCAATTTGTTACAGTTAAAAAGTTGATTTGTTTAATTCTTATTACATTTCTGTCATAGAAAATCTCATTATATATAAATATACAAGGTGTAACAAAAATAAGTGATAATACTTTAGAATGTGTACGTATTCCTTGTAGTGAGTTCACTGTGAAAGAAGCAGCACTGAAAGACCAAATTTTTTTTTCACTTTTGAATGGGGAAACTCGTTATGCTGGGGCGCTTGCCCATACAAAAGTGAAAAAAATGTTGGTCTTTCAGCGCTGCTACTTTCACAGTGAACTCACTACAAGGAACACGTACACATCCTAAAGTATTATCACTTATTTTTGTTACACCCTGTATAATATGTAGATCTATACTATACTTATAAAATTACATGTCCTGACGAACTGAATGATTCATAATCGCTGAGCAAAATCTGTTAAAATTAAAGCCAAAAGATTTGGTGAGTAGGATTGTTTTATTAAGTAGAAACCCACTAAAGAAGGAATTTCGGAAATTTTACCCCGAAGGGGGTGAAATAGGGGTTGAAAGTTTGAATGAAAGTCCGTCATTTCTCAAGTTAGAAACGTGAAAGTTTATTTTTGGGCTACTGATTAAAAGTGAATGGATACGTATTTAAGCGTTTTTGGAAATTTTACCCCCAAGTGGGTGAAATAGGGGTTGAAAGTTTGAATGAAAATCCGTCATTTCTTAATTTAGAAACATGAAAGTTTATTTTTGGGCTGCTGATTTAAAAATGAATGGATACTTATTTATAGCATTTCTGAAAAACCTACACCTAAAGGGGTAGGAGTTGAAAGTTAGTACGAAAAACCTACTGATTGAAAATAAATAAATTCGTTAAAAATAATTAAATTGTTATTATTAATACAGTTTATATTGGGGAAAATTATTCATCTTTGTTTTTATACTATGCTGAGACGGGTCAAGTCGTGGGCAACAGCTAGTCGTACTATTAAATGTAGATACT
Organism: Polyommatus iphigenia; assembly: GCA_963422495.1. Lineage (NCBI taxonomy): Eukaryota > Metazoa > Arthropoda > Insecta > Lepidoptera > Lycaenidae > Polyommatus > Polyommatus iphigenia. The sequence continues at coordinate 38,605,036 of OY730180.1, forward strand.
TTATTCTGGTTACGTTATTCATTAGTCATTACAACATATTTAAACACATTAATCTTATCATTCAAAATCAAAATATATCTCAAAGGACATAAAAACATTACAACACTTAAAAGATATAAAAAAAATATTTTGAATAAATCTGAAATATTTTTGAAATTTTATATATATATATATATATTAAATTTCAAATATATATATATATATACATATATTATATGAAAATCGGCCAAAAGTTATATTTACTTTATATATTATATAATAAATTTATATAAAATATATAAAGTAAATATAAGTTTTGGCCGATTTTCATATATTATATATATATATATATATATATATATATATATATATATATATATATATATATATATATATATATATATATATATATATATATATATATATATATATATATATATATATATATATATATATATATATATATATATATATATATATATATATATATATATAATATATAATATATGAAAATCGGCCAAAAGTTATATTTACTTTATATATTTTATATAAATTTATAGATTTTTAATATATTTTATGTATTTTGACTTATGGCGCATTTTCACTGGTCGATAGGGCCCGCATGCGGGGTGCGGGAGATTTCTGAAACGCATGCTACGACCAATGACAATGCGCCATTAGTTGTCAATTAGTTGTCATAGACTCCCCGCATGCTGTATACCGTACGAGTTAACGACTAATGAAAATGCGCCCTTAAGAAATGACGGACTTCCATTCAAACTTTCAACCCCTATTTCACCCCCTTGGGGGTAAAATTTCCTAAAACGCTTATACGTATCCATTCACTTTTAATCAGTAGCCCAAAAATAAACTTTCATGTTTCTAACTTGAGAAATGACGGACTTTCATTCAAACTTTCAACCCCTATTTCACCCCCTTCGGGGTAAAATTTCCGAAATTCCTTCCTTAGTGGGTTTCTACTTAATAAAACAACCCTACTCACCAAATTTTTTTGCTGTAATTTTAACAGATTTTGCTCAGCGATGATGAATCATTCAGTCGGTCAGGACATGTTATTTTATAAGTATAGATCTACATATATATTTATATATAATGAGATTTTCTATGACAGAAATGTAATAAGAATTAAACAAATCAACTTTTTAACTGCAACAAATTGCAGCAATCTCATTTTTTGACGAAATTATTCATAGTGATTAAAAATTTTTTTTCAAATTCAAGTCTTTTTCGATTTTTTGCATCTTCTGAGAAGATTTACTATGGTGAAATATATATGTTCCTATCGGAAAGTAGAGATTTCAACGAACAGAAAGCATACCAACTTTTTGAAAAAAGCTGATATTTTGACGGTCGAATTTTCGATTGAAAATTAGGGTATTTTTTCGATATAAATTCAAAATAAGGTGAAAAAATAAATATTTCTAATCAAATACATGACAGCGTATCTGGGACATAAAAATGTAAGTTTTCACCAAATTTCGTGAAAAAAAATAATTTTTGTAAAATATATACTTAAATAAAAAACCAAAAACATGGTTTTTTGAATTTTTCACATAAATTTTGGGGTTTTGGAAAAAAAGTGTAAATAGAAAAGTTTTAGATCTTTTTCTTACCTACAACTTTGCCATTTGACTTTTTTTCATAGGCATATTAGTTTTGCCAGAAATCGAGATAAACCGTTTTTCCCCCTTAAAACCTCCCTCCACACTTTTCCCTAACTCAGATCACCCGTAAATTATTTTTCCCTTAATTTTTATAATATTCTCCTCCTTTTGGGTTTCATCCTACTGTATTTTTTTTTTCACTTTTCATTATTTTTGAAGGTATTGGTCCTGGTCTAAAAAGTTTAAACGAAATCTGTAAGGTTTGATCAGGAATAGGTAAGGTATTTAATAGGTGTACACAAGAAATATTGTAACTTTCTAACCTTACAAGTTACATCTTCAAGATGCATTCGTAGCTCAAGAATTCCACCAAAAAACTCAATCAAGTGACGTTCGAGATAAGTGAATGAATTGGTTTTGTTGTTGTAAGTAAATTTGGGTCAAGCCGCGCGGGCCCCGCGGGGACGTCGGGGGACAGAGGGAACAGGGGACAGAGGGGACAGGGGACAAAGGTTGTGTGTTTTTTGTTGCTATCGGCCCGCTAGTAATCGGGCATTCCAGTAAATTGGGACCAAAACATCCGGTACGGATTTACTTACCATTCGTTACTTCTAATTAATTCTTCTTATTAGCTTTCCTTTCATTCATAAGTTCGTTCATTGAGTGTTGTGTGAGTAAACAGTTTTTTTTTTGTGTCAGCTATAAGTACTGCTGCTTATTTTGTATTTTTATTATCTGTTATGATTTTATGAATATAATATGAAGACAAATTCAGACATTTTAAGACCCTAGGTACGTACGTACGTCTTTCTGAGTAATAATATTAAGTTATTTCCGTAAGAAGTCACCTATTGTAAGCACTCTTAGGTAAATTTATTTCATATAATTACTACATTATATTATTTATTTTAAGTAGCTAAAATTAAAGAAAACCAAAATAACGAAAATTTATAAATTTTAAATAACAACTTAATATTAAAAAAAAATGTAGCTATGGAAAAATGTTATGGTAATAAGATGGTAATAGTCATTACGGTAAATCTTTACAGAATAATGAAATAGGAGCTTCCGTACTATTTAATTACTTAATAAAAGGGAATAATATAGAATTTTAGGGGTAACAAAATAAGATCGAATTCACTTTGCCCGTCTGTTGATAAACAATATTTTAAAAAATTAATAACATTTTTTAAACATTTCAAATTGGCCATAAAATTTTGAAATGGTGATTTTATAAATCAGGCCTAATCATGGTAATGGCGAATAAAAATGTGTGTAAAATTGGAATGATATCAAATCATCAAAGATGTTTATCTACCACACCCTGTATTTTGTTATCACCACCTTTTAATTTAGTACAGACGGGCAGAAGTGAACTGTGTAACTTTTGTTTATTTAACCCGAAATCACTGACGTATAAAATTGGTATTTATTGTCATGTTGGGATGACTTGTGTTTAAAAAAGGGTATTCGTATAAATAATAAGAAAAAAAAAGGTTTTAAAAATTTTGTTTTTAAAGTTGCAAGCGATATTTTTAATTTTTCGTTAGGAATTCGAAAATAAAGAATTTTGAAGGAAATAAATAAACAATTTGAAAATAAAGAACATACAAAATTGATAACATTCCCGCAATTTGAAAATAAAGGACATACAAAAAATCTCCCGCAATTTGAAAATAAAGAACATACAAAATTGATATTACAAAAAATCTCCAGAATATTTTAATTAAAATTAACAACCAGGTCAAAAAAATATAATCAGATATAATATCTATGGACGCTTCACACCACGTCAGTCTGGCCCCGTGCTAAGTACATATAGGACTTGGGTTACAGGTACCAGACAACGGAAATATGTATGGGTGGTTTCACAAAAATATGTAAACTTCGTTTCCGCAGCACATTTCAGCTAAAATCAATACTAATTATTTACTACCACAATTGCTTGGTGATAGTTTACAATGTGTTTAATTTATCCCCCAAATTATGTTAAAATTAACATTATATTATATATTTAAAATCTGTTTTATATGTCCCAAATGTCAGGCCCTAGGCGTGTCCGTTCTCCGAAATTTTGTGTTTAGGAATCCATATTTAAAAAAGTACTATGTTTATACTTATTTTTATTAATATTTTTTAAAATGTTTAAGTACTCGCAACTAATTATGTGAGTATTTTGTAGTTAAAATAAACAATAATTATTTTTTCTCGAATGAGTTTAGTGTCCTCAACTTTTTTCGCCAGGCCCTAGCCACTTACGAATTTTAAAATTTCGCGACATCATTAGAATGTGCGTTGAATATTGTTGGGGAATTTCAGAGTATTACATGAAGTTATTCTCTGATAACACTCGCTCTGCGGCGGTAATTTTATAAATCAGTGCAAAAATGAAAGTTTGTGGGCCACCACGTGGTAATTCCAGTCACTTGTTCAATCCCTAGATAAGTAATTTTGTTGTTTATTGATATTAAATTCTTATGAATTAATCAATATTTATAAGTAATACGTCGGCATTGTTCGCAATATCATATTAGACTTTATAATGTTATTTGCAACAGAATTTTAAGTTCAATTTTATTCCAAAATATCAGTCCCTAGACCATCAGGCCCTAGCTTCTAAAGGCGCTCGGATTGACGTTTAGTATGAAAACATCAGTACTATAACGAAATACATATATTGTTTAAGCCTTCTCAACTGAAAAAATATAATAGACTTAAGAAAAACAATTATTGAAAATATTACATCAAAAGCTGAAACTCATCAAGAGCAGTCAAACAAACAGCTTTGGTCTGGCCCAAATGTTGAAAAATATATACTTTGGTGATACAGTTCCACTCTTTATATATCCTATAAGAAGTTTCGACCAAGTAGTCCTAAAATAATATAAAATCGGCTAAGTGCGAGTCAGACTCTTGTATGAAGGCTTTAAAGTTGTCAGTCCCTAGATGCGTAAATCAGCAAAACTCTAAAAATTTCCTAAAATAATGCATAAAGTGACTGGCCCTTTTAGATAAGACACAATTAATTGATCACCTATCATGTACATTAACAGGGAAATTAATAACAAATTAAAAATGATGAAGACAAAATACCTTCAAAAGTTGCCCTATTTTTGTGAAAGCACCCGTATATTTAATAGTTTTATACTATACATATTACATATATTTAAGATTTTTATTATATCATACACATATTTAATACACATCCAGACCCGGGAACATTGAAAACTTTTTGTTCCTTCGGCGGGATCCGAACCTGCGACCTCCGGCTTGAGCTACCAACGCGCTCACCACTGAGCCACATTTTCGGATGAAAGTTTAAGGAAAACCGCTTCCAGGAATAATAAATATTTTACTAATGTATAACATTCAAATACTATGGTAATAGGTGATGTGGCTAATTGCCGTTTAGAAGAAGCCGTTAAAGGGGCTGATGTCATGCCCATCCCACCGGAACCGGAACACAAACATTGATACACCATCAGGCCTTTGGCCTTAAAGAAATGAAAGTTGGTTTGTACTTTGTACATGCTAACTATAGGTCTACCAGAATCTGATGGCAAATTTTGATGGCAGAATTTCAAAAAATATCCTTGATCATTGGATAAATTTATATATTTGCATGTTTCACACACAAAATCAGCCGCTATAAGGAAAAAAAAGAATCAATTCCAATTACCAAGGTATTGCTAGAGTCAATTTCTTTTCTCACTTTTTGCCATCAGATTCTGGCAGACCTATAGATATAATATAGGTATGCACTCAGCACTAAGCAACAGTAGATCAAAGTTTTTAAGGTACCCGGCCTAGGGGTAGCTTAGGTACCTGCGTACCTACAGTCTATACCTTACCTAAACCTACAGGTAAGTACTATTATTTCAATACCTAAAACCCTAAAATGCCATCCATAATTTTGCTAAGCAGAGCGGCTCCGAAGGTATTAAAAGCTTCACAAAAAACTAACAAAACTGTTGATAACGCCCGATTATAATACTCGGAAATAATATTATAATTAAACAGAGTTGTAATTAGTTCATTTTAAACCTTAAAATAACGGGCTAGAGTTTAAAATCCGTGTTCAGGTAGACGCCATGAAGGTTTTCAATCGATGTAGGGTTGTTAAACGGTCAAGATAACGCCGATACGAACTGCGCGACCTCATTCCATACACTAATTTCTAATATTTTGACATTCAAATTAGTCTGCCCGTTTGAAGGGGTTAACCCCTTGTTTTATAAAAAAGTGTGGACTGTGGATCATTAGAAACGAAAATTATGCAGATACCTAATAAGTATATTCAATAGTTATCCGTTAGGTAAATTAAAGAACACTTTTTATGTTGAAAATAGAAAATATGACTATAGCAGCACCAGCATAGACAGTAACCAAAAAGTCATGTTCGACGTTTGAAAACGTTTAATCTATCAATGTTCTGATATGACGTGTGCAATGTGTCAGATTTTGGTTTGATTATTTAAAATCTAATTCGTAGCTGTACCACAGAATATAATATATTAGTTGTACCAAGCTGTACTATGTTCTAGTAGCGTCTCTGCTCATTTGCGTAACATAAAATATTCCCTATTTCAGCGAATTCATCCTTGTTGGACTGTCAGTCTATCCTCTCCAGGTAATTATAATATTTCTGGCTAAGTTGGTGTAAGTTTAAGGCATTAATATGAATAATTTGTTTAGAAAGTAACGCTCCCGTTGCCAACCAAACCATATCGTGGGCCAGTTAGCTCATAATTGGGACTTTTAATTTTACATCATTATTAACTTGCAGTTACATGTAGTTTATTTTTAGACGATTCAAGTACTTAACCCAAAAGGCTACAAACTACTAAATGAGACATGATATTATAAGTTTAAACACTTACGGATTTTGTCGCGGAGCACTTTTATTAATTTTTAATAATTATATAGGGCAAACCAAAAGGGCCATCAAAACCCGTATCAAGGAACACATTGCAGATGTCAAACACCGTAGGAACAACAAGTCCGCAATTTGTGAACACACACTGGATCAACCTCGCCATTACATAAGATTTGATAAGCCACAAGTACTGGCAAAAGAAGCACGATACCGCCCAAGAATGATACGCGATCTAGTTGCTGCCATCTAGTTGGGATCCAGTGATAAACAAACTAAAGCACAAATCTATGATACCTCGGCTTCAAGACACTGTGAGTTCGTTTTGCGTAGATCGGAACGCAAACAAATATTGATGAGTCGTCGGGTAGTTGGATAACTTCAAGAAATTGGACACCTGTCACCTCAGTCCGCCCGTGACCACGGCCGCTGTAAAGTAGCCGAAACGTCGGGATTAATAAAAGTGCTCCGCGACAAAATCCGTAAGTGTTTAAACTTATAATATCATGAGTGATACTCGCGAAAACTTAAGAAATCATTATACTAAATGAGACGTTAATTTCGGTGGCTTGCAGAAGAAATTAAAATCGAAGAACACTCATCCAGAGCGTAGGTTGCGTCGTCGAAATAACGCTATGCCACATTGCGTTGCAGCAACGCATATGTAAGCACAATACAAGACGGACACAGTGCAACTTGCAACGCATCATTCACTCTCCCATTTCGCGCCTTCTCTCGTTCCATCATTTTTAGGATAAAATTGTTCGGTGTGCATCCGTTGTCTGAAAATAATTTGAATTTTGAATCAAACCCGCAACCGCATTTGACGACTTTTATGCGATTTTGAATGCAAATAGGTGAGGTACGCCCAGTAGCGGCGTTAGGGGGAGGGCGACGCTGGGCGACAGCCCAGGGCGCCGGATAAAAAGGGGCGCCGAATGCAAATAAAGGGGGCGCCGCCTTTTTTAGCACTATCAGCAGCCTGGGCGCCTAGGAAATCTCGCCTGGGTACGGCTAACCCAACCCTTCCAAATCTGCTGATCTTCGTTTCGTCAAATAACCGCGTTTTTCAACTCAACGCATCAATATGCGGTGACGCACAGCGCAACGTAGCAAGGTGGCTTATAAGTCGATCAGATTCAGATCAACAGCCTTAAAGGATCAACGTACCAAAAGGCACTAATAGACACCAAGCGGTACCAAAACCTAAAAACGAAAGTAACAGGTGATACCAGCTCTGACGCGCGACTCTGATTTAGTTCACCTGTGCGAAGCACCTGGCCTACGTCACTATACAATAATCGATTTACAATATTTGTCACTAACTGCCGCACTCAGAGATAAACTCACTATTAATTGTAATTAAATGAAGCTATTGACATAAGCTCCATATACATTATCTGCCAAACTCTTTATTAAATTGAAGGTTAATCATAGTTAAATATCTCTGAATAGCTTTGTCCACACTGGGCCTTTTTTTGTTCATCAAGGGCATGCGTTATAGCGCAGTCAACAGCGAACGTGAGGCATGCCCGTGACGCGCGTTGAAATCGTAGCGCTCGCTATTACACTTTTCTTTCAACGCGGGTGGATTTTGACGCATTCAATTATTGAATATGCCAAACGAAAGTTTTGTTTATGTGGACATAAGCTAATACGACGGAAAGAGTTTCACCAAGCCTTTAAATGGTCTTGTTATCCTTTTCGCTCTTTGCACTAAGAATAATGTATGGTATTTTTCACATTTATCACTAACAGACATTGCTGCAATTCAGTCTAGTCTTCTGATTTTTCGGTGGCAACGTGTGTATCATAATATGTCTACTTTTTGTTGAAGGGATGCAGGCAGCAGGGCCCGATGGCGCGATGTAGCTATTTAGCCGCTATGGGCAAGGATAATTTTCGCCGCCCTTTACATACAGAAAACCATATTATCTATTATACTTAGGTCATGAACTAGTTTTGTTGGGGGATGATGAGGAGAATATTTAAGTATCCAACCTGAATTAAAAAATTCTCAAAGTTGAGTGGTGGATGGCTAATGGCTATAAGAGACAAAGGCAGCAATTAATACGTCTGCACAACAAGAAAACTTAGAAAAGTAACATGTTTTAATATTTTATTTAAAGCATTATATGGGGAACTATAGTTCTGAAACAGTTACAAGAGGCTTAGAGTGTATATTTCCACATAATTACAACACAGCCCAAACACAACCGAACATTATAAAAACGCCGAAATAAAATATTACTTCGACCCCTCATTAAATATGCCTACCTATTATTAGAGAGCCACGGGTGTATTTTATTAAATAAACAAACATTTTGGATCGATTTGTCCGGGTGTAGATATACCACACACCCTGTATATGGAGTTTCAGTCGCGGTATACTTTAGGATGTTCTGAAGGTCTACCTGACCTTCGAGATCCTTCTCGAAGCTTTACTCCTGTAAAGCTCAATTTCATAGCTTTTATTCTTCGCGGTAAGTGGAGGGATCTCGTCTTTGTCCGGGTGTAGATATACCACACACCCTGTATATGGAGTTTCAGTCGCGGTATACTTTAGGATGTTCTGAAGGTCTACCTGACCTTCGAGATCCTTCTCGAAGCTTTACTCCTGTAAAGCTCAATTTCATAGCTTTTATTCTTCGCGGTAAGTGGAGGGATCTCGTCTTCCAGTGCCGGACATTTTTGACGGTTAATGCTGCACACTACCAAACACCCTTAAACTTTCTTAAATTATTAGACTTTGAGGGTGTCTATAGCATTACTTATTCGCTTACAGAAAACGCCGCGGCCTCGACCTAGTTAAATATAATGATAGATATATTAAGTATTTTATGATTTCGTTAAACGTATTAATAGTTATTCGTATGTAAATAGCCGTATTATCTACCCTCGTGATGTACCTATGTAGGTCGCGGCTACACCTGCCACTACCTACCTTATATTATAACCTTTGTACGCTAGTTAGTTGAAATAAAAAATTAGTAGTTTATTCCTTTTTTTATAAAAAGAATGATAAAGAAGTATTTTTTAAATAATTATTAACACCCCATTGAAATTAATTTTGATTTAAACCTAGCGCTGTACCGAATAGCCCAGTAGGGTAAGTTCAGCCATGTATGGAAATCTGAAATTAATTATAGTCAGAAATTTTTTTGCACTTATGTTTAGGGGAGGTCATGAATAGCTTAAATTCAAAAACTCGACCAAATCCGACGAGTGCGTTAGCCGCCATATTGGTTTGAAGATCAAATCTTTTTTTAGACTTTATTTTTATTTTTTTACGAAAATGATAAGGACTCAATTGGTTGTAAATTCAATTTCCTACATTTTGAGTTCTTATAATTTTCATTGTAAAATCAATATTTACGGAGATAAATGCAAAAAACAAGTCAAACTATAATTTCACTTGTATGTCAATTATTATCGAATTTAGCGAAAATAATTGTAGAAACAAAGATGTAGGTAGATCATTAAATTTCCTATTCCTTATGACTTTTTTCAGAAATCAATATTTAAGCTCCTACACCTATGGTAAATGTACCGGGACCCAAGCGACTGGATAAAACTGAATATTTCTGATCATGACCCTAGATTAGACCCTATAATAATTACAGCACAAACTACACCTGTATTTTTATTAAAAAATTGGCCAAGTGCGAGTCGGACTCCCTCATGAAGGTTCCTGTACCATTTTAAGGCAAAGATAGGCAATAATTTGTGCTTTTTGTATGGGAGCCCCCCCTTAATATTTATTTTATTTTAATTTTATCATTAATTATTAAAGTACAAATACAATTAAATATTTTATGCATATTTTAATTGTCTTAGTGCTGCTATTTTTGATAAAGAGCAAAAAAGGCCACTAAAATCCTGTTTGTTATATGGGAGCCCCATGAAATTATTTAATATAATATGTTTTTAGTATTTTTTGTTCTAGAGGGAAACAAAATACATAATATCTGAAAATTTCAAGTCTCTACCTATCATCGTTCTTGAAGCCTGGAGACAGACAGACAGACAGACAGGGAAGTCTTGATTTTAATTGTGGTTTATTTAATGAGCTACAAGTTTACTTCTGTATTTTTTTCTGTATTTGACAATAATCACGATACAGGTCGAACTGGTTGAAATTATACTTTGACTTGTTTTTTGCAATTATTTCCGTAAATATTGATTTTACAATAAAAATTAAAAGACTAAAGTTGTAGAGAATCAAATTTGCGACAAATTTGATCCTTATAATTTTCTTAAAAAATTAAAAATAAAGGAAATATAGCTAAAAAAAGATTGGATCTTCAAACCAATATGGCAGCTAACGCACTCGTCGGATTTGGTCGAGTTTTTGAATTTAAGCTATTTGTGACCTCTTCTAAACACTGGTGCAAAAAAAATTCTGACTATAATTAATTTCAAATAAAATCTAACTCTACTGGGGTAGAAACAAATTGTAAAAAATTTGTTTTAAAGTTATATGCCTAATGCTACCAATTTAAATGTTAAAACTTAAAATAACTACTTAATTTAATACACGGTTCATAATTGAAGTTCAAATATTACCTAACTAATAAATAAATATAAGTAAAGGGGTGTAGGGTGCGTACCTATACTTAACATTTTTGCCGAATTGGTATATTTATATACTTATTTCTGAAATGATTTGAAACGCATCCTGCAACCCTACAGCGGCTATATGTACCTATACTCTATCTATAGGTTATACGCGCAGCTGCGCGGGCGTCTCCGTACTCGAACGCGTCCACACGACACATCGAAAAACATCCACTTTTTGTGTAAATTTAAATCGCAGCCCTCCCCGCGCACCCCCATTTTATCCCCCTAAACACATTTCATTCAAAAATCCCCCCGCGATCCGCCCGAAAAAAACCCGCCCGCCACGCTCACCGTGACTCTACGTGGCCGCGCGCGCGCCGCGTAGAGTCACTTCGGGGGATTTTTTAAAATCTTTCCCCTTGAAAATATTTAAAAATTTATTTTTTTAATACTATCCCCTAAACGGGCGCCCCAATTTGAACATATTTCGGATCACTTCGAACATTCAGAACTTCCCTCCTAAAATATTGACAATTGGGGTTGGTTTTATTATACCTACAAAATATATTTTTTAAATTTTTAGTATTATTTAATTTTAAATACTATTTAAATTAGCTAATAGTATAGTAAAAATCAAATTAAATGTATATTTGTACGTTTTATTTGTAATACGCGGGTCCGGCGGGCGGCGCGGCGCAGGGCGAAGCGCGTCGCGGGTTCGCTCGCTACGCTGTACTTTGGGGCAAAAATATCCCCAAATCTCCCCATAATACCCCCATCGGATAGGCGCAAGCCTGTACATTAATAATAAATTAAAAACAGTAGTGGAAATCGCCGAGCGCCCCCGGGAAAATTGATTAAAATTTTCCGAGCGCGCCGAAGCCGTGACGTCAATGACGCGGTACTTTCGTCGTAAACCCACTTTAATACAACTCTAAAAGTATTAAAACGCAATTAAAATTCATTTTTTACAGTAATAAATCGGAAAACAATAAATAGGAGCGGCATTTTGGCACCCCTGAGTGTTAAGGGCCGGTCGTCCTGTAGAGCGAGGGTCGTTCCGGGAATGACGTCATTTCTAAGAACACGCCGCGAGCGCCGACAGATACAATAAATGACGGGAAAAAACACTCTCAGATATTTTAAAGCACTCCCATAGCTGCCAAGGGTTGTCCAAAATAGTTCTCATAAGTAATAGGTATGATGGTTTAAATAAGGTATTAAGGCATCTTCAACTATTTTTATATCTTCATAATAAATAAGAAAATACCATTTTTTGTTCTTAAGCTTAGGTTCTTTATTTAAAGTGTCTCCTGCTTTATAATATTATAGATACCTAGATATGAATTTAAATTTAAAATCACCCCATATTTGCAATTCGTTAATTCTTACCTATTGCCTATTGGTAGGGGGTAGGTACATTTTTCATTCCTGCAGTACCAACCAACATAAATGTCTTAAAAATATACCTAAAGCTAGACAGGATACGTACCTAACCTACATTTTTTAATTGAAAAATTATTGAAACAATGAAAGATAAGTAAGGTTTATTATAATTAGCTGCTACCTAGACCTTTAATACCTAAACTACCTACCTATACCGCGTTGGTTTAAACAACTTTATTTAAGTAGGTAAGTACCTACCAGCAAAAAAGTTCTCACAAAAGTTTTAAAATTTTGTGGTGTTTTAAAATTTTGGGGAAAACTGAAACTTTTAAAGTTACTACATTAAAAAAATATAATGTTATTAGTTATTACTTATTATTAACTTGAATCCAAGGTAGAATAAAATATAGATAAAAGGACAAATAAAACTCTACAAACTTCAATACATAGGAAAATAGTTTGGTCTCTACGTCGCTTTAGTAATTCTACGATGCTCTACGCGCTGCTACGTCGCATGGAATAACGATGCGTTACGTCTAAAACTTTCGTCGTAAAAATCCATACCTAGATACTTTTTCGTAGTCACACGCCAATTATAGAAGTCGCCACTCTACAAAATAATTATCTAAGGTATGATGACGTCCGCAACTCTGTGGCGCCAAAAATATTTTATCACGCGGGGGCCGTACATTTTCCGGGAATCGGGATAAAATATAAATATCTTATGTCCTTGCCCGGGACTGAAAGTATCTTCATACCAAATTTTAGCAAAATCGGTTCTGCGGTTTGGACCTGGACGTGAAGAGGTAACAGACAGACAGACACACTTTCACATTTATAATATTAGTATGAAAGTATGGATTGTGGAAAATAATTAAGTTTTCCTAAAAGTAACAAGCATGAAGCAATTAAAATATTTATTTAAAACCACCCGATCACATTGTTAATTACAAAAACGAATAGATTATTAAAATATTAAGGGCTCTATTTATTGACTCGCAAACCTTCAATTTACCTTCAGGTGTTAAGTTACAAAGTAAGGTAGTTGTAAATAAATATAATATTTAACAACTCCTTAACTGTAACGATAATGATGTTATAAGACTATACGATATTAGAATTAACTTGGTAACTTGGTGCCACAATACAAATTATATACAGTAGGCCAACTTCACAATAGACCTCACTAGAGGTCTACTCACTAGAGGCACACATAAGCGTGATATCAGGTATCTTGAAGTTGTAAACGTCGCAAATGCGTAAAACTTGTCTTTATGATAGAGATTTAGATAGAGGTATGGCCGCACTACTGCCAGCATGGATGTTTAGTAAAAATGATTTTAATGAAGAAATTGGACATTTTTTTTTTGTCAAAAATTAATGTGAGGGATTATGAATTATGTCTCTGACTGCTACCGTAAGACTTAAAGTTAAAGGAAAGGGCCTACTACACATATTTTGTACGATGATAGTAGGTACATATCTTAACAGGTGGTCTATAATAAGGGCCAGATGTTTTATTAAATACTAAGTACTTACCCTTGATGATATTGAGTGTAGTTATTAAATAATAATGTTGATAAATTGGCCGCAATTAGGCACTCCTGTCTGCCACCCAAGCTACTAAGTACTTAGTGAATGTCTTGTCAAAGTCCCATTACGAAACATCAAAGCTTTTTAGCTTGAAAAAGCTCTTTATAACAATAAGCTGAACTTTATACCTACCTACTTTCTGAATGTCAACATTATGTTACTTTTAACTTAGATATCGTTAAGAAGTTATGTTTTTGTATGCAACAGCATGTAAGTAGTTGTGAGTTGTGACTCAGTAACAAAACTTTCTTATTTCTTTTTATGAGTATGTCTACAACTACTATGATAATGTTGAAATTTATTAAGTCTGTAGTCTATGGGTCTTTTCCTCACTTATAAATTACCTTACATACGTTATTACGTTATTAATAAACTATTATTTTGTTTTGAACATGAGTTTATTAATGCCCATACCTGCTTAAGCTTATACAAGATTTTCGCGACCAAATACTTATACTCATATGTATTTTGTAAGTAGCTATAAAAGCTTAAAAAATATTACCGTCTGCTTGATTTTCGAAAAAGAGTATTACTATTTCCTTTCTGTTTCCCTACCTTTAGGGAAACTAAAAGCTCTTAACATCCGATGCTTTACCAAACTACGCAGTAGGTAGTTACCTTAAATGCTGTATTATTTTTTGTGAATAAATAAATTTATTATAAAAAAAAAGTTACAGCATAGCAGTAATGCTTAGCAGAAACCTACGCGACCACGCGACTGCGAAGCGGCAGCGTCAATACAAAACACACATTTGACAAGTTGTCAAATGTGTGTTTTGTATTGACGCTGCCGCTTCGCAGTCGCGTGGTCGCGTAGGTTTGTGCTAAGCATAATATCACATTGTAAATGTGTACAGTAAACTCAGCTGTGTCCTTGAAAATTAAAGTAAATATCGCACAACACAGATACAATTTTATCATATTAGGGCGTTCGATACGACTTTTAAACTTTGTTTTAACCTCAAACTTCTCTGAAAAGTGTGCGTCCATTTCATATCATGCATTTATAATTATTATTGTGTTACTAATAAATAATATTGCCCGCTCTCCAAAGTGTTTTGACAAAAGTTTTTTTTACCTAGCGCTTTTGATTGACTTATAATGTCTAAACGTACCTTAAACAATCAAAAACTTTGGTGAATGACAACGATTTAAAATCTTTACATTAAACTAAATATAAGTACTTATTAATTACCACCAGTATCGAGCGAAGTCCAGTTCCGATATCATCTAGAGTATTATAGAGGGTAAGGCCAAGTTAGCCTCGAAGAAGGTTGGTGTTCTTAACAGAGCGAGACAATACTTCAGTCCGGAGTCCGGACTACAATTCTACAAGGCGCAGGTTCAGCCTCATATGGAATATTGTTCTCATCTCTGGGCAGGGGCGCCAAAATACCAACTGCTCCCTCTGGATCGTATCTAACGAAGAGCCGCTCGAATTGTTGACTGCCATAGTGTTTCAAACAGCTTGGACTCCTTGGAATTACGCCGAGATGTAGCTTCACTCTGCATCCTCTATCGGTTGTATCACGGAGAGTGCTCTGAGGAATTGTTCGGAATCATACCACCTGCAACTTTTCGCCATCGTCCCACGCGAAAAACGTACCATCCTCATCACCTTGATGAGTGGCAGTCTTCCACCGTGCGTTTTTCGCGTAACTTTCTGCCGCGCACTGTAAAACTCTGGAACGAACTGTCACCAGCAGTATTTCCGTACCGTAAACCTATACGACCTGCAAACCTTCAAGAAGAGAGCGTATTCTTTCTTAAAAGGCCGGCAACGCGCCTGCAGCTCTTCTGATGTTGCGAGTGTCCATGGGCGACGGTAGTTGCTTACCATCAAGTGACCCGTTTGCTCGTTTGCCCCCTTATTTAATAAAAAAAAGTTAATTATTACGCAGAAGACGGCCTAGTTTCTACAAAAGGTTTAGTCTACTGTATAGTACTATATTATAATGTAACAACTTGATATACGCATATAGAGGCGCTTTAATTAGGCCTTGGGTAATTAAGGAAGAGTTTATCGCGCTGAAGGGAGAGGGCGGAAATACTCTAGGGGCCCGATACTCACGCTTCGAATATCAATTTGATTGGATACTGCCACACTCATGATCTGAGACAGCATGTATGTGAGTGAGATGCAGCTATCGAAATGACATTCGAATTACCAGAATTGGTCCCCACACCACACGTGCGTGGCATTCGGCGATACGACGTACCACGTCTGGAACAAACACTCCTGTCACAAGGGCATAGAGTTCAAAATCCCGTAAATTGTTTGAAGTAGTGGGTAAGTTTTGTAACAGAAAAATGTTTTGTTGCAATCGAGTGGGTACAGGAAAATGATAGCTGACGTTGCGAGTAAACTTTAGTAGCTTTGGTAGCCTATTGGCAGTCCATCTTTCTATCTTTTCTATGTATAAGCTTTTATCTTCCATAAAACATACCATCCTCATCACCTTGATGAATGGCAGTCTTCCACAGTGCGTTTCTCGCGTAACTTTCTGCCGCGCACTGTAAGACTCTGGAACGAACTGTCACCAGCAGTATTTCCGGACCTATACGACCTGCAAACCTTCAAGAAAAGAGCGTATTCCCTCTTAAAAGGCCGGCAACGCACCTGCAGCTCTTCTGATGTTGCGAGTATCCATGGGCGACGGTAGTTGCTTACAATCAGGTGACCCGTTTGCTCGTTTGCCCCCTTATTTAATAAAAAAAAATCTTTTCTTTTCTTCAATAATTTGCTTTACCTTTTAGCATGACTTCTATCCTGCTCTGTCCTATTTTTTTGCGACATCACAAATTTTTACTAATTTTGCTATTTTCTGCTTCATTTATTCTATTAAATAGCAGTTATTATCTTTGTATTCTAAATCTAAATTAACTCATATAAACATAATAACGAAATTATTAATGACAAGAAACGCTAGTTTTTCAGCGGTTTCTTCCCCATCTGTCAAAAATACGTGACACGACGGAGCGGTAAATTATAGGGCTGCCGACGGCGTGAAGAGTGCATGATAGCCCGCTATTACTTCACACTTTCTTCTAGGGCAGTGTTCCGTAAACTTTTTGTGTTCAAGGTATCATCTAGAAAAATGAAAATTTTTGGAGGTACACCAGAAATTGCTCTGTTCCCAATTCCTATTCTTTTCATCGATCATCCTGAGATGTTGCCTTTTTGGTTCTTATAAACTAAGAATATGTATGTGTGATGATATTTTTTGAGGCACACCAACTACTGACCACGGTACAAAAGTGTGCGGCGGCACATCCTTTGCGGAACTGTTCTAGGGTTCCCTAGTCTATGGGTAAAAACGGTATATAACTCAAGAAAAGGAGTTCTTTACGTTATCGCTACCATGATTGTGATGCTGTTTGTACACAATCGACGTCGATCATGAGCAATATTTTACACGATTGTTATAGCCTGTATTGTATTATTATTAGAGAAGTTGATAGTCGTAGTTCGGTCGAGTTATGTCAATTCCAGCCGACAGATCACGACTTACATTGAATTGACATAATCCAACTTAATGACGTAGGTCCGTCAACTGCCTATGAATCAATTTCCTCGATGGTACTAAGTGCCAACATGGAGAGGACCCATAAGACTCACATAATATTATTCAGCATTATGACTATAGCCATGGTCTAATTAGCTCTTGAACATTTTAAATATTTAGAAAATATTTAAAATGTTCATGAGCTAATTAGACCATAATATTTTGCTGAAAAGCTGCACCAGTAGCTGCTAAGTTACAGATAAAATTGACGTTTAAGCAACTAGCCTTATCTCTTCGTTTAATTCATTTTATCATTGATTCTTATCAAATTTTAACATTAGCAAGTAAGTTGGTACATATTGCTAAAATTGACCATGTTTACATCAAGATTAAAAGAGATATAAATCTCTCATTTAAGCTTATTATAAAATTAGGTGATAGTATATTAGCTAACTCTTGATTCTTGAATAAAACTCAAAAACTTGAAGCTGCATCTGCAGCACTATACTCGATAATCGGTACCACCTCATGCGCTCCACAATGTGGAGGACGATTTGGAGATGTGGATTGTGGAGTCCACATCTACAAAGACAGAGACGCACTGATACAGTGTTGTCTGTCCCGCTCACATTTTTAGCTGACTCTACAAAGTTGAGTTTGTAAATAAACTTAAAATGTTTATCGCTCTAGCCATTAAGGCGACGCCTTGATAATTTGGCTGTAGCGATGCCGATTTTTCTCAGCAATGACTAAAGCTAAGAAATTGAAGTTCATTGTCAGTATTCATCAAGTCTTTGTCTTTGAATTGCCCATAGCATAGCACGATTGGACAACTTTTATAGCACAGAATAATCAATCGAAAAGACCTCTGTAAAAAAAAGGATTCCTATTTTTCCAACAGAGGAGAGTGATTTAAGGTTCCAAAATTTGTACATAAATTGGTTCAAGCATGCACTTTAATTTGTGCATAGCTTATATGAAATGTATTTATGGTTTTTAAATTATGCGACAAAAACCATTTTGTCGCTTACGCCCTTTCCATTTTTTGCTGTTCTATTGCTTGTTTTCTATGAGAGGCCGGGCCGGCCTCTCATAGAAAACAAGCAATCTAAAACATATCCAACACGGTTTCTTACTTTAACGCTGCGTCACCTTAATGGAGGTATAATATTTAATGATAATTGGAAAGATGTATAAAAGTAAAATTTGTGTAATAAATATATACAATGTATTAAATCTGTGTGTAGTGTTCTTTGGTATTGTTACCTAAAAGTGCTAATATCTTTTAGGGCAGGGCCTTTATCCCCCGGACCCCGAATCCCGAATCTATACGGTATTGAATCGAGAAATGAAGCAGTTCAATATCAGTAGATTTTGTTGCCTCTGACATCTATACAAGCTCTTTGTAGTGGATAGTGGCAGTGGTGTTACTGTAACTAATCAACATGATCACAGAAATACAAAGGAATAGAAGCAATGACAGGTTTATTTGTCTGGTTATGACTTATCTGTTCTATTATAGAACTCTAAGCTCTGCTATAATACTCGTAGTAGAGCTTCGGGCTTCCTATCATGCAGGCTTGTAGGATATCTGTTTGATGTTTAGTTAATGCAATTTCGACTTTGATTCAAGTTTGTTCAGAGTGCTTCTCATGATTGAAACCGAATCAAAATCGTCATTGAATCAGAGTCTTAAATCGAAACTAAACATTTTTAGGTTAGGTGTGGTTAGGTTTAGAGTAAATTTTCCCCGCGTTCCATTTAGCGTTAAAAACGATCAAAACGCTCAAAATAGGAGGCATTTTGAGCGTTTTGGTCGTTTTTAACGCTAAATGGAACGTGGGGTTTGAAACATAGGTTAGGTTACCTACTTTTTTTCTAAGTTACAATAATTATTACAAGGCAAAACAAAGTAGCTTATGTGTTTTTGTTAGTAAGTAGTCAGTAGATATAGGTGACTATTTAGAGTTAAATCTCCTCCGAATTTATATAACAGTGGTCCTTATGGCTATGACACAAGGATCCTCTCGAAGGTAAAATTACTGTAAACGGTGTATTAGTACATTGTACATACTTACGTGGCTACAGGTCAGCGATTCGAAGTGATTCTGAGCTGATAATTATAATTGTCAATAGACGATCGACGTATCATTCGCTCTATAGTCCAAACTGTGACGAAAGTCACAAATACATTAATTAATATTATGAAGTTTAGTTCCTCGAGTTATGATTTGGCCTGTAGGAATTTGTCTACAAAAATAAGTAATTTGCCCTTTCAAATACGTACAAAATACTAAGTAGGTATCTTACACCTAAGTATGTACTATCATAGACGGTACTATGTAGAGTGCAACTAGACCAGTAATTGTGTTTCTTAATGTATTGGACTGCTCTACAATTTCCACTTCTATGAAAAAAAGACCACAAATATAGGCAAAAGCAAATTAGTTTAATGAAATTGTAAATTCTTTCTAAATCAAAATAGATTCTTCCTAAACAGCCCAACTTATCGGCTATCGGTGGAAAATGCTTAGAACATTCAAAACGAAAAGTTAATTTTTGTTAATCGTTTGGCAATTGGTATTAAAACATGCGCGAGTGCACGTGTCGAGCGCCGACTGCCTACTTGGGGCCGCCAGGGTGTTCCGGCACGCCTACTATTACACTCCAGAAACGAATTACTACATTTTAATACACTTGTAATACTTAAAAACTAGACAATATAGGTGTATTTACGATAATACTTTAGTAATCCTCCGAAAAATTACATCTAGGATTGTGAATTGAAACGAAACACCGAGTATGCGAGAATGTAGATAATTCTCTATGTGTGCGCGGCGCGCGTGTGTGAGTGCGGGCGCGCGAGTGTGCGCGCGATGTATGTGTGCGCGTGCGCCTGTGTGCGGCCCACCAACGAGGTTATCAATCTTTAATGAGTCGCTTATTATTACTATTTAAAAAATGCGCATTACCACCTCGCTTGAAACCACACAGATTAGGAAATATAGAAGTAAAACCAAGTTAAGACGAAAAGAAAGCGGCTATCGATCGTTTGATTGACGTTGTATTAAAGTGTGGGTAACTGTTAGGTTAGAATTACCGCACATCGACTTTATAATACAGAGAAACAAAACTTGCTATCAACTTAGTACTTACATCAAAATGAGCGTTTTGTTAGCAGGAATAAAAATATTTTGCTTAAAGATATTGGTACTTACATACTAGGTGATAATTTGCCATTGTAATTAATTAAGTATAAATCTATATTTTTTATTGAAATTTGCACAGGTTGGTTGATAACTAGATACGAATGAATAAATAATTTATACCTGTGAGTATTATTTCAACTTCATTATTATTTAGGTACTTACACAAAATCCCATAATGATAGGATTAACCCACATACAACAGGTAAATGTGAAACGTATGATATTGCAAAATACGTAGATAATATCTTATAGCTGGGTGGTCGTTATATTTTATACATTACATACCTATAAATATTAAATTACGCTCTTGCAAAAAGTTATTAAACTATAATATGAAGTAAAACATCGCCGTTCTTGTTAGATAAGATTATTATTTTTTAACAAAAAATTGAACCCGACTTCCAAGGAAAAAACAATATTCTTAAAATAACCTAAAAAGTATGAAATAATTCTTATTCTTCATTACTGCCTTTTTCAAAATTCGACTAAATCTCAACGAATTCTGTACCTAATTTCCATTCTTTTGAAGTCGGTACCAGCCCAGAACTGAAATACTTGACTTAGCCAGTACCGACTTCAAAAGAATGAAAATTGAGTACAGAATTCGTTGAGATTTAGTCGAATTTTGAAAAAGGCACTAATGAAGAATAAGAATTATTTCATACTTTTTAGGTTATTTTAAGAATATTGTTTTTTCCTTGGAAGTCGGGTTCAATTTTTTGTTAAAAAATAATCATTTTACTCTTTTTAGTTATCTACAAGACAAGGCTTTTTGCATAGATAACCACTACGAATATTAACTATCCATATTATTATATAACTGTAAGCGAAATTGTGGCAAATGCTTGAAGTTATATAAGCAATGCTGCAATTTTCAAACTTTTATCTTCAAAGGTTCAGGAGTTCTGTTCAGTGCCCTTGGATCAAGAGACACTTTCGTATGAAATTTCTCTTATTCGTTACATATGTTTAAGTTACTAGAAACAACATTTTAACCACTATGAGTGTTTTGATAAATTTCAAGGATTTCCCTCGATCGCCCATAGATCTCATCATCAGCTCACCACTTTCGTGATTGTTATACAAAATTAAGATTATGTCCTATACGACAACATGAGAATTTTGAAAATCGGTCCACAAACAGCGACATAATCATCGTAAGCATCTGCTTCGATGCAAAATATCACGAAAATTACCAATAATTGGGTCATAGTGTGATGACCCGTAGTATAATTATGGTTGTAATGATGATGATCAATCAAATTGATGTGTGGGCTTATGCTTTCAGTTGTTAAAACAACGCCGAAATCCCCGAACCTGTATCTATAAGGATTCAAAAGTTCTGCTCGGTACCTTCGGATCCAAGGTATCATCTGGTGCGAAGTTTTACTTTTTGGTAGCATTTACCTCGAATGCTTCAGAAAAAATCAAAATCACTATATATTTCTATACAAATTTCAAGGAGTCCCCTCGATTCCTCATGGATTCCATCATCAGATCACCACTTTTGTGAACATAGTACCAACCTCGGAATCAACCCTGTACAACAACAAAAGAATCATGAAAATCGGTCCAGAAACGGCGAAGTTATGGTTGAACATACAAAAAAAAATATATATATATATATATATATATATATAAACAGACGAACATATAACCTCCTCCTTTTTGGAAGTCGGTTAAAAAACTGAGGTTAATCTTGAATAATATGCCAAAATATTGTAATTAGAAGACTGAAAACTGATGTTTTATTTCTTAATTTAATTATGGTAAACTGTACCTACTTATTATACTATTTTGTCGAATCTAAGTACCTACTTAAAAGTACCTAGTCATATTTGAGTTCAATTTACAGTGGTCGTTGCTCCGTGCTCGTTCAATTTTTTTTTAATTATTTTTCTCAAGGAAAACTTGAAAAAAAAAACACATGAAACGAACATTCTTTTGCTCTTCTTGTAAGAATTTAACTGCTACGAGTACTATTTATTCCCGTGGTGCTTTCCCTTTAGTTCTTTGACTTTCGGTCATTGCAACTTTGTGCTGTCTTCCGCTTTTTATGGGGAGGGAAAAATGTATACTTCCTACTCCTATCTTCTTCTGATTAATTTCGTTGCGGGTCCCAAGACAGCTTTAGCATGTCCCTCTGGCTCCCTGAGATCATATCAAAGGGTTTTCGTGGTTGGATACCGCTCTCGATCTTTGCGACACAGGAGATACAGTAGTGGGAATGTATGGTGGGCCAAAGCCCGCGATAAAAAAAATAGTATGAGGGTTAGAAACAATCTAATAGTACGCCACAAGATGACGTAGAGAAATCAACGAAGATTCTGACGATGGCGACTTTCTTCAAGCATGACAGTGGATTCGGTAAATAACAGAACTATTAGCATTCTTCAAGACACATAAAACATATCAGGTTCTACGGGGACTTTCACCGCAGTTTTGGCATTCTTTCGCCTGCCTTTTGTGGATCATCTAGAAATCTAGACGTAAACAATACTAAAATTTATGTAATAGACTCTAGAGTCTAGACCAGTGGTTCTTAACCTTTTAGTCATGGGGGACCATTTTACCAACTGTTTGTACAGCCGGGGACCACCCGGTTGGTATACCTAAACTAAGGGTTTTTGATAAAGAAAACAAGGACAACTTTATAATTAGCACTCATTTTTTTTTATTTGGCAAAAATCTAAAAGTTACAGATTTTAATTAAATGTAATTTTTATTACTGAATAGTCCATACACTTTACTAACTTCTGAATTCTCACATATTATTAGGATGGCTTCGCGGACCACTTGGAATGCCTCGAGGGAACCACTGGTCTAGACTCTAAAGTAGGTATTGTAGAAAATGTTAGGGAAAATTTTCATGACGTCAGAAGCGCTAAAGCGCAACTGCTGCGCGTGAAATATTAAGATGGGGATGTGTAAAATATGCTTATTTAGGATGATGTGTTCTATCAGAGAAATTGATTCATGAGCGGCGTGGCAGCGGCAGGGGCTATGCCTACGTCGTTTGGTCGGGTCAAGTCAATATCATTGCAAGTTGCAACACAAGTTGCAATCTGTCGGATAGGCTCGACACAATCCCACCTAGATCTGCTAATGAATCAATTTATTTGATCTTACTTAGTCTAGGTTCCTCACTTCATAGTGATAGGAGAACTCCAAAAGCGCGGTAACTTGTCATCTCCTTCCATTCCATCAATGAAAATTGTTATGTCTATATTGTATGTCTATGGTGGTATATGGGACACACAGAGTATAGACTACAGAGCAGTAGCAGGAGGGCACAAGTGAAAGACTCGAGAGCGTTGGACCAACTATTTATTGAAATAATATTTTACTTATTCTAAGCTCCGTTCATACGTCACATCTTACATACACAATTGCAACTCGCACGCGTCAGCATTCACACACTTACAAACAAAGTACAGGGTTCAAAGTACAGACCCCACAAAAATCATCCCTTACGAGAAAACGTTTTTAAGAGCTGATTTACCAAACGTCATAGCTTTAACCGAGCACATAATTTGATATCCTGACGAAATAGGAAAAACATGGCCAATTTTCTCGCCAAATGAAGTTATCAATTTGTTATCTTACAATTGAATTTTATGATTTTTGGAAACCTTTGGAAATTCTGGCACCTACCACCACTGTGAACACAAGCTGGGTACTTAAGCTAATTAGCTAATCAGATACGGTATCAAATGAGTAGGCACTGTAGGCACGAGAAAATTTGCGAACATAACCCACTAGGTCGATACAGTATCTCATATTCATGCCACACTGAGTATCCAGCTTAAAACAGGCGAATTTTAGAATAATATCGTTGTGTTTCGCGATGCACCGGCGGCGCTGCAGGCCCCTGGAATGCAACAGGTAACCGTTTCCAGGAAGGCCGCGGCCCGTTACCGCGCCGAATATCTCAGTCAAACGCGCCGACAAGTGGCCCGCGACACCGCCCCCCTCCGCACCCCCCCGCCCGTGCTGCATTCCAAACGACATTGAGTTAGAAACCAGTCGAACGATTCCACCGCGTTTTTAGGGCTGCCAAAAGGGAGTTTCAGGACCTAAAGATTTTTAGGTTTCAGAGAGTTTGGAGAAGTCTTAAAGAAACTAGCAATGGAATAGGAACTACCGATTTCATACTACATTAGGCACAGAAACTAGAAAGACACATCACACAGCATCAATAATTATAAACTATAGCGTCAGAGCGTCAAATACCAAATTACTTTGGCGCTTATGCTAAAGGTACGTTTAGAAAAAGCGCCAAAAATAATTACATTTTCTCGCAGTCGGCAGTCGTGACTACAGTGTATGACGTATGTCCTTTCTCCTTAACTCTACATATCAGTTATCACACACTACCTACTTAATAAACTTGTTAAATTTTAAACACGAGTGATGTGCTTGTGTGTGCAGCCGCTGCTAAGTGCCAGCCCTGTGCTTGCATCTTCAACATTCGAACCATCAACCAACGCGCTATACCTTCAGCTACAGGAAATTTTTACAACCAAACTTCAAGTTTTCAGACCTACTGAATTTTTCAGTAGACCCATGACTAAAAGGATTTAAAAAGTAATTCTTTCAGGAATGTACGATTAAGATTTAAGCCTTTTTAGAGCTCATCTTGTTTTCATCGCTCTACAATAATTTTCTTAAATAAAACTATTGAATTTTGATTAGATGTTGGTATATTAGAAATCAGAGTTTTGTCCAATAAAAATGTAAAGTTTATGTTCTTGTTGTATGTTTTATTTTACCGCATACTGAGTGTGACATTTCGCTTTGTCTAAAATATGATGGCTACCTACTAGGCTTATTGATTCAACACAATTTCTAATTCGTTGATAAAAATTTGAATGAGAGTAGTAAATTAATGGTATTCTGAGGGCAAAAACCTCTTTCAAGTCATCTGTAGAGCTACTTTGTGTAAACTTATTTAAAAATCCTTTCATAATAATTTATCTGAGCATTCTGAGTGCTGACCATAGACTTATGATATATACTGTCTAGGTTTATGGTCCTGACAGACAGTTTCTGTTGGATATTCTGATTTTAGCAACTAGTTCTTCATTGAAATACTTAAAACTATTAGACTAATTCTGTTTAAAGGCACATAATAAAACAGAGATATGGGCATTCGGCATTCTTTAATTGTTTATGGAAACTTAGACCCATGGGCGTATATAAGGGGGGGGGGGGGTCCGGACCCCCCCCCCCCCCATTACTATGCATGTTACTTGTCCAATCGACAATATATCTATTAATAAGTACCGCTCCGATTTTAATCGGCGAGGCACATACAGTATATTTTATTTCCTAAGCATGTCACCTTTTTGCTGCTGCGGAACCCTTCATAGGGCGAGTCCAACTCGCACTTGACCGCCTTTATACGTTAGGGGACCCCCCCCCCCCCCCCTTATAACTCGAGTGTATCGAGGACACATATTATAGACAGAGATTTAAGGCTTTGGGTCTACGTTGATGTCGATGTACCATCGATATATCAATTTAATGTTACTGTGATCGGTCGATGGGTTTGACTAAACGCGACCAAAATATTAGGTACTTAGGTCCGCCATCTGCCTAGGAATCATCTTCTCTGATAGTACCTTAAAATTGAAAGTAGCATAGGTCCTAAAAGTTTTCTATGCGCATAAAACCAAACCAAAATTTTCAATCTTCAAGTTTTACTGCATTTAAGACTGCAAAAACTACGATCCCAAAATTTCCACACAAACTCAAAACAAAACTTCCATCTTTCCAAGTCCTCCATTAAGGCTTGTCCAAGCTGTCAATCCGAGCAGTGAGCACTCAAATTTTACTCCAACCCACGTTGACAGGGAAACGGCTCCACAGGGAGAGGGTCGCTCCCTCGCTACGTAAATAGCTGCGTACGCGCATCTGGTGTCTTATCCTATAACGCTATGATTTATTGGGGGTATTGCCTTACTCAATTTGGGGGAATTTCTTCGCTCTATATTTAGATGTACTTAGAGGATTTTGGATGATTTAAGTATTGCTGAGCGTCGGTTCTAACTTAAAGCGTAGACTGTAGAGGACAGAATATAACGAAGTTTGTCTTCGATCACATTGTTTAGTTAGTATCCTTCCATACTAAGTATTATGAATGCGAAAGTGTGTCTGTCTGTTACGCCCAAGCCACTGAACCGATTTGCTGAAATTTGCTATGGAGATACTTTGAGTCCCGGGAAAGGACATATAAACTTATTTATTAGGATACTTTTTATACCGAAAAATTGTACGGTTCCCGCGCGGTAGACGAGTTTTGGAGTAACGGAGTTGCGGGTATTGTCTAGTAGGTAGTTTATATGAATTTCCTATTATGCCCGTGGTGATGGCTAAACATAATAAGCACCGTATACTGGATCAAGTATCGAAAAGATTGCTCATGGCAATTAATAGACATTAAAGATGCTTTAGGTTCGTCTAGGACCGTTCGTCCATCAAACGCCAGCATAAAGTCTGCATTACAGTAGTACAACAAGAAAGAAACCCTTATTATGATTTATACCACTTTAAACCCCATACAAACCTTTTATTTACAACGAAAACGCGCCGTAGACAAGAAAAATAGACAACGTTATTCAAAAATTCGATCATTCATAACGTCATTCATTCATAAATAGTCGGAAACCCGAGGAGCCCCCGCGGGGGAGGACACGAGGCCTAGGGGGGAGGGGGGAGGACACATCAAGAGTTCCCCAGATGTGTCAAGGACCACATGTGTACCGGGATACTATTTTGGCCTAATTTTTAAGTTCGATGTTGCTCATTGTTCGTTGAACAGTAATTAAGCCGGGTCCAGACGAGTGTAACGTGTAATGTAATTCACCGTGTAGTGTAAAACGAATTCTACGTGTGGACGGCACTACGAGCATTACATGTAACGCTCGGGGTTTATCCATCGGCTGTCGGTTTTCGTGCGAGCACAAAGGCTCGTTTGGACAATTCGCTTTGAGTTCGTGTGTCGTCCACACTGTTGACGCTAAATTACACGTAATCTTACATTACACGTTACACTTGTCTGGACCCGGCTTTAGTCGACGCGGAAATTGAATATTTATCGAGACAAAAAACTATCCTATTTCCTGTTGCGGGACTCTTAGTAGTGACTAGTGGGTGGATAGGGGCACCAAAATTTATCTAATTCAGCATTTATTTCAGCGGTTTTAAGCGTAAAGACATTTTCTCACCCCGGGCGGAAAACGTCAACTTTCTTCCCCCTGCGCTTACCGATGTTGCCGTTTTCCGCCTCCGTCGATGAGAAAAATAGTATACGCACCATGGGCAGTAAATTAGAAAGCCTCAGATCACATATTTGTTACATGTGATCTGAGACATTTCTTATTTTCCTGCCTTAGGTGCGTAATGTACTATTTCATGTAACTACCGTATTTTCTTTTTGAATTCAGTACCGATGCAATGGTTAAAAGAAGGGACAGTTTTTGATATTATTTACTTTTGCGCAGCCAGTTAACTTTAACAGAAGATTAACTTTAACCGTGACAGTCTTAAGTGAACGTGTGCTTTGAGTTATGTTCAATTAATTTAGACCTTAAAATATATGAGCGCAATGGATGCTGATGCCATCCACTGCGCTTAACGCTCCACTAAGTACTGACTTACTCTAAAAACTCCCAGAACTCTTAATCTTTGTTTGCTATTAGATGTCCCATCCTCGTATATATGTCAATATAATAATCTCTCTATTTTTGTGACAAAGCTGTGTATTTATACCGTCTATATGGGTGCACCCTCCGGAAACCCGCGATGTATGAGCGCCCCCTGCGACGCCCACGGACGGAAGGAAAGTCATCGAGACAAAAGTCTATATTTAGTGGACTGAGAATAGACGAAAGGTGAGCGGCGGCCGCGGATAAAAATACTGCCCGCCCGCGCCAGCCCGCGACCAGCCGCCCTTCACACGTTCACGCTTTTTGTACCTCTGAGACTGTAGGAGTATGTATATTTGGCATTTTTTTATGAAGAAAGGGGGCAAACGAGCAAACGGGTCACCTGATGGAAAGCAACTGCCGTCGCCCATGGACACTCGCATCAGAAGAGTTGCAGGTGCGTTGCCGGCCTTTTTAGAGGGAATACGCTCTTTTCTTGAAGGTTTGCAGGTCGTATAGGTCCGGAAATACTGCTGGTGACAGTTTATTCCAGAGTTTTACAGTGCGCGGCAAAAAGTTACGCGAAAAACGCACGGTGGAAGACTGCCACTCATCAAGGTGATGAGGATGGTATATTTTTCGCGTGGGACGATGGCGAAAAGTTGCAGGTGGTATGATTCCGAACAATTCCTCTGCGCACAAATTCAACATTTTATTCTATTGTGATGAATAGTGATTTACACATTGGCGAAAAGGGCTATCGCCCGGGGCCTCGCTCTTGCAGGGGCCTCGCAAGGTATTTTTTCGTTAGACAAAGGGCCTCGCAAAGACCGGCCTCCCAATAGGTAAGGCCGCCACTGCTGACGTTGGAGTTAGTGAGTAAACGAGGGTTTCGTCTTTTAACCCCATGGGACATTCGCTGAGACTTACCCTCGTCCACATTGTTATATTTGTTGAGATTCTCAGTTTTTCTAATGTTCAACCTAAAATCTTACTCTCATAATGTCTGTCTCACATTGTTCAGTTCGCAGCGTTGATCCCTTCTTAACACCATTCTTTCCCAACAGCATGGCGGCAATGGCTTTCCATGCAACCAACACTATTCTGCGAATTGAACAATTATAATTCGACAAATCGGCTCAAGTGTTAAAGTTGTATCGTACCTATCCGCAAGTGCTTAATTCTGAGTCCGTCACGGTCCGCGGTCATGTGACCCCCGTCCCCAGTCCCCGGTACTGCACGGTGGTCAAAATACGTCTAGCAGTTCATTGACCGGTCCGTTAATGACTCCAAAATATAGTTATTCGCGATTTTTATGAATTACTTTCTGAATGTGTGTTTTTAACTACTAGTGTTTAAGTCGTAGATTTAAATATACTTAGAAATTCCATACCGTAAATATAAATGAAAATTTTAAAGACAAAACACGAAAGAGATTAGATTAAGTCTAGCATGATGGAAAGGTTAACAAAAAAAATATCATAAGTACTGTCAGTTGTAAGTATGTAACTGTAGTTTAGAATTAGGCTTATAAATCTATGCACAACTGAGGCAAAGCCAGCCAGGGGCCAAGCTGTACCTATCAATATTTGAAATCCGGGATGTAATTACGCACCTAGGGCAAGAAAATATAAGAAATGTCTCAGATCACGCGTTCATCGGAAAATATTTTCCTCAAAACAATGTCTTGGCTCAATTTTGACTTGTTCGCGCATATTTTCCGAAAGACTTAGTTCCAAATTCAGCCGCAGCCACAGAATATATATTAGTAGTACCACGCAGTACGATTTTAGTAAGTATTTATGTCGGAAGTAGCAAAAGTTTTGAGATTCGAAGTGATTCGATTCTCGATTCCATTCTGATTCTGTCGGGATTATTCCCGACAGAATCCCGGCAACTGCGTTTGAAACGACATTCGACGAGAATAGTCAATAGTGCCCCTGGACTCAGCAAAGGACATCCGACACACGTTGACGGATCTGGCGTCCGCAAGCCCTCATGCCCGGAACCGCACGATCAGGAAATCACGGAAATTCCTGCTCGCGCCACCGACATCGATTGGTCCTATGCAAAATGTAGGCAACCTGCGGAATACCAAGTACTAGGATTTTTAGAAAATTACTAAGGAAGTATAGTTGCCAGTAGCGCGAGAAGAAGAAGTAAAATACGTACAGGAGTATATGGATTTGCCAGTAGCGTGAGAAGAAGTAGTGAGATACTGCGTACCTACAGGTAAAGATAAAAATCACAAAAATGTATTTTTAGGGTTCCGTACCCAAAGGGTAAAAACGGGACCCTATTACTGAGACTTCGATGTCTGTCCGTCTGTCTGTCTGTCCGTCTGTCTCCAGGCTGTAACTCAAGAACGGTAATAGCTAGAGAGTTGAAATTTTCACAGATTATGTATTTCTGTTGCCGCTATAACAACAAATACTAAAAACAAAATAAATTAAATATTTAAGGGGGGCTCCCATACAATAAACGTGATTTTTCAAACATTTTTTGCTCGGTATCAATGATGACTACATGTAGGCACTTGAAATTTTCACAAAGGCTTTAATTATATGTGTGCTTCAGTAATTAGTAATAAAATTTAAATAAAATTAAAATTTAAGGGGGCCTCCCATACAAAAAACACAATTTTTGGCCTATTTTTGCTCTATAACGGTACGGAACCCTTCGTGCGCGAGTCCGACTCGCACTTGGCCGATTTTTTCCTTTCATACAGACGCGATGGAAATTACAATCCGAAAATGTACGAAGTGTGTGTAATGTGTGTACGTGGCAGATCGTCTGCGGTGTTTGCCGAACATGCTAAGGACTCTTTTTCGTGGTGTCCGAGCCTTTCAGAAACATAATCTGCGAAAAATATTTGGACCTTTTTGACAATCTTTTTGAAGAAAAAAAAAACTCCTGACTTCCATAATATTATTATTGGCTTGTGTATATAATTTTAAACCTACTCCACGAATACTGTATCAATATAATTTATGAATATTCATTTGAGACTTCAGCTTTACCCCTTCAGTTTTAGCCATCAGGTTCCCCCTAACCACATTTCTGACAACTGCTAGTAATTCACCTGCAAATACATTAGAATTTCAAATGAAACAGTTTGATACCGCTAAATAATTTACACTCCTATTAGCGAAACATGATTAATTACAGTTATAGTAATTAAAGATAGTTCAATCGCTTTTAAATAAGTTTACTGACAAAATGTCTTGCCTAATTTATGTTTTTAGGTTGCGATTATTTTAATAACCGTAACCTAAATGTTTAGTTTATTTTATTTATGTTTCCTATGAATAAAATATAAATATATTGGCTTATACTGTAAACCGATTTAGATGTTTGGTATATAAGTTAGCTAATAAATAATAATGGTATATAATAGCTAAGTACTTACTTTTAGTCCCTAAAAAGGGGATAGTTTTTATCACGAGAAAATGTACAGTTTTCGCGCGACTGCTGTTACATAATATTTCTATTGTAATTTGTAAATACTAAAATAATTCATAGTTATCTTTAACAGGTCGCAGCTATTTACTTAGCAAATCAACTGCAATTTCGTTGCATCCACCGTATATAGCCATCACCATTTAATCAATTTTTTATTCAGAAATCAGAATACATTTTACTTTTTTTCTCAACGTCGATTCTACAAAATGGTACCTCCGGTGCCTAAGTTACTTCCAACTTAGAACAGGTTAGATATTAATATTTTTTATTTTTAAAATGAACGAATTTTGCATCTAACATTCAGGAGTACCTCAAGGCTCACCGCCGCCGCTCTTTTTTATCACAATAAAAATATATGGCTCGCGTAGCCTCGGGTACAAGATCTCGAGCTAATAATACGATGACGTCACGCGATGGCCGATAACGAGACCTTTGCCAACTAAGCCAGTTTTATTAACGAGATTTTGACAATTATTATGAATGAATGGAATATTCTACCTACAGATTTTATAGAGGTTTTTATAGCTCGGCGGAGTCAAAGGCGGCGTACTTGTTATGCTGCGGGCCGACCTGTAAATTATGTTCCTGACGTTTTCCTCTACGAGCCTACTACCTCTACCTAGTACCTACCTCTACCTACCGAGAGGCTCTAGAAAATTCTTGCGCTATACAACAAAAACTATCGACTTATTTGTACTTAGTGTAATTAGTATTTAAAAGCTTTTAATTTTAATTCGAAACATATCCTTTTTATTCTCGTCTACCATAATTATTAAAGGCGACTTTTTCAAAAGTGAACTATTGCTAGCCATAAATACAAGAAGATAAATTTGAACAGAGTTCATCGGTCAATGACTGCAGGTGGAAGGCTTCAGCTTGTGAAGTTGTGACCACCTGCCGCCGCACCATGGAATGAATGGTGAAACTAATTTTATTTGCGAAACTGCATTAACCATTGCTTATTTTGAACCCTAAAGATTAATCGCGCCCGCTTTTAAATACTCGTTGGACAACGTACTGCGGTAAATATGTGATAACTGATACCGTATAGGGTTTTGTCACTTTTGTAGCGCAAATTGCAAAATTCTCGACACCGTTAAAGAAAAGTTGCCGATTCATTGCACTGTAATTTATATTTATACTATGTACTTTTATGAGAGTACTAGATGTTAACCGTAGCCTCGATCATGACAAAAAAGAATACTGTGGGAACCGTACATTTCCGGGGATAAACATAATTTTTTACCTATTCCTTGGACTCAAAGTCATTCAAAAATGGACAAAAAGTCTTTACCAAAACTCATTCTGAATACGGTATTCGGCGGTTTCAAGAATAAAGAGCAGCGAAGATAAACATACACAGTTTCGCGTTGATAGTATTAGTAAGGTACTTAAATAAAGTAATAAGTTTAACTATGAATTTATTTTAGTTTCCATCATAGCATTCTACGATTTCTAAGTGACTTTCAAAACAATGACGAACTTATTCATTTAGTTCAACTTGCGACCATATTTTAAACCATAACGAAAAACACAGTATGACTGTAACCTTTAAACTATGTATTCGAAAAACTAGCACACAATAACGACACAAACGTTTAGTTAATACTCATAATTAAATTGCGATTATCGCATGAAATTTTATCCGTCAGCTCTGTTCTCACGGAAACGGCACAAAGGTACTGAAAATGTAAGTCAAGGCTTCCCAACCGTGGGACCGCGCGGACGGACTGAAATAGAAAAATTCTGCTGAAACATAAACGATGATTGATCGTCGCGGGAAACAGGACGACCCGCTGAAGACGAAGTGACCGTAACTGAAACGACAATTGGCCGTTGCTGACATGGAAATTGGCCATGAAACGAAAAGTGCTGAAAGTTTCTGAACTTCTGAAACTGAAATTTCAACATTCAGAACCTACCGATGTGTTTGAACACCGACTGATAATATACTGAAATACCTCTGTCGTTTATTGATCTGTAAAATGTGTTAAATATCTAATTCCCGCGGCATTAAGTGTCGTAAAAAAATAGGTCGCATCAGTTTCAAAATTTATACAATAATTTTCTTGAATGGGAAGCCGCCAACTTCGTTAATGGAACCTATAATAATCTCGAGTTTCGTCATATCGAAATGTGTTATTTATTTCGAGCCGGCTAAAACGGGGTTTCGGAACTGGGAGCTCGGCGTCGCGGATGTAAACATTCTTAGTGTGGTTCATTCAATATGCGCCGTAGTGGGAGTCGGGGACGTCGGCGAAGGGCCCCGCGGGGCCGCAGGGTCGCGGCGGGGGCGAGGGCGCCGCGCCGGGAATATTCAAAGCGTGAGAACAGCGCGCGACCCGCGGCCCGCATGCCGCGGCTACATATCTCACGCGCAACCTTTACCATTAACTACGCAGTAAAAAACGACCCTAACGCGGCGGATTAGAGGCGCTACCGGCTTCTGAGTTTTGACGTTATCGCTCGCTCGAGGACATTTTCTAGTTTAGGTTCTGGCATTGGCCCGGATAGCCGTCCCCCGCTGTCTCAACCCAATCGAAAGAGAAACGCGTTATACCTATCTAAATTCTTTACATCAGCTACCGAAATATCCACACGTTCTAGGAACAGCTAAAGTCCTTTACGATTCCCGCTGTCCAAACATTCGGCTCATGTGACTACGTGGGCCCGGCCGTACGTCAGAACTGAAAGATAATGGTCCTTTTATTGTTTCACGGCGCTGCGGTGGGCGTGTCGTAAACTTGTTCTATGTGACGACTGACGACTCATTTTTGCGCCGACGTTCGCGGAAAATTTGGGCTCGCTCGCTGCAGCGACTTCGAGGCACATGCCCTTACGATCGACAGAGACCAAAATATCTTTGACAGAGACGGAGAAATTGTCACGCTGCTGAATCCGATAACGTGCGGTTTGTTCCGACTTCGGAAGTTTATAAACGAACATTACCGGTGATATTTTCGAAGAACTTATCAGTCTCACGTTTTAAATTTAAATAGAAAATAACGGGGTATCTATTATCTAATTCAAAATACCAATATTTCAAATGAAGGGATGATACGGGATCAGGGATGGTCAACGCGGGTGCGGCGGGGGTGGTCGCACCGCGCGCGGGGCCTCACGGGCCGCGGTTTGGGGCCCCGGGGGGCCGCGGGCGGGCCGGGCGTCGACCTCGTGAAAGGCGCGCGGATCCGCCGGCCGCTCGCCTTTTTACGCGCTCTTTCCCGCGCGCCGCCAACCCCGCGGGCCCCCGGTCGCCGCCCGCAGATAGCGCGCCAGCCGCCAGCCGCCAGGTCGCACCAACCGACGACACGTCTGCGCCGATTACTTTTTTTTTGTTAGCGAGAAATTGCAAATGATTTTTTTTCTTTTTTTCTTTAGCTGGACATCATTGGACGGAAACAATATCTAATAGTAATATTGTTTTATTACTGTTTAGTTTTACAAAATTACAAATAAATGCTTTTTATTCGATTTTTGTTCGTTATTTTTTATAAATTGCAACCTAAGTCAGGTTGCAATTTATAAAAAATAACCTAACCTAACCTAACCACAAATTACGTGAGGTGTTTTTTTTTTTTAATTTTCTGAGATGAGATTTTTTTTGGATGAGATTTGACTCAACCCCCTCGCCCCCTAAAACATCTCACGTTATTTTCTGTATTCTGACCGTTATTTGTGGACGACTCCTTACCTAAGCAGTAAGTACGGCATTATTGGATTTGGACGAAGTACCATTTTAATGTAGGTAGGTACTTTTAATAATATTTTAATTTTTAATATAAACATAATATTTTAAATATTAAAATATAATGAGTTATTTGTATAGAACTCAATTGATAAAATACCTACCTTAATAAGTGTATATTTTTTAACCTGTTAGAATAAACGATCTCAATTGCAAATATTATCAAATAATTGCAAATATTTTCAAAGATTAATAAATTAAAATAGTAAGCAGAATTCAATAAATAGACAAAAAACACTCAAATCTCAATTCTCAATACAATCGCGATCCAAGTACTTACTATTATGTCAAACGTGACGTCAATTACCGTTTACCGTATAGAAAATCTAAAAAAAAATTGATTTTCGAAAATTTAAAGTAGTTAAGTACATAGGTAGGTTGGGTACTTATTGATATATGTATTAACTAAGACCTAAGTAATTGTGTTAGTAGGATTTGTATCACATGTCTTAATTATGAAATTCTACAATATTATATATTTTATATTACTTATTGTTATTCTAGCAACCTAATAATTTGTGCAAGGATGATAATATATTTAAAGGATTTACCAACCAAGTGAAAAAAGATTTAAAAATTCTAAATGTTTGCAAAAATATATCGTGAGGAAAAGCGAGTCACCGGTTGTGCCGCCCTGGCCGCCGCTCCGCCGCCGCTTCGCCCTAATTAAACAATAATCGAAAAACTACAATGAACGGGCGCGAGGCTCCGTCCTCGTGTCCCCCGCGCGGCGCCCCCCACCGCCCCCCGACTGCCCCCGCCGGGGCCCGCGCGCGTGACGTCACCGCTGCACTCCTCATTATCGCCTCTCGAGCTGCGGCCCGCTGCGCTACAGCCCGTTTACGTCTAATCACCTTTACGCCGACCACATAAGGTTCAATTTTCGAGGTAACAGTCTGGTTCGCTTCGAAGACGCCGATATAGACTGTTCGGTATCTAATCACCTTTATGCGAACGACATAAGGTTAAATTTTCGACGTTTGTCATGGCAGAAGTTTCGTTCCGCGCGACCGATGCCGCTAAATAAAGCACGTTTCTGTCTAGACTCTAGACCTGTCTCCAGACTATGTTTACTCACTTAGGACTATGACTAAAATATAAGCATACAACGGCGACATACCGAATTTAACATGTCTATAACACATAGAAGTTCAGGCACCTTGTTCTAAGAAAACTATGGAGCAGGTGCCAATTTTCAACCGACTTCCAAAAAGGTGGAGGTTATAATATGTTCGGCTGTGGATATCTTTTTATTTTTATTTGTGTATGTTCAACGATTACTCCGTCGTTTGTGAATCGATTTTCAAAATTTTTCTTTTGTTGTATAGGGTTCAACTCCAATTTGGTACCATGTTCACAAAAGTGGTGACCTGATGATGGGATCCATGAGTAATCGAGGGAACTCCTTAAAATTTATATGGAAACATATAGTGATTTTGGTTTTATATGAAGGATCCTAGGCATATGCTACCAAAAAGTAAGATTTTACACCAAGGCATGCTATGGTTCCGAAGATACTAAGAGAACTCCGGATTCCTTATATGTAGATACAAGTTTGGGACTTTCGGCGATGTTTTAAGAACTGAAAGCATATGCTACTATGCAAATTACATTCATCATCATCATCATCATAATTATCACTATCATCACACGATGCATCGTTATGAGTAGACATCGGATTATATGCACGATCAAAGTGCCGAAATATGCATGCAAGTATGCACGATAAATGGCCGAAATATGCACAAAATATGCACAATCAAAAGTCACTTATTATTAAAATTTATAATTTTTTTGAAGAGTTTTCCGATACTAATGTTGCCCACAAAAAAAAACTACAAAGAAAAATTTTGTTCCTAGAAAGATATTGTACCTATAGGGTGTATTGCATTCTTTTAATGGGGATGGAGCCACATATTTGAAGTGTTTTTAATCTATTCTATATCTGTTTTGTGGCCTCGGCGTGTGCCATGATAGCTAGTTTGGAGACTGTGAGGGCATAAAACTACTGAAATATGCACTATCAACGAAAAATTGCAAAAATATGCACTAACGCCTAAAAAGTGCCATTATATGCATTTGCATATGCAAGTATGCAAATGCATATAATCCGATGTCTAGTTATGAGTTATGAACTTATGACCCTATTATTGGTACTTTTCATAGTCTTTTCGATCGAGACTCGAGTTTGTCGAGTGATTTTGAAAATTATATAAATGTTGTTACAAAGTAAATGATTTAAACTTGGTGTTGCGGTTACTAAGTTGGCAATTTGATCATGGGATCTATGAGGTACGTAGGAAAAAACTTTTTTGAAAACTGCCTGAGTATAGTAGTTGTGATAGTTTCATACCTAAATCCTATATAATATCTACAACTGACAGCTTATAATATGTTTACTGGTAAATAACTAAAAAGAGTGAAATTATTATTTTTAACAAAAAATTTAAACCGACTCCCAAGGTAAAAACAATAAGTAATTATATGAACTTAAAAGTATTAAATAATTCTTACGTAAGTATTACATAATTTAGACGAATTCTGAAAGAGGCACTATTAAATAGTGCCTCTTTCAGAATTCGTCTAAATCTCAACTATTTCTGTACCTACATACTATAGTCTTCATTACTTTGAAGTCGGTACCAGTCCCAAAAGTTTCATATATTCTGACATTGACTGATTAACTCACGATTAAATTTGCTGGTACCGACTTCAAAATAATGAAGAGTATAGTACTCGTATGTAGGTACAGAAATAGTTGAGATTTAGACGAATTCTGAAAGAGGCACTATTAAAGAGTAAGAATTATTTAATACTTTTTAGTTCATATTATTACTTATTGTTTTTACCTTGGAAGTCGGTTTTAATTTTTTGTTAAAAACAATAATTAGATGTAGATTTTAATTTATATTAGTTATTACAATATATTCATCTGTTTTATATTTATTAGGCGTAATAATATAACAATATCTTAAAGCAGATTATCGCCTTAAAATTACTGATAAAATTAGAGTTAATTTTTTATTGATTTAATTAATAAACTTTTTACAACATGTTTATACTAATATTATAATTGGGAAGAGTTTGTTTGTTTGTTTGTTTGAACGCGCTAATCTCAGGAACTAGGTATTTGATTCGATTTGAAAAATTATTTCAGTGTTAGATAGCCCATTTATCGAGGAAGGCTATATGCTATATTTTATAGCGCTAAGACTAATTAGGAGCGAAGAAATAGAGGAAAATGTGGAAAAAACGGGGAAAAATATTTGAAAGGGCTAACTTGAACGCGCTAATCTCAGGAACTACTGGTCCGATTTGAAAAATTCTTTCAGTGTTAGATAGCCCATTTATTGAGGAAGGCTATACATATTTTATCACGCTATGACTAATAATTATATTAATAAATATTAAATATTTTATAGCGCTAAGACTAATTAGGAGCGAAGAAATAGAGGAAAATGTTGAAAAAACGCGGGAACTTATTTGAAAGGGCTTATCTCGCGAACTACTAGAGCAATTTTTATGTTATTTGGCACAGATAAGAAGGAGACCGCGT
The DNA here is from genome assembly GCA_963422495.1 of Polyommatus iphigenia. Lineage (NCBI taxonomy): Eukaryota > Metazoa > Arthropoda > Insecta > Lepidoptera > Lycaenidae > Polyommatus > Polyommatus iphigenia. Next base: position 38,644,182 of record OY730180.1, read on the forward strand.
GAAGGATCATAGGCTATCGATTTTAATCATTTTTTCAGTGGCTAATGGCTATACATATATTTTATACCCGTGCGACGCCGGGGCCGGTCGCTAGTAAGAACAATAATCACATAATATTGGCTACCGTTATTGTAGAATGTAAAGGGTAATTCAACAAGGACGGGTCGATGTTAAAATTGAATAAAACAAGATGTATGTGAGATATTAACGATATTTATGTTTTATTTCAAATTGCCATTATGGATGGAATATGACATCCTTCAAAATATGTCCGCCACGGCTTCGTATGGTGGCACGAATCCGAGAGGTCCAATTTTTAATGACTCTACTGTATAGATCTGGCTGAATCTGAGCGATGGCCTGCGTTATGTTGGCTTTCAGAGCAACAGTCGATTGTGGCTTATTGGTATAACCTGCTGATATAACCTGCGACTTCAGAAAACCCCACAAGAAAAAGTCTAGCGGAGTCAAATCACCTCGCTAAAGATACTTTTTCGGCCAAAATCGGGGTCCACTTCCAAGCGTAGTCCATTCAGCTAACACACGGCGTTGTCTATGGTCATTAACTTTGATCTCTTAGGTCAGATGGATCTTGTACGGATGCAGGCCCAAGTCCCGACGCAAATTTTTCCAAGTTGACGTCTGCGAAAGGCCGAGTTCTTGTGCACGGCGAGAAATCGACTGCCTCGGAGTCTCCTGAACACTCTCACGTACAGCGGTGATGTTCTCGGCCGATCTGGCGTTCCTTTGACGTAAAGGTGTTGGTTGGTTGTTTACCGAACCGGTCGTCTCAAATTTGGTCACCAATCGTTGGAGAGTAGACTTTGAACAGCCCCCGCGGCAGCCGTAAAATGGGCGCAATGCGCGCAACGTTAGCACTAACGAACGCTCATTTTGATAATAAAGTTTTATCATATTTTGCACATGCTGCTCAACCGTGTAACTTGCCATGGTGATTTGGCATCAGTAACTGAATAAGAAAAAACAGATTTGACCAATGCCGCCGAAACAAAATGGCCGCCACAGATTATTAACATCGACCCCGCTCTATTTGAAAGACCCGTTAGATGATACAGTGGTAGATACGTTTTCAGAATATTATGAATTATGAAATGACATTTGACGTCAGTGGGCTTACGAGTTACGGTTTTGGTAAATTTTGACGTCAATTTGTTATGTTCCCAAAGAAAAACGCGTCACGCATGGTCATAAACCAGCAGTGAACACTGAACAACCTCATATACAGGGTGTAACAAAAATAAGTGATAATACTTTAGGGTGTGTATGTGTTCCTTGTAGAGAGTTCACTGTGAATTTAGCAACGCTGAAATACCAATTTTTTTTTTCACTTTTGTATGGGAAAACTCGTGACGCTGGGGCGCTTGCCCATACAAAAGGGAAAAAAATTTTGGTCTTTCAGCGCTGCTATTTTCACAGTGAACTCTCTACAAGGAACACATACACACCCTAAAGTATTATCACTTATTTTTGTTACATCCTGTATTGTGTCAGGACTCAGGAGTCAGGACTCGGGACACTCAAAAAACTTCGAAAAGGGTCTGTCTAACACGGGTGATTATCTTATTGCATTGTGTAAAGTTGCAATAATAGTTCTTATTGCTATTTTCATACATCTTTAGCACTTGAGTCCGAAATAATTTTATCAGTACCTACCTACGGTCAATAATTATTAAAATTTTGCTTTGAAAAAGATCTAAAATAAATTGTAATAGACAGAGTTTGTCTTGTTTCTACTTAGACTTACATTCAATTATTTTGACAATGAAGTTACATATCAAGTGTACCTATGATTTGACATCGCATCGCTAAGTGACATGTCACATGGTGACATGGTGCTAGCGATGCCCATGCCAATTTCATACATCTTGATAGGCGATTCTATAAAGAAGCGATAAAGAAAACGTCTTGGCTAAAGGGCTGGTTTTCTAAATGTGGTTAGTGGTATTAACACAATGTCACAAATTATATTAAATTAGATGTTCCGCGTGGCTTCGTCCTCTTATATTAGGAATTTCACGAAAACCGTACATTTTTCCGCAAAAAATAGCCTATGTCCCTTCGCGTGGTCTATTATAATTCTTCATGTGTGCCAAATAACATAAAAATTGCTCCAGTAGTTCTTAAGATAATAAGCAATTACTTATTTCATTTAATTTTCCCTGTTTTTTTCCACATTTTTCTCTGTTTGTTCGCTGCAATTGGTCTTAGCTTAATATCATATAGCCTATAGCATTCCTCGATAACTAGGCTATCTAACACTGAAAGAATTTTTCAAATCGGACCAGAAGTTCCTGAGATTAGAGCGTTCAAACAAACAAACAAACTCTTCAGCTTTATAATATTATAAGTATAGATTATAATTAATTCTGTTACTAATATGAGGTACCAATACCTGACAGTGGACACCCCCATTCGGTAATGAGGGTGTCATGACGGGTTTCGGGTGTCGTGACATGTCAATAATGACGTCACGAGACGTCACACCTCGCGAGCACGGCCGTCGACACTTGACCGCTAATGTACAATTAATACGATTTTCATGTGAAAATTATATGCGGCCTTTCCAGTCTAGAAGGACCAATATGAGAACGAATGTGTAGATATTCGCCTATGATTGTCTATATTTGGTCGACGTCGATTGTGTATGCTATCTGCTTTGCAATCATGGTGGCTATATTCTCTAATCATCATGGTCCATGCAAAAGTGTATCTAGAAGCATCAGCAGCGGGTTTTATTTTTGATGCCGATGTTGGTTTGTATGTTTCATATTTCTTTGGCAAACCATGCCCTAATGGGACTAGAGTCTAGACCACTGGTCCCCAACCTTTTTTTCATGCGGGCCACAAACATATTGTTTTGGTCTTGGTGTCGCGGGCCGCAACAAAAATTTTTTAGGGTTAAAAAATAACATTCTTCAAAATTAACGACTTTAAAGTAAAAAAAAATTTACGACGATCACGTAGACTTTACGTTATTTTGCCGGTGGGCGTGAATTTCAAAATTTTTTAACATCACGCGGGCCACAAATAAAGTAACAGCGGGCCGCATGCGGCCCGCGGGCCGCGGGCTGGGGATAGCGGGTCTAGACTCTAATGACTAGTCTCTACATGCTACACAAGCGTGAGTCGTAACCGTCAACAGCTTTGTCCGTCAACATTAAACCGCTTGTTGTAAGTCGTAAGTCGTACCGCATCGTATAATATTGCAAACCGCTACATTTTCGAATTTCGTGACTTACCCAAAATATGAATTGTGTAAAGACCGCACTAACAGTGTTGACAGAGAATAGCGTTAAATACATTTTATATTCACTATTTCTCGTACTCGTTGCTGTCAATTGTTCCTGCTTAGTTCCAGATACATGGAACCATTCAATAGACAGTTTTACGGTGCACGTATGACGTGACTAAACGCGCAAAGTTATTTTTATTGTAACAGTTTGAGATTTTGTACGGAAATATAGTTTTATGCGAGCGCGTCATTTAACGATGGGATCATCGTTTAAAACTAAACCTAGCGAAATTTATGTTCATATTATGCATTCCTGGCCTTTATACGCGTTAGGTACGGACGGTTCACACGTCCCGATTGGAAATGGCAATTAGCTATGTCCATAGTTCCATACTATGCGCTTTCATGTCATCTTCTGTCATTCAACTTTCGTTTTGGCGCATTCAATAATTGAATGCGTCAAAGAACGCAACGCCAACATTGTCATTTTTGTTTTTTGGATACGGTCAGAGAACATGCGACGCGGGCATGCCTCACGTTCGCTGTTGACTGCGCGATAACGCATGCCCTTGATGAACAGAAAAAGGCACAGTGTGGACAAAGCTAATGGCAGTGACGTGGTTCCTTTTACTCAATTCTGGCTTCTCCCATACAACTAATGCGGTCTTTCCACATTGGCCAATGATGGACCAGAAATTAGGAAGCTTGAATGCTGAATGTGCGAAGCAAGCTGAAGTTTTGTCGAGCACTTGGTCATATTACATTCGCTATAGTTTCGATAGCAAAGTTAGATGACAAAAATGTACTTATGGGATTTAACATAGCGCTTCGCTAACTTTGCGATTGATATAAAAGCCCACTACAAGCAATTTTTTTCGCCCATGTGCCATGATTTACGTCGATTATGCGTGTTAAAGACAGCTTGGCAATCATGGTGACAGTTACGATGTAGATGGTCCTTTATGGAGGTCATGATCTTCCGAATCATACTAAGGCCCGTATTTTTGGTCAGTACTCAAGATGTATCTCGGTCTCAAGACACGGTTCAGGCTCTATGATTGGTTGGCTGTCAAAATTTGGAGCAATCACAGAGCCGAACCGCGTCTTGAGAGTCGCATCTTAAGTACTGACCAAAAATACGGGCCAATAACGAAAATCGACAAAATTGAATCACTTCGCACATTCGGCGTCCAAGCTTCCTAATTTTTGTGAGAATTTTTAGATTTTTAAAAGGATCCTAATTTAGCAACATTTAGTTTATACTCTCGGAGATTTCACAGCAGATATCGCGAGTCCCCGACAGTTGTATTTCGTAAGCGCTCGCAACACGATACAGCGCACAACAATACACAGTCATCATAGTTTTATTTTCCTGTGAGAATGTGATTAAACATATTTCTCACTGAGTATAATCGATATAATAAACTAATGCAAACTATATTAAATATACTTTCTACCGCTGTTTCCCATGGCGCTGGAGAAAAAGCTTCGGGTATAAACAAAAGTTTTCATGTTTATTGTTGTAGAAAATCGGCGTGGGTAGTGATTTTGGAGTTTTGATCTATGTCAGAAGATCGTTTGTGTCGTAGTCTTACCTAATATAGTTAACTATGTACTTAGTAAATATGTTATAGAAAAATCTAACGCGGACGTGTACTTACTTATACCTAAGAAGGTCAAGGGTGTGCATTGACGGTAAGTACGTCCTTTTAACCAAATTGCAAAAACGTACGTAAAAATGTAAATCTGTACGTACGTATGTTTGGATGGAGCCGGCATTATTAATTACTAGATGACGCCCGCAACTTCGTTGCGCCAAAATTCGTTTATCGCGCGGGAACCGTACATTTTTCGGAATAAAAAGTATCCTATGTCCTTTCCCGGGGGACTCAAAGTATCCATACCAAATTTCAGCAAAATCGGTTCAGCGGTTTAGGCGTGAAGAGGTAACAGACAGACAGACAGACAGACAGACTGACAGACAGACAGACAGACAGACAGACACTTTAGCATTTATAATATTAGTATGGGTTGTTTAAGTATTTATAATTTTAATGAAATTGAAACTGAGAGCATAGGCAGCGCACAACTTTAAGATTGCTTGGCAGAAGTGGAAGGGAAAGGCGCATTTTTCTTTCATCATAATATTATATCCTATTTCTTTTCTAAGTTGATGAATAGATAGTTTTAACTATTTGAATTGTAATTTGATTGTACTAAAATTATTATTTGCACCGATTTTATTATATTTACACAAGTTACCAATGGCAACAGATTTTTTGTATGTATAACGAGTAACAATATTTTATAGATCGCGCGCGAGCTCCGATGAATCAGGGTCTGGGGTTGTGGGAGGGGGTTCCCCGCGGCCCTTACACCAGGGTGACCATATGTGGCAGGTTCCTGCCATTTTGGCAGGATTGGCGTCTTATTTTGGCATATGGCATGATCGGTTGACGTTTTAAAAACTTGGCAGGTTTTGGCAGGATTGGGGTATGAAAAATAAATGTTATTTTTGCATCAAAGAAGTCTGGTGATAGTAGGTAATTCAAATTCTGTTTTAAGTGTAAATAATTTTTGGGGTGCAAAAGGCAAAATGCGAAATTCTAATAGACAGTTTAATTTTAAATGTTTCAAAGGGATTGTTATGCTTACCAATGTCTAACCCTTCATGCGAAAGAATGTTCTCCCAAATCAATACAAAAACTCGGAACCGTTTATAGGGTTTCGTACCCAAAGGGTAAAAACGGGACCCTATTTATGAGACTTCGATGTCTGTCTGTCCGTCTGTCTGTCTCCTGCAGGCTGTATCTCAAGAACCGCTATAGCTAGAGTTAGAACAAATACTAAAATCAAAATAAAATTAATATTCAAGGGGGGCTCCCATACAACAAACGTGATTTTTTTGCTCGTTATCTATAATGGCAACAGCTAAACGCTTTTAATTTTCACAAAATCCTTAATTATATTTGTAATTTAATTATTAATAATAAAATTTAAATAAAATAAATATTTATTCCTATAAAAAAACACAATTTTTTACATACTTTCTGATTTCTCTCTGTAACGGTACGGAACCCTTCGTGAGCGAGCCCGACTCGCACTTGGCCGATTTTATAAACAAATATGTTGCATCTATGTTGCATTGCATGTTACGCAAGATATTGGTGAGCATAGTGATTGCAAATTTACCTTTAAACCTACAAAATAAATTTTGAATCGCATGAACAAATCTATGTCATAAAGATGAAGAAATAGAAGAAGACGATGCGAATGTTTAATCTAAAATGCAATATATTATATGCGTATTTTTACTTTTTTTACTTTAAAACAACAGTAAATAAAGATGGCAAGTATTTGGGCATTTTTTACTACAGGCTTTGGCAGGATTTGGCAGTTTTTTGACCAAAGTACGGCAGGATCTGTAATTTAAATATGGTCACCCTGCCTTACACTCCACACGCCAGTCAGTGTTGAGCTTCTCGCGGGGGCACGTTTCGCTTGAATTGGTATAATTTTAATTTTGATATATTAATCCTTCGATCGCCAATTCTTGGAAATCTTTTGTTATCGCGGCCCACTTGGGCCTTACGGGGGTTAATACTTAAGAGTGTTGTTTTCTACTTGTAAGTATTTTTTAAATTTTAATACTTGCAAATTTTAGAGGAATGGCGACCACGAGCGGCGACGGCGTGCAGAAGCAGAGAAAGAAATCGTTTTTCATTCGAAGGCAGGCCCGCGAAATGGCGAGAAACGTTATTTTGATGTGCGAGGAGGAGAAAAGGAATAATGGCATCGCGATTCCCCTCAGTCGGGCACTAGATCGCGCGGTACGCTACACGGGCCTGTCCAAAAGTGTGCTCTGTAAAATCAAGAAGGAGCCCACCGACGAACGCGGCCGACTGAAAGCTCCATCTAGAAAAGGAAAGAAGTCCACGAGACTCAAAGATTTAAACGTTTACGAATTCGATCGTCAGGTGATCCATCGCTGTATAGAGGAGTTCTATTTGACCGAAAAGATCGTCCCGACATGCAAGAAACTTCTGCTGTCCCTACGGGAAAAAATGGACTTCCCGTGGGGCGTGACTAGCCTGAGAAAGCTGCTGAAGCAGATGGGCTACAGGTGGCAGAAATGTCAAAGCAAGAAGAGAATCCTAATAGAGAAGCCGAGCATCACGTACGCGAGATCCAATTATTTAAGGAAAATTCGCCAATTTAGGAATGACGATCGCCAAATATTCTTCTTACACGAAGCTTGGATCGATAGTAATTTACAGTTTATAACTGGCCAGCGAGACGACAAACCGAACGCGACATCGACCGATACGAGCCCCTCGAATAGACTGATTCTAGTCCATGCAGGACCGGGAAGCGGCTTTCAAGATGGATCCAAGCTGCTATTTAAAGCTGGTAAAGCCGGCGACTGCCGTGAACGGACGAATAGCTTTAGCTTTGAGAAATGGGCTAACGAAGTGTTACTACCGAATTTTCCCTCCAAGAGCGTCGTGGTAATGAACGACGTCCCCGCTCACAGCGTGCAACAGAATAAGATACCCCCAACGTCCAGTACGAAACAAATTATGTTAGAATGGCTAGTCAAAAATAACGTGCAGGCCAGCGTAAATATCAGAAAAGATGAGCTGTACGATTTGATACTACAAAATAGAACTGTAGAAAAATCATTGGACGAGCTCATAAGAGGCCGTAGTCATGATGTACTCCGACTACCACCACTCATGTCCGACTTGAATCCAATAGAGCCGGTATGGGTTAAAGTTAAAAGACTCCTTTGGGAACATAGCGTTACCTCTGGTCTGTCTTCGGATACTCTTAAAGAGGTTGCCGAAAATGCGATCATGCAAGTCACCCCAGAGGATTGGTCTGTATACGACAAACATGTCGTAGCATTAGAGGAACATTACTGGGAAAATGATGGCTTGATGGAGAGTGTTATCGATTCGTTTACTGTTGAAGCATTTGAAGAGAGCGATGAAGATGATTGTACGTCCAACTCTTCGAGTGATGATTCTGACTCTTGCAGTGAATAATTAGTTACTTTAATTTTGTTAAGTTGATTACTTCATTAAAAACATATTTACAATTGTTTTACTTAATTTCAAATAATTGTGTAGATACTTACCAAATACTTTGCTGAATTATTTCATAGGTTACACAGTACACTAGATAGATTTCTCGAAATCGTTTCAATCCCCTGGCCTTTTGATATGTGACGATTGACGGCATATAGCGAACTGGATAAATGATACCTAGATAAATTATTATTGGACAGCTTATTGAATGTCTTATAGTGACGTAAATACAATCTGGGGCCCGTAGCAAATTCTTTCTATAGGGCCTCATCAGTAAAAATTGTCATGTTATTAATGAGACAGGTACAATTAATTTTTTTTTGAGCTCGCGGTCTGTTAGGTCAAGGGCCCGTGTGGCATTTTAAAAGCATTTGCATTGTTATATTAATGATCAAGAAGCGAAGGGACTAGCATGATATATGAACCTTAAAATTTTCGCGTTGCATTATATTTGATACTTATTATTCGGGACTTAACGCGACTTATATTCTAGTAGTAATGCTACTATGAAAAGTATGTAGTAGCATTACTACTAGAATATAAGTCGCGTTAAGTCCCGAATAATAAGTATCAAATAGCATGATACAGTTTTTGGCACTAATATAATATTTTAAGACCTCGTTTAATAAACGGGACTAGACGTCGTGTTGTCGACTGGCTAATTATACAAGGTGTCTACGACACAATTTCAGGATATCTAATCAAAATGGCGTAAAATGATTACGAAATGGCGTTTAGCGCATTAATGAAATCTTCATTCTCACAATTAAATTTACATTTCTCTTGGGGCTTCCACGATCTCTCCACATTCTAATAATTTCTAAATTAGATTTTATCTTTGATAATTGTTTATTTATTGTCACATTGTGTCATGAATTCATGATTTTTAACGAGCAAAAGGTTTAACTGTTTAAGTTGATTGCGAGAATTTTTTCAGGTTTATATTATGATTACGTGAACGACCAAAATTTTTTACATTTATATCCAAAAGTGTGTCAGTTTCTTGCCTTTTCACATGGCACAGATAATGATAGAATTTTGAAATGAAATGCATGAATTCAATTTGAGTCCGCGGAAGTCTAGGCAGGACAGTATCACAGTACTGTCGGTACAGTTCTAATTTGCAGTAGGTAAATACTTATTTTGCAATAATTTTTTAAACCACTTACGTAATGCTAGTTTCCACCAGCTCACAGCTTTGTTAATAGATGTCTCCCAGCAGCCATTAATGTCATATATATTTTAAGATTTGGCCAGTTTTTATGTTACTTAAGGAGTTAGGACCTAAGTGACATAATATTATGTGAAAATGTTTTTGTTTTAAAAACCGCTAGGGCCGCTACTTGGCGTTATGGGCGGTTGGTGAAATCGGAGATAAGATTTCAACATTTACCTTACTGCGCATAATAATATTACCTATGTATCTTTTGTGTCAGGTTTATGTTAATACAGACATTGTTTAGTGCTTTTGATTATCACGTGTACTACAAGATTTTAGCGTTGACCGTATTTGTAATGCCACAAGTTCACAACATTATATTAACCTTGTGAAGAAATACATGCACTTACTTATATATTTTGATCTATATTATTGTTTATAAACTGTTTAGGTAAAAACACACAATTTATTAAGTATAATCTTTGTAGAAATAAAATGTATTCCAAATAGCTACCTGTCTAACCCTTGTTAAATAATCTTCAAATCGCCCTCGAACTTTGCGTTTGTGCTAATAAAATGTGAATGCAAAGTACCTTATTTGAGTTATTTCTATTATCTTTGTCTATATGTCGCAGTCATCTGGTTCAATCTGCGATTCGATTGAATGACTAGCGCATTCATTGAATGACACCATTCAATTGAATGACTCGGCCGAACGTCGATTGAACGATCGTCCCTCAACGTTCAACTAGTTAGCGATTTGTAGCATAGCGTTTTGAAGATAGCGGACATGAAATCAGTCAGGTAATTGAACGTACTTATTTCATTTTCTTCCGACTGCGGCGCTACTAGTCATTAAAACAAATATGGCGTCAAACAGCTCGCACAGCTGATAGCACTGTGTTGATATTTTATCGATTACATTTACATTAAAGTGCTTTATTTGTGATAAGTGATAACTAATAAAATAATATGAAAGCGTGGATTTACCTATAACTACCCCGTCAAAGGCTACAACTTGAAAAAAAAATATAGCATCCCATTTAACGACTTCGCTATACGACTTTTAGTCAAGACGTTAAACGTTACAACGTCAACGTCTTGACGAGTTGTCCTTTAGTCATTCAACTGAATGGTGTCATTCAATGAATGCGCTAGTCATTCGATCGAATCGCAGATTAAACCAGACGACTGCGACATATACAGCTTGGCAATCTTTTCTATGAAAACAAACGACGTTGTTGGTGATGATGATAAAATTGACAACACACAAACATGCAGTAGTAACAATATGGTCACACTGGTACTTACTAAACTAATCAAAAATTATTAAGCAAATATTGTAAAGCGAAAAACACGCGGCCTCGTACGCGTGCGGCGGCGCGGGGGCGGGGGCGGGGGCGGCAGGTGGCCGGCCCGGTGCGCTCCCATTTCTCACCGCGTCTGGACACCGCAAATTGCAACTCACTCCACGTACCCCCACGCCAACCGAATATGACCCTTCCCTCGACACCGGAGAGCTCAAATCCGCCCGGCCGACGTCCAACCCCCATTAACTCGACTCTATAAACCGATCGGTGTATTAAACTCCTGATATCTTTTACGTGAGTTCGTAATTAATTCCGTTAAATCGTTAATTAAGACGCGCCCGGCGCAGCTTGCGGCGCGATGTAAACAAACGTACCCGCCGGCCGACTTATCGTAGAGTGCATACAAACATGCATAACTTACGTGTGCGCGGGCGCAGCGCGGCGGCGGGCCACCCGTACTGCGGCGCGGGATGAGGCGCGGGGGGAGGCGCGGTGCAGCCGCAGCGTGCGCGGGGCGCGGGCGCGCGCCGCCGACTGCACCCGCGACCCGCACCCCGCGCCCCGCACCCGCCCCCTGCATTGTCAACAAACACCGATTGAATGAAGACGGCGCCTCCCGGAGTCCCGAGATGCAGGTGACCCGTGATCCTCAACGGCCGCTCAAAAAATAAAACTGTAAAATTATGTTGTGACGTTTAACGGTTCTTATCGAACGATGCTTGTATCGCCCGGCAGCGAGTTTCCTGGCCGTTTCCTCTCGGGTTAGTTCCCGGTGGACCTCATGCACTACTTTCTAAAAGCGTTATTTTAAATCTATTTAGAAAAATAAATTATTTCATTTACTTCTTCATCATTGATAAAATACACCGGAAGGGAACGGAGGCATCATTACCGCGGAAGTGGGATGTAAGGCGGCGCGTGCGCATGCAGCGGGCGCGCTGCCGGGGGGGGTGCAGGCAGCTGCCGCGGGTCGATGACCGCGTAGCGCCGCGATCCGCCCGCGACACCCCATGCAATTTGTTACAAGAAGTTACGACATGAATAAGAAAACATCGGCCATCACCGAAAAAGGAGATTAAATTTTCAACATTAACTTTACTGAAGATAACTTCAGTAAAGTTAATGTTGAAAATTTAATAGTTAATTAAATTTTCAAAAAATAATTCTTAATTTTTGAAAATTGAATTGTTCTATATTTTACAAACAAGCTAAAAGCAGAATATATTTTTAACATTATCTGATTTACACTGCATTTAACGCGGGGGTGTAATTGGACAAGTAAAAATACAAATTATTAATGCTCTTGAAATTATATTTAAATAAAAAATAGTAATTAGATAACATCCATTAGTAAAAGCAACGTTTTACATTTCACCATACATTTCAGTTTTCACGCACATAATTACTATGTACACTGTTCTATGTGTTTCGATTTGGAATGTGTTTGACAGACCGCCCATTACGCAAAGCTCTGCAATTTCACTCTACATTCTAAAAATACATAACTTCAATTAAATAATCACCATTTTTTTATACACTATAATTATCACTTACTTACCATATTTTTAATAATTAACAGTGATATCACTATAATTGCCGTTTTGAATTGAAATGTTTTTTTTTCCTGTACCTACATAATATTGAATTTGTAACACTAAACTAGCATGAAGTTGTAGATCATCGTTTTCAAGATGGCCGACGTCCTGTCAATACACCTGAATTATGAATTGCAAACTATACTATGTTAATTTTGATAGAACATTGGCAATTTTAATCCCTAACAGATATTGTTGTAAGTATATTTTGAGGTTCCCGATATGAATAACTCGATTAAAAATATGTACCGAATGATCTTGGTAATTCACATCTCGGATAACAAAAATGTACATTTTGTTTGTGCTTTTTTTATTGCTTAGGTATGCCAAAGCCTTGAATTTACTCTATTGATAATTTTAAGTTATTTGTACACCGATTGCTGAAGAAAATCTACGAATTAATTAAGAGTTATGATGTTATTACTAAAACTATCGTACAAACATTTCTAAGTTTCTTATAATATTTAAATGCAAAACTTAATCAATTTATAAGTTGTTTTGTAAATTTATTGCTAAATTACGTTGTTTTCTATGTTATACATTTGTTTTTATAACATAAAACAATATAATTTATCTCTATCTAATAGATATAATTATTATAATATTGTGTTGTTATTTTACATATCTACAATTTCATAAATTTCAATCAACCAAAAATGTAATAGGTACACTAAAATATAGTTCATTTCTGAAATTTTTATATCAGAATCAAAATGCATAAATTGGTAGTACATATTTAGTATTATAGATTTGTGCTTATTTAAATTAAGTAACCATCAATAAGAATGTTATTGTTAAATTAAATTAGGTTTATAATTAATTACATATTACAACAAAGAAAAAAAATTAGGATAACTCTTAAAAGTCGCACCGGACAAAAAGAAATTCGGTCATTGACCTATAGCTATTTCTCTTTCACACGCGCAAAAAATATTGGAATTCTGCTCATATACATAATACAGTAGACGTAGAAGTGAGGCCGAGGCACTAATATTTTCGTTTGTGAGTGAAAGAGATAAGCAGCTGTAGGTCAATGACCGAATTTCTCCCTATTTGGCGATCGGACTTTAACCAACTTTATAATTAAAGGTTTAAAAAATATCCACAGCCGAACATATAACCTCCTCGTTTTTTGGAAGTCGGTTAAAGATACGTTACGGCCAAGTTTAAGTTTAAGTTAAGTGCAGAGTTGGACTCGCGCACGAAGGGTTCCGTACCATTATAGAGCAAAAATATTGAAAAAATTGTGTTTTTTGTATGGGAGCCCCCTTTAATTATTTATTTTATTTAAATTTTATTATTAATTATTAAAGTATAAATACAGCTGAGTATGTTGTGAACATTTCAGATGCCTATCTGCTGTCATCATTGATACCGAGCAAAAAATTTTTGAAAAATCACGTTTTTTGTATGGGATAAATATTTAATTTATTTTGTTTTTAGTATTTGTTGTTATAGCGGCAGCAGAAATACGTAATCTTTGAAAATTTCAACTCTCTAGCTATTATTACCGTTCTTGAGTTACAGCCTGGAGACTGACAGACAGACAGACAGACGGACGGACAGACGGACAGACAACGAAGTCTTAGTAATAGGGTCCCGTTTTTACCCTTTGGGTACGAAACCCTAAAAATGGTTTCATTTTAATATAATATCTTAGACGCTAAGAAACAAAACATACCTACTAGTTAGTTTTAAGTAGCACCGATTTCTTTGAAAATCAACATAATATTTCTTATTAATATAGAAAGAAATAATATTATAAAAATTTTACATTCAGGGCCAGCCGCTGAAATGTAGAAACTGCAAAAGTAACAGTTTTGCCAACGCAACGCAATAATATCTCACTCATATAATAATTTTCTATGGCAATTAATGACACTATAGTTAAAATCGTTCGCACATTATTAACTACAACTTACATTATATAATTATTAATACTTACTCGTTATACCTAAACTAAAATTAAATTTGGCAGAGTTAATCTAGTCCATATTCTGGCTGTCTTTTGATTTCAAGTCTTTGGAATATTTTTAAGTACATCAACCAATTCGGGTCTACTACTTAAATTTTTATGACAAAATTGTACAGTTTTATAAAATACTCAAACTTAGGCGCAGCGCAGACGACAGGCTATCCGTGACGCACTTTTTAGTCTGTGGGAAATAGAACCTATGCAATTATATGCAGTAACGCACACGACGCGCAAAAAGTCCGCATATATTGCATAGGTTCTATTTCCACAGACAAAAAGTGCGTCACGGATAGTCTGTCATCTGCGCTGCGCCTTATTTAAGTAGGTACGGCTGAAATATGTATAAATCTACAAATACTTTCTACTATTATCTATGCCGTCAGCGCAAAATCAATTCTTTTCAACAATTTTACCATACAAGATACAAGACAATTGACATTTTTACAATCATTAAAAAACATTGGTAAAATAAAGTTAAAACGCTGACGGCGTAATTGCGCTACGTATACAGACTGTTCACAGTTATTTTACCTTTGACCAAGCACCTCTATGACAGCGACCCTCCTCAAAAATTCCGCCCAAAAATGTAATTAATTACTATGTGTTTCTAATTTCGCCAAAGGAAGTGCGCTATATAAAAGAAATAACAATCCCCCCCCTCAAATTTCAGGCTGCGCCCGCGCCTACTAGCCCGAGCTTTTTTAGTAAAATAACCGTACAGTCTACACTAGGATTACTAGGAACCTACATCAAAAGACAGTGTACCGATGACGGTGGAAGGCACGGCGTGCGGTAATGGTGGTGGTGGGGGTGGTTACCCCAGGCCCACGTCCAGGCACATCATCACCGTGAAGCCGATGATGCAGCCCCAAGTCGCCAGCTTGCCGTTGCCGCTGTTGAGAAACATTCATTATTATTTAGAAAAAAATATTCATAGACCGGTGGTGGGTCGATGTTATTTGATTGGGTTGCGAGCAGTAACGGCGTTAGGCGACCGTCCAGGGCGCCGGACAAAATGTGGCGCCGAAGGCAAACTGCCGCAAGAACTACCAGCGGGGCTAAAATGGTCACATTTAGCAATTCCTCTGAATCAATTCACTTAATGAATTGTCAAAACTGTCAACCTCACGATTCATGTCAAATTAGTACGAATTTAGACATCTGAATTGCAAACAGCGTGTCAATTTTGCGATTTTTAAAAAATTAACCATATTATGATTCATAATATGATTATCTAAAGCGACCATTTCAGCCCCGCTGCACTCTGGGCGCCGAATAAATTTCGTCCAAGGCGCTGGTAATGCTAAAACCAGCACTTGTTACGATCACGATTTACATTGACTTGACATAACCAGACCAAATAACATAGGTCAGTCTATCTCAATCCATATATCAAATTGTACATAGGTAAAAATAACTACATATATATTTGAATTGTACAGCTCGACAAGGCTTTAAATGAACGTGGCGAGAAAAGGAACTAACGCTGCTATCATACAAAAACGTCATTTTTGACAGTTCTCCTTTACCAGCAGCGCCCATTGATACGTCTACAGATTCATTTAAAGCCTTGTCGAGAGGCTTTAAATGAATCTGTAGACGTAGAAGATCAATATAAACTACCTTACGTGGAGCAGGAACTAATTTTTATTAGTAAAGGAGCCGAAACACTCATAAAATATAACGTCACCCCCGATATGGAGCAACCTAAAATTTAAGAGTATAATATAATATAACTAGATGATGCCCGCAACTCCGTTGCGCCAAAATTAGTTTATCGCGCGGGAACCGTACATTTTTCCGGGATAAAAAGTATCATATGTCCTTTCCCGTGACTCAAGGTGTCTCCATGCCAAATTTCAGCAAAATCAGTTCAGCGGTTTGGACGTGAAGAGGTAACAGACATACAGACAGACAGACAGACAGACAGACAGACAGACAGACAGACAGACGACAGACAGACAGACAGACAGACACACTTTCGCATTTATAATATTAGTATGGAAGTATGGATATGGATATTATGTGCAAGTTGGTGAGGACTGAGGATGGATGTCTATTCATACCGTATATGGATCTCTTTTTTTCTCGAAATTTAAGTGTTTCCGTATGATCCGCTTGCAAACCCTAGTAATATAATTACGTGTCCAGACTCCAGTCAGATGATCTACCGGTCAAAAGATTTTGCCCACAACATAATTCATTTATTTTATTTAATAAATATACGAATCAGCAAATTGTCCTTTTGTATTGTCAAACGAAGGTTAAAACGATGTTATTAATACCAAAAATAATTGTGTCCATTATTTGTATACTTTTATACGAGCGCATGTTTACATTTTGTAGGTGAGTGCGAGAAATTAAAATTTGTAAGTATGGCTGACTTTTTTAATATTCTTTAACTGTGAATTGTTCCTTCCATGTTTATGATTGGAGTTTAGTTCCATTAAGCTCTGTGAGTCGCAAGAATCAAGCTTTCATTCAAACTTTGTGCACCAAGACACTCTTTTGTGAAGTTCTAATACTAATTGTTTTCTCTTTCGAAAATTCAGACTTATTAGCTTTAAAATAGGCATAAGTCATAACTAAGGAACTATCGCATCGGTTTAAACTCTTTAAAATGTATCGCTAGTCTACAAACTTAGGCAAAAGGAACCCTAATATTGCCGGAAAATTAAAAATACGTCGAGAAATCGTGGATCACATCGGGAAAAAATATGCATCCACCAGGAGTTTTAGCGATAGCAAACGTTCAGAACGGCCTCGCATAGTCACAACCATAACAGTTGAAGGTAAGCGTAGTGTATTGATCAGTGAACGTGTTCGACGAGTCACGGGTCCAGAGATTGCAGCTTAGATGAAAGAAACTAGAGATTTTCCATTGAGTACTTTTACAATGAAAAACAGTGAAAAGGAGATTGAGAGAAGCTGGCCTTTTTGGAAGAGTAGGAGTGAAGTAACCTCTTAAAATAACGTGAAGAGGTTGCAGTGGGCTAAAGGACATAAAAATTGGACGCATGATCAGTGGGAGAGAGTTTGATAGAGTGATGAGTCAAAGTTTGAGGATTTTGGGTTTAAGAGAAGAATCTTCGTGCGCAGGTCAAAGGGAGAACGGATGTCAAATTAATGTGTAATCCCGAATGTAAAACACGGTGGAGGCTTGATGATGACAGCAGGGTTTTTTGGAGGCCGGGTAAATGTGAATGACCTGGCGAAAATTGAAGGGATTTTAAAGAAAGAAGGAAGAATTAAAAATATTAAAGAAAAATGCAGTACGGTCTGGTCAAAGCGTGATCAGTAGAAATTTAATTTTCCAGCATGACAACGATCCCAAGTATTTCTTGAAGCTGTACAAACAGCACTTAGAAGAATTGGAAAGGAAGAATGTACTGTACGTTATGATATGGCCACTACGGTCGCCCAACCTCAACCCGATTAAATTGTTGTGGGATAAATGAGACAGGGATGTTACAAAGAAGAAAAGCCTTTGAAATATCCTGAAAAAATGAATGGGACCAAATAGATATCAATTATTTGTCGAAATGTTACTAACACGTTACTAAGAATGCCAAGATTGTGCAAATAAATAATAAAAGCTAAAGAAGGTAATATGAATAAATTAAAAAATTTAATATACAACCATTGCAGACTAATTTACTTATTACTATATTTTAATCCAAATAATATTATGTTCTTTAAAATATAATTATCAAACTCGATCATGTTGCTTTTATTTTTATGCATCGCTCAAAATATAGGATGGGCAAAAACTTTTGAACGGTACAATAGGTGTTTTATTGGTTTGCTTATTAAATTAACCAAGCCCATAATATATCAAAACGTATTTATACGTGGGAGAGCCATGCTTCGGCACGAATGGGCCGGCTCGACCGGAGAAATACCACGTTCTCACAGAAAACCGGCGTGAAACAGCGCTTGCGCTGTGTTTCGCCGAGTGAGTGAGTTTACCGGAGGCCCAATCCCCTACTCTATTCCCTTCCCTACCCTCCCCTATTCACTTCCCTTCCCATCCCTACCCTCCCCTTTTACCCTATTCCCTCTTAAAAGGCCGACAACGCACCTGCAGCTCTTCTGATACTGCGAGTGTCCATGGGCGACGGAAGTTGCTTTCCATCAGGTGACCCGTTTGCTCGTTTGCCCGCTTATTTTATAAAAAAAAAGACGGGTTGCACTCCAGGAGTGCCGGCAGAAGTGAAAACTTGATTATAAACGTTGTGCATTATTTTTTTAACCCATTTTTTATGAAAATCGATAAAAAAAAATAATAAAAAAAACGATCGTTTTAATTCATTAATCGAAACCCTTACAATCGATTAAAAAATATCGAAAATCGAAAAAAAAAAACTGCTGTCAGACAGACTGTCAGACACTTCTCGCGACAGTTGTCTTGCAGGTGGAAACGCGGCGACCCCAGAAGACGGCCAAGGCGAAGACGTCGTGCCAACAATGGCGACAACAACGTCCCGCCATAACCGGGGTGCTCAGGGCGGCGGTAAGGGGATGCCGTCGCCCATTGCACTGAGTCCCCGAGAGGGTGGCGATGTGCAGTGTGCTCCTGCGCATCGCGACAAAACGCAGTGGAATGGCCTAGAAGCAAGCCCCCAGTGGGGCCTCTGCTCGGCCTGGGGAGCGAGTAAAACGCTCCCATCGAGAGGAGTCTGCAGCCCACTAAGCAGACGTCCGCTGATGAAGTTGTGGTGTCGTACAGTTCCCGCGACTTCGTCAGGAAGCGGTGGCTAGGAGCACCGTAGAGTTTTAGTGGGTAGGGCCGCGGCACACACCATCTTCGCCCGCGGCGAGCCCCACATATCCGCAGTGGGAGTCCCCATCCCCTGCGGAATGCGTCACTGCATTTCTCTACGTAAAAAAAAAGGTGGAAACACGGCCTTAATCAGCGCGTCTGCTAAAGAACTCATTTCCCCGACTGTACATTTCTGCTAAACAACTCATTTCCCCGACTGTACATTACTGCTTAGCACAATTTTCCCCGACTGTACATTTCTACTAAACAACTCATTTCCCCGACTGTACATTTCTGCTAAACAACTCATTTCCCCGACTGTACATTTCTGCTTAGCACAATTTTCCCCGACTGTACATTTCTGCTAAACAACTCATTTCCCCGACTGTACATTTCTGCTTAGCACAATTTTCCCCGACTGTACATTTCTGCTAAACAACTCATTTCCCCGACTGTACATTTCGTTCGAGTTCGAGTTCGACACAAAACACTACTCTCCAACCGTCTTATGCGTTTTCTATGGTTTTTCGATCAACACGACAATCTGACGCGAGTTTCACAGTTTTTACCCATCCCACAAAAGTGCTCAACGCCGCTAAAGAAGTTTTCACTTCAAAAAAAAAAAAAACAACGTCGAATACAATACGTATCGTCTACAGAAAGATGAGATAGGTACATAATATAAGATATTAAAGTACAGTTAACCTTCTGCACTTATCTATGCTGCGTCCATTTGCGGCCCAAGTCACAAGTCACAACACATAAATCACCCTAAATTGATTTGATATTTAATAAAACGTACGCGTGCGATCATAAATTATTCGATGGGTTTTTGGACAATGAACAATAGAATTTTATCTTTTTAATAGTTCCTGATGAACTCATTACAAGTTTAGTTCCGTCTATGGTTTTTTATTCCAATTCTTCATTGCATTTAGAAGATTGTAGAGGCCCTAATATGAATAGCATATATTATATAGTTCTAATCTATCAGAGTTATTTGCAAATATTCGGCATTTAACTGATTCACTTCAAATCAGTACCTATAATATAATATTATCACAGTCTATGGAACTTATAATACGAGAATATGCAATGAATGAGAATCACAGAATTTGGTTCGTTGGCAGACAGCGGATCTATGTTATTTGGTGAGTTATGTTAAGCTAAGCACAGCTCACAAATCACATTGAATTGATATAACCCAGGGTTTCTCAAACTTTCGACTCCACGAACCCCTGGTAAAATTTCCAGGTGACAGCGAACCCCTTACTAAGTAATGAAATCAAAATAAGGTTTTTATTTGAATAAAAGTTAACACACAAAATGGCAAAAGAGTGCCACGCGTTCTTGTCAGTTATCAAGACACCATTAAGTAAATCTCGTCGCGAGCCCCCTGCCGTCGAATGGCGAACCCCTAGGGGTTCGCTTACCCCACTTTGAGAAACCCTGATATAACCCAACCAAATAACGTATGAATAATTTTCTATGTAAGGTCTATAAGGATACGGCAATAACGACAGAACAATCGTTTCAAGTACAACTGCAATTGCGTATCAAACGGTAACATCAAAAGGGAAATCGGATGTATAAACATCAAAAACTAACCCTACAGCTAGTACAGAACCGACGACAAGGAAGCTACGCGCGCACCGAATTTATTAATGACATTCGCAAATATCCTGTAGGGCCGATTTAATGCTTCCGCGACCAAATTGATATACGGTCCTCAATATACGAGCACAATGGACATAAAGAGACTTGTCGTAACCGTGCGAGAGGCCAGCGAGTACAAGGCACTGGATCTCAGAGCAAGGACTTAGTACAAAGAGAACATTTAGGCTGCGTTTCCACCGGAGCTGGGCCTGATTAGCCAATAAAACAGGCCGAAAGCACTGTTTCTCCACTCTACCCGGTAGGTACCAGGCCTTGAGGTTGTCACTTGTCGCAGTTTCGGAGTTCAAAATTACTACTGTACTAAAGGGTATAATTGTCTATACTAATTGTAATTCTAATGTCGCGTAAAATTTAGCTAACACGGCAACCTCTTAGGCTGTGGTTCCATCGGAGATGATCTAAGCTGCGTTGCGATGAATGCGTTTTCAAGAACCAATAGAAACGCTTCATTTGCCTGACCTCGTTCAGCGTAACGATTCTATTGGTTCTTTTAAAACACATTAATCACAACGCAGCTTAGCTCATCTCCGGTGGAAACGCGACTTTAGAATTACAATTAGTATATGCAATATACCCTTCAGTACAGTAGAAATTTTGAACTCCGAAACTGTGACAAGTGCCAACTTTAGGCCTGATTGTATCCTACCGGGTAGAGTGGCGAGACAGTGCTTTCGGCCTATTTTATAGGCTAATCAGGCCCTTAGATATACGCAAAACTGGCAGATATATTTCTCTTCCAATGTTTTTGCCTTTAACATTTGTTCTATTTTTCAAACATTTATAGTCGTCCTTGAATCATTTGCTGAGCTTTTATAATTTAGCGCGGATTTTGATACACTTTCTTTCAAAATCTTCATAAAATTAAAATTAACCATTAAATGTCTTTGAGTGCAGCCATTAGCTACTCACGAGTCACGGTTAAGCTCCTAGTATTACTATGCTATTATCCGTCCGTGGCAGGAGTGACGTCAGTAGATGGACTCAAAGCTTTTAGTAGTAGATACTTCTATGTTGTTATCCCTCCGTGACAGCAGTGACGTCACTAGGTGGTGGGCTCACGACCGCCGACCACAATGCCCATTGACAAACTCGCTGGAATTACGGCCCATTACAATAAAACGGTTCCCCGTACTCCGGCCCTCGAACCCGCACTTACGGCGAAACATATTTGTTATGTCCCCGATGTATATTCGTAACAGACGTGCATAACTTTCGAAACGCTTAAAACAATACAGTTAGAAATTTTATGACTATATTATAGAAGGTTGTAAAGGGGATTCGTATCTAAGCGTATGGGTTTAATAAACTCAATGATTATTGCTTTTTAAAATAACGTGTAAAAGTAATACAATAAGTTCTGAATAGCGAACCTAAAATGACATTTGAAGAATCTTCAAGGAAAAATGATAAAAAAAAACAAATCTACGAAATAAGAAGAATTCGTAGAAGCCATAAAATTAAAATCTGTAAAAACCCATAGACTAATGCGAAATAGCTCCCGCGAAATAGGTCAAACTATGACAAAGATCTGAGCCCCATTTTGAACTTATATGGAACAATGACTTATTTTTATTGATAGGTGATACCT
The DNA here is from genome assembly GCA_963422495.1 of Polyommatus iphigenia. Lineage (NCBI taxonomy): Eukaryota > Metazoa > Arthropoda > Insecta > Lepidoptera > Lycaenidae > Polyommatus > Polyommatus iphigenia. Next base: position 38,666,591 of record OY730180.1, read on the forward strand.
CATACCTTAAGAATTCAAAGAATAGAACGCACCGGTTTCAGATATTTTTCTTTAAAAATTGTTAAATGTTGAGGGGGGCAATCATTTAACGGTTAAAATCAATATTTTGTAAAAGGGGCTATCATTTTGATAAATGCTTAAAGCAAAGCTTTTTTGTAACGAGAAAGTTATACATATTATAATAATTTAATGGAATCTTGCAATTTCCTCTTTAATCCTTCGATCGTGGATTCTTGAAAATCTATTGTTATTCTATTGTGTCTCGCTCACCGGTGAGGCTTGGTATGGGGCTTGATGGGTTAATGGGCTTTACACGTTGGAAGTTCCTCTAATAGGATTTTCTGATTTCGAGTCCTCTGAAAGGCAATTGTTATTTTGGATAAAGCCAATCTGGGATCTAAAGGTTTTATCCATAATATGCCTGGACCCATAAGTTGGCTTTGGTTTCTCTACCTCAATCAAAACATTACCGTTAATTGGTCACTCATTAGCTCATTACACATAACACGAAGACCGTGTCTGTTCGCGTTACTATCCGTTCGGAGATTTTTTGCCCTAGAGATTTCACGAGAATGAGCCTTATAATATCTTCAGCATAAAAGTCCTGATGGAGGTAGAATAACCGTGGACGGTCAGTAATCCGCGGTTGTCGCATGCCGCGCACGTAGCGCCGGGGAACACCGAACACGACAGTAACTGACATCACGCCCAAAATATCACCAATTTGGAATTTGTACACCGGAACAATAAACATGGGTTTCATGCGCGAAGAATTTGTACCGAGCATGTTAATTGCTGAGGCGCTCGGTGTATTGAATCACTGTTTATTAGAACTAATTTCAAGAAAGTTCGCGATTAGGAAATATAGGAAAATTACTTGTTTAAGGTAGGAACGGATAGAAGACATCTTCAGATTAGAGGAAGGGAAATCAAGACCATTTTTGACCATATGATTGACTATGTATTTGTTTTTGTTTCAGACGTTACACGCGTAATCTTTGATGGATCGACACACTTCAATGCTTCACTTTCAACACTATAGGGGCTAAACGAGTACGGGCCAGGAGTATCAAATCCTGGAAGAAGCAAGAAGTAGCTAGGATATTCGGTAGCTCCAGCGCGAAGCTGGAGGTAGGTCAGGGAGTACCGGTCGTCGCGCCAGATTCCCAGACGGTGACGTCAGCGTATAGACAAACTAGAACAGCGTCACCGGCCAGATCTCGGTAACAAATGGGTTATTTTGTATTAATTATTATTATTATCGACAGCGGCGAGACTGCGACTAACCCACGCGCCGGGTCCGAACCGCCCGCAAATAGCGCGCCCGAGCCGCCCTCAGCCACATACGCAGACGGGCATCATGTCTGCATAGATGCCGCGACGCAGACGACTCAACCTATTAAATGCTAAACATAATTTTGTCACACTTTTTTGAAACGCATCGATTTTCGACACCCAATGAAGTTGAAATCGAACAAGCGTACCTACCAGAGCGACCAGACCACAAATGTCAAAAGTAACACGTTCATATCCGTATTTGCTGACGAGTTACCGAGAAATGACCAACTAAAAGGCGTCAGCGCATTCGAAATAGGAATTGCATTGATTTGAATTTGGACAGCTTTATCATCAACACAAGAACATTGTGAAACTGATAATTTCTGGATGACTGTCATGGAGCGATGTTCAACAGACGATGATCATTATCACGATCATTAGCCTATTTGATCACTTCTGAACACGGGACTTTAAACGAAACCAAAACGATCAACTCCTGGCGACGAGCCAACATTTTTCGTTGTTCTACTGTTAGTAACATTTAGAAGCATCTCATTTGCAGTTGTGATGTAGACATGTAAATAGAGCCTTCGAAGTTCTCTGGAAGGAGTGGTAGGTAAAAGACAAAAGAATTAGTAAAATGCACGTGCATGAACCATACCTTAATGGTTCATGCCAATATTGCAATAATTTATGAATACATATTTTGATCTTGCCGAGATAATAATAATTTTCTAACTTCTGATTACTGACAAACAAAGCTTAACTCCCAATGCTGAAACTAGAGCTAAAAATAACTCCTAGAAACAGACAGCAGAAGAATGTCAGCTGACTTCACATATTCCGACGTAGGTGTACTGAAGCTATAAATTATATGGAATTTTTATAAACAACGGTAGTAGAAATATGATCTAAAAATAACGAATGATTCATTAAATAATACGTTTCTATTCTTCGCTGATTTATGGAGTCCGTTTACAAAGAAACACATAATTCTTATTGTCAGTATAAACGTCACCGAAACATTAAATGGAGCGCGATCTACACCGATATTAGAGACTCCGCCTGGGAACGTTTAAAAAACCGTACCATCTTCGGCAATTAATGGTATTTTTTTATTAGAGAAATGATATATTGGAATGTTTTCTCAATATTAGCGAATCAATAGAGGAGTTGTCATCGGCGCCGCTGGAGATATCGATGAAGTTGAAATATAAAGTATTTTATGAGTAAAAAATATTTGCTTTTAATCTAAATTACTGAATAATTAATTTTTGGCAGCATGGAACATTGGCAATTTTAATATTCTTCTTTAAGGTTAAAATAACAATTATTTAATATATCATATAAACTCTATTACTTAAAGGCTTTTTGACTTTGGAGCGAAGAATATAAATTATGGTTAATGAATTGTTTCTTAATATATGTAAATAAGTAAATCTAGTCAGATATCATTTTATACACGTACGTTTTGTTCGTGCAAAAGCACGAACAAAAGAATTAAGAAACAATATTTAATATTAATTTGCAACACTGTCGCTGCCAAGCAAAGAGCCAATAAAATTAAGTTTGTTTAAATTAAAAGTATTGTAAGCATCTGGCATGTAGGGTACTACAATAACGGAGTCTTCGGTTACTTTAATGCATTATTATGCAGCGCGAGACTCGGTGATTTCTTGTGGTATGTTTATTTTGCGTAACAATGGTAATGTGCCAGTGGACAGGGTAAACAGCAATGACGGATCTGTAGCTTTTTTGACCGACTTCCAAAAAGGAGGAGGTAATATGTTCGGCTGTATGTATCTTTTTTTTTTGTATGTTCCACGATTACTCAGCCGTTTGTGGTCCGATTTTCAAAATTCTTTTTGTGTTGTATAGGGTTTAACTCGAATTTGGTACCATGTTCACAAAAGTGGTGATCTGATGATGGGATCCTTGAGGAATCGAGGGGACTTCTTGAAAAAAAAAATAATAATAATAAAATAATTATGGAAACATAATATAGTGATAAGCATTCGAGGTAAATGCTACCAAAAAGTAAGACTTCGCACCAGGTCCGAATACCCTGGATCCGAAGGTACCGAACAGAACTTTTGAATGCTTATAGGTGTTCGGGGATTTCGGCGTTGTTTAAACAACTGAAAGCATAAGCTAATACATCAATTTGAATAATCATCATCATCACAACCATCATTATACCATGGGTCATCACACTATGACCCAATTATTGGTACTTTTCGTGATATTTTGCATCGAAGCAGACGTTTTTGATAATGATTTCGCTGTTTGTGGACCGATTTTCAAAATTCTCGTGTTGTTGTATAGGATATAATCTTAATTTTGTATAACAATTACGAAAGTGGTGAGCTGATGATGGGATCTATGAGCAATCGAGGAAATCCTTGAATTTTATCAAAACACTCATAGTGGTTAAAATGTTGTTTCTAGTAAGTTAAACAAATGTTACGAATAAGAGAAATTTCATACGAAGGTGTCTCTTGGTCCAAAGGCACTGAACAGAACTCCTGAATCTTTAAAGATAAAAGTATGGAAATTGCAGCATCGCTTAGATAACTGCAAGCATTTACCACAATTTCGCTTACAGTGACATAATGTGAATAGTTAACATTCGTATTGGTTATTTACGCATAAAGCCTAATTATGTAGATACTTAACTAAAAAGAGTAAAATTATTATTTTTAACAAAAAATTAAAACCGACTTCCAAGGTAAAAACAATAGTAATATGAACTAAAAAGTATTGAATAACTCTTACCCTTTAATAGTGCCTTTTTCAGAATTCGTCTAAATCTCAACTATTTCTGTACTGTATACTACAATCTTCATTACTTTGAAGTCGGTACCAGTCCCAAAAGTTTCAGATAATCTGACATTACTGAACTCACGATTAAATTAGCTGGTACCGACTTCAAAATAATGAAGATTGTAGTATACAGTACAGAAATAGTTGAGATTTAGACGAATTCTGAAAAAGGCACTATTAAAGGGTAAGAGTTATTTAATACTTTTTAGTTCATATTACTATTGTTTTTACCTTGGAAGTCGGTTTTAATTTTTTGTTAATTAATGAAATAAAACAGGAAAAAGCAGACGCATCATCTAGAAAGTGACAAGAGTTCCAGACGTGAATTATTAAAATCCATGTGATGTGAGAACCTTGATCAATAGACGATCAACGAGGAGTAGTATTTGCGACGTTAGGAAGTGCGATTTGTAAGCTTTAGCGGCTAGTCGATATATTGTGTTATGGTATAGCAAAGCGTCAGTTCTCCGACTTTTTGCTGCGATTGATACGTTGCGTTGTCGAACACGATGTTCGTTAGAACGTCGAAAAAGAAATGAAAATAAAAAAAAGACGGGTTGCACTCCGGGAGTGCCGGCAGAAGTGAAAACTTGATTATTAACGTTGTGCATTATTTTTTTTCACCCGTTTTTTATGAAAATCGATTAAAAAAAATAATAATAAAAAAATAATAAAAAATAAAAAAATAATAAAAAAAAATAAAAAAATGAAACAAAAAAAAAAAAAAACGATCGTTTTAATTAATTAATCGAAACCCTTACAATCGATTAAATTTTTAACCCATTTTTTATGAAAATCGATTTTTAAAAAATCGATTTTTTTAATTAATCGAAACCCTTACAATCGATTAAAAAATATCGACAATCGAAAAAAAACAATCGATTGTTCAATTAATCGATTTCGATGTTACAACACTACTCTCCAACCGTCCTACGTTTTTTCCTTGGTTTTTCGATCAGCATGAGAATCTGACGCGAGTTTCACAGTTTTTACCCATCCCACTAAAGTGCTCAACGCCGCTAAAGAAGTTTTCACTTCAAAAATATATAAATAATAATAAAGAAGCGACGAAATGAAAACTAAAAAAAGAAGAAGACGTATTGCGCTGTAGCCGTTCGCACATCGCGCACAATGCGTTATTCCACCGACAATTCCTAACGTGACCATTATTTTTTTTTGTCAGAGCGGGACAAATACAGAATCCCCCCCCCCAATATGTAATTCATAATATGTGCTAATCTCAGGAACTACTGGTCCAATAACCGATTTGAAAAATTCCTTCAGTGTTAGATAGCTCGTTTATCGAGGAAGGCTATCTAAGGCTTTATTTTATCACGCCAATACAAATAGGAGCGAAGAAACAGAGGAAAATGTGGATAAAACCCGAAAAATTATTTGAAAAAAAAAAATGTCTCACGAACTACTGCAGCAATTTCTATGTTATTTGGCACAGATAAAAAGAACTACTGCAGACCACGTGAAGGATTATAGGCTATTTTGTGGGCTAATTTGTCGGTGGAATTTTAATTTACGCGGGCGAAGCTATGCGGAACGTCTAGGTTTGATATCGAGCAAAATATGGCAGAAGACGTTTGTTGTCTGTATGCGTTACTTCCAGGCATTGCACCACGGAGCTCTTATTATTAGCTCCGTGCATTGCACACTGCACAGGCATTTCAAACATAAAAATAATTTTTAATTATTGTCGTTTGGTCTGTTTGCAAAAGCGGGACAATTTCGGCCTCGAGGGGGATAGCGGGACAGACTGCCCTCAAAGCGGGACTGTCCCGCCCAAAGCGGAACGTATGGTCACGTTAGTTATTCCGCTTTGACGATGTGATGCAAGTTGCAACGGAGCCTGTGGCTTAGCTCACAAGTTTATAAGCTGCAGATGTGTTTACAGGTTTATAAGCTGTACATGTGTTCACAGATTTAAACCTGAACGTGTGCTCGCAGCTTTATAAGCTGCACATGTGCCCGCAGCTTTACCGGTGCTGGATTGCGGAGGGCAGCACGTCCGGGGTGTCAGACGGCGCGCCTCTATTTCTGGCACCGTATTTGCGTCGCGTCGCCGCATGCCGTCGCAGTACATTATAATACACCAATTGCAATAGGATTATAGTTTTGTATTGCTGTCTATGGTAGGCAAACTATTAATAAACTTCATAGGTAACTATATAAACTACCACTAGCCATGTAACATGTTGTTCATGTTGGATCAATGATAACACCTTTTCAAAACCTAAAAAAGCAATTATCATTTTGAAATAATGTTTAAAATATGAAATTTCACATTTCAATAGTTAATCAGTAAGCCACCACCTATTAAAACGCTCGTTTGAGGAAATAGGACGTCTGTAGGTATTAATACAATAACAAGCAATCAATAGTGATTTGCAAATTTCGCTATAGAGTATGGAAGCTCGCATTCTTAGAACGCCTGTCAAGTTTGTTTCGCCAATTAGCACCGGTCAGACGAAGTTCAATGAAAGTCAAAAGGCAAAATTAGTTTACACACATCAAAATCGCCGCAATCGCAAGTACTCCGAGTGGATTTTAGCACCAACTTTCAGAATTACGTAACCAAAACTTCCGACGAGTGAAATCGTGAGAAAATATTCAAGAAATGCCAATGAGATCAATAAGTTTTAAGCTGCGAGCGGCGTCCACCGCAGAGACAATAACGACGCGTTAATTTTATACGGCGGCGCGTCCACTCTGTGGAAATCGTACAATTAGCGCCGAATACGACAGCGAGTTTTCATACGGAAGGGTCCCGGACCGGTTCCCGACAATGCGCAAGATGGGCGCGAATCCGTCGCTAAGGGGAAGTGTCATCGGCCACAATACACCGTGCCCGGGACCCTCCGGACCCGGTTACTAACGAGCCAGCTCCGAAACCGTACTCCGAAGCGCCGATACCAGAACAATCGGGCTCCGTACCCTCGTCAATCCAATTATGACAGGAACTCGCCGAGATTCGCGTCGCAGGTAAGCGGATCGTTTCGAATATTTCTGCCACCTATTTACGGGGGACACTCGATGCGTATCTACCCATAAACATCATTATACGCGCATTAAGCGGAGACGGGCATTCGAAATAAATACGGTCGTCCAGAGGCGCAATAAAGGATGTTATCTCGTCCGTATTGACGGCGAAGGCCGGCCCGAGGGCTGCGTCGCGAGGGTCAGAACAAAGACTCGCGATTCTCGTCTTTTTTGGGTCAATCTCAAGGTCGATTCGAGTCTCTTTATGCTCCGAACGACAAAAGATACAAACAATGCCTCGTTTCTAAGCGTTCTACGTGTAATTTCCAGAACTTTAGGTGTATTTACATTCCCAAAGACTCCGGACATTGTCGCTCGAGTGGTTTGTGTCGCTCTTTAGAAAAACAATTTTTTAATGTATTCGAGATCACTTCAAATCACTTAACATACTTTAGAATTAAGATGAAACGTTCGATACTGATGCGTACGGCAGAAAAGAGGTGATGTTGCGGAAACATTCGTAATCGTAACAGCATCTTAATGGTGCTCTCACGGTGACCTCGGAGCGTATCGCATCTTAAGTGACGGAATGGGATCGTCGTTGAATATAATTTGACGGTTTGCTCCTGACAGGATCTAACCTTCATTTGTCAAATCGACTATGTATATCAGGTTTGGTCGGGCATTAGAATTCAAATGTATCAGCTCACTTAAAACTTCCGCAGCCACAGCACTGACCATTGTTGAAATAGGGTGACTTTGGTAAATAGGTTGCTACTTCTAGACGTTTACAATATCTCAGGTATCGGACCTCTATTTTGAACGGTTGCAAGCTCGTCGGTAATTCTGTGAATGTCACTTACGATGAGTTAGCCTCCGGGATGATGTCATCGACCACGACGTATATCATGGCGCCGGCGGCGAAGGCCAGCGCGTAGGGCAGGGCGGGGCGCGCGATGCCCACCGCCACCGCCCCCAGCACGCCGAACACCGGCTCCACCATCCCCGACAGCTGCCCGTACCTGAGAAAAAACACCACATTATCGACGATATAAGAGCTTCCACACAAAACTTACAAAACTGCGAATTCACATCGCATCGTAATTTCATTTTTATTATGAACGAGCTTTTGCCCGCGGCTTCGCTCGCGTTAAGAAGTATTATTATATTCCTTTGATCCCCTATTTTAACCCCTTGGAGGTAGAATTGATCAAAATCCTTTCTTAGCGGATTCCTACGTCATAATATCTACCTGCATGCCAAATTTCAGCCCGATCGGTCCAGTGGTATGGGCTGTGCGTTGATAGATCACCATGTCAGTCAGTCATCTTTGACTTTTATATATATATACTAGCTGTTGCCCGCGACTTCGTCCGCGTTAACATAGTAAAATAACAAAGATGGATAGTTTTCCCCTTTTTGTGGATCCTTATACAAAGGGTAAAAACAGGACCCTATTTAAGCAAACATCAAACGCAAACGTCAATAAACTTTCATGTTTCTAACTTAAATTTAGTAACGACGGACTTTCATTCAAACTTTCAACCATAATAGGCATGATGACTATTTTTTTTTCTTATTGGTAATTGAAAGACCCTTAAAAAATAGAAACATCGCTGAAATAATGACTCTGATAGCTTAAAAATTCACCAAGATATGACAATTCAAACATCTCATAAAATAGACCTGCCCGAAACGCTCCATACAAAGTGCTACGAAAGAATGACGTCAATCTTTCGTAGTTTGTACGCATCGAGAGAGAACTTCGTTCGGTAGGTATATTAAATATTGCGTTTATGAAAGTGGTTTAATAACAAAAGTTGCTTTTAATTGCTTATGTTATTGAATGGTATACAAATATTAAGAAATTTGAAGAAATAAACTTTCATGTTCGTAACTTAAGAAATGACGGAATTTCATTTAAACTTACAACCCCTATTTCACCCCCTTGGGGGTAGAATTTCCAAAAACGCTTAAACACGTATTCAATCATTTTTAATTAGTAGCCCAAACATTAAATTTCAAGTTTCTAACTTAAGAAATCACGGACTTTCATTCAAACTTTCAATCCCAATTTCACCCCCTTGGGGGTAGAATTTCCAAAAACGCTTAAATACGTATCCATTCATTTTTAATCAGTAACCCAAAAATAAAGTTTCATGTTTCTAACTCAAGAAATGACGGACTTTCATTCAAACTTTCAACCCCTATTTCACCCCCTACGGGGTAAAATTTTCGAAATTCCTTCCTATGTGGGTGTCTACTTTTACTCATCAAATTTCGTGGCTGTAACTTTAACAGTTTTTGCTCAGCGATGAGGAATCAGTCAGTCAGTCAGTCAGTCAATCAGTCAGTCAGGACATGTAATATATATAAATATATATATATATATATATATATATATATATTATCGCAGATCTTTGCGATACGGTGCGAATTTGCAGTTATGTGTGGGAGCCCTAAATCAACAGAGTGCCGAGTCAAAATGCATTCGCCTGTCTGACATTTAACTTTGCTATTGAAACTGGAAAATGCATTTATCAGGGGCCCATTGGGTACCACATTATAGTTGATACAAATCAACAGATTTCCCGCTCGAGCAACACCATATTTTGTTTTAATTTGGAATCTAACAAATTAGTCGGACGACTCGCCGAATAAATCATTACTCGATTAAATATGAATTCCGTAATTGAAACTATCGATCAAACTATAGGAAATGCCATCTATTTCTGAATGCGCATCATCTCGAGTGGCATTTGGCGCATTCCTGTCTTCGCCGTTAATTTGAACGACAATTTCAAATTTTTTAGTAGCCGCCGTGGAATTCCTCTGCGACTTTCACCGCGGCTTCTGTCACAAAATAAACATTCGGCTACAGAATAACGTTCGTCGATATTAGCCGCTCGCCCGCCGGCCGCCGCTAACGAGATCGTGTGATCAATGAGCCCGCCGCGACGTTTCACAACATCACGGCCGAGGAATGTTAATAAAATATTATACAGAAACGTGTATTCCGACCCGAGGAGTCCGACGTTAGAGAATCTCGTCTCATTACGGAGTAAATGATGGTACTGCCGGGCCGACGAGGCGATATCGGGTAGCGCGGAATGGTGGCCCCCGGCATGCGGCACGGTGGCGAAGGAGGCCACTAACAAATTGTTTTGGTGAAAGTGCGGGTCGGTGCCGCGACCACATTCCTACGAACTGGTCGCGGGCCGCCGAGCCGCTGTGGGAAACGCCGTCGACGCTGCCGATCTTTCGCTGCCGACAAACGCCCTCCGACGTGGACGAAAAAACGCCTGAAACGCGCGCCTTCGCCGAATTAATGACGTCTCTGAAGTTGGAAAGTCGGGCTCTTGTATAAGGACATTACGGAGGTGTGTTCAACTCCGTAATATCCTTATACAAGTTAGTGAGATGTTAAATTAAATTTGGTCAAAATATTTTTTAAGAAATACAATTAATTAATTAAAATTGAATGACATAGAAAAACTATTATAATAACAATGACAATATTTGCACACTATGTTAATAGTAGAATATGTCTGAACTCATAAAAATGTAAACATCTACTGTACCATATTCTTAGCAAATAAATAGATTTGATTTGATTTTATAAATGAGAGTCGTTGGAAGTGAATTCTTTCAGTAGAGTATTTCTAACCCTGAAAGATTTGAACATGGAATTTTCGCATTCACATTATAAATATGTATGACAGAATAATATTGTTAAAATATATACCTAGATAATTTTACCAATAAAACCATTCATTTTCAAATTCTTTAAATCGGTTCAATCATTTAGCTAACAATGTAAGAAGTTTTGTACAAATAGAACATGAAAAAAGCGTTACACACTTTTGTTTTTTTAGATGTGAGCCGTCAATGGTGAATGGAGCTCGGTAGTTGAGCCAGTTCTTCATAAGGAAAATACGAGCATGCTGCCAAACATCATGAATCATAAGAAGACAGCTAATTGAACATGTCCACTGATTTGATTGGCCGCGATAACGACGGCCTGTAATGGCACAAATACATAAGACGATGATCTACGAGATAATTGAGAACTTAGGCCCAGGGTATATGAAAAAATTAAACGGTGTTAACCTCAAACGATGAGCTTTTTACCAAGTGAACCGATCCACTTAATATTTATTGAATTTAATATCATTTTGCAATCTTACTAAAGTTGGAATTTAGAAACTTTTGCGGGAAAACGAAGAGCTTTTTACTTAATGATGGCTTGTTATTTTACTATGTATATTGTATATGTCTTACAGAATTCAGAACCTAAAGATAAAGTTTAAAAAAGGAAAATTCGCACACAAAGAAATAGGCGACAAGAGTGAACAACACATCTAAATAGCTTGAAGCTATTAAATATGCCAACTCTATATTTCTTGCCATATCGTAAACAGTCCAAAATATTTGGTTATCGTCGGGGTGGGAGTTGGGACTGGTTGTTTTGCTGACGGCGGCGGAGGTGCGGGCGCGGGGGAGGCGCGGGGGGCGGGTGCGCGGGCGCACGTGATGTTATGTTATCGCATGCATTATTCAGGCGGGCGGCGAAAGCGGCGATTTGCGACAATATCCCCCGCTTCGCGGAATCGCCGACCGCCGCCGACATAAAACAGGATGCCCGTCACTCAATAACGATGTTGAATTTAAATAAAGCTCTACCACCATTCAAATAATGTCTTGTTTCGCGTAACGTAAAAGTTAAAACGACAACACCGCTTCTGGTGCTGCTTAAGAAGCGATGAAAATAAGAATTCCGGCCACAAAGTTAACATCATTAAAACGAGTAAAGCTAAAGTGTAAAAATGTTCAATACGAGCTTAGGTATGTTCGTACCGTGAAGGCTTTACTTAAAACAGAAGAGAAAGCAGCATGGAAAAGCGAGTTACTTTCGTTAATATTGGAATAGGATTGTAGATTCTGAAAATTTTACGTAACCAGGTTACTTATAGACTCGTAGATAATATGATCAGGCAAATTTAGCAGGATAAAAATGAGCATTTTAGTCTCGGAATAGATAAAATACAAAATATTTTGAACAAAATTGATACGACGTAATTAATAAAGAACACAAAACATTAGTCAAGAGTCTCTGCTACATAAAATAAGCGAATCCGGATTCCACGAGTATTTTAAGCAATTTTTTACGAATGCGCGATGAAATCACAGAATCGACGAAAAAACGCAGAAATCAATACTTTTAATAACAATCAAGTTTTTTGTATAAAATTGGCAGCTATTACAATTTAATAAGTCTCCGCGTCGAGTCTTTCCCACGCACATGTAGGAAGTTAATGGGCCGTCATCGATCAAAAAACGAGGCGATCGAGCAGTCTAGAGCGTTCGAGAAGATTAGGCGCGGCCGCGAGTCGCGAGCCGCGACGCAATAGTCCGCGGAACCGGCCCTATTGCGCAGATCAGCGCCGCCGAGGCTGGTGCGGTCGCCGTGGTCGACTTCGTTATTTAGCGAAGGCCGATCGCCCGAGGCGACTGGTCGGACGGGTGGAGGAGCGTGCAGACAGCGCGCCGCCGCGCGGTGCTGCAGCCCGCGCCAGACTCGCCGGCACCGCAGAGACAACGCACCGCCCGCACGTCCGCTACCGTGCCACCACATACCACCTAGCTCTACTGACGACTCCCACTTGGGTGCAAATCCTGTGGTAGTCACTAGAATCCCCGACAACCGTTCGCTACCATGCTCCCACCTAGCTCCACCGACGACTCCCAGTTCGCGAGTCCTGTAGGAGTGTTCCCAACGACTAAAGACGACAAACTGAGTAATCGTAGTCAGCATTTCTGAACTCTTTGTCATAAAACCAGCGGGATGCATAACTAGGTAAATGAAATCGTCAATACCGAAGTCAGTGAAAAAGAAATCTAACTTTTTAAGTCACCAATGCTGCATGGTGTCCCGTATGGCTGTATCTAACAATCCTCTATCCTGAGTATATCTACGCAAGTGTAGCAGTATACTTGTCAGGATATCTACAGGCGTATTCTTGACAGTACCATAATTATTATATTCTATTCCTTTTAAATATTTCCCACGTCCTTCACCTATTAAGAAATACATAATATGCAGATGTTTAGAAATAATATTAGTTAGTATAATGAGGTGAGGATGACACAATAGTAGAACGGATATTGCAGAAATGTCACAGGACGTTTATATTTATATTAGCAGCAAGGATTGCACATCAACTTTTAGATGAGATGAGAAGGTAGTAGCAAGGATAGTCTTGATTTTGACATTAAGCTGTTATGCCATTGAATCCCCTAATCGCATTACGCATATGTATTTAACTAAAACTTTGGATTATAAACGAATCGTCTTAATATTGAAATTAATTTGAGAGTTTTTACCAACAAGAACGCTTTAATTTTCATTTGATATTTTATGGAATTACATTTTGTGCTTTAATTTTCATAATATCAAAACTGTATCCATCATTACAAGATTATTTGGCAGAACCGACCTTCTGCTCTAACATCTTTAACTTTAAAAAAAAAATCGGCCAAGTGCGAGTCGGACTCGCGCACAAAGGGTTCCGTACCGATACAGAGCAAAAATAGGCCAAAAATTGTGTTTTTTGTATGGGAGCCCCCCTTACATTTTTATTTTATTTTAATATTATTACTAAATATTAAAGTACACATAAATAACAAAAGAATGTGTGAAAATTTCAAGTGCCTACCTCTTGCCATTATTGATATAGAGCGAAAAAGGCCGAAAAAATCACGTTTGTTGTATGGGAGCCCCTCTTAAATATTAATTTTATTTTGTTTTCAGTATTTGTTGCTATAGCGGAAACAAATATACACAATCTGTGAAAATTTCAAAAGTCTAGCTATAGCGGTTCTTGAGATACAGCCTGGAGACAGACAGACGGACAGACAACGAAGTCTTAGTAATAGGGTCCCGTTTTTACCCTTTGGGTACGGAACCCTAAAAACACGTAACTACCTACCTAACGATTTATATACAAAAACTCAGCCACGAGATTGCCATAATGCTTGGATGCCACGAGCGGATGAGATGATCATAGTGTCATTAATTGTTTTAACATACATTTATGTAAACATATAAGGCTATTACTTATTTAAACGATTAATTTGAAACCACAGCCGGTATCGTTTGAAGACCAAAAGTAACGGATATTCCATACATAATTTAATAATAACTAAAATTAGTTGTGAAAAGTTTAACAGAATTTTGTCCTACTTAGGGCTAGTTTCTTCGATCTTCTGACGAGTGCCTGATTTCTTTCTTTTGACTAGTGATAAGATTTTTGGAGGTGAATAGACTTTACAATAAAACGAAAAAAAAATCGCTTACTTGACACTACAAAAGACGCTTAAATACCTACCTGTTTAGGTGACAAAGAAAGAAAATTATTGACCACAATGTATGGTACAATTATGGAAGGAATAGATTCATAGACGGACCTACGTCATTTGGTCGGATTATGTTAATTCGATGTTAGTATGTAGTGATCTGTCGGATAGGTTGGACAATAGCGTTGTCCCCACACTGTGCCTTTTTCTGTTCGTCAAGGGCATGCGTTATAGCGCAGTCAACAGCGAACGTGAGGCATTCCCGCGACGCATGCCCTCTGACAGTATCCAAAAAACAAAAATGACAATGTTTGCGTTGCGTTCGTTGACGCATTCAACTATTGAATGCGCCAAAACAAAAGTTGAATGGAAGAAGATGACGAAAATTGAAGACGAAAGCGCATAATGTGGACGTAGCTATTGGACATACCTCATGTCACCAAATTACGTAGACGTGCGCCATTTGCCTATGTATCAACTTATCTGATAGTACAATACGAGATACATAGCTCGAAAAGAAACTTTTATGTTAGTAACTTTAGGAGCTTTTGATTAAGTACAAACATCTCAAAAGAAAGCGCTTTTGAACTATAGAAAAATTTAAAAACGATGATCAAATGACACTTGAAAGATCCTAATAATCAGCAGGTATTTAAGAAGCCAAATCCAAATGGCAATTGGCAAATACAAACATGGTAAAATCTATACCTACGCCATCTTCTGTAGAACTACTTACACTCTTTAGAAAGTCGCGTTCAGCGTTACAATCTAAATTAAGACTGGACAGTCAAATATTCGCTTTAAACAAAGGTAGGCTAATATGCAAAATTGTCTCACACATGAGTCACCTGGCTGGACCGGCTAGACACATTGTCTACATACAACGGCGGCTAATTCGATTATGTCATAATTAGACAAAAAACCAACCGGGACCGCGCGCGAACACTGTTGCCACTTTTAAAAAGTAAAAACCTACTCAGCAATCGTTCACTTCACAGCCGAACAAAGATTGTTACAGGGTAGCAAGTTGCAAATTTAAAAACAGTTTATTACAAATAAAAATAATTAAATATAATTGTCAAGAATCAAGACAAATAGAATTGTATACCTCAGGTATATTTGCAGTGGAAAGCTCAGTCTTGACTCTAGAGCTTAGAGCTTTCTACGAGAATTATATTTTGTACGTTATGATATTAATAATTATTAAAATAAACAGAAAATGCAAAAGTCTGTTTATTGCACTTTTTCATACTTTGTTATAAATGCAAAAGTGTAAAATATGTCTGTCGATCTACTGTTTGCCTATATTCGTCTGTTACCAGTTCACCTTAAACCGCTGAACCGATATTTATTATTACATTTGGTAATAAGATACTTCGACCCTAATAATAAAGATTTACTACCTTTTCATTGCTGCTGATTTTATTTAAAACATGATATTCTATATCGGTTAAACCCTAACCTGTATGATGACATGAAACCGAACCTCAGCAATAAAAGTATCCACTCTAGTTTTTAATTCGCTATTTACATTCGAGAGCTCGGAGAAATTCCATTTTAATTAATAGAGATATACAATATATTCCACTCGTAACAAATAAAAAAAACTATAAAGTGACGTCAAATGTAACGGCATTCTTTTTATTGAGTACGTGAATATGAGAGTCGGAAGCCTCTTAAAGAAAATTCGAAATCGTACGCTCCATCGAGATTATTTCGTAAGAATGCACTACATTATTGAATTAACATAACCACCGATATTAATTAAGATTTCAAGCGAATTCTTTAGATAATTAAAACTAATTTATTTAAATTAGCCAATCTAACGTATTTCTTAATAAAGAATCCGCTCCGAGCCGACTCGAACGCTTTATTAATAAGCTCCGTATCTCTGTTTCCTGTCCAACTGAAAATTTATGGCAAATTATGATGTAGATCTTTTGTCAGAACATTAAAAAAATTTTAAAGAAAAAGAAAATACTTACACAAAGTTACGCAGCTTAGCTTGATCAACAAGCGACGCGCGACGTGCCACACCTCGTGCGCGGTTATATTTTGTTAAGGTGACGCAGCGTTAAAGTAAGAAACCGTGTTGGATATGTTTTAGATTGCTTGTTTTCTATGAGAGGCCGGCCCGGCCTCTCATAGAAAACAAGCAATAGAACAGCAAAAAATGGAAAGGGCGTAAGCGACAAAATGGTTTTTGTCGCATAATTTAAAAACCATAAATACATTTCATATAAGCTATGCACAAATTAAAGTGCATGCTTGAACCAATTTATGTACAAATTTTGGAACCTTAAATCACTCTCCTCTGTTGGAAAAATAGGAATCCCTTTTTTTACAGAGGTCTTTTCGATTGATTATTCTGTGCTATAAAAGTTGTCCAATCGTGTTATGCTATGGGCAATTCAAAGACAAAGACATGATGAATACTGACAATGAACTTCAATTTCTTAGCTTTAGTCATTGCTGAGAAAAATCGGCATCGCTACAGCCAAATTATCAAGGCGTCGCCTTAAGGCCGTACCCCGAGCAAACGACCTTGGCCATACATTTGCCGCGTTGCTGAGATCGCACCAAAACCCTATTTTTTTACTTATCTTAGTTCAAAATTGTCCTAAAAAAAATTAAAACGGGGTATAATAATATGTAGTTTATGATATTGTCGATCCATTGGCGTGTGTTTTTAATAAAAGTAATTTGTAAATCCTGAGGAGATGCTGAATGTATGCTTGAATTTTAATAAATTGGTTTTACTTTGGAAGCTGATATCATGAGCATAAACAAAAATAGAAAATTTAAAACGGGGAAAGGAATGTTGATATACTTACTGAAGATTATTGCTGTATTTTTATTATAACTTTGTAGCTTTCAAATTATGAGTTTATAAGGCTTGAAATATGGTAAATTACGGTATCTCCGTAAGGAACGCCCTTAAGCTTCTGAACCCTGATTGTGCTATTATAGTCCAATTAAAACCGACTTCCAAGGTAAAAACAATAGTAATATGAACTTAAAAGTTTTAAATAACTCTTACTCTTTAATAGTGCCTTTTTCAGAATTCGTCTAAATCTCAACTATTTCTGTACATACTACAGTCTTCATTATTTTGAAGTCGGTACCAGGCGCCAGCTAATTTAATCGTGAGTTCAGTAATGTCAGAATATCTGAAACTTTTTGGACTGGTACCGACTTCAAAGTAATGAAGACTGTAGTATTTACAGAAATAGGAATAGTTGTAGTAGTAGACGAATTCTGAAAAAAGGCACTATTAAAGAGTAAGGGTTATTTAATACTTTTTAGTTCATATTACCATAGTTTTTACCTTGGAAGTCGGTTTTAATTATTTTTTTTTTAATAATAATTTCACTCTTTTTAGTTATCTACAAAATAAGGCTTTATGCGTTAATAACCAATACGAATGTTAACTATTCACATTAACATTATGTTACTGTAAGCGAAATTGTGGTAAATGTTTGCAGTTATCTAAGCGATGCTGCAATTTCCAAACTTTTATCTTTAAAGGTTCAGTAGTTCTGTTCGGTGTCTTTGGACCAAGAGACACCTTCGTATGAAATTTCTCTTATTCGTAACATATTATGTTTAACTTACTAGAAACAACACTTTAACCATTATGAGTGTTTTGATAAATTTCAAGGATTTCCCTCGATTGCTCATAGATCCCATCATTAGCTCACCACTTTCGTAATTGTTATACTAAATTAAGATTATATCCTATACAACAACACGAGAATTTTGAAAATCGGTCCACAAACAGCGAAATCA
The DNA here is from genome assembly GCA_963422495.1 of Polyommatus iphigenia. Classification (NCBI taxonomy): domain Eukaryota; kingdom Metazoa; phylum Arthropoda; class Insecta; order Lepidoptera; family Lycaenidae; genus Polyommatus; species Polyommatus iphigenia. The sequence continues at coordinate 38,684,825 of OY730180.1, forward strand.
TCATCAAAAACATCTGCTTCGATGCAAAATATCACGAAAACTACCAATAATTGGGTCATAGTGTGATGACCCATGGTATAATAATTATGGTTGTGATGATGATGATCAATCAAATTGATGTGTTGGCTTATGCTTTCAGTTGTTTAAACAACGCCGAAATCCCCGAACCTGTACCTATAGGCATTCAAAAGTTCTGTTCGGTACCTTCGGATCCAGGGTATAACCTGGTGTGAAATCTTACTTTTTGGTAGCATTTATCTCGAATGCTTCTATCACTATATGTTTCCATACAAATTTCAAGGAGTCCCCTCGATTCCTCCAGGATCCCATCATCAGATCACCACTTTCGTGAACATGGTACCAAATTGAAGTGAAACCTAATGTAACAAAACAAAAATTTTGAAAATCGGTTCACAAACGGCGGAGTAATCGTTGAACATACAAAAATAAAAAAGTAAAAAATAATAAAAAAAAAATATCCACAGCCGAACATATAACCTCCTCCTTTTTGGAAGTCGGTTAAAAATGTCATTTTATTCGTGTTTTTTTGAATACCGAGCGAAGCTCGGTCAAATAGCTAGTTATTATAATATGATAAAGTAAACTAGGCAAACTTCTTTTTTGTGCGCATATGAATTTCACCTCAAATCTCAAATCACTAACTACAAATAATTGCCAAATCTGATTGAATTTTTCTCGAATCATTATCGACGCTAAATACGAGTATGTTTTGCAACTTGAATGTTTTTGTGTTATAGTAAAAAATGTTGGTGCATTTACTAGCCTTGTGGTATGTCCTCCTGTAATTCCTTCTTTCCATGTTTTTGATACATATTTGGTTTTTGAATCCTGGCTTCTGTGCGATGGCATGACGCAGTCATGATAGTCCTGACTCCTGGATAATCCGACATAATATTGTAATGTGCAATCTATTGATTGCACATTACAATACATTACAAAAACCATCGGATGCTATATTTAGCATCCGATGGTTTTGCAATTTGATAACTTATAACATAAAAGTTTGATAACTTATAAGTTATAACTTATAACTTGACTTATAACTAAGTTTGATAACTTATAACTTACTAGCTGTCCCGGCAAACGTTGTTTTGCCATTTAAAGTATTTCTACTTCAGCAGCATACAAAATCTTCCCCCTTTTTTGTGTCCTAAGAGGTCGGTGGGGGGAAAAATGTTATATACCAGATGTTAAGTTGGAAAAACAGTTAATTATATAAAGTAAGTCCATTAAAGAAAAAGTTTAATACAAAATCTGACCCCCTCTTTGGTCCCCTTAGAGGGGTGGGGGGGATGATTTTTATACACCAGATATTGAGTTGGAAGAAGGTAAATATATCTGCGGAAACCGTATGCAAATCAGATCAGTAGTTTTCGTGTTAAAGCAAAAGTCTTATACAAAATCTGACCCCTTCTTTCGTCCCTTTAGAGGGGTGGGGGGATTTTTTTTATACACCAGATATTAAGTTGGAAGAAGACAAATAAATCTGCGAAAACCGCATTCAAATCGGATCAGTAGTTTTCATTTTAAAGCATAAGTCTTATACAAAATCTGACCCCCTCTTTTGTCCCTTTAGAGGGGTGGGGGGAAAATTTTTTATACACCAGATGTTAAGTTGGAAAAAGACAAATATATCTGCGAAAACCGCATTCAAATCGGATCAGTAGTTTTCGTGTGATAGTGGAACAAACATACAGACAGACAGACAGACAGACAGACAGACAGACAAAAAAACTGACCACATTTTTGGCTTCTATAGCGATGTAGTGACACCCTCCGCTTATTATTTTTTGAATATCTTTAATGTACAGAATCGTCATTTCTACAGTTTTATTATATGTATAGATAAGTTTGATAACTTATAACTTATAAGTTTGATAACTTATAAGTTTTGCAAAACCATCGGATGCTATATTGACTGCACATTGCAATATTATGTCGGATTATCCAGGAGTCAGGACTAACATGACTGCGTCATGCCATGGCACAGAAGTCAGGATTCAAAAATCTAATATCAATAATATGGAAAAAAGAATGTCAGGAGGACACACCACGAGGCTAGTAAATGTACCAACATTTTTTACTCGAAAAAAAGGACCTATCAAAACTCTTTAAACAAACATTAACCACTATCATCAAATCACAAATGCTCATCCGTATCGAGCAAAATATCCTTCATAAAATCACTTTATTCCATGTAATGCAAAATATCCTCCATATTAAAGTCAAGGTAATTGGTATAAATATTTTCAAATAAGTGTTAGAGGCACCCGTGGGACGGTTGCAAATTTTTTCCCCGAGTCGGCGATCACGCGACGCGCTCGCCGTTTCTTGCCGGGGCTGCATTCCTCTCTCCTTGCATTCCACCTTAGACCTATACGTATGCCTCGTTAGCTATATTGGACCATGTGTCTACACTCTAACTGTTCTTGTTAGCTCAGTTGAAATTGTACTGGTCGCTATTATTGAAATGCACCTATGATTGTTGCTTGGTCTTAGATATTTAAACATCCTCAAATTAGTACAATATGAAGTTAGATATGAAGGACCACTCCAAGTTAAGTAACAGCAACAAGTTATCAGAAATTTCATTTTGATAAAACATTATCTAATTTGGAAGAATAAAACTAAGAACTTGTTCTCTTTATCGTGTATCTCTACAACCGAAGCAGGAAAAACAAGGTACGTAATCCAAAGTACTCACCCCTCGTCAAAAACATTCAAAGCAAGCCCAACTAAGCAAATATTTTTCTGTTCTCTCTAAGATCACTGAATTAGACGTACGTTCTTAGTTAAACCTTACTTTATAATCAGATACTCCAACAAATAGGTAGGTACTTAAGAATGAAACGAAAGAAAAATCTTTGCGCAAACATTCATTTTAAGGGCATTTTTATGTTTTCTATTCTGACTAAAATCCAGTGATTTCTGAAGATCAGTAACTTCTAATATGATCCTGAATTAATTTCTAAAACCCTACAGATAGTTAACAGAAACGTAAAGCAATTATAATACTTAGATCTGCAAGGGTAACATTATAAGACTCCAACAGACAGAATAAATTGCGACAAAATATACAACCTTTGTGCAAACTTTGAAGACATAATATCAATTTTTTTTTCTATGCCAATGAAAGTCACTGAACCCCTTATTTGATTCTGAATAAACGTTAAAATCTTCCTACAGATAGTTAACAGAAACCTAAAGCAATTATAATTAGATCTGCAACTTGCAAGGGTACCTCGCCGTAGGGTGGCGGGCCCGGGGTCGTCGCTCGCGCATGCCTCCTCGCGCGCATTCCTGCCGTCGCTTCCATCAAACACTTGCAACCTTACGCCATGAAACTTTGGATGTTGCATTATAGTGCATTCCGAAAAAAGGCGACGATTTTTTCCGAGAAATAGCATCACAGATAGCAGAATGTTATAAGTTATTGCGATAGTCATAATATTGTGATAAATGTCATTAAGAAAATATGTTAATGGTGGTGACGATTGTTATTAAGAATATCTTCTCCTTGCCCACGCAAATCTGTGTTGAGTACTGTACTTTTGAAACGTGGGAATTGACTTGCGAACGCCTGAAGTAAACGCCTTTTCGGTAAGGGTGTAAAACTCAAAGGAACTCGACGTAAGCTCGTAAAAATGCCTCGCGCAATCCAATCGCGTAAACGTAGAAATTATAGAATTGTATAATTTCAATGGATCATTATTTTTCTCCGATATAATCAGTTACACAATGATCTGGACATTATCACAGATTAGGTAATTTGAATGTTACGTTCGACTAAATGTTATTAAAAACCTTATCGTATTATGAAACCGAACAGGAAAACCCATTTCTCAAGCGGGCGAAAAGGGAAACGAAAAAACCCGCTCTACATTCGCAGAGGAATTTAGAGCGGGGTGTTTGTTTTTCACAATCGATGTTAAAATTCGATGGCGTTCTCAATTTTAGGGGCAATAAAAAATATTAGTTTCGTGAATGACATTGAAATCCCCGGGGAGTCGGGGCTCAATGACAAACGAAATGGGTTTCTTTAGAATTTTACGAGGTGTCACATCCAGAATGGCCGGGGTCGTTTCGTGGCTCCGGCGCGCGCTCGCCGGCGCCAGCGGTTCCGAGAACACCGTGGAATGCGATTGTTTACAACTTTTACCTATTCGGTAACATTTACAATGCGTTCACGTACCGTGCAGTAGATCCTTTAATCGGGTTAAGTTTCTATACTTGGACGTACAAGTGCAGTGAGCAGAAGCTGAGTAGTTGTGAAAAATTCTTGTAGCATTTCTTTAAATTAGGATGACAAGTTCTGAAATGCATTAATTAAATTGACTACCAAAGCATCATGGAATAAATCCCATAATAAAGTTGCGAGTTATTGGCTTTTACTGCCACACAGCAACAAGCAAGCTCTGCATCCTTTTTTAGATACCTACTTAATAAATGAAAACGTTAAGAACTGAAGCCAAAAAATCTTTAGAAAACATGAATTATCTAAAAGCCAGACACGTTTCTTTGTAAGCGAATAAAAATATTAAGCAACTGCGTAGAAATATTTAAGCTGTCGATAAAGCATTCTATGGTGAGCGTAGAAGCGAGGAAGCGATGAAGTAAATCGAAGCGCTTACAAAAATTCCGACGACCATAGAGTCGAGTCGAGAAAAACATTTTCAGCCATCAAAAGTAAGTTATGGTGATTCTGCATTAGAAAAGATCGTCGTCGTGCGGCTGCTAAATGAATTAGTGGCGGCAGGAATGGGGTCGCTCGGTCTGGCTGTGTTGGCATCCGGCCTAACGACGGCGCGGGCGCATTCTCCGCTACACATGTATCTATTCGCTTCTATTAGAGAAACTCGCATAATCAAAATGTATTTCTTTTCATAAATAATTTTAAATGCGATTTATCGCGCCGCCGAATGTGTTTACGAGATTTTAAATTATACGAGCCCATCCGACGATTTCAATTTTGAAACGATTTCTGTAAATCGTCTGCCAAGTTTCACAGATTTCGTGAAGAAAAATCAAGTTTTCGTTTGGTCGAATTCTGCTTTAGAAACACGAAAATATTAGGACTTCAATACCTGGTGATACTCACCAGAAGGCTCTCCATACTGAAAACCCGGCGGACTGCAGCGGCAGGCTGACCGCTAGTCCTTCTGGGAAATTCTGGATACCGATCCCAATCGCCAAATTTCTGGAACCGAAAAAGTAATATTAATAATGCAAATTGTTTTTAACAAAATTATGTGAAGGCCGTAATAGTAGATACAGTTTGGATAATATGCAGTCCTTTTTAGGGTTCCGTACCCAAAGGGTAAAAACGGGACCCTATTACTGAGACTTCGATGTCTGTCCGTCTGTCTGTCCGTCTGTCTGTCTGTCTCCTGGCTGTAACTCAAGAACGGTAATAGCTAGAAAGTTGAAATTTTCACAGATTATGTATATCTGTTGCCGCTATAACAACAAATACTAAAAACAAAATAAAATTGATATTTAAGGGGGGCTCCCATACAACAAACGTGATTTTTTTGGCCTATTTGGCTCTATATCAATACGAGGGCTGCTATTTATGTATCCGGAACTGGCCACTTACAAGAACAATATTTAAAAAGTAATTACAACATTTGAAAATACAACTCTTTGGTTGAAGAATACATTTTGTTTCATGTGACTGTCAATTATTTTTCCATTGTGGCGTCATTTTGAAAATTGCGTGTCTTCATTTGCCATGGATTTAACGCGTGAACATTTTCGTGCAATGATTTACTACGATTTTCGGCGTGGGCTAAATCAACAACAGTGCTTTATTCAACTCACCGCAATTTTTGGAGATGAAGCACCATCAAAAACCACTGTTTATCACTGGTACAGTGAGTTTAATCGTGGGCGGTCTATGCTCACGGATGAAAATAAAGAAGGTCGCCCAAAAACAGCTGTTGTCCCACAAAATATAGATGCTGTGCGGGAACTAATAATGCGTGATCGTCATGTTACATATCGCGAGATAGAGGCGTCCTTAGGCATAAGTATGACGAGCATACATAAGATATTACACGAACATTTGGCTGTAAAAAAAATATGTTCGCGTTGGATTCCGCACAACTTGACAATCGATCAAAAACGGGCTCGTGTCGATTGGTGCAAAAAAATGATAAAAAAATACAACCGTGGTACGTCAAAAGCCGTTTATAATATCTACACAGGTGATGAATCTTGGATCTATGCATATGACCCCGAAACTAAACAACAGTCAACGGCGTGGGTGTTCCAAGATGAGCCGAAACCAACAAAAGTTACTCGTGCAAAAAGTACTTTGAAGCAAATGGTCGCCTGTTTTTTTGGAATTAATGGACATGTGGCTACAGTGCCATTAGAGAATCGTAAAACGGTTAATTCTGAATGGTATACGACCATTTGTTTACCAGAAGTCTTTGAAGACATAAGAAAGGACAACCGACAACGCAGAATCATATTACATCACGACAATGCTAGCTGTCACACCTCAGCTGAAACAACTCAGTTTTTGGAGGGTCAAAAGATCGAATTGACTGGTCATCCGCCGTACAGCCCTGATTTGGCACCTAACGATTTCTTTCCATACGCGAAGAACAAATTACGTGGTCAACGTTTTTCGAGCCGCGAAGAGGCTGTTGATGCGTTCAAAATGCACGTTTTGGAGATACCTCAATCAGAATGGAAAAAGTGCTATGAAAATTGGTTCCAGCGTATGCAAAAGTGTGTCGATCATCGCGGCGAATATTTTGAAAAGCAATAAAACCATATTAAATGATATATGTTTGTTTCTTTTTTTAATTCCGGATACATAAATAGCAGCCCTCGTAATGGCAACAGGTAGGTACTTGAATTTTACTCAAGGTCCTTAGTTTTATGTGCACTTTAATATTTAATAATAATATTTAAATAAAATAAAAAATAAGGGGGGCTCCTATACAAAAAACCACTGTTTTTGGGCAAATTTTGCTCTATAATGGTACGGAACCCTTAGTGCGCGAGTCCGACTCGCACTTGGCCGATTTTTTTAGAAACTTAAAAGTCACAGTAAGAATGTTAAAAATGCGAATTTTGGAAGTCAACGAAATTACATTAAAAAATAAGTGTGACTAAATTAACAAAAATTAGCAAAAAAATCATCCTAACACGTGATAAAACAATCCTAATCTCAAAGTACGTCCAATAATTCGTTGAGTTGACACAGAACGGATTCTGGCACAAGTGGGAGGAAGCTCGGACATTCCAGCGGAGGACGTTTCCCTCTCCACCTGCACTAGGAATGTAACTGTACAGCCTCCGTCACCGTTAACCTCGACCGTTCCTCGTACAACTGCATATTATGCAACACTGTGAAGGCCGATCTCAATTCTAGGGTTCGATGTCCACAATGTTTTTTTTTTGACAAAAAGTACAGACGTTCTTTTAGGAAGGTAAACAAAATAATCTTTTAAAGTTGTAGTTTAGGAAATAATTAAGTGCCTAAGCAAAGAATAGTTTAATTCTCGTAACAAAGCTACGTTGGTAGACTTTCTTCAATACACAACGTGATAAGGAAATTCTTTAGCAGAAAATGTCGATGTTCTCCTTTTTAAGCCATCACAGTACAATTGAACCTTAGTAGACAGATGTAGTTGGAATTGTATAGAAACTAGTCGGGGTCATATTTTAAACCATCACAGTACTTGAATCTTGGTCCATGGATATAGAAATAATTGTAAATAAAGTACCAAGCGACAAGTACAAATCGATAGCAGCAATCGCTCAAAAAGTGGTGAAATTGGACATCTTATACAAGTGTAACGAAGCACGAAGACACTTACAACGCAAACCAGCCCGGGAGTCGTGTAAAAGGGTTAAGTTAATAAACATGCACGCGGCGGAGCCTTTGAGCGCGGTGAAAGCTGTCCGCGCCATGCGGGTGGTACCGCTACCACATTCTCCGTACACTTCGGTGCGCCTCATATTTTCCAATTGCAGAATAAATCTTCGTCTGATCATTGTGATTTCTGTCGTTTGTGCCAGTAAAGGTAACGAGTGAATAGACCTACGGTGACATTTTTGTATCTGTTATACGTAGTTTTCAACCAGAAGCTTGTGATCAGAAGGTACTGTACGTCTACGCCTAGGGTTCTAGTAGATATTATAACCATTACACTTATCTAATTTGCTATGATCAAGAAAAAACCTGTTATATTTTTTGACAAAATATGATAGGTTAATTAGGCCAGTAACCGGTCAACATTGGTATCCAAAACTTTATCGAAAATTCGTTTAAACTTAAAACATTCTTGTTATAAGGAAAATGTTCATTAGCTGTTATTTGAGTAGTTTTGACCGTTAACTTACAAACGTTAAAACTGAATGGGATTCTAAACTGTATTATCTATGAGTAAGTCCGAATAGTGTTTGTATTGAAAGCCGACAAAATGCTTTTAAATATTTAACTTAATTGGTCATCGCACTAATTACTATCAGACGTTTTGTACGTAATTTGCATTTGAAATTAATTATGTTTTGATAACATGTCGTTATTCAACATTTAATGAAGGAAGCATTAGTAAATAGTAGCAAACATTTGTAAGTAGCTCAACTGCTGTGCTGAAACCAAACTCATTCAAAGTTAACATTCAAACATAACTGATAATGGTTACCGTAATGACAGTAGAGGATGTAAATACAAGTTGTTACTGAATCCTGAATACCTTTAATGCATTATCAAAAACATTAAGTTTGGGACGCTCACCATCATGTAGATTGTAGATTGTAGGTAGCAGTCGCTGCTGCAGTACAGAGTGAAATTATTAAAAATAATTCACGAAGTGTAGACATAATATAATATTTATCATTGTTATTGTGTACATTAATAATTGTGATGTAGACAAATAATTTACAAATTCATTCAATTCCAACCAATGACGTAAACAAAAAAAGAAATGACCCATTTGTAACACGGAACAATAAATTAGACGGACTTGTATGCGATCACGCTGCAAATATGCGTGCAGGAATTCCAAATGGTATATTAAAATTTATATCCACGGTTCCACGGAGAGAGGCACCGCGGACCGGGCGAGATACCATTCGGCCAATTTAACAGATTAACGAACTCGCAACCGCAGACTATTATGTCAACACTTTTGTATGTTTTTACAAGTGAACGGAGCAATTCCGACTCCGGATACATCCGAATTCCGATTACATCACAGACGAGACCATTTCACTTTCCGACATACCCGGAAATGAATTCCTAAGCGTGATCATACTGCGCGGCCGCCGGCCAGAGACACCGCAAAGTGAATCTTATCTTCGGGAGATACGATCCTCTATTCGTCTTCCGCGAGAATCATCAGAGGCGAGCACTGAACGCCGAAGCGGATGTGAATGTCGGCCGGTGGCATTCGAAATGTGACTCAATCTAGGAAGGTCGAAAATGCAAAATATGGCCGCCGAAGCACGGGCGGCCGGGAAAGTAGCGGCGACTTTCACGCGGCGCTGGGCCGGGGGCCGGCGAGGTTCTGCGGCGCGACGGCCCATTGACGACACCGTGACCCACATACCGCGGGTCCATTCATGCCCCGGCCTCGCGGTACCACGCGCACGCAGGACTCGGCCCTCCGCCGCTAACGCGCCGTGGAATTTCCGTCACTTGCGTAACCTCGGGCCGGATGTCGCAATAGGCCCGCGCACCGGGAGACGAGGTCGCGCCGGTGCGTTACACTTGATCAATTAAAACATGCACAATTTTGTACCTGGGACGCGACGGTATTTACCGATATCGACTGTCGCTTCAATACGGAACTGGAAAAAATTTAAATTAAAGAAATTAAAAATAAATTGAATGGTCCTACTTATCAACCGTTGTTTTAGTTGCTCCCGCGGATAGGATCTGCCATTCACATATTTTAGTGTGCCATAAATTTCTTTCGCCGATTAATTTTCATTCATATTTCTAGACCAGGAATTCGCAGAATCGTCGGCGTCGATACTCGATAAGGACAAAATAAACTATTACGCATTTCGGCAGCAAAAACAAAGACCTGCTTTTGTGACATTGTAAGTCTGCAGACACAACAAAGGCTGTTTTTTTCCTACGCGAATGTGTTTTGCTGGTAAACAGTATCCACCAGACGTTCGAAACAATGAACGTAATGAATATGTCTGCCGTTTTCCTCATTACGAATCGTGGAGAACAGTTAGGTGGCGTAGAGAAAGAATAATCGCAATTGGTGAGACCGTGAGGCGATGCGAGGTATTCGTACTAGGTATCGAGGAGAATGCAGGCGGTTCGAGAGCTTGTCGCGGGGCGGTCAGGGGGACGACAGGGGGAGGGAGGGGGGGGGGAGTCTGCCAGACAGCGGGGCTCCGCATGGGAGGCTAGCACAGCCTCTTGCCTTGCATAGCTGAGGTATTAGCGACTAAGCGAACGTTGCTCCACTTCGTTAAAATGCATATAATATGTAGATGCCAGTTTTATTCCACGAAAAATGTGTATATTTTATAAGCTTGTTAGCTAACGGTGTGGTCTCGAAACGGTTTTGTCAGGCGCGTTCGTTTGTAATTTTCTTCAAATCATTTATGATGGCACATTTTAAGTTTGTGGTACGCAGACTTTACATTTTTTTTAAATAGGCACCTTTGTCATTAGTCGATATCCTTCATCCTAGATCACAATATTAGGTAAACATCGCTACGTTTTCTATTTCATTATAAATTAGTAAATATTTTTTTTAGTCGAAAAAATATAAATTTTTCCACCATTTTCACTTAGCTAATTTTTACTTTATTGAGGTCCTTATAGAGTTCTCTTATTTGTTTTTAATCTATTACAATGATTATACAAACTACTGCTTTTTAAAATTTTACTTCAATATTGTAAGTGTATTTTTGGAAGCTTTAATAACTCTAGCCTTTACCGAGCTATTTATAAAGTTGATGAAATAGAGCAAATCGTACATAGTAATTTCATACGAAGTGTGACCGTTACATGTGAAAATTGTTCGAGTCGAAGTCGGCCAATATTAATAATTACTAACGTTTAATACCACCGAGACGACCATGGAGACGAACAGAGCGTACCGCGCAGACTGGCAAAAACAGTATCATAGGTTGTACATTGTCAAATCACTAATGTGTACATTGAGGTCCGTTTGCTTTACCTCGGAGTTATTACGAGAGTGATCCGTATGTCATCGGCATAAGCGTCCTGTCGGAGGTAGAATATCTGTGAACGGTCTGCAGATCGTGGTCCGGTGGTTATCGCGTCGAGTCTTGACCCGGAGCTTGGGAGTCGATAGTACAATTCACAGTGAAGCAACTAAATCATTGTTGCCTCACTGACTTCTGTTGTTCTATTTATTCATCTGGATATCACAGCATTGAGGAATTTAAAACGAGATTCAGCAGCTCCATTAAGATTCTTGTGAGTCCTAACCACTTCTCCTTAGAAGTTTATCTGAGCAATGCAATCTCCACAAAAATCTCGAAAAAATCTCAATAAAATATATACGTTTGTGATACAATGATATATGGATGATATGTTTAACTTCTTGATTGTCCTTCTTTACAGATTACAACAGAGCAGACAGCAGGTATCTTTGGTACCTCGTTAGAGGACATTCGTGGAAATCGTGGCACCAACCATATCCTTTAATCTACAGTTTATGCGAAGGAGTCACAAATATGTTATAAGAACTTCGATTTGTCTTCAGACACGCAAGAAAAGTCCTACGGTAGAAGACTTTACTTTTTACAGGTAAAAGACTTTAGTGCGTTTGCGCTACTGATTTTTAAGTAACTTCTTCAAATCAACTGGATGCAGTAGTGCGCGTTTCTTACCCCGGTTCTTCTCGACGCGTTAGTTCCCGAACCGGTGGTAGGTAACATGTAGACGCCTTCTAAAAGTATTAACTTAGTTAACCCATTTAGAAATAAAATATAAATATTTTCATATCATTTCACCATTGAAAATTTATTTTTATCATCAAATTTTTCGAATCCAATATCCGTATGATCCATCATTAATTTGTACATTCGCCTGTCGCCATAAGGGAGATTGCAGACGTCACACTTTTTGTGTGATCGAGTCTGCGGCTTGCATACAATCTGATGGCGCGCGCCATGCAGTTTGTATGTAATCCGCAGACTCGATCACACAAAAAGTGTGACGTGTGCGATCTCCCTAAATGCAACTTGTCCTGCGTAATTTTCCTTGATATAAATTTTTATATTTTGAAATATTATTTTCATCAGTCCTACCTTTTCGGACTAAAACGACGATTCCTCCGATTAAGCTATCATATAATGGATTTCACAATTGTAATTGTGGACATGTCGAGTTCTCTTTCGCCTTATATTGAGATGTTTTTCGATCGCAAAACTTAGGCATTGCATTTAATGAATCAGTACCACGCTAAACAAATGCTTTTACATATTATATCCGTCATGGAAAATGTGCACTACTTGGCACTTATTCATTGCCTTTCTAATTGATTAGAAGTTTGTCAAGTTTAGATATCTCTCCTCATCAACACTCTACGACCATTTGCCACCGCGAAAGTAGGTATTTACCTCCTGGTTCCTACATGACAATATGATTACCGTTGATTTTTACATACAGTCGAAGTACTTGACGATGTTATTTTTTGTAGCATTCCGTTCATTGTTCTCATGCATAAGCATTCGTTTGTTTTACGTGAAATCATTTTGAAATGCAAAACAGCGCCTAACAAAGGTAAAACTAGCCCTATGTTAAAGTGCATCGAGATCGGCATCGGCGCCGCGCACGTCACGCGACCGCATTCCACGGCGCCTTCATTCATGTCGAGCGAGTGAAAGGCGACGATAAGACCTCTGGAAGGAGCGAGAGAGGAGACCGAGCGCCGTTACCCTGTATGGGAATGCAATTCGTAAGCGCACGCGCACGGATTTGATGCCGATTGCCGGACTCGCTGCGTTCCATCTTACGCTCGCACGATGTCGCTCGTACCTGGGCTATCTGCTGATGTTTGCATACTGGCGGTGTGATTTGATCGATCGCCGGTTTCCTGTGAGAAACGCAGGCTGTTTGTCCAGTCAGGTGGCTTTGTGTATTACCGTTGGATATGTGCCGCACGAGCACCGAGATAAACATCACGTTATCATAATTTCAAAAACAAAATTAAATCCGTAAGGACGTAAGGGCCTTAGCATGACGCATCTAAAAGTTGTAAGCTGTAGGATTGTAACTAACCCATCAGTCGTGGCGAGACACAATAGCTTTTTCCTTGTTATCGCGGCCGGATGTGGCCGCTTGGGGCTTCATGAATTAAATAAGATAAATTTAAGCTCCAGTAAGAAGTAGATACCTAATTGGAAAATCAAAATCAAAATTGTTTTATTTCTGAATAAATTTAAAATAAATGTTTTCAAAATGTCCTACATGGTGCCTACCACCGGTTCGGGAACTAACCCGGCGAGAAGAACCGGCGTAAGAAACACTGAAAATCTAGTTTAAGCATCTAGTAAGTTCCAATACAACAAATGTATCTAGCAGTTGGTACAAGCTATAAACAATGTACCAACAAAAAATAATGATTGATTGGTTTCTTGACTGTGGTTGCAAGTATTTTCGTGAAATGAGTAATGTAGGGGGTTTCAGAGGTCAAAAAATGATACGTCTCAACATCTCAGCCTTCGAAACCGCGTTAATTTATGTTTCTTTTTGCCATTTACTATTATTCAGGTACTTACTGGTGAAAAAATAATGTGGATATAGAACATTTTGATGTTACTGTTTGATATAATATCTTGTATGTTTATAATTTGAGAACATTAGGAACGGAATGTACGTGAGTGGTGTTGGTAACATCAGAAATAAAAGATAAGCAATATAAGCACAGCAAAAACAGAAAACAATGCACAAAGTACAAGAATTAAAAAAATATTTAAATATTTTACAACAATTTATTTGGACAGAAAATAATTACGGATTGTAGAAAATTTGTCATCTCACAATGCACATTTCTCGCGAGCCGTGGACAAGAATTTTTATGTGTCGGCCAAAGATGTAAACAACCACAATCTAATTCAAGAATAATCTTGTATTTTGAGGTTACTGCGTCTGCTTGCAAGATGTCTCGCCAAAAAAATGACTCATTATATCGTCTGCGAAAAATATATTTTTGGAAAATGGAAGTCACAAATGAGATTTTATAGCACATTTTGTCTTCACGCGAATAAAAATCGCAACGAAATAATTTATTAACGTCTGGCTTATATTTAAAACGTTAATAATAACGTACAACATAATAAAAAACAAAGATGCATGATATAAAGTAGCTAATAAATAAGTCTCGAATGTTGAGTACAGTCGAGACGAAAACTTATGATTGACAAGTAAATAAAACCTAAGATATACCTAAATAGAGCATTATGGGAAGGGAGAAGAAACACCTAAATTATTACAATAATATTTTGTAATAAGTAATAACGTAACAATTTCGAGGTTACTGATTGCAGAAACAAAACAACAATAAACTTTAAAAATAATGGAGCCACCCTCTTCCCATGAGGAAATGAACATACCAACAGAAGCCTCTTTGCCAACCAAAGCTCTATTCAAGCTAAAAGGATTATGGCTTAACTATTACAATATTTCAATAAAATAACTATTAAGCAAGGCATGAGTAACACCAAGATGTACGATGATCATAATTCATTGAAACATTGTTGTTGATTATTAGCAGTAAAACAGGTATATAGGACAGAGGTGTCATTATCTGCGAAGGCTTATTCAGTCTAATGGATCGTGAGGAATGCTGCATTGTTGAAGGAAATCCGCCATGGCGCCTAGAATGCGCTGTCATAGTATGCCACATACGACCACGTTTTCCTTGTAATATTTTCCGTTGCTCTTTAATCAAATACCACATCTCCACTGAGAAAAAATTGTTTTACAAAACAATTTTTTCTCAATTGCTTGATCGTTATTATCGACATGACTCTTAACTCTTAAGTTATTAAGGAGACGGCGCGATAAAGTAAAAAACCGTGTTGGATACGTTTTAGATTGCTTGTTTTCTTCAGAAAACATGCAATGGAACAGCAAAAAATGGATAGGGCGTAAGCGACAAAATGGTTTTTGTCGCGTAATTTAAAAACCATAAACACATTTAAAGTGTATGCTTGAACCAATCTATGTAACAATACAATATACAAATTTTGGAAGCTTAAATCACTCTCCTCTGTTGGCAAAATAGGAATCCCTTTTTAACAGAGGTCTTTTTGATTGATTATTCTGTGTTATAAAAGTTGACCAATCGTGTTATGCTATAGGTAATTCAAAGACAAAGACATGATGAATACTGACATTGAACTTTAATATCTTAGCTTTAGTCATTACTCATTGCTGAGAAAAATCGATATCGCTACAGCCAAATTATCAAGGCGTCACCTTAATTCTAGTTTTTAGATATCCATAGATCTAAAAGCACCTAGTAGCATAATAGACCAACATTATTTAAAGCCGGTATCAGATGGCTCACTTATATCATTATTAATTTATTCGAATGATCGATTTTTCTTTCAATGCATGCGGAACTAACGTTAAGGAAAATGAACCCGTTCTATATCAGCCTCACGTTACAGGATGGCAAGTGTTTCTGCTTCTAGGATCAAGAATAGTTTGATGCTAAGCTACTCAATCACCTGAGATGAATATTTACAGATATTTCGTTACGGAATATTTGGATTCCAGCGTGTGCGTGGCTTCCTACAGATTATCATTGAAAACAGAGAATAGAAGCCTTTTTGAAAAGCACACAATTGCCGTTTGCAGTATAACTAAATTCTTACTGATGAGGTCTATGTTTCTACTGAATAAATTAGACTGCAGCAGCAGCAGCAGCAGAAAATAGATACTGCTACTTATTTTAAGAAAGGGATTTCACTTAAACATAATATCTGCCATCACTCTGATATTGTCTTAAAATTTTCAACGTTAATGATTACAAGAATACGGAGGATCTTAAGTACAATCCAGACTTTGCAGTCTTTGAAAGAATAAGTTAGTAGTCACTTAGGACTTACCACTATAAAAGGGACTGTACGAGCGGCATAGTAATGACAGCATAAATATCTGTCATTTGGCGTGGCAGCATGACTGTGCCACCGTACGCTGCCATAATCATTCTTGCACGATTCATTCATCGTCAGCCTCATAGGATATTCCGACCGCATGCCCACAAGTATGAGTTACTCATCCATTCATAACTACCGAATATGCCAAGGGCACTAGCGAACCTCACTCACGCAATTATCTTTCACATCTAAATATACACATTACGCATTTTATACGCAGAAAACTTGACGATTTTACGAGAACTGGTCCATCTTGTAGATATGATTCATAAGTTAGCTACAATAAATTCAATTTTCCTGTACCCACTTCCTCATACCAACTTAAGGCGACGCCTTGATAATTTGGCTGTAGCGATATCGATTTTTCTCAGCAATGACTAAAGCTAAGAAATTAAAGTTCATTGTCAGTATTCATCATGTCTTTGTCTTTGAATTACCCATAGCATAACACGATTGGTCAACTTTTATAACACAGAATAATCAATCAAAAAGACCTCTGTAAAAAAAAAGGGATCCCCATTTTGCCAAAAGAGGAGAGTGATTTAAGCTTCCAAAATTTGTACATAGATTGGTTCAAGCATACACTTTAATTTGCCCATAGCTCATATGAAATGTATTTATGGTTTATAAATTACGCGACAAAAGCCATTTTGTCGCAATCTAAAACATATTCAACACGGTTTTTAGGGTTCCGTACCCAAAGGGTAAAAACGGGACCCTATTACTAAGACTTCGTTGTCTGTCCGTCTGTCCGTCTGTCTGTCACCAGGCTGTAACTCGAGAACGGTAATAGCTAGAGTTGAAATTTTCACAGAATGTGTATATCTGTTGCCGC
Organism: Polyommatus iphigenia; assembly: GCA_963422495.1. NCBI lineage: Eukaryota > Metazoa > Arthropoda > Insecta > Lepidoptera > Lycaenidae > Polyommatus > Polyommatus iphigenia. The sequence continues at coordinate 38,701,812 of OY730180.1, forward strand.
TATAACAACAAATACTAAAAACAAAATAAAATAAATATTTAAGGGGGGCTCCCATACAACAAACGTGATTTTTTTGGCCTTTTTTGCTCTATATCAATAATGGCAACAGGTAGGTACTTAACTTTTTCACAAAATCCTTAATTATATGTGTTCTTTAATATTTAATAATAATATTAAAATAAAATAAAAAATTAAGGGGCTCCCATACAAAAAAAAACAATTTTTGGCATAATTTTGCTCTATAATGGTACGGAACCCTTCGTGCGCGAGTCCGACTCGCACTTGGCCGATTATTTACTTTAACGCGGCGTCACCTTAACTGGACAAACTAAGGAAATCTGTTTTGCCATTCTTGTTATATTTTTGATGTGAGGAAAGCGATTAAAAGCGTAGATTTGATCCATATTCAGTTTTATACTTCAAGAAAGTGAGTAGAAGCAAAATAATTGATTAAAAGAACCTTGAAAGAAATGCATTTTATTTTAATTTTTCAATGAATAAGGTTTTGTAACATTTTGTTTGAGTTATAACAATATACTGTATACAATTAAGCTCAGGATTTGCTTGCAATTTAGTACAACGTATTTCAAGTGATCCAGTTTATTTTGACAATACGCATAGGCATAGTCTATGATTCAGCTTTGCTATGGTATAATTATTATGGTCAAGAATCCAATACGTTGTCTCTTACAAATTGACGTATCATACGCAGTTTAGTTGGAATTTTATGAATGATAAAATCACTGTGTCATTCATTCAATAACTGCATATTAAGTGCCTACGAGCCGTTAGTCATATGTTTACTTAGCATAATAATTCCCGGCTGAGTCACTACTGCATTAAACGGTCCTTAAATCTTACCATATATGGTCATTTGCACCTGATTTATCTGCGATAAGGACTGATCATAATCGACTGCATAATGCACTTCATCGGCGCCAGTTACAAGCAAGTTGTTTAATATTATTCGTAAATATATTCAAAGTTGACACACTTGGCACTGCAAATATTATTGGTATGATGCAATAGATTTATTGATTCCTAGAGACACTATAAGGACCTTTAAATAACGATTCTTAGCAGATAGCAGACCCAGTGGCTTTTAATTAACAATCTATAATAAATTCTTAATGTCATGTCAATCCCACAAAGCCGTCTTTAAAGCTACTTCTATTCCTAACATCTCTGATAAGTGACAATCGTTTCGATCCATCGCAAATTATCCGTTTTGAACTGCATCTTACAAAGCAAATATAGAGAAACCCATAAACACCATTTAACACCAATGAATTGGTGCCACGAATCGAAACTGTCGATAGCAAAAATTGTGGCTTAGAAGTTTTGCTACCCCATTGTAAAGCAATGTTCAGATCTATGGCCATATCTAAGTACATAGCGTCAATATGAAATCAGCTACACTTGCGATTTGCCTCTTCCCCTTATAACAAACTACAATTATAAGGAATGGTATGAACCAAAACACAACAATGACTCACTGAACAGGCAACTAGAACAATTACCTTCCTAAAACTTTTACTGCAAGACCAAAGAAGAAAATGGATCGATGATATAAAAGAATTGCCCAGATGTAGCTACCCAAAATTAAAGAAATTAGCCCAGCAGGACAATCGCGCTAAATTTTTTCAACTGAACCGTAAATGAAACTCGGACGTTGATCGACTTTTGGAACGATTTGATATCGCGCTAACGTTTTGACAGCCAGTTGAGACGTTACTGAACCTCAGCCCAAGCGCAAACGCTGTCAAAACAAAAAGTTGATACTGTGGTGGTCAGCACGTAGCATCGGCCCCGCACGGCAGCTTATCCGACTCACTGGATCCCGTGCAGCAGCTTATAGTTCCGACTCACTGGGACTCACTGCAACAGTTCCGACTCACTGGAACTCACTGGCACTGGCGACCCAAGCGACAAGACTTCAAGATTCGACCTCCGGTCTTCGGGGGGGAGTGATGTGGCGATACCCACAATTCGCCTAACATTCCTGCATCGCGCTATCGAAGTTTTCTGAGCGCGTCGGTATATATACGACAGCTGAAATGTATCACGTGGGCTTCGGCCTGACCGAGCATACCACCTCGCTCGGTCGGAAGATCTTCCTTTGTGGCCACCACGCTTATTCCCACAATACAAAGCTAATTCTACTCGCACGTTTTTCTGAAACGTTTCTTATTTTGGTGTATTAAATTGACGAAAATCGATGGAAAAATATAACAATAAGCTATAACCAAATTATAATATAAACTTATGTTGTACTTTAAAGCTGTAAAATAACACTACTGACTATTTGAGTTTGTTAAAAAGTGAATTGAATTTTGACATTACTTCTTTACGTAAATATGTTTTCTGCGCCACATAAAACTTTTGTCACAAGTCACTAGTCACTACTCAACACTTATGGCGTTTGTAAATTATAGTAAAACAATATGAATTTAACTACGTAAATTAAAAACTCCAAGTAATAATCATTCGCATTCATAACTACCAAAACAACTTCACTCGTGTCATAATATTCATCCTTATGTAAATAAACAATTTGTAATTGACAAATTGTTTATCAAAACATTTTGTTTTCCAGCATCCCGATCTGGAAAATGTGGAAGGTTGCTTTTTCATGAGTTTGGGAGGTTGGCCATAGTAACACCATATGACACGAATAATGGCTCCCTAGACCCGGCTGACGATAGTAGTACACCACAGAATTATTTGAACACGTGATTACAGTAAATCCAGATAAAATTCAAGCCAGTTTTTATATCAGCACTAGCATCAGAGACAATTTCTTAGTGATACCATCGTCAATCTCTCAAACTCATGAAAAAGCAACCTTCCGCATTTTCCAGATCGGGATGCTGGAAAACAAAATGTTTTAATATCATATGGAACATCTTAATGGGAACCCTTCGGCACGGTTTGGTCGGTTTCTAGAGACTGGTGGCTCTCCTGGAGCCTTTTTACTGATCGCATCGGCTTAATTTTGGGTTGATTTGACCAGATTATTCTGGTTTTGGACTGGTCTACATGCTGTTCTGACATAAATTCGGTCTATTGTGACTAGAACAGGCATTTAAGAGATTTTCTAGTAACTTAGATAGCAGGAAAAGTGATTACTTGAAATTACAAAGAATTTTTAACCTCATACCGCAGAAAGAATATTGGCAATAAAAATGTAGAAGATTTTTTCTCATTAGAATGAAATTTTCAGTTTTATAAAACAAAGTAAAGATTTGTTGGTATACGACATTTCTATGGCCATCGAAAAATCAATGTTTTTTTCTTAGAGACAAGAAAATCCAGAAAAGTTTTTTTCTGTTTTATAAAAGACCATAAAATAAGCTATCGTTCATCTATTTACTGTCTTCAAAAATTCCTGATATTTCAGAAAATACAAATATCCTTAGGTCGTACTAATGCCGTGTATTTGAAAATCGACCACTTTTAGAAGCTCATAGCTAGGCAACGATTAGAGATAGATACAAAGTGTAAAGGTCAAAGTTGTAGAGAATTTTATTAATTTTTCTTATGTGGTATAATAAAATTACGTACGAAGCACCGTTTTCGTAAATTAGTCAAAAAACCAAAAAATGGGTCCTTCTTTTCCCCCCCTCCCCTCCGGCGCACCCCGGAAGGGTCAGGACTTTTAGTATGTTTATCTCCTAAATAGTCCAAACAAAGTTCCGTAGTCAAAATTTCTGCTTTCGACTTTTCCAACCACACCCCCTTTTTGAGCATTCATTTACTAGGCTACAGACGCAGCGGAACCGAACCGTAACTGAACCACAACCAAAGCAGATGTGAACCTGAATTGAAACGTTTAAAAATCACGCGATTGCCCTGCTGGACCGGAAGAAATTTGACCAACTTCGAAGACCAACTTCGATATGAAGAGGGCTAGATGATGATGATATCGTCTAGCCCTCTTCATATCAGGAAGAGATGGCAAATGTCAATCTTGAAACATTGACATTTGACAGGCGTCAAATGTCAATGTTTCAAGTGTAGATTTACACTAGTAATTCTCAACACATAGTCATATAATGATTTCTTAAGTTTTCGCGAGTATCACTCATGATATTATAAGTTTAAACACTTACGGATTTTGTCGCGGAGCACTTTTATTAATAGTCATAATTCACTAATGAAATAAACTACAATCAGGAATGGTACGAACCAAAACACAATGAGGAGTCGGCGCGGGCGCACGGGAAGTCGTAAAGCGCATCTAGAGCGCGCATCTTCCGGAAGCGCGCTTTCCGCCGCGTGCGCCGCTTCCGCCTGCCCCGTAACGTACACTGAACTTTCTTATTTCGGCCCGGGACGTGGTCATGCTAATGGAGGACTGTTTGCATGAATTCACTTCATATTACATCTACGAAATAGTTATTATGGCATTCCGCGCCACAAAGCAGAGCTAAACAAACAGCATGGCCACTTAGGGGTCGTTTTGGGCTTTTTCTTGTTAGATTTTCTATTCTGTCAAACATCCGTTTATAACACGTAACAATATTTCAAATGCCATGATCCGCGACAGTTCTCTTGCCTGGTCAAGTATTGCATCACCTCGCGGCGGCATGAGTGAAGGATGCTTTTCATCGCAATTTTAAAAGGTCCTTATTCTGCAGTCTGCACATGTTACAAATCATAGAAGATTTAGAAACAGAGACTGCTCTTAAGTCTACGTCATAATATGCAAGCAAAATGTATCCGTCCTTTAATCCAAATAAAATGTGAAATAAATTCAATTAAAGCTCATTTTAGCGGATACAGCTACACGTTCCTCGAATACGTTACAAATAGAAGTGATGTAAGTAATTAAGAGTGAATGTTGTTAATTAAAGAGAATGAAAAGCACTTATAGTTAATACCTAAACAGGTAAAAAGTAACACAAATTAAAAATTAAAATGTAGCTTTTACGTACTTTGTAACGAAGTAAATACTCCGATTTGTCATTTTCTACAGCTGAAATATCAGTTTATAATAAATGAATTACAGTTTATGCTCGCATTTACCTTGTATAGTAGGAAAATTGCGCCAACAAAACGAAACGTTAGTTTATTTTTAGCACGCGTAAGTCCAATCACGTACCCATACGAAATACAAAAGAACCGACAGAAAGGCATTACGAAATAACTTTGCATAAGACGATTGCACTGATAGGAGCAACTAATATTTAGTAACCCGCGTCAGGGCTGCCATCCGCCACTAATCTAAGTCCGGTTGTGGGATAAAGAGAAATTCGGACATTGATCTAAAGCTGCTCTATCACACGCACAAATTAGGACCTTTCCAGTTAACGAGATACCAATGTGTTCCCCTATCTACTTGAACAAGAAAAAGTAACACCACCTACCGTCTACGTATACCATACCTTAAAAGTCAAAAATCCCCTAATAACCAAAGATATTTTCAGAGTAGATCGATATTTATTATATGCTGACAGTCATCAATAGCTCGAGAGCTTATTGATGATTTTCAGCATGCACGCCTGCGAGCAATTAAGCGCAACCTGTGTACAGAAATTACGAAACTCTTGCAAAGAGGAAACTAAACGCCTTCTACTATCTACGTATCGTTCACACCACAGACATAGATCAAGATAGATACCGCATGTGTATGTACTTTGCGTGCCATATCGCGTTCCCAAACGACGAGCAATGCTCGTCTTTCGAAAGCCTATTCTTTAGTCTGCTATCGGAATCGGACGTCAATCGGAATTTAAAAAATGCCTAAATGCCTACAAGTGTTGTATTGAGCTGTAGAAATTCAAATAGAAACGTTGGCCTTGATAATGGACACGTTTCTTATCATCGGTACGTCACAGTGGTAGGAAAAAAGTGACACACTCGTTTTCATACAAATGGAGCGACATGCGGTCTCTATCTTGATCTATGTCTGTGGTTCACACCTTAAATGGCCACATCATACCTTAAATGTTAAAATATCTATGCTGAAAATTATCAAAAGCTCCCGACGCGTTTAACGATTGAGCACTACCTGTGTACAGGCATAACGAAATTCTTGCAATGAGGAAACGTAACGCCTTTTACTGTCTACGTATATCATATTTTTAACGTCTAAATACCCCAAATAACCCCAAAGCGATATCTATGCTGAAAATCTTCAAAAGCTCCCGACGCCAACGATTAAGCACTACGCATTACGAAACTCTTACAAAAAAGAAACGTTACGCCTTTTACTATCTACACTCTACGTATTACGTATGTCATAGTTACGAAATGCCCCCAAAACTACCCATCTAAATACCCCAAATAACCCCAAAGCGATATCTATGCTGAAAATCTTCAAAAGCTCCCGACGCCAACGATTAAGCACTACGCATTACGAAACTCTTACAAAAAAGAAACGTTACGCCTTTTACTATCTACACTCTACGTATAACGTATGTCATAGTTACGAAATCGGAAATACCCCAAAACTACCCATCTAAATACCCCAAATAATCCCAAAGCGATATCTATGCTGAAAATCTTCAAAAGCTCCCGACGCCAACGATTAAGCACTACCTGTACGCATTACGAAACTCCTACAAAGGGCCAAGCCGGTGGTGGGGAAAAATGAAAAAGGTAAACAGTTGCGCATTCCTAGCGTACAGCACGTGGTGCATTCCGGCGGGGTCATGCGCCCGCGCAGCGCACAGCGCGTGCGTAAACAAGTGCAGGCGATTTGCTCGTCCGGTACCATGCGCAAAAAAGTTGAGCAGCAAACGAGCTGATGAGTAGTTGTAAATTAGACGGGTAATGGAAGGAATAAAAAAAATTGCAAGTCAGAGGAAAATTCTTATAGTTAAATCCTTATTATTGCATGGGAATAAAAATTGAAAAAATTCGATGGACGCAAAAAAATATAATCGTAAGAAAGTTAATGATTAGTTGTAAATTGGACGGGTAATGGAAGTACGAGTCAAAAAGTTTGCAAGTCCGAGAAAAGTTTATATTAGTTAAGTCCTTATTCTTGCATGGGAATCTTTTATTCCCAAAAATGGATGCAAAAAAATGAACCGTAAGCGAACTGATGATAATATATTATGATAGTTGTAATTTAGACGGAAAATGAAAGGAAATAACGAGTTAGAAAAAGAAGGAGAAATAAAACAATTTCAAGTCAGAGAAAATTGTCCATATTTTTGTTTGGAAGGAACTTATATTATGGCGGACGGTTTTACACAAATATAAATAAAACATAATAATACACCATGGCGAAGTTCCTTCTGTAGATAGTAGCCTTTCACTTTCACCACTTCCTGATAAATGACGAATAGGCTATCCACCAATTAACTTGACAGATCAAGTATGGAGAATCTGCCAAAAAAGTTGTGAATAGTCTATTCGTCACTTTATCAGAAAGTGGTGAAACAGGCTCTTAGAATGATTTGAGAAGTCGCGATCATTAAAAGGAACTAAGGAAGGCTAATTAGTGCACCGACAAGGTATTAGATGTTATTAAAAGATCAATTTCACAAATAATAATAACTAATGGCAAAACTTACAACAGAATCCACATTTTTTTGCTGTCTGTACTCACATCTAGGGGAAAAACCCACATTGCGAGCACTGGGCAATATGTTCTATGGCAAACTTGAAACTTCTCGAACTTCTGTCTTGGGTATGCTGAGGAACTTGCTCATGTAACTTGCATTTCGATTAAACTATGTTTAACGTATGCATTAGGTGCATATCAGATTCTTACGGTAACAAACTGTGTCTGTCTGTCTGTCTGTCTGTCTGTTACCTCTTCACGCCTAAACCGCTGAACCGATTTTGCCCTAATTTGGTATGCAGATACTTTGAGTCCCGGGAAATGACATAGGATACTTTTTATCCCAGATAAATGTACGGTTCCCGCGCGATAAACGAATTTTGGCGCAACGGACTTGGGCGTCATCTAGTAAAAACTAAAATTGTAAAGAGCCTGATGAGGATGAGACAGGGTATGATGCAAACAACACATTGTGTTAATTTAAGGTATATCCTCGAAAGCCGATCGATACGGTCAGCCCGATTGCAGGACGAACCCTTTTTGTGCACGAGTCCGGTCTCCGGCCAGCCCGTTTAAGGGACCTTAAGGTGACGCCGCGTTTAAGTAAAAAACCGTGTGGGATATATTGTTTTAGATTGCTTGTTTTCTATAAAAACAAGCAATGGAACAGCAAAAAATGGAAAGGGCGTAGCGACAAAATGGTTTTTGTCACGTAATTTAAAAACCATAAATACATTTCATATAAGCTATGGGCAAATTCAAGTGTATGCTTGAACCAATCTATGTAAAAATTTTGGAAGCTTAAATCACTCTCCTCTGTTGGCAAAATAGGAATCCCTTTTTTTACAGAGGTCTTTTTGATTAATTATTCTGTGTTATAAAAGTTGACCAATCGTGTTATGCTATGGGTAATTCAAAGACAAAGACATGATGAATACTGACAATGAACTTTAATTTCTTATCTTTAGCCATTGCTGAGAAAAATCGATATCGCTACCGCCAAATTATCAAGGCGTCGCCTTAAGGTATTTGTATAAGCTCTTATTAAAAGCAAAGTGTTAAATATTTACAACAGAAGGTGCAAAACGCTTATATGGAGGTAACTGTGACCACAGGCATATGCTAGTACTAAAAGTGAGCTAGCTCAAGTTATCTCCAATGACGCGTGTCGTAACCAGAAGGGGACACTTCATTGGCTATGGATACTCAATTATGATGACACCGACCTAATGAGTTGGACATATTCCAGCAAAACGTACACTTTTAGTACTAATTAACCCAACTACCACTTAAATAAGGTTTAACGTTTTTGTTTGTCCATCGAATTCGCAACATTGTAAGAGTTGCGATGCAGCCACCTTAAATTGGATCTAAATATCTGCGGTGTAGAGTTGAGAATGGAACAGCCGTTTTTATCTAAAAGTTATGATCTGGGATCATTCAAATTATTGCACTTAATTCTAGGGCTCCTAACGAGTTAATCTTACAGCGACGCATCTGCGATCAAACACGTCGTAAACTATTATACTGTGCCGACACCGAGCCTTAAAATTATACAGCCTTTTATTTTGAATAATAAAGTATTTGCAGGAATTTAATTTATATTTTATACTATCAGCAATTGTCTGATAAATTTAAGGCTAAAAAATAAAAATAACGAAAATTTTTAGGTTGATTTCAGATATTTTCATGTTACCTACTGATAAACGGCATAAATCTGATAAAAAGAACCATCCACACCATATTTATAGATATCTATACCAGAAATAAGGCTCAGGGTAGTTTAATCATTAAACTACCCTGAAAAAATAGAGCCTCTGACACCTCTCTAAAATATCCATTTAGATAGATAGCTTAGTCAAGGTAGAGACAGAAGCATATATTACATAGACAGAGCTAGTTCCAATAGACTCAGTGTTTTTAAAACTTATTTATGACACGACAAAATATTTCACGACCATTGGCTTCTTTTATCATATTATGTATGTATTTTTGAAGATTTTCTTGTTAAATTGCATTTTTAATCTTTATTGTTTTCTTACTATAATACTTCTTTCAACCTTTGGCGAATCCCATACAGAAACTTGTGCTTCTGTTTTCTAAACTGTGGGTCGCACACTACAATAGGGTAAGCAGCTTTTATATCATGTCAAAGATTGACTATCATTTTGACTATTCTTCGATTCAAGCCTGAAGATTTGTGTGGTTTAAACCACACACAAACAAATCGCGTTCTATCGAGCATTGATACGTATGTGTATATTAGGCCGCGGCATTCCGTCCTGGGAAAGCGGAAAGTTCGGCGCGCGGAGGGTCGGAGGCTCCGGAGGAATGCGGCCGGGCCTCCCCCCTCCTCCCCCAGGCCTGCCTCCCCCCTACTCCCCCCGCCATCTCCCGCAGTCCCGGAGCCCGATTCCACCATTATTTAACTTGCACACTTATTTGTTATCACAAAAGTGCCGCTAATGTGATGGAATTCGTTGAGACTTGGGATAGAAAACGTATTTTCTTTCATTCTCCTTACTTTGTTTCTTTCTTCTTCTTCTATTTGATGATAATATAGCTTGTATGCTACTTAATTATTGCATACTAGATTTTTACTGAAGCTTCGGTGTGCCGTGTGTCGGGAAACGTGGATTTTGTTGCGATAAGAACTATCCTGTCTTTTCGTAGGACTCAGAAAAATAATTATGCCTATCGAAATCAATAAAAAAACTTTCTGACAGACAGACACATTTCGCATAGACTACATTTACAAGCTTTATTTGTTAAATACAAACGATTGGTCAGCACTTTTTAATGTGTTATATATAAAAAGTGCTGAAATGCTGCTTTTAGCTCGGCCCTGTAGCTCTACCATGAGTTTAAAGCCATAGTTTTTAATTTTTATCGATACTCGATACCGACTACGTAAATTTTTAGTATGGCAAATTTTACAGCGCCTCTAGCGGTCACTTGCGGAACTAAAATCGCCATACTAAAAATTACGTAGTCGGTATCGACTATCGAGTATCGATAAATACTATAGCTTTAAACTCATGGTAGAGCTACTGGACTCAACTTTTAAAACAGCTGTAGTAACAGCTGTTTGTAAATTGTCTTAAATTGGGCCCACCAAACACACCAAACACAGAAAATACAGTATGTACATAATATTGTTATTGTACTCGTAACTAGTACAAACATTTTAACTTTGTATCTGCGAACTGCGATAAAGCTTCAAATAAAAGCTGGATTATCCATCACCCAGGGTGTTAAGTTTTGTATTTCACCTTGTTAGCTAACATAAAATACACCCAAAACGGCGGCGAGGGAACATCCAAATTTAAATATATGTACATAAATTGCACTGTCCGTCCGCAGCGCGTCTGCACGCGCACATAACATATTATCTTTTTTCTAACGTCTTAAGCTTCGGTCACACCGTTCAATCTGCAGGAGGTGGATTTAATCTTAGCCCTTGCGTGCATGTGCTACTATACTTTCATTATTATTCAAGCACTTTGCAGCAATCAAACATAACAATATGTGCGAATTCGTCGTTTTTCCTACAACCTTAGTTTTTTAGGTAGAAATTATTACGTAGAAATTCTATTATTGTAAAGCGCATATCTTATAAATGGAAAAAAAAAATAGTGCAATCAGTCAACAGTATTCAATATTCATCACATTTCTGACATGCATAGTATTGTAAGGTATGAGTAAAAAGTGTGTTTTCTCAACGTTTGTTGTAGTATGTTTTGATACTTTCAGAGTCCTCATTTTATAGTGCATATACATATGCATATGTACGTGAGGAACATAGGCAGATCACAGATGGCGGACCTACGTCAATTGGTCGGGTTTGTTTGTCACAAATCATGATCGTTGGATGTTTTTGACAAAATGTGACCAAATAACGTAAGTCCTTCCGTTGGATGTTTTTGACATAATGTGACCAAATAACGTAAGTTCATCGGCCTATAAATCAACTTCTCTGATATTAGATTCCCGATCTACCTATATCGCCCTAAAAAGTCTCCTTCATATCGCTCCGTGTAAAAGCCACCTAAGATTACATAATCGACGAAGGATCCAAAATCCGTAGAAGGATCGCGGCCATATTCTCGCGGCTTAAATCGTAAATTACGGCGTCGGCGCCGGCGCCGGCAGGGACCTGCCCCCGGCGAGTGCCGACTTAGGGATATCCTGCCAGAAATAACGTGAGATTATCTAAACGAAACATTAAACGATAAAGTTAGGAGTCTAATTTATTTAATTTTCTTTAAATTCTTTATATGGTGTAAATTCTTGTTGTCAGGATTTTTGTATGAGAATGAAATCTACGATTTTCAGGGGCTAAATTCGCGGAGAGCTGATCTTTACTTTTGGATCTTTTTTAACTTTACGACGCTTTAATAGACGTTTAGATAATACCATTAGATATTATGTGCTAGGAAAATCTTTTAAGAACTTTGTAGCTTTAATTAGATTAAAGATTTGATGCCATCAGTTATCGCGACTCGCTTATAAACTGTCAGATATTTGAGTGTTGGCAGCCCTGGCGGTGGGCGGGAGCGCCGGGGGGTGTCGGAGGTGTCGGGGGGTGCGGGGGGTGCTCGTTATATCCTCACAGATTCCCGGCGGTGTTAATCTGCATAATAACAGCGCGGCGGCCGGCGCGGGCGCAGCGGGCGCCACACACAGACGGTTACTGATAACCATGTTACGATAATAGAGGTGTAATATGAACAATATTTATCCGAAATACATCAGTGATTTCTAAGCGACTCAAAAATAATCAAAGCAAAATCGTATTATGATAAGATGTATGAACGTCTAGGCCGGCCCCTAGACGAGCAAGTCTATATCACGCTTAAATTTTATTGAACAGTTTATGTGACAATTAGATTGAAGGCGCGCGATGTTCAATATCAACCCTAGACGGTCAATAATATTACGCATAATGCAATACGTGATATGGACCTTAAAATTGCTCGTCTATGGGCCGGCTAGCGACAGATTTTTGGAGTTTTGAATGATGAAAATGCATTTCAATTTTCATATCAAATTAAACAGAGAACAGATGGGGTAAAACGCTGCGCCAGTTTGTTTCCGTACAAAACAATATCATGTCTGTGAATGACTATCTGAAAAAGGCAATATCAGTTTGGAATTAATAGATAACAAAATTAATATAATATCTGTCCTATTGTAAAGCAAGAAATAAAAGGCTTTTTTAATTTATTTTATGAATATTGAATACCTTGTAAATTTCCTAGGGCACAAAGATGCATTTTGTTGTCAACGTTATAATTTTTACTCTCATGGTTTACAGTTCACACTTTGTCCTTTTTTTTTACATCAAACAATTTTATTTATTTATTTAAGTACTATTATTTGTACAGCTCTATCTGTATCCTTGGACATAGATTTACACCTAATTTTCTTAGGTCCGGACAGGCGGCAGGGGCGGCGGGGGCGGCGGCTTCTTCCAAGAACTAACGTTATTTATGAAGCCTCTGCCTCCGATCTTGACCATTTACAGCATAAACTCGATAATCCGGACCGAGATTCGGATATTTTGTGTCTATCTGGACTACTTATCAGTTGTCCTATGACTATTTTAACCAGATTACAGCGAAGTGTAAAGAAAGTGTAATGATTTTAAAGCAGACTACGAGTATGTGTTTTATAGTCTGTCAAGAAAGTAACGAGGCGCGCGATTTTTAAATGAAATAAAAAATATGAGAACTTTATTAATTCGAGATAAAATGTGCAAGGTGGCAATATTTAAAATGAAAGCGTGGTGAAAATACGAAGAAAAAAAAAACACCTTTTAAGCGTGATTACGTTTAGAAAATTTTCGCGTGCATCTTCACTTTCTTGACAGACTTACTATTATCAGATTTTGGAGCTTTCTCGTATAGCCTTATCTTCGTAACGAGACACCTTTACAATAGATCTGAGAGATGAGAATTGGTCTCCTTGAAACTATAAGTCAAAACTAATCGACAAGACAAACGAATAGAAATTCCCTGAAGATTGCAGACGTTGCTACGTAACTTCGTCAACAGATTAAAACGTTACGTTTCTGAAAAGTTTGTGACCGCTTCTCTTCAATTCAATTATCCGAATACTCATCGATAAGGCCGGTTTATCGAGAGGCTACCGAGCACTGCCTCTGTCCATCGATAAATATTGAACAGGTTTATGAAATACATAGTTACAAAATTACAAAACGTATAACGTATAAGAATTTATGTATACAGACGTGCGGTTCCCACAATATTCAGCTTCATATTAGCGACGGCATATTATATTCGTAAAGGTGGCTTTCGGTCGCGGTCGCTTGCGGCAAAGATCTGAAAGCCACCTTAAGGTGACGAAGCGTTAAAGTAAGAAACCGTGTTGGATATGTTTTAGATTGCTTGTTTTCTATGAGAGGCCGGCCCGGCCTCTCATAGAAAACAAGCAATGGAACAGCAAAAAATGGAAAGGGCGTGAGCGACAAAATGGTTTTTGTCGCTTAATTTAAAAACCATAAATACATTTCATATAAGCTATGCACAAATTAAAGTGCATGCTTGAACCAATTTATGTACAAATTTTGGAACCTTAAATCACTCTCCTCCGTTGGAAAAATAGGAATCCCTTTTTTTACAGAGGTCTTTTCGATTGATTGTTCTGTGCTATAAAAGTTGTCCAATCGTGTTATGCTATGGGCAATTCAAAGACAAAGACATGATGAATACTGACAATGAACTTCAATTTCTTAGCTTTAGTCATTGCTGAGAAAAATCGGCATCGCTACAGCCAAATTATCAAGGCGTCGTCTTAAGGCCGTTTGTCCACCGCGGCGCCACCGTCACTGGGACGTCACCGACAAACATTCATGAAATAAAATAATGCTATCTACTTTATAACCAAGGCTCAGGCCGTATGTTTCATTTGGTAATATGCCACGACAAAGTATCGACCACATCGGCCGCTAGACCAATGTAGGTAGAAAAAGAAGCCTATTGCCTAGGTCATAAAAGAGCATGTCTCATTTTGTAATATGCCACAAGCCCACAACAAAGCAGCGACGACAACCTAGCTATGTTAAGCAAGACCAACGTCAGTAGAAAATGAAACCTTGTTGCTCTGCTATAGCTTAGGACCTAGGTCAGAAAGTAGCATTTTATATGTATAATTTTTGTCGTTGTTTGGACGTCAAACAATGCAATGGACAAACAGCGGATATAAGACTTGTATCGGTCCGGCAAAGTTCAAAGTCGCGGTTTCGGATGGAACTTCTCATTCTAAATCTATAATATTATGGTTTTCCCGACTGATTGCGAAGTATAAGGAACCGTACCTATAGGCTTTATCTCGATAATTTCCTAACGTTTGGTTAGTTCACTAACCATAGTGGCAAGCAAATTGCAAAAAGAAATCGTCATATTTGTTGTATTTGTGACAAACAAACATACAAACAAACGGCAACTTATTCAAGTAAACAGGTTACCAATCCCACGGGTAGTCGGGTACGCAATGTGGCATTTACATTTCTTTGAAATTTTGGCGCTCGTCGTAAAGATAATCACGAGCTGACATACAGACCTATATATTAAACGATTCTACAAACGTGTTGACTATATACCGGGGTAAAAATAGCGGACGTTGTCACGGCGGCTCGGGGCCCGCGGCGCCAGGCGAAAATATATCGGGAATAGGAAATGACCAAGAATTATAATAGATCTATAGACTATACAGCCAATATAAATAGGCCGGCTTAACGCACCTGCAGCTCTTCTGATGTTGCGAGTGTCCATGGGCGACGATAGTTGCTTTCCATCAGGTGACCTGTTTGCTCATTTGCCTCCTTATTTCATAAAAAAAATACTTGGCATTTCCTATTCGCGTTGAAAATGCACTGGTGTCGACAATAAGACAACAGAGTCGAGAAAGGAAGGGAAAACGCATTAAGATTGATATCAAACTTTGCAGAGACAAGGGAACTTATATAGGAAATATAAAAACTTTGATTAAAAAAATAAAAGTTTTTTTGAAGAATTGATGAGGGAAAGCAAAGAGATAATGCGCTTGCTCAAAACGTATTTTTTTGTGCTGAAGGCAGGTCAAGTAGCCCTGATGTCAATGCGACCCTTGAGGATCTATTCAATAGATCCTCAAGGGTCGCAATAGATTCTATTGTGACTCTTCGCATTAGAGTACCGTCCCCAACCCAATGCTGCTCATAAATTGAACGATGTGGTTGGGGTTGGTGCCACGAATTTCCTCTGTAGATGAGTATTCGTGGCGACCCAAGATGCCTGTTCCTGCTCTGTAGTAGAGCAGGACAGTCGAGGAGAAGGTCGTTATTCTACAAATACCCATTCTGTTTAATAATAATAATAATAAATTCTTTATTTGCACACACAAAAGAAAAGACATAAAAGAGACAAAAAACAAAAGAAATAACTATGTAACAAAAAAAAGTATAAAAATTACAGAATTGTACAAAAAGGCGGTCTTACTGTTGAGGTGCTTGTTGAGCTCAAAACGTTACAGCTTTCGTTATTGTACGAATATATTATGTACAACAAATCTTCACTCTTCAGACACTTGTAACTACTAATAAAAATATTTACAAATTCTGCGTCTATTTCTAGCATATTGGAAAAATCACGAGATAAAGACAGCGAACCTTGAATGTAATAATATAAATAAGCAAGCGGCAAAAATATGATTTATTAAAAAAATATTAGATACGGCTTTTAACATAAGCTTAGAGGTTTTCAGGTCAGTTTCAGAGGCGACACGAGTATCGAGCTGACAACAGATTGTGCGCGGTTCCCGTGGGAAAGTGTTTTATCACGACATTAACACGATTTCCACACGGGCAAAGCCGCTGGGAAAGCCGCTGTTGACACATGGGTATGCCCCACTAATGTGCTCTCATGAAATAAGACGTCTTTTTATTAACCCCCGACAAAAAAAGAGGGGTGTTATAAAATATTTGACTTGTCTGTCTATCTGTCTGTGGCATCGTAGCATCCAAACGGGTGGACCGATTTTGATCTAGTTTTTTTGTTTGAAAGCTGACATGATCGAGAGTGTTCTTACCTATAGTTTATCATCATCAGCCTGCTCAGTGCTGGAAAATCGCGGTTCACCTGGTTTGTGAAGGGCCGATTAGCAACTTGCAGTCGTTTGGTGGGCTCTATATTTTGCATTCTAGTTCGTGACATTTATGAATTTTTTTTTTATGAAATAAGGGGGCAAACGAGCAAACGCGTCACATGATGGAAAGCAACTACCGTCGCCCATGGACACTCGCAACATCAGAAGACCTGCTGGTGCGTTGCCGGCCTTTTAAGAGGGAATACATTCTCTTCTTGAAGGTTTGCAGGTCGTTTAGGTCCGGAAATACTGCTGGTGACAGTTCGTTCCAGAGTTTTACAGTGACTTTCAAGATTATCCATACTAATATTATAAAAGCGAAAGTTTGTTTGTCGATCTGTCTGAACCGCTGAACCTATTTTGCAAAAATTATGTATGGAGATACTTTGAATCCCAGGAAAGGGCATAGGATACGTTTTATCCCGGAAAAATGTACAGTTCCCGCGCGATAAACGAATTTTGGCGTAACGGAGTTGCAGGCGTCATCTAGTAGTAGATATAAACTACAATAACATGGCGCGCCCCTCCAAATTACTGTTTCAATGTGTGTAGTCACATCCTTATGAAAGAGTTTGTACATGTTTGTATGTAGTAAGTATTCAACCAATCAACCAGTACTCGTAATATTTCACTTAGTGACTAATTACCAAGATTTGTTGGTCAACTAATCATAACTAGCCGACCGCGCAAGACAACGCACTTCAAACGTTTTGACAACGCACTTCAAACGTTTTGACAACGCACTTCAAACGTTTTGAATTTTGGAGGGGCGCGCCATGTTATCGTAGTTTATCTCTACATATAGGTATGGATGGGCGAATAGTGGATACTAGATAGCTATACATGATATTACATCCTTCCTATAATGAATACGAAAGTGTCTGTTTGCCAGTCTATCTATTACCTCAGTGATCTCATGACATAAGAAATGTTTCAAGATACTAGTAATAATACATGTAAATAGTGGATAGATTAGGTTAGGGTTGCCAACCTAAAATTTAAAAAACCACTAACCAGGTTTGAAGTTACAACAAAAGCCAGGACAATTTCGCCCAAAAACAGGACACAACACTCGCAATAGTAGAATAGTAGAATGATCTAGGGACAAAAGACACTAAAGTTTAGGAAATGAAAATAATAATGTTTTTTAATCAATAAAACAATATTATAGCTAAAACTATTTATCATAATATAAAACAAACAATTTTGTTTACAACAAAATTTTAAACTTGGATAATTTGTAGTGAACCCGGGACGCTATCTAAAAACTATCCAGGACGTCCCAGGACACTAAGAAAACTAGGACATGTCCTGGGAAAACAGGACGGTTGGCAACCCTGGGATAGATGGACACATCCAGACTTCTATAATATAAATTTTAAAGTATGTTTGTTTGTCAGTCTGTCTGTCACTTCTTCGCGAGGAACCGAATTGGAATAATTCTTGAAATGGAGATAGACGCTTAGGATTTCGGGAAAGAATATATTTATTAGAAGACGTGAGTGGAAGAATCGAACAAGTAACATTTCGTAACATTCGGACTATAACTAATTGTTTCCCTAATTATTTTAATAAAACTTGTAACTTATCTACTTCATAACCTAGCTAATGTATCTGGCTACACATATTATGATCCATAGTTTTTCTATTTCAAATAATTTTTCCGGCCCTAAACCCTCCATTTAAGCAAAAAAAAGACGGGTTGCACTCCGGGAGTGCCGGCAGAAGTGAAAACTTGATTAAGTATTAACGTTGTGCATTATTTTTTTACCCATTTTTTATGAAAATCGATTTTTAAAAAATCGATTTTTTTAATTAATCGAAAAACTTACAATCGATTAAAAAATATCGACAATCGAAAAAAAACAATCGATTGTTCGATTAATCGATTTCGATGTTACAACACTACTCTCCAACCGTCTTACGGTTTTTCCATCAGCACGAGCATCTGACGCGAGTTTCACAGTTTTTACCCATCCCACAAAAGTGCTCAACGCCGCTAAAGAAGTTTTCACTTCAAAAACGGGAAGTTTTTTCATGTTACTTACCTTATTCTTCCACTCACGTCTTGAATTATAGGATAGATTTTTTCCGCGCGATAAACGAATAACGAATTCCTGCGCAAACGATGTTATGGGCAAGTGGCAACATCTAGTAGATTATAATAATAATATTATGAAATATGAAAAAACTATTAGGACCTGCTTAAGTTTGCAGAAAAGGTTTAGTTTTCCTGATATAGTCCAGTCGCGTCTCACTGTCAGTCTCAGCTTACTGCCTATCTATTGATTCTTTCGACCTATGGCTACTTCATACTTGTCTCTTTCATCCGCGCACACGCAGGTACGCAAGAGAGTGATAGCAATATTTTCAACGAATGTCTACGTTGCGACAGTGGTATAGCCAGGTACGTATCTAAACATTAGAAACATAGCAGGTCAAAGCACTTAGCCGGCGACATAACGCCACAAAAATAGGTAGCGGATGAAAATTCCGTGGATTTGGCAATCGAACGCCAATCGCCTGTCTATTCACTTATATTCTACCTCCATCAGCACCCTAATGCCGACGACATAAGGCGCATTTTATGGACACTGCGAGGTGTAATAATTGTGAACCATCTCACCCACGTCGACGCGACACGCCAAGGTTGCGTCGCGCCGAATTTTCAGCGAAATAGTTTCACCGACATCGGTCGATGACCCCGTCTGCGATTTGGCCGACACCCGCCGCCATTTGCCGACATTCGCCGACACCGATACGTACTAATTAATGACATATAATATGATATGTACGTAATTAGGTAAACGCTACATCGATTGAACGATTAAGTGCGGAAATTTTATCGACGTAGCGTGCTATGGTCTGGTCTGAAAAGTTCTGCTTACTAAATTTAGGTACTAGAAACTATGTTTCCTTGATAGGAACCAACTACATGTCTTTATCACTCATCGGCAGCGAAAATAACGTTAATATTTTTTTATTCGTTTCAATATAGGTACCGTAAATATATATACATAGTACTTATGCTTTTTTTATTGTATAGTATCGTTGGCTAGCTAGTCAAGCTCATAAGCTTAGCTAGCCTAAAAAGATCTTACTTTCAGACAAAATCTTTGTACCATCGCCGCCGCGAGTTGCGACTATAAGGACGTTTATATTTTCTACTAGATGACGCCCGCAACTCCGTTGCGCCAAAATTCGTTTATCGCGCAGGAATCATACATTTTTCCGGAATAAAAAGTAGCCTATCTCCTTTTCTGGGACCCAAAGTATCTCCATATTTAGTTTCAGCAAAATCTGTTCAGCGGTTTGGGCGTAAAGAGGACAGACAGACACACTTTTGCATTATTAATATCCAGGATTCCTTGCTAGTTCAATATGCCGTATGATACGGCTATCAACATAGAAGGTAGATTACGGCCCGTATCTACCTTCTATGGTGATGAGCGATGACTTATAATGGCATAAGATTAAGTCTATGTATAAGTAAAGGACGTTTACATTTTTTAACTCATTCCAAGCGATAATACACCGTATATTATACCTTATATACAGTATACTATCGTTGTTATACGGTATAGTTGGGCCACTTGACCGCGGGTCGCGGGTCCATAGTGCAGCTAGTTCCATCCCGCCCGCGCCGACTTATCAATGGAATTCCTGCGCGGCGCCCGTTCCTTGTGACGTCACAACATGGCCGCATGGCCGCCGCCCCGACCTCTACTTGATTACGCCTTTAGGTTATGTGATAACTGATAAGTATAACATTTCTTTGTGTAATTAGGACGAGAAAGTACAACGTTATGTTCTTTACAATAAGAAAAATGTCAATTCATTTATTACCTAGCGTATTCTCTGCTGAATCCTCATTTCGCATACCTAATCAGCAAGTCTAGGTATCTCACTTGGTAGGTAGCGCTTTCTTTTGCTTCCTTTTTTAAATGTATTATTTTCTTCCTTGTTTAAAAAGAAGTTTGGATTCATTTTGTTCACCTATTATACTTCAAAATTCTACGCACTGGATATTAATAATTATTGCTAATTGTAATTTTTGTTTGAGACAGCTAGCGCCATCTAGCGGAGAATATACGCGTTAAAGTAACGAATACCTAACCTTATCTTCGCAAGCGAAATGAACGACTGAGTAGTATGTGTTACAAAATAGTTCCACCGTTTTATGATAGATGGCGCCACTTGCGGTACACAAAACAATTTTTATGAAATACCATTCTTGATCATAATAATATTATTTAGCTCTATACTACTAGCTCTTACTCTTAAATATTTTTACACTAAGGCTCAAAACACACCGGAATGGCAGAGGCGAGGCGAGCAGTTTCAGTGTCATATGATTTTAAACAATTTTTAATGAAGTTACAATAATGAAGATAAAGTTTAAAATCATATGACACTGAAACTGCTCGCCTCGCCTCTGCCATTCCGGTGTAGACCGGCCCTAACACAGTATTAAAAGATGTAGAATACAAGTTAACCATGCTTATACATTTTAATCTGTGTACTGTTCTGGTATTTATTCATGGATTTTTGTGATAAGCAATCGGTTATGCGTGTTGACATTTCTTACTAATGATTGTGAAATTGTGATTTTACACTCTATTTCAGACAAGTACAATGATTTAGTACGTCGGCAAGCAAAGTAATATTGGCTAAAATGCAACCAAACTTACAATACAAGTGGTTTGGCAAGTGAAGTCTTTGAAAGTCAACTTACTAATAAAAAAAATAACACAATAAGCTGTAGCTATAAGTACAACATTTGACTTGACGGACAAGAGCAAAACATCATACCCTATAAGCTTTTTCATTGCGTAATATTTTGTATTTAATTTAATGTTTTTTAAACAAATAAACAACATGAATGAATAATGTTCATATTGTTGTGTTACTAGTTACTACAGTCGCCTGGGTTATTATAAGTTTCTGTTCTTTAGCGTGACCTTGGCTTGACGTACCTCTAGATTAATATTTTCAGAATATTTTAAGTAGGTGCCTACTGCCTATCCTTCCTTACTTAGCCCCAATTTCACCAACGTCTGTTAGTGTTAACAGCTTCTTAAAATGTCATGTCTTCTCTTTCATTCATATTGAAAACGAATGAGGTAACGTGATACTAATTCGAGCGTCAACTTTAACAGTCGTTGGTAAAATTGGGGCTTAGCCTATCTTCCTACTTTTTTTTTTATAAAATCTATCCACATACTTGGCGCACTACTATCAGCATTACACGCTTCCACAGATACTCGTGTTTTTTAAACTATTCATATATAAACCACATACCTGGCGCTAGTAAACGAGGCCTGCGCTGAGGAGGCAGCAGCTCCGAAGCTGACGCCGACAGCCAGGCCTTCTGGTATGTTGTGGACGGTGATGGCCACCACCAGCAGCATGATGCGCTTCCACTGGGACTGGCGCGCCGCCAGCGCCCGAGCGACAGACTCCCGACCGTCGTCGACGTCCGTTTTCTGGAATGGTGCGAGTAGATTTTTAGTGAGGAATCCTCTATCTATATCTATGTATCTCTCTTCCTAGTCGTATCCTCATGGCTGAGGGACGTGACCACCAAAATTTGCTTTCCGGGATTGTATATCTAAGTATACATATTATAAAACAAAGTCGCTTTTTTTCCCTCTTGTCCCTTTGTTCCCTTTAATCTTTAAAACTACGCAACGGATTTTGATGATTTCAGTGTTAGATAGCCCATTTATCGAGGAAGGCTATAGGCTATATTTTATCACGCTAAGACTAATAGGAGCGAAGAAATAGAGGAAAGGGAGGAAAAGGAAAATGATTTGAAAGGGTTAACTTGAACGCGCTTATCTCAGGAACTACTGGCCCGATTTGAAAAATTATTTCAGTGTTAGATAGCCCATTTATTGAGGAAGGCTGTAGGCTATATTTTATCACGCTAAGACTAATAGGATAATGTGGAAAAAACGGGGGAAATTATTTGAAAGGGCTTATCTCGCGAACTACTGGAGCAATTTTTATGTTATTTGGCACAGATAAGAAGTAGACCACGTGAAGGATCAATAAGCTATCGATTTTAATCATTTTTTCAGTGGCTATATATTTTATACCCGTGCGACGCCGGGGCGGATCGCTAGTACTATATAAGATTCTCGTGTCACAGTGTTTGTGCGCGAACTCCTTCAAAACGACACAATCGATTTTAATTAAATTTTGTATGTACATAATATGTTAGGCCTAAGAATAGGTTTTATACAAGAAATAATTAATATGACAAAACAACGTTAGCCGGGTCAGCTAGTATCAAAATATAGCATGAAATAAATTGATTCAAAATAAAATGTAAGTCTGATACTGTGTCATCAATCAGTACAAAGTTCTCACAGAGTTTGCTCCAGCAAATCTTGTAGAAAATTCGGAAAATGTTAGTATTCAATAAATTTTGAAATATGGCCATATTATACAGAGCTTAACCAGTGCGTAGTACTGGCGCCCGCAACTAGGGAATGCACTACCGGGATACCGGGATCCCGCATGCATTTTGCGGGACTAATCCCGGTCGAAAATTTAGCGGGATCCCGCGGGACTGGCGGGATTAGCGTGAACTGGCTAAAGGCAGCCCACTATAAACAATTTACCTTCAATTCACCTGTAATTCACTTTAAATGACAATTATACTAACCAGCGTGGAAGCTGAGCGAACTATTTCAGCTGCTGGCTACCTTCTGTCAAATATCAGGAGCCGTTTGGCAGACGACACAATTAATGCCTCAACTTTTTTAGCATACTTTTATAAGCTTGGACTGTAGGTCGCAACGTATTATATTAGTATAGAGGTCAATTTACGATCGTCGATGCGATGCGATGCAATATTTAAAAAGCCATTTATAACTGACCTTTATTTACTACACAAGACGATATACTTTGATTTAACAGACTTGCCGATTTGGTGCTGGCTACCTATTCCTATTTTGAATGGCTAATTAAAAATGCATTGCAAAGTCCCGTGACATTGCAGCATAAGTTGATCCTAACTGTTAATTAGTAGACCATAAAATTGATCTAAACTTAGGCCCAATTTCACTAGTGACTGTTAAAGTTAATGCTCGAATTAGTATCACATCACGTTACCTCTTTCATTTTTAATATGAATGAAAGAGAAGACACGACATTTTAACAATCCGTTAACACTAATCAGACGTTGGTGAAATTGGGCCTTAAAACCACATACCAGCGACTAGCGAGTTATTAGAGTTATGGTGTCCTCTCCGGCGCAGGGCGCTGCGCGGTGTGCTGGTTGGTGATGCAGTCCCCGAACTCGGCGGACTTTGATAATCTGATAACACTGGCGCTTTAGATTGGCTAGCTTGAAAACAACCAATCAACAACGCCGATGAAAGAATAAAATCCAATCAGAAACGTACCAGCGAGTTATTAGAGTTATGGTGTCCTCTCCGGCGCTGCGCGGTGTGCTGGTTGGTAATGCAGTCCCCGAACTCGGCGGGCGCCTCCATGGTGACCACGGTCGGGTTGGACGGCCGCCGGTTCAGCGCAGTCATCATCTCCAGGTCTTCCAACTTCTCCTTAGACTTGGACTCCTTGCTTTTGGTGATCGCTGGAAAGTGTAGGTGTGACTTTAGTGACATTGAAAGATGTATGATGACATAGATGTAGGTATATTATATATATATAGACGACCTCTGTGGCTCAGTGGGTGGGCTGTTGGCAGCTCAAGCCGGGGGTCGCGGTTCGAATCCCGCCGACGGAACAAAAAGTTTTCAAAGTTCCTGGGTCATGGATGTGTATTAAATATGTGTATCATATAATAAAAATCTTAAATATATGTATAGTATAAAAGTATTAAATATATTTCCGTTGTCTGGTACCCGTATCACAAGTCCTTCAGGTACTTACCACGGGGCCAGACTGACGTGGTGTGAAGCGTCCATAGATATTATTATTATTATATCCGATCAAAATCTTTTCACCAGAGTGTTGGCCAAAAAACATAATTACTCGTACTTAATTGTGATATTATACATCAAGAACTTTTGATCTTAACATTAGGTTACCTATTTCCTCTAGTTTGTAAAACAATAAAGTAGACATCGTTAAGTTTAAGTAGCTTTAAGTTTTTTCATTTCTTGTCAAAACACAACGAAAACTTTTGAACTTCCGAAAAAATAAGTATGGATTAATGTTTGAAAGATTTCACATACAGATTAATAATTACTAGCTATTTGACCGAGCTTCGCTCGTTATTTGATAAAACACGAATAAAATGACATTTTCTAAAAATGATTCCTAGCTAAATCGATTTATCGCCCCCGAAACCCCCTATATACTGTGGGATATATGCGTGGAGGCCACAAAGGAAGATCTTCCGACCGAGCGAGGTGTTATGCTCGGTCAGGCCGGAGCCCCGACGTGATCACTTACATTGGTGACCCCGACGTGATCACCAATGTGGGTGACCAGGGTCACCAATGTGGGATATATGCGTGGAGGCCACAAAGGAAGATCTTCCGACCGAGCGAGGTGTTATGCTCAGTCAGGCCGGAGCCCCGACGTGATCACTTACAATACTAAATTTCATGAAAATCGTTGGAGCCGATTCCGAGGTTCTAATTAAATATTATAAATATATATACAAGAATTGCTCGTTTAAAGATATAAGATTATCATATTAAGCATAAGGGACCTTCACTAACATTAGTAGGTTTACCACAAAGCCAAAGATTTTTATAGTTCCCTACTAGCCTTGTTTTGATAACATTCAGTTAATGCCCTATTATTTATGACAACGATTATTATTGTACAAAAATCTCTATTTACTCACATATTAAGTAAACCGTAGTTTATGATGTAGATAAAATATTAAAATCACATGTCGGTAGCTAGTGCCGTTTAAGATAAGATACGGTGTGCAGGCGCATGTACATCACGGCTTATGATTCTATGAATTCCGAAGATAAATGATATTCAACAAAGTAAGCAAACGAAATACAAGAAAGAAGAATTAAGAAAATCGGCCAAGTGCGAGTCGGGCTCGCTCACGAAGGGTTCCGTACCGTTACAGAGAGAAATCAGAAAGTATGCAAAAAATTGTGTTTTTTGTATGGGAATATTTATTTTATTAAAATTTTATTGAAGTGAAAACTTCTTTAGCGGCGTTGAGCACTTTTGTGGGATGGGTAAAAACTGTGAAACTCGCGTCAGATTTTCGTGTTGATCGAAAAACCATAAAAAAAACTGTAAGGGCCGGTTGTTTGATCACTAGTAAAAAATAACAAATAGTATCCGTAACCATTAGTTAGTTGACTGTAGTTAAAACCTTGACCAGTTGTTAAAATAGAAATACGTTGTTTCAACTGATTTTTGACTTTAGTTAAAAGTAACAATCGTCAATTGTGTTGCTATTTGAAGGAACATGGGGAACCCAAAATTCTGCCGAGACAATTTTTTACTACTGGTAACATTGTTTATGAAACGTCAAATTTGGCTACCTGAACCTTCGCGCTCACGCACGTGGCATATCCAATGTTCAAAGAACGATAGCTCTTAAAATATTTGACATAAGGACGTAATTAAAATGTTGTATTGAAGCTTTACTCAAATTCTTTGGATATATTAATAACCAATAGAGATGGGTTATGGGGGCTCTTTCTGTAAAAAAATACTATTGTTTTAATTTTTGCACGTGTTTTCTCTATTTTTTAGAAACTTTATGACTTATTCAAATTTTTTGCATAAAAAACCCTTTTTGTGTTTTTTATGGTAATTATATTTATAGTTAAATGAATTGGCAGCTTTTTTATATGAGGAATAGGTTTCAATATTTATGTAATACAGCACTGTTGTTGTTGGTACCTATACCTACCTATTTAGTAAAATATAGTACAAGGTATTACAATATTCCTAGTAGTTGGTCTCTCCAATGTGGACTTTACTTCAGCAACTATCCAAAGTACTGTTTCTTTGGACATTCTAAACCTTTCGAAAAATTCGACCTCATCCCAATAGTCTAGCAGCTAGCTGCACAATTCTAGAGCGAAATGTTTTCGGGCTAAGGGTTTAAAACGTATTTTAGAATGATTCTACAATTATTTCTTCATCAGAAGAACTTTCCGAGTCATCGAAATGTTTAAGTAGATTTAAATCCATTTATTTTTTTATAAAAGCACTCTTTTTGGGCAGCAAAATATCTCAACTCGACTAGATATTATCCGCAACAACAAACAAATTAACTAATGGTCAATGTTAACTACGCAGTCCGAGCGTAGTCATTTTATTTAACAATTTGTCAAAAACTTTAACTACAGTTAGCTTAACTATCGATTGAAAAACAACATTTTGTAATTTTTAACCAATGGTTAGTTTAACTAACAGTTTTTAACTATTAGTAACCTTAACTAGCGATCAAACAACCGGCCCTAAGACGTCGAACTCGAACTCGAAAACTCGAAAACACGAAAACTCGAAAACACGAAAACTCGAAAACTCGAACTCAAACTCGAATTGTAAGGGTTTCGATCAATTAAAAAAAAAACGATTTTCTAAAAATCGATTTTTATACAAAATGGGTTAAAAATTTTATCGATTGTAAGGGTTTCGATTAATTAAAAAAAATCAATTTTTTAATAATCGATTTTCATAAAAAATGGGTTAAAAAAATGCACAACGTTAATAATCAAGTTTTCACTTCTGCCGGCACTCCCGGAGTGCAACCCGTCTTTTTTATTAATAATTAAATTACAAATATAATTAAGGATTTTGTGAAAATTTAAAGCGTTTAGCTGTTGCCATTATTGATAACGAGCAAAAAAAGACAAAAAAATCACGTTTGTTGTATGGGAGCCCCTTAATTTTATTTTGTTTTTAGTATTTGTTGTTATAGCGGCACCGGAAATACACAACCTGTAAAAATTTCAGAACTCTAGCTATAGCGGTTCTTGAGACACAGCCTGGAGACAGACAGACGGACAGACAGACATCCAAGTCTCATGAATAGGGTCCCGTTTTTACCCTTTGGGTACGGAACCCTAAAAAAAGATATTAACGTTTTGTGCTAAAACGGCGCTATTATTTATATTTTCTGCAAGTCATTTTTAAATATATTATGTAAATATACCTAAGTATTAAAATATTAATTTTCACGTCCATCAACTTGAATGTAAAATCTGGCATAGGTCAAG
The DNA here is from genome assembly GCA_963422495.1 of Polyommatus iphigenia. Lineage (NCBI taxonomy): Eukaryota > Metazoa > Arthropoda > Insecta > Lepidoptera > Lycaenidae > Polyommatus > Polyommatus iphigenia. The sequence continues at coordinate 38,729,661 of OY730180.1, forward strand.
TTCCCATAGATAGATAAGTTTCTCAATTAGAAAAAATTGAAACAAACGAGTTGACACTTGACTTAACTAAGGGTCGGTTGTTTGATCGCTAGTTAAGGTTACTAATAGTTAAAAACTGTTAGTTAAACTAACTATTGGTTAAAAAATACATTTTTTTTTTTCAATCGATAGTTAAGCTAACTGTAGTTAAAGTTTTTGACAAATTGTTAAATAAGATGACTACGCTTGGACTGCATAGTTAACATTGACCATTAGTTTGATTTCTTTGTTGTAGCGGATAATATCTAGTCGCCTTGAGATATTTTCTGCCCAAAAAGAGTGCTTTTATAAAAAATAATGAATTTAAATGTACTAATACATTTCGATGACTCGGAAAGTTCTTCTGATGAAGAGATTATTCTAGAATACGTTTTAACATGCTGCCCGAAAACATTTGCAGCTAGCTGCTATAGACTATTGGGATGAAGTCGAATTTTTCGAAAGGTTTAGAATGTCCAAAGAAACAGTACTTTGGATATTTGCTGAAATTAAAGTCTACATTGGAGAGACCAACTACTAGGAATACTATTACTGTGTACTATTTACTAAATGGGTAAGCCGTAAGTAGGTACCAACAACAACAGTGCTGTATTACAATATATTGAAACCCATTAATCATATCAAAAAGCTGCCAATTCATTACTATAAATATAAAACTTGCCCTATATTTATATTTCAGAAATTATGCAGTGAGCGCAGTAGACTACTCGTAGACTACTAACTGTAAGGTCTTATGCGATTGGAAATATTCGGCAGTGTTCTGGAGATCTGTTTGGCTTGCATAATTCTTTCTTTGCGAGGTTTCGTCCTATTGTCGTAAAATAACCTTAAGTAAAAGCTAATTAAATAGCCTACACTGAAAAAACCACAAAAATGGGTATTTTTATGCAAAAAGTTTGAATAAGTAATAAAGTTTCTAAAAAATAGAGAAAACACGTGCAATAATTAAAACTATTGTATTTTTGCACAAAAAGAGCCCCAATCCCATCTTTATTAGTCATTATATTATATCCAAAGAATTTGAGTTAAGCTTCAATACAACATTTTAATTACGTCCGTATGACAAATACTTTAAGAGCTATTGTTCTTTGAACAATGGTTGTGCGTGAGCGCAAAGGGTTCTCTACAGACTACAGCCGACGTTTCAATATTACCAGATGTTACTAGTAGTAAAAAAATTCTCCCGGCAGAATTTTGGGTTTCCCATGTTCCTTCAAATAACAACACGATTGACGATTGTTACTTTTAACTAAAGTCAAAAATCAGTTGAAACAACGTATTTCTATTTTAACGACTGGTCAAGCTTTAACTACAGTCAACTAACTAATGGTTACGGATACTATTAGTTATTTTTTACTAGTGATCAAACAACCGGCCCTAAGGGCCGGTTATTTGATCGCTAGTTAAGGTTACTAATAGTTAAAAACTGTTAGTTAAACTAACTATTGGTTAAAAATTACAAAATGTTGTTTTTCAATCGATAGTTAAGCTAACTGTAGTTAAAGTTTTTGACAAATTGTTAAATAAAATGACTACGCTCGGACTGCGTAGTTAACATTAACCATTAGTTTGATTTGTTTGTTGTAGCGCATAATATCTAGTCGAGTTGAGAAAATTACTGCACAAAAAGAGTGCTTTTATTAAAAATAATGGATTCAAATGTACTTAAACATTTCGATGACTCGAAAGTTCTTGTGATGAAGAAAACATTCTAGAATCATTCTAGAATACGTTTTAAACCCTCAGCCCGAAAACATTTCGCTCTTGAATTGTGCAGCTAGCTGCTACTAGACTATAGGGATGAAGTTGAATTTTTCGAAAAGTTTAGAATGTCCAAAGAAACAGTACTTTGGATAGTTGCTGAAGTGAAGTCTACATTGGAGAGACCAACTACTAGGATTTAGGAATATGTATTGTAATACTTTGTACCTACTATTTACTAAATAGGTAAGTAGGTACCTACAACAACAGTGCTGTATTACATAAATATTGAAAACTATAAGGTTTTAAGCGACTGGAAATATTCAGCAGTGTTGTAGAGATCTGTTTTTGGCTTGCATAATTCTTTCTTTGCGAGGTTTCTTCCTATCGTTGTTTAAAATATTAAATAGCCTTAAATCAAAGGTAATTAATAAACAGCCTACCATAAAAAAACAAAAAAGGGTTTTTTATGCAAAAAGTTTGAATAAGTCATAAAGTTTCTAAACAATAGAGAAAACACGTGCAAAAATTAAACTTTTGTATTGTTTTACAGAAAGAGCCCCCATAACCCATCTTTATTGATTATTACTATATCCAAAAAAATACAACATTTTAATTACGTCCGTATGTCAAATACTATAAGAGCTATTGTTCTTTGAACATTGGTTGTGCCTTGTGCGTGAGCGCAAAAGGTTGACAGCCAAATTTGACGTTTCATAAACAATATTACCAGTAGTAAAAAAATTCTCCCGGCAGAATTTTGGCTTCCCCATGTTCCTTCAAATGGCAACACAATTGACGATTGTTACTTTTAACTAAAGTCAAAAATCTGTTGAAACAACGTATTTCTATTTTAACAAATAGTCAAGGTTTAACTACAGTCAACTAACTAATGGTTACGGATACTATTAGTTATTTTTTACAAGTAAAAAATAACTAATAGTAAAAAATAACTAATAGTAGTAAAATAACTAATAGTAAAAAATAACTAAAAGTATTACTAACTAATACTACTAGTAAAAAATAACTAATAGCAGATCAAACAACCGGCCCTAAGGGCCGGTTGTTTGATCGCTAGTTAAGGTTACTAATAGTTAAAAACTGTTAGTTAAACTAACTATTGGTTAAAAATTACAAAATGTTGTTTTTCAATCGATAGTTAAGCTAACTGTAGTTAAAGTTTTTGACAAATTGTGAAATAAGATGACTACGCTCGGACTGCGTAGTTAACATTGACCATTAGTTTGATTTGTTTGTTGTAGCGGATAATATCTAGTCGCGTTGAGATATTTTCTGCCCAAAAAGAGTGCTTTTATAAAAAATAATGGATTTAAATGTACCTACTTATACATTTCGATGACTCGGAAAGTTCTTCTGATGAATAGATTATTCTAGAATACGTTTTAATTCATGAAGCCCCAAGCGGCCACATCCGGCCGCGATAACAATGAAAAAGCTATTGTGTCTCGTTTTGCCACGACTGATGGGTTAAAATGCTGCCCGAAAACATTTGCAGCTAGCTGAGACTATTGGGATGAAGTCGAATTTTTCGAAAGGTTTAGAATGTCCAAAAAAACAGTACTTTGGAGTTTGGATAGTTGCTGAAATTATGTCTACATTGGAGAGACCAACTACTAGGAATATTGAAATACTGTGTACTATTTACTAAATGGGTAAGTAGGTACCAACAACAACAGTGCTGTATTACATAAAATATATTGAAACCCATTAATCATATCAAAAAGCTGCCATTTCATTACTATAAATATAAAACTTGCCCTATATTTATATTTCAGAAATTAAGTATGCAGTGAGCGCAGTAGACTACTCGTAGACTGCTAACTTTAAGGTCTTATGCAACTGGAAATATTCGGCAGTGTTCTGGAGATCTGTTTGGCTTGCATAATTCTTTCTTTGCGAGGTTTCGTCCTATTGTCGTAAAATAACCTTAAAAATAAATAAATAAATAAATAAAGCTTTATTGATTCCATAGAAAATACATTATATAAATTTGATTTAAAAAGAACATTTGATTTTTTTTTATAGGAATATTTCATTTAAATTCACTAAATATTAATTATATTATTTAAAAAACATAATCAGAACTTTCAAATTTACAAAATAAATTTTTTTTGCATGCATTTGTGGTTCCTAATTCGTAATAATTATATATTTTATTACTATTCAATTCTATTATTATTTATTTTTTCTTATTTTTCTATGGACCCTCCAAGGTAAACCATTTGTCTTTTTCCATAGCGATTTTCGGCCAATCTCTATCAGCTGTTGCTATTATTTCACCTAGCGATCGGACGGCCTCTGGATCTTTTTCCTTTTGGGCCAGGCCATTCTGTCGACCTTTGAGTCCATCTGCTGTCGTCATATCTCGCTATGTGTCCTGCCCACTTCCATTTTCTTTGTAGCATGTATGTCAGAGCATCGCTAACTTTGGTCTTTTTCCGGATGTCGGTGTTTCTTACTCTATCTTTGAGTTTTAGACCTAAAAAGCTTCTTTCCATTCGTCTTTGTTGTCTGGATTTTATTTCTTGTTTTGTAGTCGAATACCCACGTTTGGCATCCGTAACTTAGGCATGGTAGTAAAGCAGTGTCCATAACTATCTTTTTAGTGGATATAGGTAATTGTGATTTGAATATATCTTTATGTGCCCAATATTTATTCCAAGTTATTGCTACTCTTCGCTCTACTTCTTCTGAGTTTCGGGTCTTCTTGAATGATATTTGTTTGCCTAAGTATATATATTTTTGCACAAATTCTAGTGGTGTATTGTTGACCTTGATTAATGTGTTAATGTTTTGATGGTTTGTCATGACCTTTGTTTTTTCCAAATTCATCTCTACTCCGACTTTTGTACTGGCTTGATGTAAATCATTAATCATTATATTGAGTTTCTGTGGGTCTTCGGAAAATAATACAATATCGTCGGCGAATCTGAGATGGCTCAAGAATTTGCCATTTATGTTAATGCCTTGTTTGCTCCATTTAAGATTTTTCATAACTTTTTCTAGGACGGCTATGAACATTTTTGGGGACATTGGGTCCCCTTGTCTCAGTCCTCTCTTTATACTTATTTGCGGACCGATTTTATCTAGTTTTACACTACTTGTACAATTCTCATAGATGTTTTTTAAAATGTTGATGTATTTTTTATTTATACCAAGAGATTGTAGAGCTTCCCAGATGCTTTCGTGTGATATTGTGTCAAAAGCTTTTTTATAGTCTACAAAAGCCATAAACAAGGGTCGGTTGAACTCTATATACTTCTCTATTACTTGTTCGACGACTTGTATATGATCTATTGTACAAAACCCACTCCTGAATCCAGCTTGTTCCATTGGCTGGTATTTGTCAATATCGTTTGATATTCTTTCCAGGAGACACGAAGAAAATAATTTGTAAAGGCAGAACATTAGACTTATCGGTCGGTACTTTGCAATGTCAGCTGGATCTCCTTTTTTGTACAACAATATTATTTCAGATTGTCTCCATAGATTTGGTACGACCCCGCATTCCAGTATTTTGTTATATAGAATGGTGATTGGTGTTAATAGTAGCGCTCTAGCAAACTTTATATATTCATTTATTATCCCGTCTGGTCCTGGGCTTTTTTCGGGCTTTAGTCTCATTGTTTGTTTCAGGACTTCTGAAAATTGTTTTATTGTGTTGGTATCTGAAGAGACGTAAGTATAAAACCGTTGCTCCTTGTGTCTGTAGTCTATTTGGCTGTATAGTGAAGCATAAAATTTTGTGGCTATGTCTATTATTTCTGTACGAGATTAACTTTCGACTGTGTCAGAGCGAAGTGAATTTATCCATGTATGTGAAGCGTTTAGCTCTTTTTGTGCTCTTTTAGTAGATCTAAATTTTTCTATATAATGTTGTATTGTCTCTGTTCTATGAGCATCGTAACATTTTTTAATTTCCTTGTTAGTGAGTTTATAAAGGGCTTTCAACTTTTCTCTATCGGCTCTGTAGAGTTTTGGCTTATTTTGTATCCTATTCCTTTCTTTCATTAGTTCGATCGCTTTCTCTGAGAGTATTTTTTTCCTTTCTGTACCTTTGTTGCGTCTTAAACTTTCTTTTATGCTTTGAACAAGTTTTTGGTAGTATTCTTCTGCATTATAGTTACTATGTGTCGTGGTTAGTTCTAGGATAAAGCTTTTGAGGTTTTCGGTGTAATTTTTTTGCTCGGTTGGTGTTCTCAGCTTCCTCTTTGCTTGTGTAAAATTTCTTCTGCTTTTTTTGGCTGGTTATAGGTTTAGTTTGGCTCTTAGTAATCTATGATCTGATCCGAAAGAGACTGAGGATAATACTTCGTACTTACAAATCAGGTGCGGTGCTGACGTCTTAATGTAATCTATTTCGTTTCTTGTATTTTTGTCTGGAGAGATCCATGTCCATCTATTCTTTGGTTTGAGTTTGAACATGGTGTTAACAATTTTTAAGTTGTATTCAAAAGCATACTGAATAAGTCTCCCTCCTCTTGAACTTCTACTACCGTAGCCGTGTTCGCCTGCAATATTTATTTGTTCGTGCTTCCTGGGTAGTCCTATCTGTGCATTAAAATCTCCCATAGAGATAACATATTTAGCCGATGTAGAGTCGTGAGCTTTACCAAGGTTTTCGTAGAAGTGCTCTATTTCTTCTTGGGATGAGTTCTCAGTGGGAGCGTACGCTTGAATTATTGCAAAGTGTAAATTATTCAACTCTATTTCAAGAACGCATACTCTATCGCTTATCCCAATAAAAGATTTTATATTCTCCTTAAGTTTTTTCTTTATAAGAAAGCCAACTCCGTACAGTCCTTTTGTTTGGCCTAGGTAGTAGAAGATATATTCGTTGTCCTCAATTATTTTCTCACCAAGACGTCGAACTTCGCATAAGCCTATTATATCGTGGTTAATGTTTTGTAGAGCAGTCTTGAGCTCTATAAATTTTAATTCAGAAGACAATGACTTCACGTTATAGGTGCAAATGTAGTAGGTATTCTCTATTTTTGTAGGTTTCCTTGGTGGGTTGTGGTCGAGCTCTCCCGCGGTGACCGGCCGTACTGGGAGATGTTGGATGAGGCGAGGGTCCGGTTTTGGCTGCTATGCTATATTGTTTCGTGATGTCTTTGTATGGCATTCTGGCGTTTCCTGGCTGAAAATTAATTTGGGTTTTTGTATTATATAGTCGTTCATGTTGGCTTTATTTTTCTTTGGCGGCTGTTTGTTGATGTGCTGAGATCTTTGACTACTAGGTGTAATATTTGTCTCCGGGGATTCAGAAAAATTTCTTTTGTTTGACTGGCTGTAAGGTGAGTGTTTGTTTTTTAATACGATAAGTTTGTCGTAACGTATAAATGCAGTGTTACCGGCTTCTTTTTCTTTTTTCAACTCGGTTTGTAGCTCTCTGCGTTTGTTAAGGACTTCTATTGAGTAGTCTTCTTTAATATAGTATGGAGTATCTTTAAGATTTTGTTTGTTTCTCAGTACTTTCAACTTATAGCCCATGGTGTTAAATGTTACCACCACCGGTCTGATCTTTTCGTTTCGTTTTCCCAGCCTTCTAACTACTTCTAGGTTACTGGTATTACATGAAATTTTCATATGTGTGTTAATGATTCTAGTCATAATTTCTTCAAGTTCATGATATGATTTCTATTGCTCTTCTATGCCAAAAAAGACTTAATTTTTTCGCCTGCACTGTCTATCTAAGTTATTGATTTTTGAGGTTTGTTCTTCGATTCTTTTTTCCAATAATTCATTTTTCTGTTCCAACTTGCTAAACTTTTCGCTGAGGCTAACAATTATTGTATTTTTAATATCTTCTTTCATCTCTATCATGTCCTGTTTCTGTTGCTTTAAGTCGTCTTGCATCTTCAGTAACATATTCTTTATTTCCTCCATAATTATTGTCTTATATGGTGCTTTTAGTGCCCTCTCTCGAAAAACTGTTTGCGTTTTTTGCAATCTTTGCTATCGATCTGATGTATTAGTATCAGAGGCAGCCGCTAGATGGCAGTGCGACTTGGTGTAGTGTCTAGCTACGAAACTAGATTTCAAACTAGATGTCGCACCTCTCTTGAAGTTTGGAATAAATACCGAACAATGGAAATTTTTGTTGATTACTTTGCACTTTTGAGGTTATATTATTTCTTTTTGGAAACCCGTCACTCCTGTTACTTGGTTTATAGTAGAAAATGTGTAGTCTCTTGCACTATTGGAAAAAAAATCACTTTTCGTAGCATTTTTCGTTGGTAAATATGTGTTTTTCGAGTGTATTTCGGTAAGTAGTTTTTATGACTTTTTTGCACTTTTTCACTATTTTTCACTTTGTCTTTTATATTTTTTACACTTTATGAGTCACTATTTATCTTATTATGCACTTTTTGGTATATCTTGTAGCACTTAGATGTTTAAAACCAATATTTGCCAGAGCGGTGTTGACAGCGCCACTGCAGCGCCCTCTCCAAAATAACCTTAAGTGAAAGCTAATTAAATAGCCTAAAATGAAAAAAGCACAAAAAAGGGTATTTTTATGCAAAAAGTTTGAATAAGTAATAAAGTTTCTAAAAAATAGAGAAAACACGTGCAATAATTAAAACTATTGTATTTTTGCACAAAAAGAGCCCCCATAACCCATCTTTATTGATTATTATATCCAAAGAATTTGAGTTAAGCTTCAATACAACATTTTAATTACGTCCGTATGTCAAATACTTTAAGAGCTATTGTTCTTTAAACAATGGTTGTGCGTGAGCGCAAAGGGTTCTCTACAGACTACAGCCGACGTTTCAATATTACCAGATGTTACCAGTAGTAAAAAAAATCTCCCGGCAGAATTTTGTGTTTCCCGTGTTCCTTCAAATAGCAACACAATTGACGATTGTTACTTTTAACTAAAGTCAAAAATCTGTTGAAACAACGTATTTCTATTTTAACGACTGGTCAAGCTTTAACTACAGTCAACTAACTAATGGTTACGGATACTATTAGTTATTTTTTACTAGTGATCAAACAACCGGCCCTAAATGGTTTTGAAACTCAAACAATCGGACAAGAATGCCTCGTCCTGCTCTAACAACGTCATTTCACGTTTGTTGGAGTAGGACGCAACATTCTCGTACGATTGTTTAAGTCTCTAAACCGTTTCGTGGTACGGGCCCTGATTATAAATCAGTAGGGTCAGGCGTGATTATTATAGATTAGTAAAAGAATATCAGGCGTTATGAATGAATGAATGAATGAATGAAAACACTTTATTGCACCAAAACAAACATGACATACTAAAACAAAACTTAGTAACTAAGAGTAAAAGTACAAAAAGCGGCCTTATCGCTACAAGCGATTTCTTCCAGACAACATTTTATATTGTAAAACTATAAATTATATTATTATAAAGGCTCCATTCCACCGCGGCGCACGGAGAGACTACGCACGTGCGTCAAGCTTCGCTATGTAAGAAAATATAATATATGTGACTGTGTCCACTGCAGCCCACGGACACACTACGCACGAATAGACCCACGTAGCTTGCTCGAATATGGTGCACACGTAGCTCAACGCTGGACACCACAGAAATAGATCGAAATAGAAGCCGCATGTCGCTCCCTTTGTATGAAAACGAGCGTGCCGCTTTTTTAATACCTACTGTACCTTATTATCGAGTCGCAAAATATCCCAAAGCGAACATTATCATTCCTCTGTTTCATGTCGATCGATTAATTAGAATCGAGAATATTATGTACAACACTATTTGCTTCATTTGACAGAAAAATGAGAACATTGACTGTACCTCGAAACTAAGCGATGAGTGAAAGTATCGATTGTTTTATTTCCATTGCGCACTCAATAGCGGACAAACAGAACGGGCTCTATAATTTTCTAACTAAAGCGGCAATGTATTATGAATTATGCGGTACACACGCAGTTACGTAGATTTCATGGTAAAAACTACAACCACCCACGATTAACATTAAATAATTGATTTTAAAATTAAGGACACATGATTTAGTAATAAAATTACTTACCGATGATAAGAAACGTGTCTACTATTGAGACCAACGTTTTTATTCGAATTTCCACAGCCCAATACGGCACAATTAGGCATTTTTAGAATTCCGATTGACGTCCGATTCCGATAACGGTGAAGCGCAGACTAAAGAACAGACTTTCGAAAGATTGAAATTGCTCGTCGTTTGGAAACGCGATGGCACGCGAAGTACATACACATGCGGTATCTAATCTTGATATAAGTCTGTGGTAACGTGTTTGTATAGCGTGTGCTGCAGTGGAAACGTTGACCCACGTAGTCTCCGTGCACGTCCACGCGTGCGCGTGGCCGTGCACAGCGTGCGCCGCGGTGGAATGGAACCTTTATTTTAACACAAAATAATAAAACTATAATTATATTATTTTGTGTTTCTAATTTCTATGTCCCTATTACATTCAGTAATCAGTGCCAAGGTACCGCATGTAGACACTATCTAAGCTAGAGCTAGAATACAAGCTAACATACAAATTATTTTGGAATTTTTATATACCTAAGATAACGTGAAGAAGCAATTGAAACATGCTGTGTAAAATGTCGAAATGTTCTACCTAATTATTGAATACAATGTAATTATTAAAACATAACATCAAGTTGCAATTTGCAAGCCTACAAAATATTTTGCAACGTTATCCAAACTTGTTTTGTGAAGTGATAATATGGTAGGGTTTTTAAATGACAAGATATTGCCCGCAACTTTCTTCGCGTATGCACATCGTTATCAGTTTTCATTAATTATGGCCTTGGAACCGTACATTTCTCTACGATAGAGGGTGGCCTGTGGGCTGTGGCCCGGGATATACAGGTGTAACAAAATTAAGGTGTGTATGGGTCCATATCGAGTTCGCTGTAACAGTATCAGCGCTGAAAGAGTAACTTTTTTCAACTTTTGTATAAAAAATTTCATGACGCCCGGGCGCTTGTCCATACAAATCACAAAAAATATTATCTTTAAGCGCTACTACATTCACAGTGTAATTGTCACTGAGTTTTATTACACCTTGTATATTATCTTTATCTACATAATATCAAACTCGAGCTAAATCGGTTTAGCGGGTTTAGCATGACGCAGTAATAGACAGACGCTTTAACAATAAATCCATCACTCTATTTAAAATACAGTATCATTGATAACAACAGCGTAATAATATAAAATCTTCAATAGAAGACGTAAGTCGTAACTTAGTAACTTTTTTATCAAACTGGAAAACAGGTCAATTGGAACAACTTTAAACATAAATTAACTATGTGATGTAGATAAAATAAATCCATACAAATACATAGTATAATTTATAATTAATGTGAACAGCTTAATATTATAATATTAAGTATGTAGCAGATTTTCATCCAGCGAAAAATAGTTTTTTATTTCGAAATTTTTATCATTCCCGCAACATAAAGTTGCAGGCCATATTTTATATAGTTAAGTGTTATAATAAAATATCAATTCAATGGCATGCTGTAATCATACAAAAAATTTGAGGATAATAAATATAAATAATACGTGTTTGGTTGCGTATTTATTTCTCGACCTTCGGTTTTGGGAAATTTTTAAAGAAAGTGTGTCAGGTTTTAAATAAGCATTCTGGAAGCTGCAATTGCAATTGTAAAACATTTTTTAAAGTTATTTGAAGAAATATTTGCATTGTTAAAAATTAAAGTCGTTCGTTGTTGTTTGATTTCCAAAAACCTTAGGTATTGGTCCCATGGACCTTTCACAACTTTTAAACGACTCAACCGATTTTTAAACGACTTCCAAAAAGGAGGAGGTTTCTCAATTCGACCGTATATAATATGTTCTTTTTTTTATGTTTGTTCGCGGATAACTCCGTCGTTTGTGGACCGATTTCCAAAATTCTTTTGCTGTTGTAAAGGATATAGTTGGAATTTGGTACCACGTTCACAAAAGTGGTGATCTGATGATGAAATCCATGAGGAATCGAGGGAACTCCTTAAAATTTGTATGGAAACATATAGTGATTTTAACTTTTTCTGAAGGATTTCAAGTATATAATTTCAAGTATACCCTGGTTCCGAAGGTGCTGTACAGAACTCTTGACTCCTTATAGATAGATGTTCGGGGATTTCGGAGTTATATAAACAACTAAAAGCAAATGCCAATATATCAATTTCATCAATCATCATCATCATCACCATAATTATTATGCCACGCACCATCATATTACGAGCCTATAATACATTATACATGACTAAAAAGAGAAAAATAATTATTTTTAAACAAAAAATTTAAACCGACTTCCACACTAGAAACTACGGTGAATAAACTAAAAAGTGTTAAATAATTCTAATTCTATATTAGTGGCTTTTTTAGGAAAAGCCACTAATATAGAATTAGAATTATTTAACACTTTTTAGTTTATTCACCGTACTAGTTTTTAGTGTGGAAGTCGATTTAAATTTTTTGTTTAAAAATAATTATCATCAAACATGTCTTTAAGAACACTCGCACGTAAGTCACCTATAGGCTATAATCCTTCGATCGCGGATTCTTGGAAATGCTATTGTATTCTATTGTTGTCGCGATCACCGGTGCTCGTATGGGGCTTAGAAAAAAATTGAAATCGGTTCATCCGTTCGGGAGCTATGATGCCACAGACAGACACACAGACAAACACGTCAAACTTATAACATTATAATATTATTATTATTGCGTCGGGGTATATATTAAAAAGTTAAGCAATTGTGAAATATTTTCGAGATGAATTACTGCGCTGTTAACTCACTGCAAACTTAACGTAAATTTAACAATAGTAACTACTTGCTAATATTCTTATTTCATCATTGATTTACTTCAGATTATTATAAATCCATACTTACTCGTAATATTATAAACGCGAAAGTGTGTGACAGCGGCAGCCGATTTTGGTGAAATTTGGTATGCAGATACATTGAGAATTGAGTCCCGGGAAAGGACATATTATCACATAGGATTTTTTTTATTCCGGAAAAAGTACGGTTCCCGCGCAATAAACGAATTTTGGCGCAGCGCAGTTGCGGGCGTCATCTAGTAAATTAATCATAATAATTTGCATTCTTGTCAAACATCAAAAAAAACGTAAGGACAATTTTGGAACCTCTTTAAAATATAACCTCCTCATATTTGACAAAAATCCAGTTGAGATAATGTTTAAACATTAAAATTTATTTAAATACTTGATATTATAAGTATTAAACTTACTAACTAAAACCTTGAAGGAAGAGATCCTACTTGTTTTATAAATAATATGTAGATCTTATTCAAATTTAAACATTTTGTGTGTTCAGATATTTATTTGATTAGGCCTATGACTACATATACAGAAGGAAAAATGGTAGAAAACCGTATATATTGCAAGATAAAAAATATTGTGAGACTCCATTTAATTAGATTCAAAGAAGAATGTAAACAAAAAGAAAATAATATTTCCGCTTCCTTACATTGATAGTTTTTTTTTTTTTTTTTTATAAAATTGGAGCCGTCTATGGGCTGTTTGCCCATATCCTTTTATTGTTATTTTATTATTTATATTTTTCGCACCAAGGATATTTGATATAATATTATTAATTTTAATTAATTGCAGTCCATCACGCCATGGACTTTTTTTTAAATATATATAATAGAATAGATTATATATAATATAATATAAACATATAATAAATAAATATAATAAATTACATAATTATAATATTAATGTTTTGAACGGTGTGGCGGCCAGTAGATCCTACATTTTTCGATTTCCTTAGATTTTATGCTGCTCCATTGATAGTTAATAACACTGTTGTGGGCACATAAAAATATTTTTATATTTTTTACTGTGCGGTATTAAAACATATATTTGGATTTTATTCATTTTTAAAAAATCTTTACAAAAATTTATTAAATAATTATAACAACATAAAAATAACAAATCTACAGCAAACCATAATATTCTCAATTTAACCTCCTCCAATAAAATTTATTTATGACAAACCAATTGCAATTTAAGCAACACAATATTATATTGACAAGTAAGCATTTAGCGGGGTCAATATATTATGTTACATCTAAAATTTTGGTGAGCCTGAATGTATTAGTTTTATGACATGTGTTAATATCATTTTCCTGTTCACATGTTAATCCTATTGATTTAATTAATTCATGAAGCCCCAAGCGGCCACATCCGGCCGCGATAACAATGAAAAAGCTATTGTGTCTTGTTTTGCCACGACTGATGGGTTAAAGTTGACATTTAAATTTTAGATTAGTCATTAATCATTATTGATTTTAAAATCAGCTTCCTAACATGATAGGTAACTAGTTGATACTGCCTTATACAATTAGGTTTTAACAAAGGGAACAGTATCCGAACAGTAATAAATATGAGACCATAATACATCAAATTAAAACAAATAGAGAAAATAATATTGAAAGGTCAAACTTACTCCTGATATAGTACTGTATAGTTGTAACACCTCAGATAACTTACCTCCAATGTATTTATTTTGAAGTTAAAAACGAAATAATTTATTTTAGAATAAAGCAATGACACTATTGGTTTGAAAGTACAGTTGTACATAATTAAATGTATTAGGGTGTGTATGTCTCCCCTATATTAAGTTCACTGTTAAAGTAGCAGCTCTGAAAGAAGAACTGAAAGCTGGGGTGCTTGCCCATACAAAACATAACAAAAGTTTTGCTCTTTCAGTGCTACTAGGGCATAATACATAAGACACATGCTAAAGACCTATTGCTTATTTTTGTTACAGCCTGTGTAAGTGTGTAATGCCATTATCAAATATTATTATAATGCATGGACCTATAAAAAAAGGCGGACGGAGTCCCACCATACCCAAAACTGTGTCCTTCAGAGTCGGTCAGCTGACTGTATGTACACGGTCCGCACGCACACATTATTACGCTAGTCCATACCATTTGGCAGGCGTCAGAATGTGTGCGTGGCCGACTCTGAAGACACACTTCTGTGTATAATAAGACTCCGTCCGCCTTTTTTTCTATAATTACATTATATGTACATATATTATGAAACTCAATGACCTCACATAATGTAACTATCAATATCCTAGTATTAAAAAACACCAAAAGTACTCACAGATCATCATGTTTGTAGAATTGATTCCAAGGTAATCCAAAAATTTGTCTGTTCCAAAAACAAACACTGCTCCCAACAGAAAGCCTGCTGCGACGGGAGCAAATGAATAATTCCCATAGATTTCAGATTCTTTGCACATATTAATAGCTGGTTCCAGAAGAGACCAGTAGGAGGCTGCTGTCATCACACCTGCAGCAAATCCTAGAGACACATCCAGTAGTTTTTTCTGAAAGTTTGAACATAAGAATAAAACACTGAATGTTTTGAAGTGCCTCATGAAGCATTCTCAAGCCAAATATTGTACAATGTTTAAGTGCACTTTATTGCGAAGTATTTACATGTTTTCCTCTGATAAAGAAGACACACGCGGCACCAGCGGCGGTGAGACCCCACGTCAATAAAGTACCAAGCAGAGCTTGTGTAACGGCTCCGTATCCCTCGATCATTTTTGAAACGAATTAATATTTAGTATGACTTTATTTGAGTAAAATTATGCTGTGCATTGTGGGTTTACTTTAATAAGTAATTTGTTTTTATCTTTACGATCTTTATATACTTTCAATGCACATGTTTATCTTTTCACAGTTCGTAGAGGAGAATGACGTTTCTCACTCTGATCACTGATGACTGATGACGTTGACATCTATCAGCTGTCAAATGTCAGTGTCAAATTACTACTTCTACTTCTTTGTTTAATGCTAAAGTACACGATATGCCATAAGATTTTTTAAGTCTGTCAAGTGTCAAGAGAAAGAGTCAAAGATCTCTAAACCTAAAAAATTTCTAAACGTAGTCAGCGTAACAGAAACAAAGTAAGTTAAAGAATCGTCAATTATAAATAATTAGACGACGCCCACAACTCTGTTGCCCCAAAATTAGTTTATCCGGTACAGGTACCGTACATTTTTCCGGAATAAAAAGTATCCTAGGTATGTCCTTTCCCGGAACTTATAATATTGAAATATACTGAAATTCTGGGCGTGAAGACGTAACAAATGGACACAATAATATTAGTATTCACTATTCACTATTCAGTGTAATCATTCACGCTGGATGCGTGAATGATTGCACTGTATAGTAATACTCCTAAAAGTTGAAAGAGGTTTTTATTTCGAGGCTAGTTCATTTTTCATAGGCGAGACAAATTAAAGTGACGTGGATGGTCCTTCGAAGCTTGAATCCTAAGAGCCAGTCCACACGGCGCGTTGCGTCGACGCAGGCGGACGCAGCGCTGCCGTTGCGTTGATTTACATACAATTAATAACGAAGGTGTTCACACGGCGCGTCGTCGCAAGTTCGCAACGCACACATGACGGACAGCTGCAGCCCCCGAGACGAAGCGGGAGGGGGTAACACCCCAACTAGCAAATTTCTCTCAACCTACGTACGTTATAAGAGTACTGCACTTATAGATTACTTATAGTAGTTTGACATATGCTGTTTCCACTATTAATAGTTTTGAAAAATGCATTTTATGCTCAAGTCAGTTTATTCTTACAATTACACTTATAAGCCTTTATGAGTATGAAAATTCTAACCCTTATTAGTAAACATACTGAAGTACAGTTACTCCTATAATAAGCTCTTGTAGTAGCTTATAAGATGACAGTTAAACATGTCGAAAAAGAGTTACTAGACTTAAGAGTACTTACTCTAGTTATTTGTGCTTGTAAGCTATTATAAGACAACATGTTTTGGCCTTTATAAGTTCCATCAGCTGTATTAGTAAGAGAGAATGCGAGAGTATTATTAGTACAATTTATCTTTAATCGTCTCCACCAAAACTCTTATAAGGTTATTTAATCTTCAATTGTGCTTGCTAGATCCACTTGTCAAATCAGGAGTTCTCATCTGATAAGTGAATCTAGCAAGCACAATATCGTTCGAAGTGATGAGGGTTCTGTACAAAATTATAATATAAGTGACAATTGCGAAAGAACTATAAACAATACTTATATTTACTTATATACTTATATTTTATTACTTACTAGCGACTCGCCCCGGCGTCGCACTGGTATTAAATATTGGCTATATAATAACCTGAACAAATTATTAAAATCGATAGCTTACGATCTTTTACATGGTCTACTTCTTATCTGTGCCAAATAACATAAAAATAGCTCATAATAAGCCCTTTCATATAATTTCCCCTGTTTTTTCAACAGTCGCCTATTAGTCTTAGCGTGATAAAATATAGCCTATAGTCTTTCTCAATAAATGGGCTATCTAACACTGAAAGACATTTTTAAATCGGACAGTACTTCTGAGATTAGCGCGTTCAAGTTAGCCCTTTCAAATAATTTTCCCCTTTTTTCCCACGTTTTCCTCTATTTATTCGCTCCTATGAGTTTTAGCGTGATAAAATATAGCTTATAGCCTTCCTATATAAATGGGCTATCTAACACTAAAAGAATCATCAAAATCCGTTGCGTAGTTTTAAAGATTAAAGGGAACAAAGGGACATGAGGGAAAAAAGCGACTTTGTTTTATAATAGGTAATTTTATTACTTAATTTGCATATTTTAATTACAATACAGAGACATGGGTTGTTTGGTAGATATTTACTGCAGAACCCTAATCAATCGCTAATTCGCAACATGGCGGGAGACAGTTTTGTAAGACACTTGAATAAGTCCCTATAGAACTAGTTTTTCTGATAATATACTTATAACACTCTTCAAAATGATAGTAGAAACAATATGGCTGATAATGCATTTGATTCTGAATAATTGAATAAATATTTATTGTAAATATTTCGAATTAGCGAGGCGCATTAAAAATTTGGGCTATACCCTAATATACTTTACAATAAATTCCCATTCCCCTACGAACACACTTAATGTAAAGCAACTATCGACAATACAAAAGAAACCAAAAATATTATTAATTAATAATACTCGTACATGTAACCTTTGAAATGTATCTAAATTTTAATCTCGTTCCACTTGACAAGTGCAAAATATTCTCATTTAGTTTTATCACTTGCTTGCCTGAGTTTGTTATAGTCCGATTCAGTTTTATAACACACTAGTTTTTGGTTTTACAAGGTCATTACAAGTGTAAATCGGATTGACCAAGTATTCTATTAGCATGTTATAAGAGCAAATAGTCTAATAAAAAGGGCCCTTTTGCGGTCTTGGAGATAGGATTTAGTGTATTATAAGTGTAAAAAATTAATTGTCTTGAGATAATTATAAGAGCACTTTTTGCTAGTTTAACGTGACCATACGTCCCGCTTTGGGCGGGACAGTCCCGCTTTGGGCGGGACAGTCCCGCTTTCAGGCAATCTGTCCCGCTGTCCCCCGCGAGGCCGAAATTGTCCCGCTTTTGCAAACAGATCAAACGACAATAATTTAAAAGTATTTTTATGTTTGAAATGCCTGTGTACTCGTAATGCCTGGAAGTAACGCATCCGTACAACTAACGTGATTATTCTGCCATATTGTGCCAAATAACATAAAAATTGCTCCAGTAGTTCGCGAGAAAATCCCATTCAAAGAATTTTTCCCGTTTTTCCCACATTTTCCTCTGTTTCTTCGCTCCTATTAGTCTTGGCTTAATAAAATATAGCCTAAGGCCTTCCTCGATAAATATACTATCTAGAACTGAATTAATTTTTCAAATCGAACCAGTAGTTCCTGAGATTAGTGCGTTCAAGCCCTTCAACAGACAAACAAACTCTTCCGTTTTATAGGTAAAATATTATAGTTAAGGTAATAGGTAATAATAATTAATCCTTCGATCGGAGATTCTCGGAAATGCCATTGTATTCTATTGTTGTCGCGATCACCGGTGTAAGATAGGCACTTTGAAATACTCATCAATTATGGGGGGGGGGAGAATTCGGTACTTGTCCCACTCTGACAAAAAAAATAAATGGTCACGTTAGACATGCTTCGTAATAACGCTGCGATGACGCAGCGCCCGTGTGGCCGGCTATGCGTCAAACAGCAGCGCTGCGTCGACGTGTGGACTGGCTCTTGGCCGTTTGTCCACCGCCGCCGTCACCGGGACGACAGAAATTCTAATAAAATGACACTTTTTAACCTAGGTCCTAACTCGCTATAGGTTTAATTTTGCTCTACGCCACTGCAAACGGCGCAACGGCGGCATATGGGTCGCTATAAAACGTCTAGTCAGTATCTATACTAGTCGGTAGAAAATGAAACGTAGAGCCTAGGTTTTTGTCTGTGACGTCCCGGTGGCCGGTAACGACAGCGTAGCCGTGGAAATACGGCCATACTCTTTAATAATTTAAATATCCTCATTTTTATTTCTCTGTAGGAATTCGTATATAAGTGATTAGGTTCTATCTCCTTGCTCTTTTAATATTGATAAAATATGTAAATTTAATTGATATCTTGTACCTATGCCCTTTATTGGCGTGTTTAAGCCTACGTTATAAACTTATCCACAAAAGTTTATTCTAATTGCGTTGCATGAATTAATAATCTTATATCTTTAAACGAGCAATTCTTGTATATATTTTGTATATAATATATAGGTACTTGGAATCTCGGAATGGGCTCCAACGATTTTCATGAAATTTTGTATATTAGGGGGTTTCAGGGGCGATAAATCGATCTAGCTTGGAATCATTTTTAGAAAATGTCATTTTATTCGTGTTTTATCGAATACCGAGCATAGGTCGGTCAAATAGCTAGTTATTAATTATTTAACTTTTTTAACTGCAGTAATTTTCCCGTATTGCGGACATGCATATTAAAACGGTATTTAAAAATTAAGTCGGTGTTTTTTGGAACGCTGACTACGTGACTGATAGTCGTCGCGATAGTTTGTTTTGAGATACACGCAAATTAAAATCGTTTGGATTTATTACACCGACTGAAGACAAACGTGCTTACAAACAAGAATAAATTGATAAGGTCGATTGTTATCTAACTAAAACAAGACGAGATCTCGTGATGTATAAAAAGGCTGCTCGGTCTGATGAGAATCACTCCCACAACGAATCTCTGACGGACAACATAAGATTTGGAGTACGAGCCAGCAGCCTGGGAAAGGCTCAACCGTTGCCGCGTAGTGATAAAAGAAGCATAGAAGTTGGAACCTATACCTACAGTATGTTAGTGTAAACACCGTTATCCTTGAAACCATCAAATGAGCCCGTCAAAATGAACAACTTTTTCTATGAGAACAATGCTGGGAACTCAAAAAAAAAACGTCTTCATATCCCATACAAATTGCCGATCCGGGCATCCGTATGGGTATGAAGACGGCATTTTTTTTGAGTTCCCAGCATTGTTCTCAAAGAAAAAGTTGTGAATTTTGACGGGCTCATTTGATGGTTTCAAGGATAACGGTGTTTACACTAACACACTGTATAATAAATGTTGTGTATGGCTACAATAATTAATGAGTTGACGAGGCCAGAGGACTTGCGTTTACTAGGTATTTACGGGTCTTCAACGGTCAAACCTATATGTGGCCATGGCCCATCGGCCAATGGATCAGTCAATGGATCACAGAGCAAGGGTTTGCATCAGTTCGGGAAACTTCAAGACCGTGGTACCACATCGTTCTGACAAAACGTGGACGGTGGAGCTCGCAACACTCTCTTAGCAAAATTTTGCCAAGCGCATAAAAATCTTTTCATCGAAACTAAGCTATGCTGTATTGCGACTTGCGACTTGCGAGGAATGTGTTTCGACTTTCGTGGGAACCGATAAACGCGCTTCAGAGTTCGCGCGTTCCACCGAAGCTGAGCTAAGCTGCGTTACGAGGAATGTGTTTTTGAGAACCAATAGAATTGCTCCGTTTGCATAACCTCAGAGCAAGGCTTGGATCTCAAAAAACGCTATTGGTCGTAAAGTGAATCGTTGTAGCGTGTGGCGGCCACCGGCGTCAAAAAATGTATGAAAACTACAGGAAATATGTCGGTAGCGGCGTTTTGTGGTTTGGCCGGTGACCCGTGTGCGGGAGGCGGAGCCCTTTCGCAACGCCACTTAGCTCAGCTTCGGTGAAAATGCAACCCTCTATAATTTATATGTCTAACCTCGCTGACCACCTGAGCGCAGCGAATCAAACAAACAACAAGCGATTCCTGTGTTAGGAAGGGTCCTTGCAACGCAATTTAAATCAGTTGCGATGGCATCAGACCCTCGACAACGTTTAACAGGCAGAATTTTCATACCTACCTCAAAAGTCGTTTCCATCGCAGTTTTCACTCGCCCCGCGCCCGCATACATGCTGGCTCATGTTTAGTAGACAGCCTAATATTTCGAACATTCGAGGTATGAGAATCGAGCCCTAGGTCGTATACTTGTTACTGCTGCAAATGTCAATGCGGTCAATAAATCATAATCAGCAGACGATCTGCCAACCTATGGGTGGCTATTGTAACTTTAAACAATAGAACTTATATCCGGACTTCCGTACTAATATTATGTATTAATGCCAGATCCTAGAGATACCTAGATGTGTCTATCTGTTCTGTTACCTACCTGTTTACGTTTAAGCCACTGAACCGAATTTAATGAAAATAACGATACGGTCGATACCGAAAATAATTTGGTACGAAGATACTTTGTGTCCCGGGAAAGGGCATAATATCACATTGAAAAACTTTATTGTCAGAAAAAATTTACAGTTCCCCAGCAATAAACGAATTTTGGCGCAACGGAGTTGCGGGCAGAGGCGGCGCAAGGCGTGGGCGGTGTGGGCGACCGCCCACGGCCTCGCGCCCCTTGGACTACGAGGTTTTTTTACTCAATTGAGTAACTTTTTTATGATTTATAATTATAAATCATAAAAAAAGTTTATGAATAGAAGTTTGAGTATCAAAAAAATCTTTCTCTCCAAAAATCCGTATTCTTGCGTCATCTATCAGGGGGCCTCGCAAAATATATTTCAGGGGGCCTCGCAAGATATATCTTGCCCACATAAAATTTAGGTCTTGCCCCGCCACTGGTTGCGGGCGTCATCTAGTAGGTACCTACTGATGAGAAAGCGTGATAACAGTTCTTCGCGCGGCACAAATTTGCGTCCACCAAGTTTTCAGGAAATTATAGTCTACTTCAGCGGTTCTCAAACTTTTTTTAAGGACTGATCTTTTTGACGGACCCCCAAAAAAGGAATTTGATGTCTGGGAATTAATTGTTTCCATGCTGGTGTCTGATGCTAAAAACAATTTATGTATTGCACGGCGAGCCCCTACGAGTTCATTGCGGAGCCCCAGGGCAGAGCACACTTTGAGAATAGCTGGTCTAGTTAATATAATAATTACTTGTGTAAATTAAATCCACCAAGCGGTAAAACATCTCCCACTAATTGTTTGATTAACAATAAGATTAATTGTGCCATAAAACCAAGTTTATGCTGCATTTAATTTTATTACACTTATCTGTATTTAGAATTATATTTATTTTAATATTTTCTCATGGCTTTTGTATAATGACGTGCTCCATGTCATGTCTTACTCCTATCTTTATGATCATATCAAGATTCGTCATTCGAGAATCGTACAATGATTCTGCTTTTCTAGTTTAACATTAATACAGCTTCGTCGACATAATAATATGGTTTCGGTGCTTTCGGTATAAGTAGTATAGTTTTCTCATCTGTCTATAGTTTGAAATGTCGAGTCGACAATATTGATTTTTATTCATGAATATTTATAATTTGAGACACATTTCATATTAAATTTGATAGAAAACAGACTGAATCGAATGAGGAACGAAATGCAGCTAGCACTAATGAGTAATGTTGCAGTAGAATCATTATTTTAAAAGTGTTAAATAGCAACAAGCTACGTATAATAAGGCCACCAGCTATCATTAAGTATTTAAAAACGGTTTTCATCTATCCTAATATAACAAAGGCAGCCGATCAGTCAGCAAATTGGACAGTAATTGCAGTGTTGCCACTTAATAAAGCTCAAATTGTCGGATTTTAATTAAGCCATCTATCACCGCGGTGTGACGCTCTACCGTTAAATTACTTTCAACTTGATACAGTATACCGTAAGAACGTACAATACCATTGATATTGTTATTTGACCTAGAAAAACGCATGGAAATCGCAATGGCACATTTGCATCTGTAGAAAATTCTAATCTTACGGTTTGGAGATGATGTTTTTTGTAATATAAAGTAGACGCTATGATAACGAACTACGAAGGAGTGCTGCGTGCAGCTTGACCTATCCTGCGGCAGGATTTAGGGTAAGGAGGTATGTTAAGATTAATAGAGGTTTGTATTTGATCCTACGCCCGAACAAACGGCTTGAAAATTCCTAAGGTATTTATTCTTCTCTTAAGTTCTATCACATGATGTGATATTATTCACATCTCTAGTCTCTACGGATTTATGTTAGTTTGTGGCTGTAAAATAATCCAACATTTAATCCTTCGATCGGAGATTCTCGGAAATGCCATTTGTTCTTCTCGCTGGGGTGGTTCCCGAACCGGTGGTAGGCATCAGGTAGGCAATCTGAAAAAAATTTTATTCAAATTTACTCAGAAATAAATAATTTTTTATTTTTATTTTATTTTTATTCTATTGTTGTCGCGATCACCGGTGCTCGTACGGGGTTTGATGGGTTAATGTGACTTCGAAACGGTTCATAGTACCAGCTACCAATGCAATATATATCAGTAGATTGAAACAACAAAGTCGTGTTTAATGATAACAATAATTCACAGTGTTAGGAAATCCGAAATTCTAAACACTATTAATTTCACTGTTTTGGAGTCCGCACTGGATTAAAGCAACAAGTGGTGATTACAACCCTCATGAATGAGGAGTGCGGTTAATGCTTAATATTATCTATATTCTATACTTCTATACTAATATTATAAATGCGAAAGTATCTCTGTCTGTCTGTCTCGCTTTCACGCCAAAACTACAGTACCGATTGTAATGAAATTTTGTACACAGATAGTCTAAAGCCTGAGAAAGGACATAGGCTACTTTTTAACTGGAAAAAATGGGTGTAAGGGGGTGAAAATGCGTAAATTTGTTCAAATTAAGTTAGTTCCAAAAATTCATAACAGATGGCGCTAAGAGTCGCCTACATCTCGCTATCGCTTGCTCATATGTCTTACTTTAAGAGGTGGTACGTGGTGTTTGGTTTTTCGATTCTTTCGATTGTTATACACGTTGATAAAATATAACTCACTACTCAGTACTTTATCTATGCAGTGACGTATCACGTAAGTCGTAGTGGTGGGTCGTCGACGCTTTTTCGATCAACGAAACGAGACTGTTCATCGTAAACTAGTTGAAAAAACAGTTTTTTTTTTTCGACTAGTTTACGTCTTCGACGAATAGTGTGGTGGGTCGTCGACGCTTCTTCGATCAACGAAACGAGACCGTTTATCGTTCATCGTAAACTAGTCAATGACAAAACAGATTTTTTTTCGACTAGTTTTCTTCTTCGACAAACACTGTACTAAACAATAAACTATGACAAACAAAGTAGTTTTTTGACTAAACGACTTTCAGCATTAACTGTTTTGACAAACATGTTGTCGTTTTGCACTTCGACGCGACGACTGATGACGACGAACGACGAGACGGTTTAATCTGTGAGCGGTGGAAACGCACTTCCCTACATAGTACATACTTTTTTCCAGGCTTAGGACTGGCAGGCAGGCAGATTAATTACTGAAATTTTACATTTACTTAATTAATTTAAAATATCACCACCCAGCCGTCGATCGCGTCGTCGCGTCGCGACAAACGGTCTCTGTCACACACACCGTTCCGGCATGGCAACCGTTCACGCATAAACCAGTTTATCACTAGAAGCTAGACTAGTTTACCCGTTCATGACTAATAAACAGTTTAATAAAACGGTTCGTTCATTCAACGCCCATCCCTAGTAAGTCGTAACCTTAAACCTACCAATGATAAATAGTTTATGGGTAAAGCTAAAGTTGTGTAATGGGGGAGTTGTGTAATCTAAATAAGCTTTAAAATTTGGTATAAATAAAGTTTAATTAAAAAAAACCCTTACAATCGAATATCGATTAAAAAATATCGACAATCGAAAAAAAAGAATCGATTGTTCGATTAATCGATTTCGATGTTACAACACTACTCTCCAACCGTCTTACGGTTTTTCGATCAGCACGAGAATCTGACGCGAGTTTCACAGTTTTTACCCATCCCACAAAAGTGCTCAACGCCGCTAAAGAAGTTTTCACTTCAAAAAAATATTATGTGCACACTGCACAGCTGTTTTTGGGTATTTTGATTTAAGGGGTATCAGGGTTTAAAAAAAGTTTTATTGACACCGCGCGCTATAAACTGAAGCCCACGCGGACGAAGTGTCGGGCAACAGCTAGTAATTTATGATAATTTCTTGATAATTTCTAAGTATATTGGTCGCGTTTTGTCAACAAACCCAGCCTGACGACTTACATGTTAACATAATCCGACCAAATGGCGTAGGTCCGTCAACTGCCTATGCAATTTCTTCGATGGTACATTGGTCAGGGTTGTCACAACCGGGTCAGTAGGAGCATGCAGTGGAGCGTTTAGCTGCACTGTTACAGACAGTACGGCACATGTAATCACCGGTGATCACCCCCAACACCACATTATGTCCCGCATGCTCCACATTGCTGTTAGTTACAACTTACAATCAAATTATCACTTTGATACACAGGGTGTAACAACACTAAGGCCCGTATTTTTGGTCAGTACTCAAGATGCATCTCGGTCTCAAGACACGGTTCAGGCTCTGTGATTGGTTGGCTGTCAAAATTTGGACCAATCACAGATTACACAGGCTATCGATTTTAATAGTTTTTTCAATGGCTATATATCTTAAACCCGTGCGACGCCGGGGCGGGTCGCTAGTATTGTATAAACATTTTCCTAACCGTTAAAAATGTTCAAAACGCACTTTCGCGGTTTACTCATAATTAAGATTAATTTTATAGGGCAACGTTAAATTAGTTAGAAAGTTTAAGATTACTTTTATTTTATTTAGCGTTAATTCGAGTCAGTTTACTCATTCATCTTCTTGGAATTTGAGGTATTTCACGTGGGAAATTATTTTTAAAGTTTTTGTAACATGGAACCTTCAATCTTCGCGAACCACGCAACTTTTGCAACCACGGAGCAAAAACAAAGTTTGTTTTTGCTCCGTGGTTTGCAACACAGGATAAACATAAGCCGTATAGGCCGCAGCAACGTCCATATGGGGCCGGTAGATTTCGTACATGGGGCAGCGGAAATAAAGGGCCCTAGACTCATAAAAAATATAAATTGGGCACAGTTGCAACATCGACAACAACAATCGAGGAAATCAGGCTAAAAAGACGTACCTATACTTACCTATGCCAAGAATATGCTTTGACTGGAGTTGCTGGAGTTCATCTTTTCATCAATTAGATCGACCAGTGCCACAAAGTTAACTGATCAACAAAGCTCTTGAATAGACAAACTATGGTCAATAAAACCTTAGAAAAAGATAAGAGCAGGACGTCACAGTTAATAAATTTTATTAGCTGTGTTCCTTGAAAGCAGCAACTACCACGCGTTTCGACCACTAGAGGGCACGTCTATATTTAGACAGCTCCGGCAGCTTAGAGCACCGTATCTGGAGATCACCGCTAGATAGTGATTATTTAAATTTTCGCCGTACCAGTTGTTCGTTTGTTCCGGCCTCTGGTTTTTGTCCTAATTCTTCGGGTTTGAAATTACGATTTGTTCGGTCAAAATAAGACGCGGTCGGCCGTGGTAACCGTGTGAACGACCCGTTATGTCAATATTTACCAGAATTACTCTCAAATTGTCCACCGTCAATGAGATACTCATTATTTACTACTTAGTCAATAAACAACCGTCAGAGCTACCGCCTAAAGACGAATCAAAGAGCTTAGAGCAGTTAACGCCACGCATGATAGGCCATTATGATGTTTACTCTATAGAATATAGATGGGACTTCACGATAATATTATGAACGCTATTTGGAACAGATATTCCAGTAGTTACAGATAAAATATTATTATTGTTACATCTTAAATCATAGTCATAAATAGGTGAAAAATAAAAACAGGCCTTTAGGCTGCGTTTCACCAGAGATGTGTTGCGAGGAATGTGTTTTTGAGATCCAATAGCATCGCCGCGCGGAGCGATGTCATGTCAATGAAGCGACTCTATTGGTTCTCAAAAACACATTCCTCGTAACACATCTCTGGTGGAAACACAGCCTTAGACCACTTGCATACCAACGCCTCCGTGGTCTAGTGGTTAGACTTTAGAGCGTGGCTCTCGACTCCGGAGGTCGTGGGTTCGAATCCCGCGTTGGAAACATGTTATTTCCAAGTTTGGTTAGGACAATGCAGGCTGATCACCTGATTGCCTGACAAGTAAGATGATCCATGCGTCGGATGGGCATGTAAAAAGTCGGTCCTGCGACTGATCTTTCGCCAGTCGTTTTGGTCTTCAGTCCCACTGGGCTATGAGAGTGAAAGGAATAGAAAGTGCTTTTGTGTACTGCGCACACACCTGGGCACTATAAAACTACTCCTGCGTAACAGGCCTGGTTTCAATGAAACTGGCCACCGTCACCGAAACCGGTGTGGGGAGTATTATACCTACGACCGCGACAGTTTGCCAGTAAAGCTAGAAAATCTAGATTCTAGAAATCAAACATGATTGGGATTTTATATTTTAAACTTATCGTATCGGATCAGATCTGATCGAAATTATCCTATGACACACATCAAAGGCAGTTCTGTATATATTCTGTGGTTCTGTCCCATTCAAAAACTCTAGAATCTAGATTCTAGAGTGTGTCTTTGGAGATTATCTAAGTAGATAGAACGTCTTAGAGTCTTAGATTTAATAATAATAATAATATAATATAATAATATATCTATGGACGCTTCACACCACGTCAGTCTGGCCCCGTGGTAAGTACCTGAAGGACTTGTGTTACAGGTACCAGACAACGGAAATATATTTAATACTTTTATACTATACATATATTTAAGATTTTTATTATATGATACACATATATAATACACATCCATGACCCAGGAACTTCATAAACTTTTTGTTCCGTCGGCGGGACTCGAACCCGCGAATAACAAAATAATATTCCTCGAGCTTTTCACTGTAACTCGAAGATTGTGTAACGGGCTATACCGTTTAATCAATTTGGGAGCACGCATCTGTCGCGAGCACGCGGAAGAGACAATCTCAAGATTCGCTCCGCGCCGCACCGTGCGCGTACACTAATGCTCGCAAAAAATGCGCACGCGCCGATTTCGAGCTTTCAATACTGTATTTAGAATGTCTAGCGTGTGTATGGAAACGCTTTTATATTTGCAGATTCGTAAATTGTGTGTGAAGTTTCCGAAAAGAAGAGTAAAGAAGTTGAATGAAGTTAGGAAGTGTGGGTAGATGAATATTAAATCTTAAGAAAGTGTAGAGTTAAGTATAGAGTTTAAAGGAACAGTGAGCTTCAAACTTATTAAAAGATGTGGCTGTAATATACAGATCACAGATGTTTCTCATAGACAGTGTCTTGGCTTTTGGAAAGAAATAATTCGGCAGAAAAGATTATTATTGTCTTACCTTTTAGATACAATTTTAGTTGAAATAAGTAGGTAGGTAATAATGCAAAAAGAATGTACGTTGAGGCATGTCTATTGAAAGTACGGAGACAATGAAAATAGTTTTAATCGAGTTAACTACAATGAAAGTAGTAGAAAAAGGCAACCTACTGCACAAAAAGAGTTATAAAAAGTGTGAAGGGCCTAAGGAGTGATTTGATACAAAATGAATCGACACAGAGAAAGATTAAGGGCCTGTTTCACCACTTCCTGATAAGTGCCGGATATGCTATCCAGTATCCACCACTTAACTTGACAGATAGAGTATGGAGAATCTGTCAAATAAGTTGTGACTTGTGGATACTCTAACCGGCACTTTATCAGGAAGTGGTGAAACAGGCCCTAAATTTCATATTAACCCATCAGTCGTGGCAAAACGAGACACAATAGCTTTTTCATTGTTATCGCGGCCGGATGTGGCCGCTTGGGGCTTCATGAATTAAAGGTAATCTGCACATACAATAGGCACAGGTACGTCATCATAATATGTGATTCTGTCACTTTTCAGCAAAATAAAATTCAATCAACGATTTTAATTAGTACGAAAACTTTACCCACATTCAGTAATCGCGAATTAGTTATAGATAAAGAGTCTTCCAAATTACCGTTTCCATAGCGGTGTGAAACGGTAAAACAATTTGTTTTTAATGGTGTAACAATGTTTAAATTAATATTAGCGACGCGCTCTGTTAGTCTAATAGATCAGATTTAGTCTGCGTTTAGTGCAGTCTATCTTGATAAGTTAAATATCATTTGGCGAAATTATGCATTGAGGCCATTACCACTGCAAAGTGCTTACGATTCTTTTAAATAAAATTGTTAAAACGCAGTTAAAATAGACTAGACGACATTTGTAACTTCGTTGTGCTAAAATTAGCTTGTCGCGGGGAACCGTACATTTTCCGAGACAAACTCTTTTGTCCTTTCTCAAAGTATCTCCGTAGCAAATTTTATCTCAATCAGTTTAACCTATTAAGTAAGTGTCATGGGTGATGGTCATGGGCAACAGACACACAAACACACTTTACAATATTATTTGTACTTTAGGATAATAAGGATGAAAAAACAAAATTAGTTCGACATCCGAACGTCCCACGGGAACGGCAGGAGATGGAAAAAGTTGGTTACGGCGGGCAATCACTGAGTCCTATAATTTAAACTCGCTTCATTATTACACTGCACGCTTATAAGATGTCGCACAAAAAGGACCTGACTTATAAAACCAAGAATCTTAAAAACGTACTTAAACAGCCAAACATATAGAATTTCCTTATTTTTGCTGTCGGTGAAAGGAGGGAGGGGATCTTTACATGAATGACTTACAGAAACTTTTTCATACAAGGCGCGCGTAGAACAAATAAGAAACGTTTTATTTTAAAAATATACAAACACAAGTTTGTGGACTCATTGAGTCAGTTCGTTGGTGTCGTTTCAGTGTGAACAACAAAAGATCTCAGACAACCGATTCAAGGCTCTACACGGAAAGCCAAAGCAATCCTTTCTTCCGATGACCATTCTTTCGTCGGTGCTCGATGTTCCAGCAACTTTATTAGTGCGTGATATAATATAGGATGTACGAGATAGGGCATTGATAATGATGGATCACTAACCGGGATTAAATCGAGTGCGATTTGCCGAGAAACGGGCAATTTATGTCGACGACGCGACGGGCCGTTTTTGCCGCATGCGACGAAAGCAATTTCCACAGGCAGTGGTTATTAACGTCGTATTACCATTATTAATGACGTAGTATGTAAACTTAGAAAGCGATGCGTGTTGAAAGCTAAATGGAACGAATCCTATCCTGATTTAGGTAAGTGCCCAAGAAATGGCCAAGTTCCAAAACATCGCGACGACATTAGGACCTAAAATATCATTTTAGTTACTACGGAGTAGGAAATTAATGAAAACCAGGAAGAAGAAAGCAGTGGAAGGAACCCAAGTAACAAAATCTGGTCTTGTAGTGGTTCCGGGGCCAGGACTATAACAGGCTAGTAAACGTTTATAACCACGGAAAAGGACCCATTTTATACGCGTACTTTTGCTAATAAAACACTCATAGTAGACTTGCCTAGCACTACTTAGAAAAATGATACACTTATTGTTGGACTACGCAGAATTATCTGCTCACACGAAGTCAACCATGAGCATTTAATATAAACCAGGCAGGCACGTTGGAGCAAGTTTTCTCAAGTATAGTTACACCTTTGAAACAGTCGTATAGGCCATCTTAGCCTTTACTGCGCCTATGATCTCGTTCTATACACGACTATACGTCAACTTATAAGAACTGGTCTACTACAAACCCTTTTTTTTGCGCAGGGGAAACCCTTTATGGGTGCCCCGGGTTGGGGATGTGCCTCAGTTAATCTTCTAGTTATCCTGGATCTGTCTAACACAGGACTCCCTCCACGGTCTACTACAAACCCAAACGAACTCCATGTAACCTGTTATAAGCTTGGTAGTAAAACCTGGAACCACTACCCAAGTAGCAACCAAGCGTAATGAACACCTAAAAAGCAGCCAATATAGCACTTAACGCTGTTTTACAGCTGTATAAGAACGTTGAAGAGATGTTGTAGTGTTATAATGTCGGTTTAGGAGTAATTATTCAGCTCTAGCTGTATTAAGTCTATATTAAGAAGTCAAAGTACGCTTAAAGTTCTAAATCAGTGTATCGAAACTGTCATGTACAGCTTTAAGTTTCCTGTAACGCTTTGATCCTTATTTTAGTATTAAAGCTGCATTTTGCATACCGTCACTTACTTAATACAGCTTAGAACTGTATTATGGTGGTCCTCAAATCTTATTCCTGTATTATGAAGTAGGCAAACTCTCTTCTACAGCTCTTCTTTTTATGGTGTAATTGTACACCCTTTTACAGACTAAAGCTGTATAATTTCTCTCTTTGAGAGTAATAAACAGCAATAAAAGTAAATGACGCCTATAGTACAGCCTTAATTACGTTTCCCTAAAAAGAGTTACAGGTTATGTTCGTAACACTGCTATGCAGCATTAATAGTAAATTTATTCGTTTATACAGCCCATCAACCGCTAAAAGCTGAATACTATATCCATTACCTACATAGTACAGCTATTAATGCTATAAGACCATCAAAATAGAATTTAGGCTGCTTAGCAAATTGTCGCCATTTTATCAATTACAAATCGAAGATTATAGGAACATGAGTACATAAAAATTAGACTAATGTTTTTATATTTGTCAATATTTTCAGTTTGTCCAACAACCTTCTATGCACCAACGAGGCTCTACGACCATTAATTCAAAATTTTCAAATTCTAACCTATAAAGACCATATTTAGTTGGTGCTTGCTGGCGCGTTTATTTTTTATCACAAAACATATATATAACCACAATAAATTTATTTTTGCACGATAATGCACTGTATCCTGCGCCTATCGAATCTCCTTAAACACAGCGTTTATATTATTATGTTACTTTGATCAACAGTTATTATAAACGCCATCATTAAAATATATCTTCTGTTTCGTTTTAATTCTTTTGTTACTCTGTTCAACAGAATTTTTACAGCGTAAAGCTTAACAAGTGAGTTACAATGTAGTCATTGGAGTGTACAAGTTTCTTCGTACACCATAGTGCAGCCGCAAAACAGCTATTATGCAGCCTATCATATGCTTATACAGCTACTGTACAGCCAATATAACGCAAAACGCTGTATAATTTGTGCCCATTTCAGGGGTATAAGGGCTGTATAAGCGCTTATACAGCCTTTATGCAGCCTGGAAATACAGTATAAACGAACTTTAATAAAGCTGTTATACAGCTTGTGATGCTGCTTGGGTAAGCGAGAGTTACTAGTGCTGCAAGACTATAAACTGTGCACTAATAATAGGAGAATTTTGTTACTTGGGAAGACCACTTTGTGTAGTCGATTCGAGGCCTACATTCCAGGTACTGTCTTAATTACTGTCAGCTGAGAAATATATAGTTACGAACCCAAAAAACTTCAATAGCGCGTTTCACGGTTGTGGCACTACCAAATATTTGATGATCCTCCCTCACACCAAATATAGTTCCACCTACCCGAGTACGTAATTTAGATTAACCTCTACCTCTTCGACGAATACTCACCTATATAAACATAGTCAAGGAGTGAAATTCAAATTAGGAATTTGAGTTATAATCAAACTCGAAAACTAAATAATGAGTACATTCATCACATCACATAGAAAATCATACAATAAAACACCATAATAACCAACGAAAGCCTACAAACCCGAAAATAAGCAATTTGTTTTGATAACTGAATTGGTCTTGATGGTAGACCTTCTTGTGTTTAACATAAAGTGTTTTGGTCACGACTGACCGATCATGTCTCCACCTGATGGGAAGTGCCCTCGATACCGCCGTGGACAATCGTGTTTTCTTAATAAAATAACCGCATTGACATTGCCAGCACTAACCGAGAAAATGGTCGAATTATAGAGCGATTCTGAATGAATCTCACGCTGGGTGTCAATTGTACAAACACACGATTTTTTTTCTGGGGTACGAGGATTTTTTTTGTGGCACTGACAGAATTAGTTTATCATCTTACCCTTCTTGGCTAAATTTAGGTTAGGCATTATATAAGAGGCATCGTAAACTTATACTATTCCCAAGCACTACTGGAAACGTAACTCATTATCATTGAAGATTGGATTTCTCAGAGAGATTTTCATATAATTCGTAAAATATGCTTTAGTTTGAAATCATCTAATTTACACCTTTAAGTACATCAATAAAAGTGTCTAGTCATTTGAATAGAATATAATATCATAGAGATTATCGAATGTAGAGTTATAGTGGAAAGCTGATTTCTCTCGAAGTCGTAAAAAATAGATAGGTTTTCGCAATCGCCATTATAAAGCCCGCATCAAAAAACAGTTTGCTAATTTCATATTATGAAACGTACTTTCATAATATGAAAATCGTATAGAGAGTTCAGCGTATGTGCGTATGTACGTATGCACTCTCATTGGATATTAATTCAGTTTTTTAATGAGCAAAACAATATCCATATTACTTAGTAGGCGTGTTCGGCTGTGCGTAATACATTATAACAATGCATTGATTAATTATTACGAGTATATCACTACATATTGTTATATGAAAGGTAAGCTCATGATGAGAAGAAAATAATGATGGCTTGTGTTGTAACTTGTAGAACTTATGAGAAAATGTTTAAGTTGTACTATACAGGCTGTAACAGAACCAATTAATAGTAGCTAAGGGTGTGGTTAATGGAATCAGGCGTTACTTTGCGGAAATCCATAGCTTAAAATTTAGTTTGTTATTATTTTTAGCAATATTCCGCGAAATAAACTTCCACCTTTAAGTAAATGAGTGAGTGTGTCCCTTACATAGACTTCACCGTGGAAATAGCAGCACTGAAAGAGTTTTTTTTTTTTTGTGATTTGTAAGCGCCCCAGCATCGTGAGGGGAATACATGAATAATAAAAATATTTTTCTTTCAGCGCTGCTACTTTCACAGTAAACTCTATACAAGGGTGAAGGGACACACACACGCATGCCCTATAAGTATTATCACTTAGTTTCGTTAGTAAACAATAAGTTATATTTTGCAGCTTGAATGTTTCACAAGCTAGAGTAACATCATCTGAAACCTAAGCCTTATAGAGAGTTCAAACTGATGGTTGGGTAACAAATAATATATCGCTTCGAACAACAAAGGCCGCAATTTGCAAAACAATTCCCAAATTACTTTTCAATTGAAACGATACTCTAGATTTGATGGGCCTAATTTTTCGACAATAGTTTCTAAGTCGACACCGACCGGGTCAAATCGTTATCAATATTCATCTCGGAGATGATTGACTTTCTACAACGTCGGTAATTACGCCGGGATAGATATCGAATGAAGTCTTTAGTGGTATCCGTCGATCGGATCTGAGATAGCGCCGCGACCCGCCGTCACTCGGCCGGCGCGATTTCTCCACGCGAATGTCACGGCTCCAAAAACATCGATCGAACCTATTTCCCTCCGACGGCGGCGATGTGGAGCAGTCGTGAGAACGGTAGGGTACAGGTGGTGCCCTCCCCATCGCGAGCGGACCACCAGTCTGAAGCGAGGACCGCGGCCGAGCGCGCGCGCAGTGAAAGCTCCAGCGAAGTTTCGTATATTGTTTCGTAGACGGTGCGAGTGTTTTGGAAGAGAATATTTTTTGAAAATCTTTTTTTTTTGTTGGTGCAGTATTAGTAGGGTAATCGGGGCAGATAGGTTTAACGGTAGCTAGACGTCCGTGCGCCGCAAGCATGACGAGCGCCACAGACTGCGCTCTTCTCGCACTGCTTCTGGTATGTTTTTTGGTGTTTTTTTTATGCATAACCTTTGAAGGTGCAACGGCCTATTAGTAGTAAGTTACCGGCACTTACCTTTTATTTGTTGCAGCTCTGTTATTAGCAGTAATTTAACTAAGACTTAATTTACATTTTCTGTCAGAATTACTAAAAAGATTTTTAACGTTTTGAAGAACTTTGCATCTCGAAGTTGGTAACATTCTGTAGAACTCTACATTTAACAACTCTATAGAGTATAGGCTATATACCATTATTGGTTTGTTGGTTGAAATCGGATTAGCATTAGTGCTATACAAACCTTGCTGCAGGAAAATACATACCTGCTCAGGACAAATACTCGGAGCTCGATTCAGTCAAGTTTAACTACATACCTACATTTACTAGTATCAATCTAGACCTAAATCACTCAACTTGTATCGTAAATCGTAATGTACAAACCTTTCTTCTATAAAATTGTACCTATTTACGATCGATCCAGTCAAGTTTAAGGCCGTCCCCCGAGCAAACGACCTTGGCCATACATTTGCCGCGTTGCCGAGATCGCGCCAAAACCCTATTATTTTTACTTATCTTAGTTCAAAATCGTCTTAAAAAAATTAAAACGGGGAATATGTAGTTTATGATATTGCCGATCTATTGGCGTGAGTTTCAAATAAAAGTAATTTGTAAATCCTAAGGAGATGCTGAATGTATGCTTGAATTTTAATAAATTGGTATAACTTTGGAAGCTGATATCATGAGTATAAAAAACAAAAATAGAAAATTTAAAACGGGGAAATGAATGTTGATATACTGAAGATTATTGCTGTATTTTTATTATAACTTTGTAGCTTTCAGATTATGAGTTTATATAAGGCTTTAAATACGGTCAATTACGGAATCTCCGGAGGGAATGCCCTTAACTACATACCTACACTGGCTAGTATCAACCTAAATCACTCAACTATTAATGCGTAACAGTTCTACCGTTTAGCAAGTCACCAAATTTGATAACAATTACTAGCATGTATGAAATTTTGACCATAAAATCCAGAACGACCATTAGATTCATTGTGATGTTATTGGAACCGTTTAAGATATAAAATTTCACGGTCCGCGAACCTGGAGATGCACAAAAGGCTTCGTACCCACTTTTTACTGATGTTAAATGTAATTATATCAAAAAGTGTTGAGCTTCACGCTTCTTGTGATGTAGAAAAAGTTTCGGAATCAAGGAAGTTATAAAAATGAACTATGAAGGTAGTTAGAAATTTATAAGGAAGTGATTTATATCATATTAGAATATTAAACTTAACTATTTGTAAAGATTCATTATTGTGGACAGTAAAATTCATAAAGTTTAAAAAAGCTTTACAGCTATTAAATTATCCATAGCAATCATTACCTAGCATATAACAGAACGACATTTATAGTAATTGAAAAATATTTGATTTTAACGGTAGCTACATTTAAATATTTATGTACCATTAAATATTATTATCGCCTACTACGTGGAAGTAAATTATTTCTCAACAATATTTAGTTACTGATTGCACAATTGAGAGATCATTACATAGCCTTAAAAGGTACACTACAGACAATATGAGTTCTATGGACGGACAAATAGTCAGAACTCAGACCAGTACAAATCTAATAATCTAACTCTGTATAAAAGTATCTAACATTACGAATAATGAAGTAGGTCTTGTGGTGCGATGCCACGGACCTTCGATGAAATAAAGACCAGTTAATTCATTTGGATGTTCTGCACTATAAAGTTTCCAACGCGGGAATCGAACCCACGAGTGCCCACGACCTCCGAGAGTCAAGAGGCACGCTCTAAACCACTGGATCACGGAGACATCATACATCGCTAACTACTTATTATTCTCAAAGCACAATGCATATGCCTAGCAATCATAATCACAAAGCATTATGCGATCACACTAAACCTATCAAAAGGAAAGAAAAGAGAAGTGTTTTACCAATTATTATTCTAGTCAATATAGATTATAGCACTCACAGCTCACTTGTTACTTACAAAATCTTGGGAATTTTGTCAAAATAATATGCCACAATACATTTGATTCGCCAACCACGACTAACCTACCCCATACTGTCAAAATTTGACCTAAAACAAACTATAAAGAGCATTGAAATCTCCTCTAATCTGCGCTTATTCTGACTGATTGACCACGACTCAGAGGTAATAACAGTAAAGAGGGTGATTAGCGAACAAGCGATCGTCTCGAGCGAGTAGCGCCGTTCATTAGCGCGGCGGACCGCGACCGAGCCATCACTCAGTAAGCATTGCACCACCTTCTGACGATGAAATCTTTTGATAAATTCTTCTCTTTCCATCTTCTTATCCATATTCTTCATATTATAAATGCGAAAGTGTGTCTGTCTTTCTGTCTGTTGCCTCTTCACGCCCAAACCGCTGAACCGATTTTGCTGAAAGGCATGGAGATACTTTGAGTCCCGAGAAAGGACATAGGATACTTTTTGTCCCAGAATAATGAACGGTTTCCACGCGATAAACGAGTTTTGGCGCAACGGAGTTGCGGGCGTCATCTAGTAATATTACAAAAATGTGAAAGTGTGTCTGTCTGTTTGTTACCTCTTCAAGCCTAAACCGCTGAACCGATTTTGCTGAAAGGCATGGAGATACTTTGAGTCCCGGAAAAAGACATAGGATACTTTTTATCCCGGAAAAATATACGGTTTCGGCATGCCAGTTCATGTGTCGGATCACAGATGTGAGTTACTGTGGCACATTTTAGGACATCACCCTCATGCGTCTAGCATGCGCGTACAACGAGATATCTCACTCTCGTGTATAGTTATACCAGTTATACAGTCAATATCGACATAAAGTCAAAATCATTTTTTGACATTATGTCGATAGATTTTGACGACAGATCAGACACGAGAAAAAATGTATGTCATTAAGGGTCAATAGAGATGAAGAGACAAATCGTTAAACATCGAGAAAACATGTAGACATCTCGTTTGCGCATCTGAGGCCGGCTGATCTCATCCTGATGTCTTTAAAAGCTACCAAAACGTTCATGGCAAGCTTGTGGACACTGTCAAATGTCTCCGGTAACCTCTAAACTAGGCGAAATACAATAGGAATGTGAATTAATCTTATGTTGAATTGGGCTTTGTTTATAAATCTCTCACCTTAAATACTCTTTTGTCCCTGTTAATTTTGTATGTTTACTGATGTGGAACATCATGCATACACAATACGTAGAGTTGCGTGTTTTAACAAAATCTAGGGACTGAATATTACGTAAAATATCTAAAAATACGACAAAATATTTCTGATACAGTAAATGTAAAATCTCTTCAAAGGAATAAGGAACTTATAATAACTGACCGGGGCTAAAATGGTCGCTTTGGAGAATCATAATTATTATGAATCACAATATGATTCTTTTTTTTTTAATCGCAAAATTGACACTGTCTTAGCAATTCAGATATTGTCTAAATTCGTACTAATTTGACATTCGTGAGTTTGTGAATTGATTGAGAGGAATTATTACTAAATGTGACCATTTTACCCCCGCTGTTCTCTACCTTTGCGCTCTATCTCTTTACGTTCTCCATGACGTCACAACCGACAACATTGTTTTTATCCGTATTCTGTATGCATTTATTATTAGGACGCGTTTATGGAAGCGAGACTGTTAGGTGCAGTAAACTATTGCATAAACCCATCAACATTTCTTCGCACTTGGTTATAAAACTGCTCTACAATTCAACAAGTAATATATTAGTTGTATATTAACTGTATGAATTGCTATTCACGTTTGGTATGTAAGTATTTAAATTAACTCGTTAATTTATTGAAAAATCTGAGTTTCCGAATTTAATGCATAATAGGCAAATAGTTCACTTCAGTTTAGTTAGTCTCGCTATAACTCGACAATGGCTGAACCGATTTGCCAAATTTTTGTCTTGAATTATTCGTGGAAGTCCAGGGAAGGTTGATTTACTTTAATTTTATATCCATACTTCCATACTAATATTATAAATTCGAAAGTGTGTCTGTCTGTCTGTTACCTCTTTACGCCCAAACCGCTGAACCAATTTTGCTGAAATTTGGTATGAAGATACTTTGAGTCCCGGGAAAGGACATAGGATACTTTTTATCCCGGAAAAATATACGGTTCCCGCGTGATTAACGAATTTTGGCGCAACGGAGTTGCGGGCATCATCTCGTTGGTAATAAAAGGTTCTGAAATTGAAATAATCCGCGGGCAACACCGCGGGGCACAGCTAGTTTTATATAAAAATTTCACTTTTGAAAAGTACATCTAAGCTAATCCTATATTTTACCTTGTTCACATAGATTATTTAATTAATGGCTTAATTGGTGATCGGTACTCGACAGATATTGTTCACCATTGAAATAGCGTGAGCGTGAAGGCAAAAGTCGTACTGTTTCATACGGAATATCACGTAGATCTTTTTCAGATTAAGTTTAATCCTACGCTGAATCGCGGGAACTAGGACTGATAACTGATAAGACATACGCTGATTTTATCATATTTTTTTATGGCAAATACCCTTATAGCCATGTATAGTAGAGCAGGGCATTTAGCACTGTCAACAACTGTATCACATGCCGACGACACTTGCACACTTTTCGACTTTACTACTATTGTAAGAAGGTTGACAAGTGGTGCCTGATCACCTGGTGTACCATATCCCCACTTTTCGACTTTACTACTATTGTAATAGGGTCGACAAGACACATTTGTACTGTACGTGGTGTATGGGACGTCACGGCGCACGAGCATGGGGCACTCGGAACTGTTACTCCTACTATATTCACATGTAGTAATAACGCACAAAAATTTCACGTTTGTAGGTCGACATCGAGTTAACTGTATAATATTTATACTGTATAGTACAGTTTTATACTAAATATTTTAATTAGCATGCAGATCTTACTCAGATTTTGTAGAACGTAAAATTTTGGGGGAAATGTAGAGCCAGCGACCACATAATATTGTAGAGCGAATGCTATCGCCTATCTGGAAAAAGACTATAAGACTTCTGTACAGTTTTTCAAGTTATATAATATATTATATGCTTTATTATGTGTGTTATGTGTAACACATTTTCTATTTGTAGTAGATTACATACCTACAGCGATGACAGCGGATTTTACAAATATGTATATTTGCATTTTGCTTGTTGTGATTTTGTAGGGACTTCGCTCTTAGCGAAGTTCAAAATTTCTTTTAATATTCTACTAGCTATTTGACCGAGCAAAGCTCGGTATTCGATAAAACACGTATAAAATGACATTTTCTAAAAATGATTCCTAGTTTCGTTCGTTTACGTGACAGTCAAAAGTAGCGAAAGAAAATCCACCTCTCTACCTCCCACACTCTTATCTTCATTACGCACATTTCTTTCTCAGCACGCCGCGCTGCACGTACGTTCGGGCTTTCCCCGAAAAGCGGGACTGAGCCTGTCCCGCGCGGGACATTTAGATTTGATGAAAAAATCGGGACGTCCCGCCAAAATCGAGACGTCTGGCAACGCTGCCAGTAGCCGATTCTCAGACCCACTGAATATGCATATAAAATTTGGTTAAAATCAGTAAAGCCGTTTCGGAGGAGTACGCTATCTAAGATAAAATGTTTCAGTATAGTTTACTATATTATTATGATAAAACATTTACTATTGAGTTTCGATCTTTGTCTACTCACACCTACTCACACCTAATCACATTAATCCGCACAATTTAAAACATCTAAGTGACTCACCTGAAGAATTATATTATTTGTATTTTGCACAGTATGATCTCTTTTCGGTATTTTAATTTGAAGAAAGCTAATTATCATATAATAACAATTATAATATTCTGCATTATTCTACCAATTTAGAATAACCAGACGTGTACTAACAGTTACAAGATTCGCTTTTCTGATTTTGAAATCGAAATTTTAACTCAAAATTGTTGTTATTGACCTAAATTCTAATAGAATACTATGTCGAGCGGTGTCGCATGTCTTTTGGGCATATTAATTTTTTTAAGTAAAAAAATTCTTTTTTCAGGCGCCTTTAAAAATCTGCATTAGGTTTTTCCATCACGATTTCGGCTAACTTTAAAAACCGTTAATTTGTAGCTCGCATAAAATATTTTCCGATTAAATCGTTTACTAGGTGTTGAAATAAACACCGTAGTGAATAAATCATGATAGGAATCGGCGTGAAGTTTTTAAATTCATTACCGCGTGCGTGCGCGCAGATCATAGCTTCCTCTGTAACGTTACTGTCAGATGTTCCGTTCACTGGAAACGAATTACATACAAATTCAGATACTTGGAAAATAGTATAAAATCTCTCATGCTCACATCACCAGCTCCTAATGCTAACTAGTGTGTTATAGCTGTGTTTAAAGAGGTGTATCTCTATAGACAGTTTTTAGATTTAGATTTTAACCGAATTTTTGTGTCACCATACTTCTTACATCCTTTTAGATTTAGGGCATAGGTATAATATAATCGTTGGTAAAATCTCAGAGGATACACTTAATGGCCGTTAGGGGACTCTTAAGTCTTAATGGTTGCAGGTGAAAACGAAAATTAGTTTCAGACTTCTTTAGCAGAAGATATATTTTCCACAGTTGACTAGTTAACAAGTCCCTTGTTAAACTGGAGTTTTTGGATGTAAAATAAAATTAGCAATTTAGACTTGGCGAACGGAAACTTGGGAGTTTAAAATATCAAAACTGCAAAACGGTTATCTCATAAAATGTTTAACTGTAGGCCCACCATACAAGTCACAACGCGTTCCCACCACTGTGTCCCATGTCGCTAGAATCGACAGCGGAGATTGATCTCAGGGAGCCAGAGGGACATGCTACAACTGTCTTGGGCAACGAAATTAATCAGAAGAAGATATGAGTTGTTGTAGAGTATTCTCATTTAATCTCAAACGCGTTCTGAATGGTCATGAAGGTGATTTTTGTTCAATGACTATAATAAATGACACTTTACTGATAGTATCCAGACTGGATCGCAGCTGTATTAGGCTGCGTTTCTACCGGAGATGAGCTATCAGCAAAGCTGCGTTGCGAGGAATGTGTTTTATAAGAACCAATAGAATCGTTGCGCTGAATGTTGTCAGGCAAATGAAGCATTTCTATTGGTTCTTAAAAACACATTCCTCGCATCGCAGCTTAGCTCAGCTCCGGTGGAAACACAGCCTAAGGGCCGCGCTACACCGGAATGGCAGCGGCGCGGCGAGCACTGTCAGTGTCATAATAATATGATTGTAAACTTTATCTTCATTATTGTAATACATAGTATCGCTTGAGAAATCTAGCGGCCGCCCGTGGTCGCCGGCAGCCGTAGATTTCTCAAGCGATACTATGTATTACAATAATAAAGATAAAGTTTAAAAGCATATGACACTGAAAGTGCTCGCCGCGCCGCTGCCATTCCGGTGTGGCGCGGCCCTTAATGTTGGATTAAGGCCCTATAGACCCAATTTTACATGACTTTGAATCAATAATAAACAAACAAATAGTGACTTTTAAAAGCCAAAAAAAATACACATTGTTGTTTACTTAATGTACTTTGACAATTTGTGGTTCGAAACATAATATTGAAAACTTCACTCGATCAAAAATAACTCCGAAGAGGAGGCTAAATTCGAATGTTTTGTGATATTTTTCTTATTTATCATGAAGCCTATGATAGTTTTACTTTCAAAAATCATATCTACGAAAAGCTCATAACTTAAAGAAGAATAATTTGTGGTTACATTTTGCATGTTGGTTTAATTATCAAAGAAAAAAGGTTTTTTTCTCCTCTTTCGCCCTATCAAGTACGCGGCGAGCGTCGTAACCGCCACTGTACAAGGCGCGCTGATATGAATGTTATTTTCGGGTCTATAGGGCCTTAAAACAGCAGAATGACGGAACAGATAACAGTACTCGAACGCGCGATGACATTATTCACAGACCTTATTGTGAGACGCAGAATTATATATTTGCAATAAATGATTTGTGCCAGATACAATGTAGACTCCACGAGAAAGTGTTATTTGGACCAAAACAGACTGATAGAAGATACAGTTCCCATTAAATATCGATTAATGTTCATCATGAAACTCTTTGTAAGTGAAAATATAGTTAGTGAAACGAAAATCATATTTTTAGAGTACGTAGGTAGCATCAAAGAAATTGATTCAAAGGAAGATAGGTAACCTTACGTTTTGGTCGTATATTATATCAAATGTTAATCGTGATCTGACGACTAGGTTAAACTAGGTTTGACATAGTCCGATCGAATAATTTAGGTCCGTCCGTACTCCGGAAGTACCTACTTGCTTATTGCTTATTAAGCTTGTTAAAAGCATCTACTCCGCAAAAAACAATAAGTTTCATACTAGATCTCGGTCGAGTATGAGATTTATTAATTTTAAGGGTTAAAAATGCATAGTAGGGTATTGACTCTACTATGCATTTTCAACCCTTCAAATTTTCTTTCCAGATTTATTATTTACCTAACCCTTTATCCATCGTAACTAATATTTTAACGAACTTGCTAACGCAGTTCAAGTCTACTTACTATTCGTAGGATTAAGTACAAAGCACTAAGATAACTAACTCGCACTTGTCCGCGAGACGGTCGTAAAGCGATAATATAATAAGTTTTAATTACTACTATGTTATGGTAACCCACAATTACCGAGATACCATCTTACCGAGTGTGGGACGAAACAGTAAGGAAGTGAAATTTATTTGCCGCTTCTACAATGTAAGTACAGTAAGGTATCCTATCTTATCTTTTTGGGAAGAGATTTTTGTGACAAAATAAATGTGCGGCACTTTAAGAGGCTCTTTCCCGACTTATTTGTGCTCAGCTTCTGAGAATTTTTGAGGAGTTTATCTTTTTATAGCAT
Organism: Polyommatus iphigenia; assembly: GCA_963422495.1. NCBI lineage: Eukaryota > Metazoa > Arthropoda > Insecta > Lepidoptera > Lycaenidae > Polyommatus > Polyommatus iphigenia. Next base: position 38,773,397 of record OY730180.1, read on the forward strand.
TCTTGATTGGTTCCATGTTTGACGTTAGCCAATCTAAGGCGCTAAACAATAGATAAACTGAGGGCCTAGACAAGTAGCAAGCGATTATCGTAAACGCCAACAAAATTTATGGGATTTGACATTAGTATTCGCTAGCGAAGAGACGACATGTCAAATCGCATACATTTTGTTGGCGTTTACAGTTCGACAAGTAAAGGAGAACTGTCAAAAATGACGTTTTTGTATGATAGAAGCGTTAGTTCCTTTTCTCACCACGTTCATATACAGCCTTGTCGAACTGTACGATAATAATCGCTTGATACTTGTCTAGTAGGGCTGGAGTTTAGAGTGGTCAATAAACTTCAGAACAAGGATTTTTTTTTGTCTAATCAAGACTCAAGTGCGTATTTGTATTATATCTATACAGTTAATAATAAGAAATTACCACCTTATTCAAGGTTGTCTGGAAAAAACCGCTTTCAGCGGTAAGACCGCCTGTTTGTAAGTTTGTACAAATAAATCATTTTCTATACATCTACCTTAAGGGCCTGTTTCACCACTTCCTGATAAAGTGCCGGATAGGCTATCCAGCACTTAACAGGAAGTAGTGAAACAGGCCCTGATTCCGGTAAATTCTCCGTAGTTCATGCAAATCTAGGAGCTTGTGCTTACTCGTATTTCTCGCTTGTACTGCTTTCTAGTTGCTTGTATCTTAATAATATCTAAGGACAGGCCGCACGAGTAGTAAATATATCATGAGGAGAAACGCCAACATGATATACTGGGGTAGTAACACTTATATGCAGTTATAACCCGCTACATTGGGGCCGTAAGCACATAATTTCTAATGCTACTTTTACTATGTCCGACTTACAATTCACGGAATAATTTTGTGTAGTTGAATGGCTAACTTCTGTTTTTAATACACAGGCAAACTTATTTTTAAGATAAACTAGATGATGCCCGCAACTCCGTTGCGCCAAAACTCGTTTATCGCGCAAGAACCGTACTTTTTCCGGGGTAAAAAGTATCCTGTGTCCTTTCCCGGGACGTATGTATCTCTATACCAAATTTCAGAAAAATCAGTTCAGCCGTTTGGGCGTGACGATGTAACAGACAGACAAACAGACAGACAAACAGACAGACAAACAGACAGACAGACGGACAGACAGACACACTTTCGCATTTATAATATTAGTATGGATATACGTAGTACCTTTAAATTACGTACGAAAGTGAGAAAATGGTTGTAAAATTGAAAATAAAATCATGTAGGGTTCCGAGTTTCTAAAACCATACCTAAAAAGTAAAAAATCTATAATTTTCCTTTATCAATTTCACAGTTATGAAATTTTCTCTACTTACGAATTTTTTGTTTAAATTACAGCCGAACAAAAATTTTAGAAAATAGTCTTGTTAAAAGTATTTTAATTAAGAACTTCGAATCAGAGCGCAACTGCGGTAGGAGCGTTACTGCTCGAATTTACATACATTCGGTAACGGAATTAAATTGCGTTTAACCGTTCAGTTACCGCTGAATTCCTTTGAACCTTATGTTGTTGGCGTAAGGGTCTAGACAGGGGTAAAATAACTGTGAACGAACTACCGAAAACGGAGTAATTCCTACTAGTAACTAGATACTTTGCAAGAATGACTTGGAATAACTTTTCCACGAAATCTAATCGATTCGTGTAGCAAAGTCACGAGTTTTCATGGATCATAATAATTTCTAGGATTTCTTTTTATCACTTCGGTCTTAGGTAAATATTATAATACAGATTACAGTGATTACCTTTTTAATGAGCTATATAGTCCCATCTTGGGAAGTTTTTGACAAAGTATAAGTAATAGGTATATATATTATAAAACAAAGTCGCTTTTTTTCCCTCATGTCCCTTTGTTCCCTTTAATCTTTAAAACTACGCAACGGATTTTGATGATTCTTTTAGTGTTAGATAGCCCATTTATCGAGGAAGGCTATAGGCTATATTTTATCACGCTAAGATTAATAGGAGAATGTGGAAAAAACGGGGGAAATTATTTGAAAGGGCTTATCTCGCGAACTACTGGAGCAATTTTTAAGTTATTTGGCACATATAAGAAGTAGACCACGTGAAGGATCATAAGCTATCGATTTAAATAATTTTTTCAGTGGCTATATATTTTATACCCGTGCGACGCCGGGGCGGGTCGCTAGTAATTTATAAAGTAAAACAATTTTGGTTTGTTCCAAATTCGCACTCGCAACACCTTTTAGCATTTTTCTCTATCTCTTTCGCATAAAATAAGGTAGATAGGTGTACAGTCTTGAAAATCTCTTCACCAAGACTAAACGTATGGTAAGCCTTCCTAACGTTCAAATATTTAAATAAGTAATGTTTTAACCAACTTAAAAAAAAGGAGATTATCGATTCGACCCGTATGTATGTAGCATTTTCAGAACTGCCTGGAATCTAAATATGTACTTATTTCGGCCACGAACTTATTAAGTACATTATTTTTGTGTACGTATTTGACAGTTGTTAGTACTAAAGTACCACATTAACCTCAGCCGTAACCGCTTAACCCAGAGGTTAAGTGTCAGTCGGTTAAGTTAAACGACTGCTAACCGCATCGTTTAACTAATATCGTGTCAGCGTTACTGAAACTATCGCTTTTTATTGCTGCAGAAAAAGTAAAGAAATCTTACTAGTAGATACTGTCACAAATGTTGAGTGGATATACCTATTAGTTGGATAAATTATGTTATGCGCCCTATAATGGACAAATGAGGGCGATCACGACAGTGTAGAGGGGCATATTTTTACCTATGATTGCCCCATGATTGCCCATAATCGTCGCCGATTGTGCATGGCGCATGCTATACCTAGGTAGCTTCGCTCTGATGGTGGCAACTGGCAACTGGCAATTATGGTTATCCACAGTGATACAACGTCTTTACTTTTGTCAAAAGTTTTGACTTTAGCTACTAGTACATAGCTTAGTAGGCTCATAAGTCATAATATCATCTGGACTCTAGAGTTACCTTGGAGTCAATGTTTGTCGAGATTTTAACTATTTATAAAAGTGATTAATTATTTCATATTAGGTACATTCTGATAAGATTATTCTCCGGCACTTATTTTATATTGTAAAGAAAAGTAGAATCCCTTACACTTCCCGTTTTCATAGTTGATCTTACAAATGAAAGAAGAAAAATTGCGCGGGTTACTTTTTTGTTATAATTCTATCGTCATAGAGAACCTTGCGGCAAAAAGCAACATTTGATTGGTCACGTACAGCCACGATGGCTAAATTAAATTAGAAATGTAAGTAAAAACCTAAATCTCAATAATGGGAGTAATCTCAATATTATTATTATAATAAAAGCGACTTGCGGTTTTAATATTTGGAATCATAATAAGTATATTTTACTACATTGAGTCTTTGAGATGGTGAAAATTGATGATTCAACCATGGTCCTCAATAATCTATACTTATTATAAAACAAAGTCACTTTTTTTTCCCTCATGTCCCTTTGTTCCCTTTAATCTTCAAAACTACGCAACGGATTTTGATGATTCTTTCAGTGGTAGATAGCCCATTTATCGAGGAAGGTTATAGGCTATATTTTATGTCGCTAAGATTAATAGAAGCGAAGAAATAGAGGAAAATGTGGAAAAAACGGGGAAAATGATTTGAAAGGGCTAACTTGAACGCGCTAATCTCAGGAACTACTGGTCCGATTTGAAAAATTATTTCAGTCTTTGATAGCCCATTTATTGAGGAAGGCTATAGGCTATATTTTATCACGCTAAGACTAATAGGAGAATGTGAAAAAAACGGGGGAAATTATTTAAAAGGGTTTATCTCGCGAACTACTGGAGCAATTTTTATGTTATTTGGCACAGATAAGAAGTAGATCACATGAAGGATCGTGATAGGCTATCGATTTTAATCATTTTTTCAGTGGCTATATATTTTATACCTGTGCGACGCCGGGGCGGGTCGCTAGTTATTATTATAGTCAGATTAACAATATGGCTGGGCCGATTTTGGTACAATATATTGATAATGTTTTTAAGCTTTAATGCATAGCTTTTATCGCGGGCTTTGAGCGCGGAGACCGAATCAAGAAATTCTGTAACGGGAAAAACCTAACACCCTACTCCGACCGGCAACGCCGCACCGCTGCTGTGCCGGTCGGTGCGGCGCGAGACTTCGGCACGGTGTTTGTGCGCGTGACAAAATCTGGCTAAGACTGCGAATTATTATTTTTGCATAAGTTGATAAAAAATGCTATGCTTTATTATAGCTAAATAGCTTTATCGCGAGCAGTCCCCTAGTGCCAGACGTATATTGTAAGGTCCTGACTCCTGATTGCAACAGCGCATTTCAAAAAGTTACAGCTTACTATTACAGCAGTGAATTAATATAGCTTCAAACCTTGACCCGTATGTTAACAGTTAAGACAAAACACATCGTTAATCAGTGCGAACAATGAGATAATAGAACAAAGTGGTTAATTACTCGTTCATTGTTACAGGTACAACTGATCTGCGCGCAAGACTACGATGGTAAGTGCCGCACTAGCAGGAAGGTGTATCTAAAATAGGGCATGGGTGTGCCTATCGTTGCGATTTCATTGTCTGTAGCTTTGTGATTTGTCCCAACGCTTCACCTGCGTGAAATGTTATTCCTAAATCCTAATACAGTTCGACAAGGCTGTTTATGAACGTGGCGAGAAAAGGAACTAACGCTTCTATCATACAAAAACGTCATTTTTGACAGTTCTGTTTTACCAGCAGCGCCCATTGACATCATTGACATAATATTCATTTAAAGCCTTGTCGAACTGTAGACAAATATTGATCACCACATTAGGGGTGGAATTTGATGTAAAATCGGACCATAAAAGGAATGCGTGTGCGAAGTTTCAAGTTTCTGCACTGGGTTTGGAAAGGGGTTTGGCATGCGTTGGCTCTCAGTTGTAGGCAATGCTGATTTGCCTTCTATATCTAATACTATGCGTTCCATTTTGTGACCTACTTCGGAATTTGAAAGGAGAAGCAGGGCATATATATATTTTTATGAGTAAAGGCCACTTTAATTTTGCCGCCCCTATGTACCAACTCTGCCGCCATCTTAGGAGTAGGACGCTGCCGCCCCCCCTAGGACGCCATAGGACTATTCATAAATCCATAGCTGAGAAGTCTTATATTTTGGGGACTAAAGTGTACTATTTGTAAATGTGGCCTATTTTATTTACTCAAAATTTGCTGACATAGTCTAAGTGTCTAAACACACTAGGCCGAAGTTACGCGGCGTAAATTACGTCAGCGAATTCAAACGTATACAAAATACGGACGGAACGCGACGGAATAGCGTGTCGTCGGCAATTTAATCCCAATACATTGCGGGCGTAATCATGCGGAATTTACGCCGGCGTAACTTCGGCCTAGTGTGTTTAGACACTAAGAGGCGACTGTAATTTCAATTTCAGTAACGGACATCCAGTGCACGTTTTCGAGCGGGGGCTCCGGAATCCGGGATTCCGTTACGGCGTTACTCCGGAAGCCGGAGGGTTTCCGTGGCGGACCCCTGTTCGCCGACGACCGCGCCACGGACCCCATCGCGGACCCCGTGTGCCAGATACGACCCGAGGCGGAGGACCCCACCGGCCTGCTTTACAGGCTGAAGATCACTGACTTCTCCAAGTGCGGAGTGTTGAAGAGAAATGTAAGTTTCATTATTCGTTACTTACATTATTATGTATCTGTCTTGCTCTTTCCGCGTTACTATTTTCACACAACTCTATATAAGGTACATGCAGAGTGCAGACCCTTGTCATTTATGTTACAATTGTATAGGTATGCAAAGGTCTAAAATCTAAATGTTATTAGGGCCTTAAGGCCGTGTTCAGACCAAACTGACTATACGCCGCTGAATGTGAGCAGGCTCACAACGTGAAAATCATACTAAATATACGGTATCGAATGTCCGCGCCTACGTCTAGCGTAATGGCGTATTGTCCGTTAGGTGTGAACGAAAAAGTGAATATGTATGGAAATACAATAAACTGCGTAACGCTCGCTCACATTCAGCGGCGCGGTGTATAGTCAGTTTGGTGTGAACACGGCCCACTGCCGACTGGTAGTCTTCATATTGGTCACAGCCTGGTTTTGTTTATTCTTTAATAAACACTCAGGCATTTGTTAGCTTAGCCAAAATACCGGCATTACTACAGCCTGTCGGCTACCTCATCAGTCATCACCTTTACACGCTAGGATTGTCTGATTACAGGCATTGTGGCTAAACGTCATATTTAACGCGTAGTCCAAGCCGTTATAATAACCGCGTACGTAAGGCGATGACTTACAGTATCGAGGTGAAAACTAAACCGTACGCCACTGTAATTTGCCTCGTTCTGTCATTAGTATGTCATACAACATATTATATCGATCGTCATTGTGCCAGTTCTGACGTCTTGTTCAGTAATGATTGTTCCGATATAGTTTAGATGTTCTGTTATTCGCGTCGTTAGCGCTCAGCCTATTTCAATGACGCGCAGAAACTGCTGTGTTGCGCCAACTCTTATTTCGATTTTTACGTACTTGACGTACTTCTAATGATCGTGTCGTTATGAAAAATTGGCAGTTGTATGTATATCAAAACAATTAACAATACAGCTATATCGGTTTAAATTGCAATCTTGTGAAAATGCTAAAAAAACAGTGATGGTTGTCGGGAAAAAACCGTTTTAAAGCCCGGAAAGGCCCGGTCGCCATTTGCATTTTTTAAATTTCTTTTTTTTTTTAATTTGTGGTTATTTCTTTTGTTTTTGCCACTTAAGTGCGTTTGGTTCTACGTAGCTTAGGTACCATACAGGAAATTGATTCCTAGGCAGTTGACGCACCTAGGTACTTCATTTGGTCAGCTTATGTCAATTCTATGTTTGCTGCAGTGATCGGTCGGATGGATTAATATTACTTACAACTTCCCTGATAGTACCAATTAAGGATTTATTATTATTCAACTTCCTCCAGGGTTTCGTCCACGTCCGCATCTGGTTCCCGCAGTTCCCTGGCGTGGTGATGCAGTCTGACCAGGAGTTGATCATCATGTGCAAGCCGCCGGAACCCACCATCATTGAGAACAAGGCAGCCGGCTTCGCGGGCAGCTTGTGAGTCAAATTTTCTATGCACGAGTATAATTGGAATACGGTGAAGATTAATGACACGCTTTCGCGTTCTGCTATATCCAAATCAAGAAAATAAACAGTAAAAAAAGTCGTATTGCACACTATTTGTTATCTATGTTATTTCTTGGTTTTCTTTGGTGGTCTTTAAAATAAGTTAATTTGTATGTCAGCACTACCGATTATCCTAAATTGCAATTACTGAGTCCCACCTAGGAAGGCACTTAAAACAATCTTGGATTAGGTTAATCGAGGATTCAATATTATATTGGTTCTTCGTATTTATAACAATGAAGGCTAGATACTTAACAAATTATTAGCATAATAAATCAGACTGGCGCAAGAACGTCTCAATAAATAAGGCTGAAAATCGACTCTACATCGATGGGATAAAGTTTTAAAGTAATACCATGGCCGCATCTTTACAAAGTTGCAAAGAAACTGAGCAAGTGGTTCTTAATACGATTTTATAAACCCTTATTTTATTTTTGGTACCAAAATTTTAAAACACCACCAAGTCTTTACAAACTTACATAAACTCTTCAATGTGAAATCTCCAGCTAATGTAGGCCTAGGAAAATGGTCGTGTTCGATATCCATTAGCGTCATAGATATTTTCATTGAATATCCGAGTTCCTAGATTGTCTATTTAATGGATTTACATAGAAATAGCCGCGGAGAAAGCTCGCACAAGTGGGTGAGGCGAAAACGCAGTCACATTAATACCGCGGTCGTTGGGGATAAGGAGCAACGGTACCGCCTTAAACGGCCATTATTGTACTAAACTACTAAAGGAACCCATTTGGACAGGGTAATTGAGTAAATTAAAAACTAGATTAAGGTTAATAGAGATGATAAAATCATTTTTGAGTGTTTTCCGTGAGTACGAATAATGTAAGCATCTGTAACGAGGTTCACAATATGTACCTACTTTTATAAATGTATCTCTCTTTTTTCTCGTACCTTTTCACGCATAAACCACTGAACTGATTTGTAAGAAGTTTGTCACTTTGAGTCCCGGGAAAAACATTTTTGTAAAGTGTACGCTTAGCGCGAGTTTACTGATCTCAAGTACACAATACGGAAGCTCGTACGGTGAAGGAAAACATCGTGAGGAAACCCGCACATGGTTGGTCCCAGAGACATACTATTGACCAGTTCTTTCCTCTGGACTAGGCTGACTATGTAGCGAGAATGCCGTATGCGCTTGGGCAACCATACGGACATTTAAAAATCTTGTCCCAGGCACTACAGTATTTGAAGAGTGGTTACTTCGCCCTGAAAATACTGTTTAAATCATCCACAATGGATGCAAAGGCTAGTTTTTTTTAGCGCGAGATAAACAAATTTGGGGCAACTATAATTATTATTTTAATATGGACCAATTTGATATGGAACATATAGGGTAAATGACTAGTAGATTGGACAGTACCAGTCATTGGACAAAGCACAAAAATACAATATTTATTAAGGTCGCTTTAAAAACTGCCTGTTTTTAAAGTAAAAGAACGCCTGATTTTAAAGAAAAACAGGTAGTTTTTAAAGCAACCTTAATAAATATTATAGTGTTTTTGTGCTCTGTCCAATGACTAGTACTGTCCAATCATTAGTCATGTTCACCCTAGCCCCAATTTGCATCTTTTATATAATTTTCAATTTGATTAACTCACTCACCGTTTCAGCCCCCACGGCGCGCGAGTTTCCGGCGTGGTGGAGGAGACCCCAGGACGGCTGGAGTACGAGGTGGCCCTGTACAAGGAGGCGCCGCCGGTGTCCCGACACTCCAACCACTCTGTCGACATGCCCGTTGACCAGGTAATGAGGGATTCTTTGGAAACGGCGATATAGCGATCACTGATCAAGATAATATAGCGCACAGTCGATGCTTAAGTCGAGGTTATCTTTCCATCGACTTATTCCAATTTACGATCTTTGCTTCTGATTTTAGTCATGATTAATGGTTAGGTACGTGTAGATAGAGTTAGGAAACAATACTACATTATATTAATCTTTTACATATTTACGCTTTAACCGCTAAACCGAATCCTTTACCGACATCTAAAAGTAGCTTTAATCGAAGAAAGATGAACAGTTTTCACGCGATTAACGAATTTCTGCGCAACGAGTTCGTGATGTACCTTCATAATTATTATGTTAATTATATGTAAATAGACTAGATTTTAAGACTTTACGACTCTTGTAAACGTGCACAAAGACAAAATCTCCTCCTGCAGGCTTAACATGGCCACCATATTAAGAGTTATTCTTACGGTATAGTAGACAAATTAATGGATTAACAGATTTCATAGTAGACAAATTCATGGATGAACAGAGGAAATCTGTCAGTTTGTTCGTAAAAACTGTCAGCGTTTCTATTCTTTCGTATTTCTACTGTGGCCATGCTTAGCCTGCTGGGCTCGGGAGCCTTCATTTACCAAAACAGTTAATTTGATCGCGATGAAGCGACGAAGCGATAAGCCCACTTCGGAAGCGATGAAGCGATAGAAAGGTTAGAGTTCAGTAAATTAGGACGTTTACGTGACTCTACCGTTACACGTTTGGCGTATTTCTTCCTATTGCTTTCGTCGAAATGTACGTTTAACCTACGACCGTAAAAATGAGGTCTACTCGGAAATCGGAATGTTGTGAGAAAGTCTACTGCTTTTATAAATTTCCTAATTATTGATAGTGTACTGTGTACAATGTACCATCGAGGAAATTGATTCCTATGCATTTGAGAGACCAACGTCATTTGGTCGATCATGTCAATTCAATGTTAATTGTGATCTGTCGGCTGGGTTTGACGTAATGCGACCAAACTACGTAGGTCCCCCATCTGCATAGGAATCAACTTCTCTGATAGTACATAGGCTCACGATTGATGAGGCGGATTTTTCCAAAATTTCAAACACTCCGTTTGCTAAATCATCGTTTTCGCGTAGGTTTTCGCTATATTATTTAGTTTTACTACTAACTGAATTTCTGTCTTTGCATATTAGCCATTTTAGACAGTATACTGTATACCCTACTATTCTCGTAGCTTTGCAGAGAGGTTTGATATTTTTTGCATTGACGACTTACTGTATTTGCCGCAAACTTTAATCGCCAACCATAACCACTGCTCAGTTCAGTATCTTTTGCTGTATGTAACTACTTATCTACTAGTAGAGATAGGTAAGCCTATTTTATTCCCGTTCGAAAGTGAAACCGATAGAAGCATTTCCTTTGCGAATGTAGGTTAGGTTTTAGCGGTTAGTTGTTTAGTAGTTAGTAGCTATAATGCCTATTGTCGACGAGCAAACTTATCGAGGGAAATGTGAAAGTTCTATAAAGTTGGTAGTGGATAAGCAGAAATTGAAACATATAGGTACGAGTATTACTTATTTCGAATTTACATCTATTAAGTACAAAATAGATACAGATTCAGATACATAGTTATCAAATAATAAATTTTGCTCCCGAGTTCAAAAATTTTTTGAAAAATGTTCAAATACCTGGGAGACTGGAGTCTTAACAACTCAATAAGAGTTATTCCTTCATTTACGTACGGAACTGTAATAAACTAGTAACTTATTTTATTAATTTATTTATTTTAAAAGGACACCAGCAGTACATTACATTAATCTTTTGTTCCTATCTAAATTCTAGATATATAGCAAAATAGTCAGTTAGTTTGAAGATTTTTATCAAATAATTATTGGTCGTAGGTTCACTTATATCTTGTTATTATCTGCACTTAAATTCCAGCGATAATCGCCAGGTGCGCTTCAAGCTATCATTAGGATCACTAGTTCTAGGGCAACAGATAAACAAGCGCCTAGCCCCTAGGTATAGTGACTAGAACATAGATTCTAGATGTAAGATGCAGCCGACATAATAATATTACATAGCTAATAAAGTGAAGTTATTATTGTTATTGATTTAACCATATATTTTTTAATCAACTTTAGTAACTTTTAGACTGGAATATAGGCCGGTCTTTTGTACTTAGAAAGAGCCATAGAGCTATAGGAACTTCAAAAACTTACTATAATATACGTCATGTTATGTAAATGTGACAATGTGTTACTGCAGGCGGTGCCAATCGGAACCAAGCTACAGCTGCGCGCGCGCATCAACCCCGACTCCGCGTGGAGACACATCAAACTGCTGGAGGTGGCTGTCTCGCCGGATCCCGACAGACCGCACGCGTCTGGTTCCGTGCTCCTCGTCAAAGATGGGTATGTACTGACTACTGTCCACAAGAAGTACCGATGTTTCCCTACCCTGACAGACTATTAGTTTGTCAGTGTAGGGAACTACGGGAAGTGTCATCCCGTTTAGGTCAAAGACAAAGATCTCATCAATTGTCTGCCTTTACTTCATGTCCTACACAACTGATAATTGTAGACGTCACATTTTTAATAGCAATTTTTTATCTGACATCTAATAGTGGTGGAAAAATAGCAGGGGACATGGGACCATGACATGCGCACATATCAGTTTTTCAGTTAAGACTTCAGCAACCAAGATATAAAAGTCTATAAACATAGACCTCACAGTACACTATTATGTATGTAGACTACATACAATAATTCTAACATTTCAGTTGCCGAAATCGCGACTTCGCCTCAATAATCCCCCACCAGCCCGCGAGGTACAGGGAGAGACATAACGAGGTGTTCCTAGACTTCGAAGCCTTTCTACTGGCGTCGATGAAGGAACGGTCTACTCTGTGGATTCACTCGCAGATCAAAGCCTGCATGGACGCCGCTGACTGCCAACCAGACTACTGCTTGGACTTGTTCGAGCCTTCAGGTACGGAAATCTATTGATTATAAAGTAGGTACGCAAAAAACACTTGCAGCAAACGAAGAAATAAATAGGTGTAGATGTTACGGGTGTATCCAATGACTGCAGATCCAGTTGTTGAACAAATGCTGACTGCTGGAAAAGCTTACAAAAAGTCTTCATGGTTATTCCGGTGACCAGCTATAACGAAAATCCTAGAAATCCTATAAAATGCCCGAAAACTAAACCCGATAATCAAACAATAATTGAAAATTCACAGGTCATGGACGGCGAAGGCGGTCGGTACCTCACAGTGACCAAAATCTGACCAGCTACTCCCTGGTCGCGGACAACGGCTCCACTCCGTTCACGCGGTTCAAGGAAAACCTGGAGTACAGTGTAGTGATGCCGGGAGAGCTGTTCTACAGGACGCCGATAGAGGGCACCTGCGCCACCTCCATGATGGTCGCGGTCGCACTTGGCGCACTCCTGTTCATGTCTGCGCTCCTGGTAATTGTCTTAATCTTACACCCAAAAGTAGCACTTATTGAGCCTAATTTGAAGTCCCATTTCCTTTCCAACCATTGTTAGTTAATGCTAATACCTATAGCTTTTTAACCAACTTCCAAAAAAGGAACTATACCACTTATTTTGTGCTTTGTCATCATAGGTTTAGGTTACTGAAATCTTTGTTAGTAAATAAGATGAAGATTTTCTATTTTTAATGAAGAATCAATGTTTGTTTATACAGGGTGCAATTAAACCTTCCTGCCAAATTTTTTCCAGGGTTTAGGTCTGTATCATTAAGAGAGTCCATTTAGTTAACTAAAAAAAATTGGGTGTTATTTTTTTTTCAATGACATATTTTATTCCATTTAAAATCCTTGCAGAATGGTCACTCGCGGCGCGGGGGAATGAGAGGGGGTGACGCGGGATGAGGCGCGCGCGCGGGGTCACGTCACGCGCGGCCGACGCATTGTGTCCATTAATTGTAGTGTTTTTTAGGATAACTTTCGGAAGCTATTTCTCAACATGAAAAAATACATGTATTTTTATTTTTAACAAGGATCAATATATCAAAATTTGGCAGGAAGGTTTAATTGCACCCTGTATGTATAGTTTTATGCTGAAATTATTGGATAATTCAATTTTCAGATGTGCTACCTCGCAACAAAACTAAATTCAACATTGCTGAAAAACAGCAGCCTGCAGGGACCAACGGGGAAAGGATTTGAACAGATTTTGCGAGAGCTTGCCCACCACAACCTACCAGAAACCGGCTACGCTGGCCGCCCTACAGTGCAGTGACACACAGACAGATAGGACAATTCTTGTGTACTTGTTAATTTATTTATGTAGCTGTTTATTGTACCTATAGTTAGGAAATAGTTTAAAATTAAGTTTGACCGAATTCTTGGGCAATGTTAATTCATATTATAATTTAAAAGCCAGTACTCTTACCTATAATAATGTAACCAGACAATAACATTGTGAAGTTAAAAATACAAACATGTAAAAAAACATTTTGAAAATGAAGTCTGAAGTAGAATATACATTATCCTACACCTATACTTTTCCCTCCACTTAGCAATGTCTACTTGCCTTAGGTTACCTCTAGATTAAATACTACTATTTATTATTAAGATAAGGATTGATCTTATGACTGAGAAATCATAAGTTATAGTGACTTGAACATTTTTTCAGTCATGACCATCATAAGTGATAGCCAAATAATTCTTAGCATTTAGTAAGCTTTAATGTTTTACGCTCAAAGTATTGTAATTTTAAATAAACATTTTAAGAATGTATAAAAGGTGTAATTTATTTTGTGTTTGGATAAATAAAATAACATTTTGTCTGGGAACTCAAGTGCGCCTTGAGTAAAAAAAGTAATCCTGATTTAAAGGGATAAAAAAATTGCTTCTTACATAAGACAGGCAAAAAATTATTCATATTCCAAAATATTATAATCATATAAGTATTATTAAAATGTCTGTACTTATATAAATTTTATTATTTGTCACAGATTGCCTTATTATTATGAATTTATTGGGATCAACAATAACTTTTTTTGACATGTACAGTGAATTTTTGTAAACTTTTAATCAGATTTAGGGATTATATTGTAGAACTTTTTTCAATGAATACAATAAATTATTAATAATATGAAACAGGAATATTTTATACAAGACAGACAGCAATAAATTAGTTTAAAAAATGCTGTACTTAATTATTACTTAACTCATGACTGAGTTATGTGTGAGTAAATGTTGTTTTAAATTAGGTAAATTTTTTGGCACAAACTCACATTGGTTGCATTTAAGCGGTGTTGCCAGTAATTGTTTATGAGTTTCATTTGAGATCTTTTTACAGCTCCATCTTTTCTAATTCTTTCTAGCATTTCTGTAACAAAATTATTCATAAAATTAGAAGACTTATAGAAAAATAGATAATTCTATTTTGAGAAAACATATTATTATTCATAAAAGAAACCAGCACAATAAAGTAAAAAATCAAATCCTGGACTGGTTTTTTCATCAACATTGGTTCATAAACTTATTTAACAATAAAACTAAACTTAAATACAGGAAACTAGATGATGCCCGCACCTCCGTTGCGCCAAAATTCGTTTACCGCACGGGTACCATACATTTTTCCGGGACAAAAAGTATCTTATGTCCTTTCCCGGGACTCAAAATATCGCCATGCCAAATTTCAGTAAAATCGGTTCAGCAGTTTGGGTGTGAAGAGGTAACAGACAGACAGACAAGACACACCTTCACATTTATGATATTAAATAAATAAAAGAGTATGGATATGGAAGTATGGATACTAAACTTTTAGAATCTTACCTTGATATGGAATAAAAAACTTGGTGGTAAAACTGTTCCAATGTGCTTTAGTTTTAAGACAGTCTGATATCATGTCCTTGCTAATGACATGCATGTGCATAAGATGCATACTTGGCACAGCGTGAAAACCAGCGACTATATCAGCATCTTTATGCTCCTGCTTGATATCTTCCACAAAAGTTCCAAACTCTTCGAGGAGACTAAGATGGGTTTTACTTAGACTAAAAATGCTACTAATCTGCTCACGGGGCATGACCAAATAGTGCACCTTGGCTTTAGGATACTTATCCTTAATTACAACTACTCTTTCTGAGTCCTTGTAAACATATTTTGGATCTTTCATAGTATCCAAGAGGCCGAGAGACCAATGTTTTTTTGGTTGTTTAGCCAATGACGAAGATTTATTATTCGATTCACTATTTCTTTTACTCATTTCAAAAGCACTTTCAAATTGCCGAAGTATTATCAGTTATTTGAGCAAGATTTTCTGTAAATTATTTAATAAAATATATATTTTTCGAATTTCGCGGAAGAAAATAGATTTCTTTCTTTCTTTTCTTATTCTTCTTTTTTGGCAACTTGACACAAAGGATGTGTATGTTGTGCCACAGACAAGGTAAAAAGGTAAGGAATATGGCGGGAAAACCATATTCCTCCTATTATAATTTTCATCATTCATGTATCGTCAGGTCTAAAGTCTAGTCAAAGTCTAAGTAAAAGTCAATACAGTCACAGGAGTCAAGTCGGTCGATTCAGTAAAGTGGTAGACGCTTTACTGAAACTTTCGATGGAGTTTTGGAGGGAACACAAAATAGCACGTTTCTGGATATTACATCACTTTCCTACACTTGTGCATGAACACGAATATCTAATGGTTAATATTCTACCAATATTACACATTAAAAACCCAGCTAACACAATTTTAGGAAAATAATACAAAAACACAACAGCACTCTTTCACATGCCCGCCAAAACTCCGAAAATAGATTTTTTTTTGTGGACAGTTCTTTGTCTTCTTCTTTCGCGAAAATATATTGTAGTGTATAATAAAACCTTCTTCAGCATCTCTCGGTTTGTCTATTAAAGTCAAAAACTATTATTGTCATACCTTTTCTTACTGACAAATATGTGCGACAGTTTATTTGGAATAAAACCAAATATTCCTTGGTTTTGTCTTTAATTTCATAACATATATCTCCGTAGTAAATCGCCAATATCAGTAAACAGCATTGAATTATGATTGTTAAACAGGCATAATCAGACGTTTTGTAGAAATTATTACTTTATTAATAACCTACTACCTAGGACCTATACTTAATTAATAACCTAGGACCTAGGATGTAGATAGTCGACAAAATGTTTTAATAATCGTCCCATGATTGATGATTCAAGCCACAGAACGATAAAAACAGATTCAAGCCATTGGTCATGACTCATGGCCATTGTCATGGCCCACCGGCCACCGCCCGTGCGTTTTCGGCATCTGGAACTGCTCCGGGGCAGGTCGAATGGATACGGAAATAGCCGAACAAAACCAATGATCTACTAAGCACGCAAACTTAGTACCTAGGTACTCAGAGGCGGCGCAAAGCGTGGGCGATGTGGGCTACCGCCCACGGCCTCGCGGTCCAAGGGGCCTCGTGCCTCTTGGACCCCGAGGATTTTTTTTTGGGAATTAACGCGTTTTGAGACTCAACTTTTATTTATAAAAAAATGATTGTCTAAAAATAATCCATTTTGGTCTAGGGGGCCTCGCAAAATGTATCTCGCCCACATAAAATTTTGGTCTTGCCCCGCCACTGTAGGTACTAGTGTGCAATACGTATAGTTTACGCTCTTAAACACTTCGGCTATTTTCATATCCGTTCGGCCCACCCAGTCCTGCCTGCCCTGCCCCGGGGCAGTTCAGCTAGTCTCTAATTCTCTATATTCGTAGTTATAGATAGGTACGCCGTATGCCGTATTCGGCTATGTCCACATTTGTATCATTTTTGCGTCCACAGTCCACACTAGCGAACATGATACGCTTGGATGCTACGCAACGGAGATCTGATACGCGAAAATGATACAAATGTGGACAAAGCCTTACGAGTTACGATTACGAAAAAATACGGTACCGTACGGCGTACCCATGACCCATGTACGGTGTACCGTGTAAGCGTGTACCTAACCATTTCTTTTTTATAGCCTAGAAGAAGGAATGCAGTAGTGATTTGTTTTGTCACTTGTCAGTGCTCAGTAGGTTTTTTGGCGGGCATGTGAAAGAGTGCTGTTGTGTTTTTGTATTATTTTCCTAAAATTGTGTTAGCTGGGTTTTTAATGTGTAATATTGGTAGAATATTAACCATTAGATATTCGTGTCCATGCACAAGTGTAGGAAAGTGATGTAATATCCAGAAACGTGCTATTTTGTGTTCCCTCCAAAACTCCATCGAAAGTTTCAGTAAAGCGTCTACCACTTTACTGAATCGACCGACTTGACTCCTGTGACTGTATTGACTTTTACTTAGACTTTGACTAGACTTTAGACCTGACGATACATGAAAACGATGATGAAAATTATAATAGGAGGAATATGGTTTTCCCGTCATATTCCTTACCTTTTTACCTTGTCTGTGGCACAACATACACATCCTTTGTGTCAAGTTGCCAAAAAAGAAGAAAAAGAAAGAAAGAAAAGTGCTCAGTTGTCATTTGTCAATTCAAATGTCAAAATTTGTTTTCGTAAATTCGTGATGCTTGATAAATTCTCGACAATAAAATATATTACTTAAGTAATTACTCGAGTATTTTGAATTAAAAAGTAACTGTTATTATTGACTACAATCATATCTATTTATTTGGAAAGTAAGTATGTTTTTTCTGCGAGTAATATATTTTACCAAAAAAATACGTTAAAACACTCGTTGAATGACATCGTGTGTTTCACTGTTTTAATGTTCTTTTCGATCTAAATTGGATGTCTTTTCCATTAAATTAGCTTGCTACATATATTAATCTGTGCATTAAATTCAACACTAAAGTAATTAATACTATCTGTTTCTTTAAATTCTAGAATGAAAATAGCAGTAGAAGGTTGCGCTCATGGAGAGTTAGATAAGATATATGAATGCATAGAAACTTTACAAGAAAGGGAGGGAATTCAAGTTGATTTACTTATTTGCTGTGGTGACTTCCAATCTGTGAGAAACAATGATGATCTCCGGGCAATGGCAGTGCCAGAAAAATATCTAAACATTTGCACATTTTACAAGTTAGTATACTCAGATTCTTTTTATAATAAATTATTTATTATTACTCATTATGAAGACAGTACAATTGTGGGGATAATGAGTGGTGGCCACAAAGGAAGATAGTAAAATGATATAACCTATGTAACAACCCATTAATTGTTTTCTAAAAATATTACCAAATATTTCCAGATATTATAGTGGTGAGAAGGTAGCACCAGTTTTGACTATTTTTATCGGCGGAAATCATGAAGCTTCTAATTATTTACAAGAACTGCCCTATGGTGGTTGGGTGGCACCTAAAATATACTACATGGGGCGAGCTGGAGTCGTTCAGTTTGGAAATCTAAGAATTGGAGGTAAATGATATGTTTAAAAAATACTTACCACCTGTCTATTTGTGCTATAATTGAACTATTGTTATAATTGAAGATATAAGTAGATGAATAATTGGATAACTAATAACAAGTTGGAAAACTGACTTTTTTTTGTATAAATGTAGGCTTTAGGGCTGGGAAAGTGATTTGAAATCAAAAATGTGGATTCTATCTATAGCTAGATAATGAAGTAGGTAAATTATAATCTGTAGATAGTAATAATATAGTAGGTAAGCTGTTTTAAGATTTGTTCATTGATTTATGTCGTATGTTAGTTAAAGCTTCATCTACTCATGTCTACAACTAGCTGTTTCCCGCGACTTTGTCCGCGTTAACATAGTATAATAACAAAGATGGATAGTTTTCCCCTTTTTGTGGTTCCTTATACAAAGGGTAAAAACGGGACCCTATTTAAGCTAGCGTCAAACGCAAACCTCAAAAAACTCATGTTTCTAACTCAAGAAATGACGGACTTTCATTGAAACTTTGTACCCCAATTTCACCCCCTTGGGGGTAGAATTTCCAAAAACGCTGAAATACCTATCCATTCATTTTTAATCAGCAGTCCAAAAATAAACTTTCATGTTCCTAACTTAAGAAATGACGGACTTTCATTTAAACTTTCGACCCCTATTTCACCCCCTTGGGGATAGAATTTCCAAAAACGCTTAAACACGTATCCAATCATTTTTAATCAGTAGCCCAAACAAAAATTTTCAAGTTTCTAAGTTAAGAAATAACGGACTTTCATTCAAACTTTCAACCCCAATTTCACCCCCTTGGGGGTAGAATTACCAAAAACGCTTAAATACGTATCCATTCATTTTTAATCAGTAACCCAAAAATAAAGTTTCATGTTTCTAACTCAAGAAATGACGGACTTTCATTCAAATTTTCAATCCCTATTTCACCCCCTTCAGGGTAAAATTTTCGAAATTCCTTCCTTAGTGGGTGTCTACTTAATAAAACAACCCTACTCACCAAATTTCGTGGCTGTAACTTTAACAGTTTTTGCTCAGCGATGATGAATCAGTCAGTCAGTCAGTCAGTCAGTCAGTCAGTCAGGACATGTAATTTTATAAGTATAAATTACAAGAGACACCAAATTAATTGCTTAATCCTTCAGGCCCCGCGCGAGCACCAGTGATCGCGAGAACAAAAGAATACAATGGGAATTCCTTGAACCTCTGATCGAAGGATTAATTAGCTTTAACTAACTTGCTTTCTCTTTTCAGGCCTGTCAGGAATATTCAAGGGACGTGATTATTTGCAGGGCCTCTGGGAGTGTCCACCATACACCCCAAACTCATTGAGATCTGTGTATCACATCAGGTCACTGGACGTGTTCCGCCTCAGTCAGTTGAAGGATAAAATACATGTCATGCTCTCTCATGACTGGCCAAGAGGAATAACGGATTATGGCAATAAAGAGCAATTATTAAAAAGAAAACCATTTCTAAGGTATTGGTAAACATTTTTAAAAGTTTGATTTTATCAATAATAATCACATAATAATCATTTTTTCATCCATGACAGAGCTCTAATAACCCTACCTGAAATATAAAATGTTTTAATCCTTAGATCATGGAAAAACAAGACACAATAGCCTTTCTATTGTTATCGCGAGCACCGGGGCTTGATGGGTTAATAGTTTTGCCAGGATAAACAGTACTATTCGAGTTTGTTATGTTCTTTTCTTTAACAACATATTATGTTTATGTATAATATTTTCCCTTTCAACGACAAATACTGTGTGATACCATAATAACAAAATTGGTAGATAAACTTTTTTTTTTCATGTCACCTTGCTGCTATCACTACCAGCATTCAAATTATTTTAAAAAAATTACAGAGATGAAATAGAGGCAAATCAACTGGGAAGTCCACCTGCTGAGAAGCTGCTAAAGACATTGAAGCCAGACTACTGGTTTGCTGCGCATATGCACTGTCAGTTCGCAGCACTCGTCAAACACGACAATGATGAAGAAACTAAGTTTCTTGCCTTGGACAAGTGCTTGCCGAAGAGAAGGCATTTACAGATATTAGATTTACCTGAGGAATATGATGGGGACAAACTCCTCAAACATGACGCAGAATGGCTGGCAGTACTGAAGAGTACTAACCATTTGCTCAGTGTCAAAAATGTTGATTGTTATTTGCCTGGGCCGGGTGGTAATGAAAGGTAAGAAGATGACATAAACCTAGATGTACTACAGAGGAAATTGATTCATAGGCAGTTGACAGACCTACGTCATTTGGTCGGCTTATGTCAATTCAATGTTATCTGTGAACGGTCAGATGGGTTTGACGTAACACGACCAAATTACGTAGGTCCGCTATCTGCCTAGGAATCAACTTCTCTGATAGCAGTATGAAAGCAAGTAAAAAAAAAATCGATTATAAAAATGATTGTATCAATAATTATTAACCTTTGTGTAAAATTTGAACAAACAAAATTTTGTTGCAGGTATGATTTTACTCCAACAAAAGAAGAAACCAGCTACATAGAGAATTTAATGGAGAACTTAGTAATAAGTGAAGACCAGTTTGTACAAACTGCTCCTGTTTACAAACCTGGGGCTCCCAAAGGGAGACTGGGAGAGCCGATTCAGAACCCACAAACCACTCGCCTATGTGAGATACTCGGTATCGATGATCCCCTACAAGTGGTGATGGCACGCTCTGGGAAAGAACTGAGGCAGCATTGTGAAATGAAGAATGAAACCTTAGAAAGGACTCCCTTAAAGTGTTCTAAATTGTCTTTACCTGCTCCAGTGACGCCGAGTGAACCTGACAGTCACAACGAGTCTCAGGGAACGCCGACTACTCCTTACAACAGTGTTGACTCGATACTAGATACCTCGGACTGCAGCGAGCCGAGCGCTACTAAAAAGACATTCAAACGACGCAACCTAGCTCTCTATACACCGGAAAACGATAATGTTGATAATAATTCTACTTCTATGGACGATAGTCCCCGTTCAAGTAAAGTTACTTGTATTAGTTGATGATAACTAGATACTGATATTGAACTAGATAGAAATATTGCAGGACAAAATAAACGAGTAAGCAATAATTTTAGGTAAAAGTTTAGCAAATGTTTTTAAAGGTGACATTAGAAAATATTTTATTGTACTTAATGAAAATCACGAAATTATTGTAAATTAAAAAATCACAAAGATGTGTAATAATTTTAGGTGTAATATTTTTGGAAAAATTAATTTTATAGAAATTACCTATTTAAGTTACTTAAGGGGCCGGGTACCCTCGAAATTCTCATACATACGTAATTCCAAAATCATTTCTCATACGAAAATATTTAACATGTTTGAGTTGTTTTTCGGTTTAAAATAGTAATTATCTAGGTTCCTGCACAAAAATTTACTTCAAAATATTTAAACATTAAAAAAAAAATTTGTTTTTAATTTTTTTTTAGTAAATTTAGTACTTAATATTTAAACACTAAAAAATAGAGTAAAACACTAAAAAATATATAAATAAACAGTAAATTTACTACAAAATATTTAAATACTAAAAAATATTTTTTAGAGTTTAAATATTTTGTAGTAAATTAACTATTTATTTATATATTTTTTAGTGTTTTACTCTATTTTTTAGTGTTTAAATATTTAGTAGTAAATTTACTAAAAAAAATTTTAAAGCAAAAAAAATTTTGTGCTTAAATATTTTGAAGTAAATTTTTGTGCAGGAACCTAGGTAATTACTATTTTAAACTGAAAAACAACTCAACATGTTAAATATTTTCGTAGTTATGAGAAAATGATTTTGGAATTACGTATGTATGAGAAATTCCAAGTGTACCCGGCCTCTTAATGGAATCTTAGTGCTCAGTACAGTCAGTACATTCTTTAGTCTTATTAAGAATTCTTTAGTCATTCAAAACCATTTATTAAAAATATGAAGTTTATAGAATTATGTGATTATGAAATATTTTGTAATTGACTTTACACACAAATTACGATCTTATGATTACCTACACATTTTGTAGTTGCAGAAATTATTAATTATTATGGTATTGTATTTCTTTAGTTTACTCATTGGCAAATGGTGGACTTATGTTTGATGTCTGAAATTCCCTCACTAGCTACATGTCTATATGCGGAGGGAAAAATGTATGTATAAAAATTCCTACCAACCAGTAGTGACCCTTTGACACGTCGTTTGCTTCATGTCGTCCGTTAACAACCCCTTACTACAGTTATTAAAATGTTTAACAGTAATAAAATTATGTACTTACTCATGTTGAGCAATAAATGCAGAGCAATTTTAAATATTTATCGAACCCACACATGACACTACCTTTCCAAAAGAATTTTTTAAGGTGATCGCTTTCTTACCAAGCACGCCATACGCGCCGTATTTTAGAATTTGTTGCATAAATTGATGTGAAACCTCGCATATTCGTCCGCACCACCACGCATAGTTTACGAAATGCGGTGCATACGGTACTGCCGTATACTGACAAATGTGCGATCAGCTTACAAGCACTGAGGTAGTAATTACGTACGTAATACATACTATGTCAATGCTTACAAGACCTTTTGTCAAGTTGGCAGGCATCGCAATATATTTTTGATTGTTAATTTTGCTGTTATAATAATTATCAAATGCAATTTAACCAAAGGCCCAGTCTGTTTAATGTTATGATGATTATGTTATGACTTATGAAGTTAGGTATGACACTGGCTATAGTGGTTCATGTTATGTTAGCACATAACATGAACCAGTGCTATAGCACACACGTCAGCTATAATATATTGTATACCTATTTAACACTGTATTTTTTTCAGTTTTCACGAAATTTAAAGTAGTACTTACCATCAAAGAAACTGATATAATATGGGCAAATGGCGGACCTACATAAATTGGTTGGGTTATGTCAATTCAATAGTAGCCGTGGCCGTGATGTCGGGTGAGTTTAGCTGATCGCACATAATACATCCGCACCGTACGCGCCGCATTTTGTAATTTAAATTTAAATTTCGTACAACGAATAATAATTCTGGGATGCGGCGCGTACGGTGCGGACAAATAATATGCGATCACCTTTTGTCATAACGCGACTTTAAGTGGGTCCGCCATCCGCACAATATTATGAATCAATTTTTCCGATAGCACATTATAGATTACATGTGAAGGCTGAAGTTCAGATCAAAATTTATTGAAACCCGCGTTTCGCGTTTGCCTATTTACGCCGCGTGTGCACATTTCTCGCGTTTGCCAATAACGCTGCGTGTGCCTATTTTCCTTCGGCCATCGGCTCTGGCGCACCTTGACAAGTTAATTAGCGCAGCACCGCGTGAGTTGGGCGGGAAATTAGATCGCGCTAATGGCTCTAATGGAAGATTTAATAAAAACCGGCTAATTTGTGAGTTGCAGGCGCTAAAGCGGATAGTTAGGGCGGTGCTGAGATATTTTCCTCTGGACCTGCCCCCCTACCATGAGCTCTTATAGCAGTATTACTTTAATGTTACTTTCAGATTTCGCACAAACAAAAAACATAGCTATATTTATACAAATAGAGATCATTATTGTTTATACGAAATTCAAAAGAAATATTAAAGTAATACTGCTATAAGAGCTCATGGTAGTAGGCTGGTCGGTAGAAAAAGGTAAAATTTTGCAGTAAAACATGTTACGAAATTCCCTCGACAATTTTTAATGAAATGGATTAAAAAACATGAGCAGAAGAATGTAATAGTACCTACCTCTGGTTTGCCACACTTCGATTCTAATTAAAAAATCGGCCAAGTGCGTGTCGGGCCACGCGCAATACCTATAGGGTTCCGACTTCCGTAGTAGGTTCTTACCGCTATAGTTTTTGATAATTTTTGTATGATCAATGAATGTACATTTATAACGTGTTTTAACACTACTAACAACATCATCTCAGTTCCGTTCAATGGAATATTTGAACGAAAAGTTACTTTATAAGTAGGTACTTCGCCGAATACCTTTTCTTTATTTGATCGACTATTACTCAACTTTTGAAGTCTTCTTAGCCGTGATAGTTTTTAATTTTTCTTTTAAATTCATCATATTTCCTACTCCCGTGAATTTTTTCACATTTCCAGAAGCAACCGTTTAGCTGGTAGAAGGTGGGGACTGGGGACACTGGACTCAAACGATTTTTTCCACTTTAAAACTTCATATTTCACAAATGGATTCCTAAATCGGAAAATAATCTTTAAATATGTACCTACTCATAATATTAAAAAAAAAAACTATCCAACGACACCCCACACGATGCGGTGGACGCGAAAAAAAATTATTTTTTTTAGATTTTATGTACCATTTTGTCACCATCATTAATATGTGCATTCATGCCAAATTACAGCTTTGTAGGCACTAGGCCCTATATAATATAGTTTCTGAGCAAAACCACGGACAGATATATAGACGGACAGATGGACAGACAGACGGACAGACCGTAACTATATAAGGGTTCCTTGTCCAATACGGAACCCTAAAAAAAAAAACAAAAAAAAGGAGGAGGTTATATGTTCGGCTGTGTTTTTTTTTTTTTTTATTTTTATTTGTGTATGTTCAACGATTACTCCGCCGTTTGTGAACAGATTTTCAAAATTTTTCTTTTGTTGTATAGGGTTCAACCCCAATTTGGTACCATGTTCACAAAAGTGGAGACCTGATGATGGGATCCATGAGTAATCGAGGGAACTCCTCAAAATTTATATGGAAACATATAGTGATTTTGGTTTTATGTGAAGGATCCTAGGCATATGCTACCAAAAAGTAAGATTTTACACCTAGGCATGCTATGGTTCCGAAGATACTAAGAGAACTCCGGATTCCTTATAGATACAAGTTTGGGACTTTCGGCGATGTTTTAAGAACTGAAAGCATATGCTACTATGCAAATTACATTCATCATCATCATCATCATCATCATCATAATTATCACTACTATCACACGATGCATCGTTATGAGCTATGACCCTATTATTGGTACTTACTTTTCATAGTCTTTTCGATCGAGACTCGAGTTTGTCGAGTGATTTTGAAAATTATATTAATGTTGTTACAAAGTAAATGATTTAAACTTGGTGTTGCGGTTACCAAGTTGGCAATTTGATCATGGGATGTACGTAGGAAAAGTATAGTAGTTGTGATAGTTTCATACCTAAATCCTGTAGGTATATATTATACAACTGACAGCTTGTATTATGTTTACCGGTAAATAACTAAATAACTAAAAATGTTTACCGGTAAATAACTAAATAACTAAAAAGAGTGAAATCATTATTTTTAACAAAAAATTAAAACCGACTTCCAAGGTAAAAACAATCTTATATCTTTAAACGAGCAATTCTTGTATATATATAATTGGAATCTCGGAATCGGCTCCAACGATTTTCATGAAATTTAGTATATAGGGGGTTTCAGGAGCGATAAATCGATCTAGCTAGGAACCATTTTTAGAAAATATCATTTTATTCGTGTTTTATCGAATACCGAGCAAAGCTCGGTCAAATAGCTAGTAAGTAATAATATGAACTAAAAAGTATTAAATAATTCTTACTCTTTAATAGTGCCTCTTTCAGAATTCGTCTAAATCTCAACTATTTCTGTACATACTATAGTCTTCATTACTTTGAAGTCGGTACCAGTCCCAAAAGTTTCATATATTCTGACATTGACTGATTAACTCACGATTTAATTAGCTGGTACCGACTTCAAAATAATGAAGACTAGGTATAGTATGTACAGAAATAGTTGAGATTTAGACGAATTCTGTTTAACTATTTTTTAAATTATTTTTAACAAAAAATTAAAACCGACTTCCAAGGTAAAAACAATAATAACATCCTTATAATATGAGTATTAAATAATTATTCCTATCTAATAGTGCCTTTTTCCGAATTCGGCTAAAACTCAACTATTTCTGAACTCAATCTTCATCATTTTGAAGTCGGTACCAGATACAGCTGAATCTTCAGTTCTCTGACAGAATATTTGAAACTTTTGGAACTGGCACTGACTTCAAAATTATGAAGATTGAGTACAGAAATAGTTGAGTTTTAGCCGAATTCGGAAAAGGGCACTATTAGATAGGAATAATTATTTAATACTTTTTAGTTCATATTATAAGGATGTTATTATTGTTTTTACCTTGAAAGTCGGTTTTAATTTTTTGTTAAAAATAATAATTTCACTCTTTTTAGTTACCTAGTAGGTTAACCACCGCGTACCTACTATACGTAGAATAATACACCTGTATATTTTTCTGTAACGTATCTTATTACAGTCACACTTACAAAATATAATATCAGCTGCAGCCTGCTGATAATTTTAAACAATACATTTTAAAAAAATCGAAGTGAACACGTGTGACGTGCTAAGTAGCCGGTCACCGGACTAGTTTCAATAGGCTGGCACCAAAGAGAATATAATCACTACGTTTTAGCTGGCACTCGCTCGACTTGTCGCACACGCAGCGCACATATTATGTAGTACCCGGCCCGCGCCCGCGGCGTCGCACAGTGGAAAATTTGGGTCCGTATCGGATCAAAAATCTGTAACTTCAAGGTTTTTCATCGTATTGTATTGAGATTTGGCACATGTATACAGTGATATACAAAGATTTAAAAAATATTCATTTTTTGTATTTTTTTTCAATGTATACATATTTATTTTAGGTTAAAAAAAAGAAAAGAGAAAAAAAGTAATACGAGTAGTTGTAATATTATGTTTATTTTTTATAAATAAGTACTAATATGAGTAAAATTAAGAAAACTTAAACAATTACTTATCACACGAGCATAATAAAATACATAAAATTATAAAATCGTATAGTACCTATCTATACCTCACACCAAACTAATTGATCTCAGATTAGATAAATCTTATAATATTATTGGTTTTATTTACTAGGTTTTAGTTACTTATAACACACACACACACACACACACACACACACACACACACACACACACACTTTCCACATAGTCGAGTAAACTTTTTTCTTTTCGCTCTCAGAGTTTCTTAGCTCTTCAACAAGATGAGCCTCTGCATACTCACCTAAGGCCCGCAGTCCTTGCAAAAATGCGTTACAAATGCGCTCAAACCCATATTCTTCTAGTAAAAGAGTGTTTTTCCTTTTCTTTGTTGATTCTGAGGAGTCTCTATAAGCAATGCACGGTCTTCCTCGTTCACCAGAAGTTGATGGCAGTGAATGTGCTTCAGACTCCGGAAACTGTACTGAATATCCTGACTCCAGCCAGCTTGTATTATTCCGAATAAATTTGTCCTTTTTCCGTGATGCTTGAGCCCAGCGCTTATTGAAAGAAGGCATTAGGCAGAATATGTCTTTGAATGTCACCAATTACAAAACACAAGTTGTTTTCAGAAACATTTAATGTTTGCTGTAAAACTATGGACAACGATTTCAAGGTTCTGCCACGCTCGATAACGGGAATGATGAAATCGCCCTTAGTACAGTTGAAAGTTGACATTTTAATGGAAATAACCAATTTAAATAAGTGTCACAGGTCACTTAATATGAAATACACGCTGAAGTGTGCATTTTGAAGATATTTGCTTCCCCTTATATACTGTTTTTTTTAGATATGACTTTTATTTATGGTTAGACGAGTGCAAAATAGATGATAAGCTATTGCTATTAAAATATTGTGATTAAATTGTTTTTGTAAACTATGTCAGCAGTAACCGTAAAAGATACCGAATTATCTACTCCGACCTCTATCACATTTTTTCCCATAACTTCCAGGACCGCAAACTTCCGCAGCTGATTTTTTTAATTTTTCATTTATGAATAGTTAGGCTATCAAATAACACATAAAGTTGCGCGTCGGGAGACGTCGGTAAATGTGAAAACCTTCGACGAAAAAAAAGAAAAGTGAAAAATAGGGTATGTCAATTTTTAAGTACTTACTCAAAAATAAAAAGTATATTAAAAAAAGTTAATAGCTCATTATTAAGAACATAAAATATCCTTTTTAAAAATGTATAAAACCGCATGCATGTGCTGAATACTTTTTTCACAATATTCATTTGAATTATGTGTATGCGAACATTTGAATGAGCCATCCGCTACTTCAACTTACTTCAACCTATGAAAAAAAAATATTTATGCAGTTTTAGTGCAAAAAAATGTCTGATTAGGATTATTTGGTTATTAGAGTATAGAATGCAATAAAGATTTCATTCAAAATGTGATATTTTTAAAAACCATTTATGATATGCTCTTGTTCTACCATTTTCCATAGTGCGTCGCCGTGCGTAAACATCGTATTCAAGTTCTAACCGGAATGTCAGGGCATGCCGCGCTGCGAGCATTTTGAGTGTCATATGATTTTAAACTTTATCTTCATTAATGTAATACATAGTATCGCTTGAGAAAGGCGCAGGCGGCCGCGAGACTTTCCAAGTTTCTCAAGCGATAGTACTATGTATTACAATAATGAAGATAAAGATTAATATCATATTATTATGACACTGAAAATATGCTCGCCGCGCCGCTGGGTGTGATTCGGCTCATCCTTCGATCGCGGATTCTTGGAAATCCATTGTTCTGGCGGCCACATGTGGCCGTTTGGGAGTTGAAGCGTTAAATTGTTAAATTACCCAGCACGCATTGAACCTTCTAGCACGTATTCACTTAGATTTTTTTAAATGTACCTATTGTTTAAATTTTCACACCCACCATCACTCACACTACACATAATTAATATATTAATTACTTTAATCTTATGTTGTAAACCTACTTGTAAACGTTTTAATAATTTATTAAGTATCCTAGTGTCAAAGTTCTTGAGAATGTTCCCACTGGCCCCACAGGACAGGCTATGCCTAGTGTGGGGATATGTCTAATCTGAACTTGAATATTGTATTTTCCTGGAAATAAATTATTTGTATTTGTATCTACCTGATATTTGGGCCTTGTGGTATGACTCTTAAGTCTTAACAAATTGTAATAACTAATAAGATACGTAGAATATACGCAGTAATTCGACGCGTAGGGTGGTATGGTCACTACCACCGACGACCACTTATAAACTCGCGGACTATGACGGAGGTCAACTTGGAGGGTTTAGGGTTAATTAATAACAATTAGAGCTGTAGCAAACCGTATGTATTCGGTACTGAGTAACGGGTACGCCACCTAATACCGAGTAACGAAACGTTATTCACGAATGCGCTTCGTTACGGTGCGTCCACATTTGTATCATTTGCGCGATCAGCTGGCCGATTCTGTATTGTACATTTGTGAGTTAATCACTGAGTTAGTAACTAAAACGGAGGAGTGAGTAACGGGAAGTCTCAGTTTTGTATGCAAGTGAATACAAAAGTGACACTTTCCGTTGCTCACTCCTCCGTTTTAGTTACTAACTCAGTGATTAACTCACAAGTGTACGTTACAGAATCGGTGTACTGATCACCGATCAGATCTCCGCGCCGTCGCGATCATCGCGCCGTATCAAGTATGCGAATCATAGTGTGGACGCCTATTAGATCATTCTGCCGATCATGCGCATATTTGATTCGACACGTGTCAGATACGCGGTTAATAGCGATCGGGGCGTATCATGATACGCGTATCATTTTGACACGCTTCTATGATACGCGACGGAGATCGGGGATCTGATCGCGCAAATGATACAAGTGTGGACGCACCCTTACTCGCATTTTTCGTAGTTGTTATATTTTTTAATTTAATATATTTTTTTACTGAAATGTCGCGACGAGCATTTCGTTTACCAGCTGATGATAAGCGTTAACGCTTGCAGTATTCTAGGTTTAATTTAACTTTTTACAAAAAACTCAAAAAAAGATTTTATAGTCCGGGTTTGCTTAAACAATTTTTTAAATTTTCAAATTTTTCGTGATTGACTTGATTTAGATAAGACGAACAACAATAATTTCCTCTACGAAAGTGGTAGCTAACAGAGATAGAAAAGATTTAAAATTTCGTTTTGATGGTCCTAAAAATATATGGATTGTTCTTTTTGTAGGCCAATGTTACTCTTAAATTAAATAACTGTTAACCTATGAAATATACAAAAAATCGTCCAAGTGCGAGTTGGACTCGCGCACGAAGGGTTCCGTACTGTGAATTGTGATAGAGTGAAAGTAGGGAAATTATTTTATTCTAATTTTATAATTAAATATTAAAGTACAATCTATACTAATATTATAAAGAGGTAAACTTTGTTTGTTTGTTTGTTTAATTGTAATGAATAGACTCAAAAACTACTGGACCGATTTTAAAAATTCTGTCACCATTCGAAAGCTACATTATTTACGAGTAACATAGGCTACTTTTTATTTTAGAAAATATAGGGTTCCGTAAGATATTTGGGTTTTTCTGACACAAGGTGAAAAAAATCAACCAGAAAAGTTACTTATTTTGCGAACGCTGCCTAAACTATAAAAGATAGAACCATACAATGTTCTAAGTAAATGTAGATCTTATAAATATCTACAAAAATGTCCGCGACACACTATACCTATCTATGGCAAGTGAGTCACAACAACCATTTTTTTTATTTAAAAATCTTGATTTTTTTTGCACTACATTTAAGCGCATTTATTTTACCCATGCTGATAATCCTTAACAAAATACATTTTTTCATCACTAAGTACAGTTTGTGTCGATAATACTTGGTGTTTGAATGATTAAAATTGGACGTTTGGATTAGAAGTTATGGCAAAATTAAAAATTGCGATTTACGCCCGTTTCGAAGTGGGCGCCACCAAGGCGGGGGTGCGCACTAGCGAAGATTATGACCGGCCCTGCAGCTGGTGAATTAGCTCTGAATATATTATTATATACCAAGAATACCAATGATCCCTGCAGCTGATTTGCCTATACCCTGCAAAAGGCTCCAATTTCCTGTGAGACGTAGCTTTTGCGGCAGTACCGACCAATGAGGGCCACGGGTAGTAATAATGAATACTGAATAGGTACAACCGTACAAGTCAAAACTGCTGAATCGATTTTAATCATTTTTTTCAGTGACTATATTATATTTTATATCCGTGCGAAGCCGGGGCGGGTCGCTAGTATAATATATAACTCAGGATTTTGTGAAAATTTCAAGTGTCTTAGATATACATGTTGCCATTATGGATTACGAGCAAAAAGGCCAAAAAAAGAACACGTTTGTTGTATGGCAGCCCCACCTAAATATTAACTTTATTTTGTTTTTAGTATTTGTTGTTATAGTGGCACCAGAAACACACAATCTGTAAAAATTTCAGAGGTCTAGCTATAGCGGTTCTTGAGATACAGCCTGGAGACACACAGACAGACGGGCCAACATCGACGTCTCAGTAATAGGGTCCCGTTTTTAACCTTTGCGTACGGAACCCAATAATCAACAAAACTTGGTTGTTATGTATGAGGTATCAAAATTCAAAACTATCGAGTAACGAGTAACGATACAATAGTAACGAGTACGAACAGTTAAAGTAACGAATACATACGGGTACGCTTTTTAGGGTTCCGTACCCAAAGGGTAAAAACGGGACCCTATTACTGAGACTTCGATGTCTGTCCGTCTGTCTGTCTGTCTCCAGGCTGTAACTCAAGAACCGCTATAGCTAGACTTCTGAAAATTTCACAGATTATGTATATCTGGTGCCGCTATAACAACAAATACTAAAAACAAAATAAAGTTAATATTTAAGGGGGGCTCCCATACAACAAACGTAATTTTTTTGGTCTTTTTGGCTCGTAATCCATAATGGCAACATATAGACACTTGAAATTTTCACAAAATCCTCAATTATATGTGTACTTTAATATTAAATAATAAAATTAAAATAAAATAAATATTAAAGGGGGGCTCCCATACAAAAAACACAATTTTTTCCTTATTTTCGCTCTATAATGGTACGGAACCCTTCGTGCGCGAGTCCGACTCGCACTTGGCCGATTATTATTTTCGTTACTTTTACAGCTCTAATAACAATACGAGATCAATTACCACTCAATATGTTGTCAATTCAATGCTCACTGCTCACACCTAATAATACACAACAAAAATGTGTTACAACTATATACAGCGTGTCCAGTAAATAGTGCGACATACTGCAGGGGGTGATAGCTGGGATCATTAGGTACCTACCAAAAAAACACGATTTATGTTCAGCAAAATGTTACGGATTTAAAGTTATACAACATTTTTAAAAAATCTATAAATCTCTACCTTGAGACAGATTTATTAGCATATCGCCAAGAAAAAAATCCTTTTCTAGTATTTTTTTACGTCAAATTATTCCTGAATAGTTAGTCTACTTATTGATAAGTCGTTTTTTAATCAAAAACATTTATTTTTTAAGATATACTATTTTATTGTTTTAATTTTCGCAGAATGATTTTTCATCACTTAACTTTAATCTTCAGTAGTGAAAAAAAAATTTGTGTGAGCGTTTTGTACAATAAACTTAAAAAGTTGCCTGTTTAATGGTGATTTTGAAAAGGTACAATACTAGTGGATATTCATTTTTAAATTATCAAAAATATTTATTTTAACCCATCAACTCCCAAGCGGCCACATGCGGCCGCGATAACAATAGATAAAAGCTTTGTGTCTGGTTTTTCCACGATCGAGGTAAATTACATACTAATAATTAATCCACGGCCAACCAGACTGTTAATTTAGTCTCGAGGGATAATGTGATAATAATAAAAAACAGGAATTTTATAAAAAAAAAATTTATTTAAACAATAAATCACAATAAGTGCTCAAATTGCCTCCCTTGTGCCCTGATACATGCACGACATCTTTTGAGAAATGAGCTTTTGAGTCTTCTCAGGCTCATTTGGGCTATTTCTCTTGCTGCTGTGGATCGGTTTTTCATAAATTTTATCTTTGATGCAGCCCCAATAAAAAAAATCCAGGGGATTTAGGTCTGGATACCTAGGTGGCCACAATATCGGTCCCAGTCGCCCCATCCATCTGCCTGGGTAAGTTTCGTCCAAATAGGCTCTCACTTGCCGGCCATAATGAGCAGGGCATCCATCATTTTGAAGCCACATAACGTCTCTCAGCTCATTCGGAACATTTTCAAGGAGCGTGGGTAGGGTGTCTCGTAAGAACTCCAAGTAATTAGTGCTATTTAATGTAGGTGGGAGCTCAACGGGACCCACAATCTGGCCGTTAAAAATTCCACACCATAACTTTGTTTTTAATTGGTGCTGAGACCTGTCTCTTCTCTTGAGAGATACGGGTTTTCTAATTGCCAACTTTTGCAAGTTTAAGTAGCCGTTGCATGTAAGTAGGAGTTTTGATATAAAACTCCTACGTACAAGCGATAGTGCGATTCAGGAGCACCTCAGCGCCATCTGTTGAATACATCGTGTAACTAAAACTATATGAACAACATTCGGACAAGCGATAGCGCGACACAGGAGCGCCTCAGTGACATCTAGTGAAGACAATATGAAACTATTTTTTATACAATTTAAATTGGCACTAACAGTTTACCTACAAGGTAACTAAAAAGAGTGAAATTATTATTTTTAACAAAAAACGGTTGTCTGTAAAGTCGGTTTACTGACGATAGTTGAACGTGACAACGTGCCTCTTTGTCGCTCGTTCCGCGCTCTCGCTTGCACTTCAAGCCTTAAATGGAACGCCTCAGAGCGAGGTAACGCCGCATGAGTCATGTTTTTTCGTGCGTGCAGCCGGCTCCATCGAATTATAAGACGTTGTCACGTCAAAACTCATTTCCCCGACTGTACATTTCTGCTTAGCACAATTTTCCCCGACTGTACATCTCTGCTAAACAACTCATTTCCCCGACTGTATATTTCTGCTAAACAGCTCATTTCCCCGACTACATTTCTGCTTAGCACAATTTTCCCCGACTGTACATTTCTGCTAAACAACTCATTTCCCCGACTGTACATTTCTGCTTAGCACAATTTTCCCCGACTGTACATTTCTGCTAAACAACTCATTTCCCCGACTGTACATTTCTGCTTAGCACAATTTTCCCCGACTGTACATTTCTGCTAAACAACTCATTTCCCCGACTGTACATTTCTGCTTAGCACAATTTTCCCCGACTGTACGGTGCTCTGTGCGGTGTACTGACGATAGTTGAACGTGACAACGTCATAGCCTTAAATGGAACGCCTCAGAGCGAGGTAACGCCGCATATTGCGTCATGTTTTTTCGTGCGCGCAGTCGGCCATCGAGTTATAAGACGTTCTCACGTCAAAAATTAAAACCGACTTCCAAGGTAAAAACAATAATAACATCCTTATAATATGAACTAAAAAGTATTAAATATTAACTTTCCTCTCTAATAGTGGCTTTTTCCGAATTCGACTAAACCTCAACTATTTCTGTACTGAATCTTCATAATTTTGAAGTCGGTTCCAGTTCCAAAAGTTTCAAATTTTCTGTCAAAGAAATAAAGATTCAGCTATATCTGGTACCGACTTCAAAATGATGAAGATTGAGTACAGAAATAGTTGACTTTTAGCCGAATTCGGAAAAAGGCACTATTAGAGATGATGTATGTGGGTATGTGGGACTCCCTGCATAGTCTACCCACTTAAACTCCATGGTGCTCCACTCCTCGCTTAAGACGACGCCTTGATAATTTGGCTGTAGCGATGCCGATTTTTCTCAGAAATGACTTAAGCTAAGAAATTGAAGTTCATTGTCAGTATTCATCATGTCTTTGTCTTTAAATTGCCCATAGCATAACACGATTGGACAATTTTTATAGCACAGAATAATCAATCGAAAAGACCTCTGTAAAAAAAGGGATTCCTATTTTTCCAACGGAGGAGAGTGATTTAAGGTTCCAAAATTTGTACATAAATTGGTTCAAGCATGCACTTTAATTTGTGCATAGCTTATATGAAATGTATTTATGGTTTTTAAATTAAGCGACAAAAACCATTTTGTCGCTCACGCCCTTTCCATTTTTTGCTGTTCCATTGCTTGTTTTCTATGAGAGGCCGGGCCGGCCTCTCATAGAAAACAAGCAATCTAAAACATATCCAACACGGTTTCTTACTTTAACGCTGCGTCACCTTAAGGCAGAGTTGCGGGTACGATAGAACCTACCGCAACTCTACCAGACTCTACATACCCTACAGAACATTTTTGACAAATCCTCTGAGCTCGTGTAAAGTATTTTTATAACTAACCTAATTCCTGCTTCATGTATGATGTAGGTATTTCTTCATCAACTAAAGGTACGTTATCGAAGCATTCGTATTTCGTAGCTGCTCATAAAATATCATACAATTTTTAGTATAGTAGGCGCTTCATTGTCAGTTTTCCTACTTATGCATTTATACATCGTATGATGTTTAACTTTTTACATTTCAATGTGATTTAGATTTTAATAAGAATACCTACCTAAGAGTACCTATATCCATATTTTATCTTTTCTCCAGAACCATCTGAAGAAAGAATAAATTGATTGACGTCAAAGTGCTGCTGTTTACACAATTACACTATAGAGAAATAATTGCCAACTACAACAATAATAATTATCCTCTTTAGGTAGAAGCCACTGAATGATGTCCGATGACACTGGCGCGGGCGGCGAGCGGTGATAAGGCGCGGGCGCAGTGACGTCACAGCGGGCAGTCCAATGGCGGCCGGAGGCGGTCCACGCCCCGCCCACAGAGGGAAATGCTGGAAAATTACGCGCAGGTTTGCCTACCTTGTTTTTATTATGTTTTTGTACTTATACCTACCTTGTTTTTGTTTTGTTTTCTTTGATACCAAATGCTTTTTCGATATGAATAGAGTCGGTTTTCTCTACATATGCTTGGTCTTAGGTACGTAGGTAAATTTTCAAGAAAATGTATCTCGATATTGTTAAATATCAATTGTTCGCGTAAAATATACAAAACATTATTCATTGCTAGTTAGATATTTCATAAAGTAAATGCATAGAGAACACAAGCAGATATTATTATACCTATAAGGTTAAGGTTGTTAAACTAATATGTATTCTGTGGTTAAGGTATCTTAATTTCAAAGTGTCCTTAATCTACAATCGAAATATTTTAACGACCCAACTATTTTGCTAACTTCAAAATTTATCTAGAAAGCTCCCTGAATTCAGGTCACAAAGTATCCCTTTCGATTTCTACGACATTAAAAAACGATAGATAAACACAGGCGCAATGTAAACAAACGCACACAGGCGTCAGGCGCGCTCACACTATTCTCCGAGCATAAGGAACTCTTTATAGTCCGTGCGCGCGCGCCGACCGCACGCGCTTCGAACGGCTAACTATGAGCCGCTTCCCGCCAGGACCTATGAGCTGGAAGGAGAGAGGGGACAAGCTGGAGATCAACGAAGCTGTCGGCAAGCTGCTGCAGTCCTTCAACTATGACACCATCGTGCCTCAGCCTTCCAAGTAAGCTTTTGTGGTTTTTTAATGGAAAATCGGGGATTATGTTTGTGTTGAATGTTTTCAGTTTTGCGCTATTTATGATATTTCACTTTGAAAAAATTCCGAAGCTCCTGAGATTTAATTAAACTTTTTATCGATTACCTTCATACATTATTCGCTTGGACTTACCGATACAATCTACTTAATTTTACTTTTTTTTAATTTATATTTTATGAAAATCGATTTAAGTGTAACATACGGTTCATATTTAAATACATACGAAGTGAAAATCTTTTCGATGATAAGTCTATTATCAACAGACACTGAAACAATAATATGTTATCGCAGATAGCTCGATTTCTAAAGCTTTCATGCAGATCGTATGTAACTCGCAAGTATTTGGTGACGCCGTAATATTATCCTGAAGGAAATTAATATTTTCCTTTTATTTGTAATGGTTTTAACCCATCAAGCCCCATACGACCACCGGTGATCGCGACAACAATAGAGTACAATAGCATTTCCAAGAATCCCCGATCGAAGTAAATGTTAGGTTAATTAAAAGCAAATAAACTTAATCCGATTGATTAGTTTGTAACAAAGTTAAAACAGAAATTGGTTTTCAATTTTCATATGAAATTGATTAGACCGAAGGCTTTTTAAAAGGAATCATCTCCAGTTTATGAAGAAGAAATTGTGATATT
Organism: Polyommatus iphigenia; assembly: GCA_963422495.1. Taxonomy (NCBI): domain Eukaryota; kingdom Metazoa; phylum Arthropoda; class Insecta; order Lepidoptera; family Lycaenidae; genus Polyommatus; species Polyommatus iphigenia. Next base: position 38,810,868 of record OY730180.1, read on the forward strand.
AACATAGAAAACTAAATTTTATTACATTCTAACTTTTTTTTAATAAAAAGACTGCAGTCTCGTAGAAAAATTAAAATTTTCAGTCTCTTTTTCTTAACATTTATTGGATTCTTATCGGTTTCCACTTTACCTAATATCTAATATGGCAAATATCGCATATAAACTGGTGTTTTGTTGGGTATAAACCATATAATTAATCTTTCAGGCCCCGCGCGAGCACCGGTGATCGCGAGAACAAAAGAATACAATGGGAATTCCTAGAACCTCCGATCGAAGGATTAATAAATAAATAAATATTTAAAAATTATTTTAAAGGCCGGCAACGCACCTTCAATTCTTCTGATGTTTTGAGTGCCCATGGGCGACGGTAGTTGCTTTTCATCAGGTGACCCGTTTGTTCGTTGACCCCTAAGAAAACAGAACAAACTGTATTCTGTATTCTGAGGTTGACCCCTAATTTAAAACATTTGAAATTTTAATTTAAGAAATCTTACATTGTGTCACAGACCTGCATAGTAGAGTTTGTGTACATTTACGCCAATATTATGATTTATGATCAACAGATTTTGATTTCCACTTTTCCTATTGTGGTGAATATCATATATACAGGTGTTTCGTTGAGTAATCAATAAATTAAGAAATCAATACTATAATCTCAATTTTTAAACATTACCGTTTACCGTTAAAGTATACTTACTTATTTTTTTATACAAGCTCTAATTCTTATATTGACTAACATTTTAAAAGTAGTGTATATGTCACAGTCATCTGGTTTAATCTGCGATTCGATTGAATGACTAGCGCATTCATTGAATGACAGCATTCAATCGAATGACTAAAGGACAACTCGTCAAGACGTTGGCTACAGTAGTCACTAAAACAAATATGGCGTCAAACAGCTCGCACAGCTGATAGCACTGCACTGTAATGATATTTTGTCGATTAAATTAACTTTAAAGTTTAAAGTGCTTTATTTGTAATAAAATATTATGACAGCGTGGATTTACCGATAACTACCCTTAAAAAATTATAGCATCCCATTTAACGACTTCACTAGGTATATGACCTTTAGTCAAGACGTTAAACGTCACAGTCAACGTCTTGACGAGTTGTTCTTTAGTCATTCGATTGAATGCTGTCATTCAATGAATGCGCTAGTCATTCAATCGAATCGCAGATTAAACCAGATGACTGCGACATATATAAGTAAAATAACGATATAATTTATTATCCACAGTACTAGATATTATATTGTATTTATTAATCTTAATTGTAGATCTCAAAAGGACACCGATTTAGACTTTTTACGTGCAAGCTTATTACTGAACAGTTTTGTTCGACGTTTGCCAACGTTTCTGCCAATATTCTGATATGACGTGTACAACATGTCGGCTTTTGGTCGGATTATTTATTTACTGTATGTGCCAGTAACGCCCTCTGATCCGAACTTTGTTTAATATATTCCCTATTACGAGCATGTATAATTTCAACTTTCTTAACGTTAAACAGATAAGGCTCAAAATATCATTTCTCAGTCTATGAAGCAACCACTTGATGTTTAGTTTACTTTATCGTAACAAGTGATTAGTTTACGATGCCAAAAAACTTAACATTTAACACATCACACTTGACAGGTAATTAAGATAAGTACGTTTTGTTTTTTTAAGCGTATTTTGGCTCAAGTATTTTCATCCGGATTAAAAAAAAATAAAAGACGTTGCCGGTCATAAAGCTGTAGGTATGTGGTTTTTACTTGAAGGCTTAAAGTTCTAGTTCTAAAACTAGTCGATGCCCGCAACTCCGTTGCGCCAAAATTTATACCCGGGAACCGTACATTTTTCCTAAATAAGAAGTATCCTATGGGCTATGACCTTTCCCGGGACTCAAAGTATCTCCATACCTAAATTGAGCAAAATCGGGTCAGCCGTCAGCGCTTTGGGTTTGACAAACAGACAGATAGACAGACACACTTTCGCATTAATTGTAAAGTACATACTAGATGACGCCCGCAACTCCGTTACGCCGAAATTCGTTTATCACGCGGGAACCGTAAATCTTTCCGGGATAAAAAGTATCCCACGTCATGCTTACGTCCTTTAAAATTTTAATAGAAAATCACATTAACTTACAACCACACTCAGAGGGCTAAAAATATAAAGAGTTTATGGATTTTTATCAATTTAATATCATGTAAACTGTTGATACATTTTCTTCCTAAAACTATAACACAGAGATACCGCGAAGTAATTTCATGATCAATTAGTTGGGTATAATATAAAATAATTATCGTTTAAGATATCCCGTGACCCTGGAGGCTGATCACAGAGGGCTCACAGTCGCACCGACACTGTCTTATCATACGGCTCTTTTTTGATATTGCTTTCAGGAATTTGTATAACTTATTGCATATTAGCGTCACAGTACAGCAATTTAGCGTCTATCTACTGCAAGGGTTCCCAAACTTATTTTGTCTACTGCCCACTTTCTGAAATTTAATGTTTTAGCGCCCCCATTGTTTCAATTTATAATGCATCTACATTCTACATATTACAATGATCAACTAAATCACCCCCCAAGCCTCTACACAACGCCTCCATTTTTTTCTGGATCCCGCGCCGCCCCCCCTTAGACCTTCAGCGCCCACAAGGGGGCGTTATCGCCCACTTCGGGAAAGACTGAATTCTACTGAATAATATCACTTGTAATGCTGAATACAATGTTTCTGTCAGGACAGGGCTGGATTTATATTTTTTATGAGTATAGGCCACTTTAATTTTGCCGCACCTATGTACGAACTCTGCCGCCATCCTAGGACCAGGGCCCCCGCTACCATATGTGCAATGTGTGCAATGCACACGGGCGCCATCCTCTAGGGGTGCCAAATCGCCATCTTTAGGGGCGCCAAAACCAAGGACCCAAAAAATTTGCCTAAAGGGGCGCCAAAATTATTTTTTTTGCACACAGGCGCCAGTAGCTCTTACGGGGGCCCTGTCTAGGACGCTGCAGCCGCCCTAGGACGTCATAGGCCGCTGCCGCCCATAGGCCAATGGCCTCTACTGCCTAATGCCTATACATAAATCCGGAGCTGTATCAGGGCTTTAAGTAAACTCCGTTTTTTTTTATGAAAATGTCAGATGACGAATAAAACGATTGCCGAAGAACATTGCGGCTGTGAGCACTTTTACAATACAATATTCATACAATATAATATAATCAACAAAAAATATGATATGCGAGATACCGTGATGAGTACCTTGATCCACCAATGTTTTTACAAAATATAATGTGTAGCAAGTAAACTATCGTACTATGGCCTATGTAGAACGTGTTAAGTTAAGGCGCTATATCGAAAGTAATTTTACCGCAAGGGCAATTTTATACTTAATTTGTATGACTATAAAGTCGTGAATACGCTGCGGCCAGAAGCCATCGGCTCGCTCGGAAAACATGCGAAAAAACGTAATTATAATCATTTAAAAAATAACTAGGAGCATTTAAGCAAAATGCTTCTATACGATTTTGAGTTGCAAAGGTGTCTATCAATTAGACTAAATTCCTACAATACATCTATTTGCGTTTAAAAATAATTTTCAAATTTCGTATTTTTAAAAGGTCATTTAGAAAATTAAATGTATCGAGGCAAAATACATTAATCGTGTTTCTAGTTCTTCTCAAACCTAGATAAGGCTATGAAGATATTATGTATATCTCATTACCAGATTTGTAACATTTCTGAGGGTCCTATAGTATTACGTCAAAAAGGACAGTTTTTTCATTATAGCGCCTTAAAAATAGTGCCTATCAGTGGAAGTTAAAGGTAACACATTCAGTTTTAATGAACAAAACTATCTCGTACAGATACGCGTTTATCGTAGACGGTCTACGCACTTCGTCTAGAAGAAAACAGCACATAACTTACCAAGAAATGCAAGCTTTTTGTGTTTTAGGTGGAACTTTTTAGTAAAACGATGGCATGAGAATGTAAATTGATGTAAATGTAAATGGATGTAAAGTTACTTTTAGTGAGACTAGCGTCTCACTAATAGTGAATTTGTACTATCAGAGAAGTTGATTCCTAGGCAGATCGGGGACCTACGTAGTTTGGCTGCGTTACGTCAAACCCAGCCGACAGATCACAATTCACAATTAACATTGAATTGACATATTCGACCAAATAACGTTGGTCTATCAACTGCATATGAATCAATTTCCTCGATGGTACATGGTAGAGATCAACTACGATAACATGGCGCGCCCCTCCAAAATTCAAAACGTTTGAAGTGCGTTGTCAAAACGTTTGGAGTGCGTTGTCTTGCGCGGTAGGCTAGTTATGATTAGTTGACCAACAAATCTTGGTAATAAGTGTTATTAAGTGAAATATTACGTGTACTGTGATTGGTTGAATACTTACTACATACAAACTCTTTCATAAGGATGTGACTACACACATTGAAACAGTCATTTGGAGGGGCGCGCCATGTTATGGTAGTTGATCTCTAACGGTAGCCGTAGCGTAGTCGTACAAGGCAAAGTCGTTCACAGGCTTTCCCTACCCCAAGATAATCCTAATCAAGGATTTATTCGGAGACAAAAACTTAGTATTTATACTGGGGTGGATTCGTGGGACAATTTTTATCGTCTTCCTGTTACGTTTTATTTCCGCAAGGGCGATATGCGCCTGCGCAAACAGGGGCGCTTATCTCGCGGGGACTCCCCAAGTTATCCACTGAAAATAGGTTGGGAAAATATATAATCATGGATAATATTTTTAATTTGAATGAAGATATGGTTTAGTTGCCTTGGTCAAGGAATTTGAATTGAAGGGGAAACCGAGGACCCTCGAAAGAACCCTTAATTATTAATTACGTTAGTATTTTTCTTGTCAAAAGTATTTTCGACAATTTAATTTTATGTAGACTCAGTGGGACCATGCCGACTTTCTAATATTGATATAGATTGAAATCTAGAAACTAGGTCATGATTTGAGAAGCCTTGATCTAAAAGAACAATCGAAATAAATATTTGTGACCAAGGCAAGCTTTGCTCAAATCACTATGATAGGCCATTATGTGATGAATAGCTGAACTTAGGTCAAATCACTTTACCTAAAGCGATTCCCCACATGAAGCATTTAACTAAAATAACTACCTAATATTTAAATATTATGCTGCATTATTTTTATATTGAACAAGATGACGCCGTTGCGCTAAAATTCATTTGTCGCGCGGGAACCGTATATTTTTTCGGAATAAAAAGTATTACATGTCATTTCACGGGACTCAAAGTATCGTCATACAAAATTTCAGCAAAATCAGTTCAGCGGCTTAAGCGTGAAGAGGTAACAGACAGACAGACAAACTCTTTCGAATTTATAATATTAGTATGGATCTACAAGACATCTTGAGTGTATATAGATAGCAGACTCTTCAGCCGAGTTACGGGATTTATCTTACGATGCTCACGCGCATTCCTATACCTTTAGTTTGTTCTAGCTCTGAGTCACTGAATGAGAAAAGCAAAGCCGTAGATTAAGATTTCCTCGCGTACCGTTTGCACAGCTATTGGCGGGCGGGGTGTAAGTGGGGGCGCAAACACCGCTCACACGCACCGCCCGCACCGGCCGTGTTTGAACAGGCGTGTTAATGTGACATTTGAACTTAGGTACACTTGTATCGGCTTTGATGAAAGTCTGAATGAACATCGACTGGCCATAGATCTTGCAGGCAAAACTGACTGCAAGATGCTGTTGCCGCACGGCGATCTGCAGTTTCCATACTAAATAATATATCCGCAATACACGGACCATGCGGTTCTTGAGCGTTCGGTGCCAACGCAATCGCGACTGCCACTTGCGGTCCGTCTATGGCCAATCTTAAGGCTTCAATTTGGCCGTAATGCACCTAATGTACAACTACGATTGTCATTATTGCGAAGGTAGAAACAGCAGCGACCAAAAACGTTGATCATGGGCAGTCATAAGCGAATATCTCTACAAGTTCGTAATCGCATTTGTTTATACATCATGTGAAAACTTGTAGAGGCCGCATAACGCTTTATGCTAGAGTGCAAATAAACTGCCTTTCCGCTTTTACTTTTCTGTTTCTTAATCATCACGGCAACTGCAAGTTGATCATTCGTTTTCACAAAACTCTTTACAATATTATTACAGTAAAAGGTTTTGTGAAAATCAGCTGCGACCAAGTCCCGATTTTCTATTTGACTAGTGTGCCTCTATTTTTAAGTCTTATCTCTTATAATGTTTTTATTTTGGAAAGCACTAATAGCTTTCCTGACATTCCAAAAATCCAAGTTTGGTCAGCCTCTGATAGCACTTCTAATTTCAATGGCACGCGTTTTGGGATAGTCGTAGAAATTTACATGGTCATTAAAACAGCGGGCACCGTGACCAAATATTGACGGAGCGTAATCTGGCGGTCCGTCTGAAGATTTAGGGTCTATGAAGTTTCACCTATGACCTTTTTACTCAAAAACATAAGGATCAGTTTTGAAAAAACTTGGGTAAAATAATTTGAACTGGTGCTGGCCTCGCAATAAGTTAAAAATTTGAATTTCTATATCCCAAACGTACTGACTATAGCTGATACAACCGATAGTCGACCTAGCTGATTAATTTGACATCATTTTAGAATTTAGGGCATTTCAGGGCTAACAGATTCGACAATGCCTTTTCATATTTACATCTCACATTGACGGCAACCAGCTAAGTTCCAATATGTTATGCCTTGGAATCATAAAGCCTGACATGTTTTAGGAGAGAGCTAATTTGAGGGGTGCAGATGCTAATGATTTTTTCTTTTTTTTAATCCTTTAGGCATCACAGATATAGAAAGGTTTAACTTCAAAAATAAGTCAATACTGGCTAAATTCTCCCGTGCGGAGTAAAGTGTAATCGGTTCCCTATTTCGCAAAATACCTTCTTAAAGCCTTATTAAAACCTTATTAAACCCATGACTTTACGTTGATGCCAAATCAAAGTAAAATTTCCCCTATCAAGAAGTACCTGGCGTGGTTCGGAAGGTTCTATTGGTGTGTGTATTTAGCACGGCAGCGGTAACGTGTTGGTTCATTAGGCCTTCGTTTGGTGCTGCGCTAAATATTCGCGGTACTTACCACATCCTCTCACGTCGATACTAAACCTACTTTTCAGAATATTTTAGAGGTTCTCTTCTTTATTTACCTAATCTTTGGTATGGCCGTATGAGTAGCCCAACTCAAATAAGCATTAACCCATCAGTCGTGGCAAAACGAGACACAATAGCTTTTTCATTGTTATCGCGGCCGGATGTGGCCGCTTGGGGCTTCATGAATTAAAATATAGTCCAAAAATAACAATAAATTTGAATTTAGTCTAACTTGCTCGGAACGTCGTCGTTGTTTTATTTATCGCTTGGAAATCGTACATTTTTCCGACATAAATACTATTTAGTACGCTCTTTCCCAGAACTCAAAGTATCTCAATCACATTTAAACAGTTTCAGAGGTTTACGAAAATACAGATAGAAACAGACAGACATGCCAAAGACCTATAAAGTATAAAACTATTTATTATATTGTCAATGAAAATTATTAGTTGCGATGTTATAGCAAACTTTATAAAACAGTCTAGTGCTAGCACAGAATGGTGCGAGTAGAGCACTAAAGAAAATTTTAACAAATTAATATTGGTTTTAATATAGATATAAGATACATATACTATGTCATATTATAATATATCGTATATTAAGGGAAATCATAATATTATGTAGTCACTCGGCGTAGTCAGTATCACTTATCACTTATCAGTGTGGACACAGATGTTTTCCCTCACCCTCCCTTCTTCAGTATCTCAGTACATCACAGGTTAAATGTACTTATATAATATAGAAATCCTTACTATCATCACAAAGTCAAAATATTCATGTAATATAATTTGCTTATTATGACATTACTTTCAAATGTTTGTGGTATAAAATAATAATTTTAAGCTTATTATCTGAAATTAATATGTAGAGTTCCGCGGATCTCTACTTTATTATTCATTAAGTTTATTTCATTGTGTTAAGTGACACAGTCTTTAAGAATTAAGATCCCGTGGTCTGCTAAAATCTATTTTCTCACCTCTGGACTTACCTGGGCTTACTTACTTACTCTGGGCGGAAAACGCCAACTTTCGTCCCGCTGCGCTTACCGATGTTGCCGTTTTCCGCCTCCGTCGATGAGAAAAATAGTATACGCACCACGGGCAGTAAATAAGAAAGCCTCAGATCACATGTTTGTTGACCTCGGCTTCGCCTCGGCATTCGATCTGAGACATTTCTTATTTTCCTGCCCTAGGTGCGTAATGTACTGCCGAGGGCAGGAGAGAACGGGAGGCGCTCGACCCCTTGAGACGGCCGAGGAGAAGACGCGCACCACGGAGTGGCCGCAACGCCTTGCCTAGGCCAGGATACTTGGGGTGGCAGTGTGGGGACACCGCCACCCATTGCACCGAGTTCCAGAGAGAGCCGTGATGCGCATGGTGCTCCTGCACATCGCGGCCCCCGTGTGGGCTTTTCTAGGCCACTTGGCGAGGCGACCTAGAAAAGCCTGCATGTTTTGATGAGTCTGGCACAGACAACCGTTGGTAAAGTTGCGGTGGGTTGATCGTGCCCGTAACTTTGCCTAAGCGGTGAGTGGAGCACCATGGGGTTTTAGTGGGTAGTTCCTCGGTGAGTCCCACATACCCCGGCCGATGTCCCCAATCCGCCGGGGATGCGTAATGCATTTCCCCATGTAAAAAAAAAAAGTGTGTCAGCTCCGACGCACGACTGGAGTTTACTCCTTAAGTACGAGTATCTAACCATACGCAAAAAGAGTTTATTCAACTGAAAAAAGATTAATATTATATGAAATCAGATGTTCCGGCAATATTATCTACACCCCTTTCTGCCATAGTTATTTCAAAATGCTTTTAGTCCACTTTAGCCAGTATAATGATAAAAATTATAACTTCACAATAACAATATTAATTATTGATATTTATAACAAAAATAGCAATATAAATACATCGACACTGATAGAAACAAACAAGCCCGATAACATATAGTATATAGGTATAGTCGCCTATACAGCATACCATATGTACGTCTTAATCATAAAGTTAATATACCTATCGGAATATAATATTATATAATAATATAATTATATAATTATATAATAATATAATTATATAATAATATAATTATATAATAATATAATTATATAATAATATAATATAATTTATTCCGATAGGTATATTACCTTTATGGTCTTAATACACTCACAGCCAAATTAGAAAGTTGCGCACTAAAGGTGCGCACCAAAAACGTGACACATTTTCGTTACTTGTTAGTAGGTTTTACCCCTCGGATTTTTCTCATACCGGGCGCCTTATATATGAAAATCGATTCTTAAGGAGTAAACTCCAAAAAAAAAAGGTGCGTAATGTACTATTGTGAGCCCCTTAATATAATTTCACTTAAATAGCAATGACCTCTCGTTTTTAGATATGAAAAGTTAATGTTACGTACTTAATATCCATGAGAGCTTTCTTTCTCAAAGATAACTTAAAAGTCAAATGTTATTTATAACGTATCAAAATTTTCTCATACGATAACAAAATCCCATCGAACTGACCCTTGGGATAATCATAATCTATTTGTCTTGTAATCATGTTCAAGTACAATTTTCCCAGGGCAGAGGTAGGGCACTCGAGCCAGGTGTCCTCAACTGATAACTCGAGCGGCTACTGTCTACCATTATTACTTTATAGCTATCATTAAAGTCACTGTTAAGATTGGGGATGTTGGCTAACTGTTTATAGATTATGAATGGGTAAGGCATTGTTGAGTCTTTTCTTAAGTTTTGTAGCCTGTAGGCAATAAAACAAATTGTTGTAGGAGTGTTTATAGGCACTTTTTTAAGTCTGTAGGTATGCCAATGAAATAGTTTATTTTCATTGCCATGAAAATACTATTAGGTACTTAAATGTTTTTTAAGCGCTTGGGTAACTAATAGATTCTTCTAACTAATAGGAGTATAGGAATTACACGAAAAAATAGGAGTGTGCTGTTCTTAAAAATATATGTTTAATCAATTCAATATTCTAAAATTAAAAATTAAATGTGAATGTTCTCAGTGTAGGATATTAACTTAATAAACACAAATAGTCACCACAACAATACATTACTAGACTAATGTTGTTGTAAATGAGCCAAGACACTTAAGTTCAAAAAGGTTATGGCCACTTAAGGGTTAGTTTACGGGGTTCCGACGTAAACGCCATCTTTATACTTAGCTAATATTTGTACGACCGACGACAAATCTGGTTATCATAAAACATTCTTATTATCATAACAATAAGGTCTAAAAGGGGTTCATTGAGTTAGTCTGCACACGCGCAGCTCTAGTGCAGAAATAGTGTGGGCGGGCTCGTCACAGCTGACAGCTATGTTTCATGTTTATGACTTCCTCAGCCAATGGCCTCCTAGTTACAAGTGTCATACAAAATAGATAGCCAAATGACAATAGCTAGAAATCTATTAGTCACTGCGATTGTTGAAACTTGATGGGACCTGGGGGAATTGACATAAAACTATGTAATACAGTCTGTCAAACGATTAACATAACACGCCAAGCTTTTTTGTACAGTGACACAAAAGGCAAATAAAGCACTAGGAAAAGGGTGAATCGACCTTTAAAGGCCTTAAATCTGCTACGAAACGGAAGGGCCTGCTAGCACGGTCAGTACCATGGCAAGCAAGGCAAGCAGAATAGTTCCCAGAAGTTGACCCATTTAAATCTAGTTTGTTAGCCTTAAAGCTCACGTGACCTTTGAGTGAGTGAGTTTTCCTTGGTTCAATAGCTTTCCGTAATATTTTCTGTTCTGTATTCATATAATTTATCATTCCCTGTTCTGTAATATTCATACCTATTCATCGTTTGATGCATATTATAAGTTTCTATTTGATTTTCAATTTTTATTTTGTAATGCTCCAAGTAACTAAGAGTAGAAATTAGAATTTCAATCGAATTGATGGGAAATTTTTAACTGAAATTATTAATATGATGCTGATGCTTTTAGGCGCCAAGGCTACATCCAAAAATTAGCTGTCACATAGCAATAACATAATTTGTTTAGGTAGCAAACTAAACCTGAGACGTTGTTTGGGAACCGTCGTAACTCGTAGGTTAGCTTATATTTATTAACGACCAAAACTCCGAGTCGGATTACGCATAATAGGTATTATATATAAAGCGTGTTTAGTTTTTTCTAACGTTAAAATCGGTAATTGTATACTAGTAGGCTAGTTGCTACTAGTTATAATTCGTAACTCTATAGGCACGTAACAAGTAGGAAGGAAAAATTTGGTTTAATACAGTGTTCGAAGTTACAGAACCGATTTCAATGAAGTTTAAAAGAGATAATAAGGAAGAGCACATTAAAATAACTCCTTAAGTGTATTTGTACTTACAGGTATATCAATTTCATAACCAGTTGTAGTAGGCTAAGCGATATTTTACGTATCATTTCAGTGCCGTCAGCATTCGCCTATGCTAGAGCACTTTCAGTGTTAAAACATAATATTTGGAAATATATCTAGGTTTTAACCAAAAACTTAATCTTTTGGTTTTTGTTTGAACCCAAAAAAGAGCACATTTCCAACCAAAAAAAAACTAGTTTAGAACTAACAGTAAAATCACATTTAACTGCATGTTAATGTTTAAAGTAGTAAAGAGTTAACCGTGTCGGAGTTGACAAAAAGTTTTATAGCTGTAACCAGTGATTTACTGCGCCAGATTTCGTCCGCCACACTGACATGTACTGAACATGACGTAATAAACCATGATTTAGGTTTCAAGGTAACTACAACTACTTTTACACATTAATTACGATTGCTACGCGTACTCCGAGTAATGGAAGTTTCAGAGATGAAGCTTTTTTTGGATAAAATAATGGGATGTAGAAGTTTGGCTGAGCTTTGGTGAAAATGAGTTTGGAAAATGGTTATATAACATTGTAAGAAAATTTGGGACGGTGAGATTTTGCCAAAACTTTCGCAATAAAAAACGCATGAATGATTACTATTTATCTATAAAATACGCACAATTTTTTGTAGTGCTAATATACATGAGAAGATTTTCTGATTAGTAAAACAAAACACGTTAAGAATAATAGAGTAAAGTTTCAAATAAAATCAGTACGATACTCTACATTAGGCCAATGGCCAGCGAATACTTAGCTGTTTTTTATTTGTTTAGCGAATAAATCAATGAACTTTGAAGATGTAAGGCGGTCGGCGCGGGCGCACCAAATATCGAATATCATTACTCATCTCTGAAATCGAGAACTCTCGCACTCGATCAAAGTTACAGGATTTCTACTACATCCTGTACGCGTAACATAAAATTACATGATTAAAAAAATCATCTGTATGTATTTTTCAATTATTAATCTTGAGAAGTTTTTCGTATATACTATTAATATACCTTCACAAAACATTTACGGCGAGTTCAGACGTCGGCTTTTTCGACGCGTTTTCTGCTGTAGTGTTTGGGAAAATACGCGTACTGAATCCGCGCGCGCAGAAACCGCGCACGTCTGAACGCTTTATAATATGGAGTGAATAGTATTATTTTTCTTGACATTTTTGGGTTTAAGTTTTAACTCTTTCTTTAAAATTAAAATGTACCTGTGGCCTTCCAATTTGAATTAAAGACAGAATTTAATTTTGTTCTCCTAACGAACTGTACACATTATTTCGCTAATAAAATCTACGACTTTAAAGCTTCTGCGACTTGCGAGTACTTCCAAACTATAAAACTTTAAATCCATTAATCATGTTTATAGGAGCTAAATCGCGAACGATATTGTTATTGCTACCAGTCACAATAATGTTATTGCTACCAGTCACAGTCATGGAACCTATCACTGATTGTCAGCTATGTTACTAACCAGATGCGCGCGCGGTGGTCTCTACAAAAACTTATAGGACGACTTAATGTTTCCTATCTCAGTGAAGAGTCAGGACACACGCGTTATATTGTGATGTGTTAATGGTTGGCATGAGACTCATCACATCAGTGTGACGGGCAGAAAACACGGACTTAGTTACCCACTTATGTGAGGTAAGTTCTGCAATTTTGTGACAAATTATTCCTAAGTTTAATAAAAAAGCTAGTCGTCTTAGTCTAGTTTACACTTGCTAGCTATATCATAAAAGGTGTCACGAACGTTCAAAACGATTTTAAATCGTTCTACAATAGAGTTCGGAAACATAACCCGTTCGTAATTTTCATGCGTGGTACGGGCGATAAAGTTTTATTAAAATACATAACTAGAACACATTCCGACTAATAAACAAGGAAACCGCTTCGGCGAAGAAGGTAATTATTTCGTATCGGTTCCCGCGAGCGATCCGTTAGAAATCTTTTAGTGGCGTGTCAGCGTTTGAAAAAATAATTTATTGATCGCGAGGAAATCCGAACGCAGTAGAGAGTAAAAAAGCAATAAAATACGAGGTTTTTACGAGTGTGAGATGACGAGGCGAAGTGAGGCCGCGAGCTGCGCGCGCGCAGGGATGCTCGTAACTTACGGCTGTAATGACCGCATTAATGTTACTGCTTATTATCGGTCGCCCCCAAATCTTTAATGGCTCAATGTTTAAAAAATAAGAAACGTGCTCACTCGAATTTGTTTACGAAATTGTTTGGTTTACGACTCCGTTACAGCATGGAAATGTAGAGTTTGCTTAGGAACATAAAGTTTTGTGTAATGCTAAGTACTGACATACAGTTCTGCTCGATAGTTTTACTCCAAATCGACCAATAACCACCGTGTGGACCACAAAACTGACAGCCCGAAGGCTCGCTTCGAGCCGGCTCGATGGAATTAAATATGTCAAATATGTCATTTCCTTCGATTCGGAGTAAAACTATCGAGCAAAACCGTATGTGAGTACTTAGCATATTATCGTTAAGTTATGTTAAGTTGCAAGGAGAACAGATTTTTTTAGATTAGGTAGAGATTTAATTTTCAGTACCAACAATCAATCAGATGAGAGCAATACAAGGAAAGAGAGTTCCAGAAGACATAGTTCTAACCTGGTAGAAGTGTATTGAAAACAGAACTCTGAATCTAAAATATATTTGATTCCAGTGTTTTTGTGCCTAAAATATTATCTTAGTTTCGTTCGCATCTTTTTCTGCGCATTTTTTTTCTGGTCATTCTCAGCCCGATAGTATAACATCTCTACTGTAAAGCTGCTACTGTAGTCTGTAGATCTGCTGAATAGTGAGATCCTCAATGCAATACATGTTACAAGGGCGGCGGGTGTTCCCGTTTTGATACTTAGCAAATTGCAAACAAACATGACCCCAGCAAAATTTCTACTGCGGTCATGTTTAGCTCGTGTTATAACTCTACTAGAAGGTTGTGACGCTAGATCTGTTCTCTGCAGGAACTTTACATCCTCAATGTCATTCATGTTTATGCTACAGCTGTGGAACTGCAAACCGTCAAATCCTTAATGTCATCCATGTTTCATGCTGCAGTACCTATATCTGCAGGACCGTCAGAAATTAAATGTCATCCATGTTGCATGCTCCATTACCCATTAGGTATATCTGCAGAACCATCAGATCTCTAATGTCATCCATGTTCCAGGGGCGGCGGGTGTTCGAGGCGCGCGCACGTGAAGCGGCCGATGAACGCGTTCATGGTTTTCGCGCAGGCGATGCGGCGCCGCCTGTCCGAGCAGCGGCCCAGCCTCCACAACGCGGAGCTCAGCAAGTCCCTCGGATCCATGTGGAAGTGAGTACCATCTCTAAGGCTATAATTTTAAAAGTTGCGTGTCCACGACCAAAGAAATGAGGCCTAATTCACGATGCGCAATTTGACTAGGAGTCGGAAATTTTCCTGTAGCAGGACGATTCCCGTTCGACACGGAATCGGAAACTTTGCCGTGCGGTCATTGGTCAATGCCTAGCGTGGTGAGCGTTTATTGGATATCGCGCAATGAAGTTTCCGAATCCAAGTGAAATTGGGCATTGTGAATCAGGGCCTAGGACAGCCAATAACATTTTCGGCACCAAGCGTTGACCATGGAATTTCCGAATCCGAGAATTGGGAATAATCCGATGTACCTACTCTAGATCTGCCGGACAGATTTTGAAAATTAGTTGCAAACTGAAAACTACGTTATTATTTAAACGACGCGACGTAACAGTACGTTGCTAACAAAGCTTTACAGTAAACCACAGAAAAAGTTCTCGTGCAGGATTGAGAGCTTTTACACAACACGCTATGAGCTCGACCACCGCGTCTGACTATAGTTTGTCGCCATATTTATCTTCATGTTCTAATTTAATACATAAACTGCAAAAAAATGCAAAAAGAGAATTCGGCCTCTTTATCTTATTTGGACTTTTATATTGTGCAAGTTGATAGAGCGTATAATATCGGTAGATTGATTTCACTAAAACCATTCCTTATCAGCACAAGCGCATCTCGGCCGATGAGATGAGTAATTTCGAGTACTGTGAAAGCGGGGGACGAGGGGACGAAGTGAGGGGACGAAGGAGACGAAGGGGACGGAGGGGGCGTGCGCGTGCGGCGCCCAACAGAGAGGCGTGCATCGATTGTTTACTCATTAAAATGCTATCACCGCTAACTGCCGCGATATCATCTCTAACTGTCTCGGCCTTTGGCTGCAGATGTGAGGAATTCATAAACTCATCATCATCATCAGACCGATAGCTGTAAAGCCGAAATGAAGGGTCATACACCGATAAGTTTGTTCTACCGACTCTACCGTAGTACCTTTGCAAGGAACGAGACCAATAATTCCAATAAACTTACAATAATGGACTACTTTTTAGGTTTCGCTTTTTCTGACTCCTAGATGACACACACTACACCACACCATTACCACCTATAAAGAGAAAAAAAATCTGTAACAAAAATATACAGCTGCTGAAGCATTATTACTCGTATTATAGTAGTTAGATTATAGATACAAGGATTATGCTCCAGCTAGAGTCTAGTAAATTATGCGAAAGAAATTATCTAATTTTCGTTTCAACTAAGTAGTTCTATTTACAGATAGACTTTCCTTATAGACCAAAAGTATTTTCGTCTAGCAAAAAAATGCGGAATAACAAACTCGTTTCGGAGTTTTTATGAGTCCTAGGCCCGCGGCCACCCAGGACGGCTCAACCTAGCTCTCACAGAATGACACAACACTTACCACACTCTTGAGTCATCCGTCAAGACTCGCTTGCTGATACGTTAATGTAGAACTAAGAAATAACTGTAAAACATTACCCCCCTTGCAATTATGTATAACTAGCGACCCGCCCCAGCGTCGCACGGGTATAAAATATATAGCCACTGAAAAAATGATTAAAATCGATAGCCTATGATCCTTCACATGGTCCACTTCTTATCTGTGCCAAATAACATAAAAGTTGCTCCAGTAGTTCGCGAGATAAGCCCTTTCAAATAATCTTCCCCGTTTTTTCCACATTCTCCTATTAGTCTTAGCGTGATAAAGTATAGCCTATAGCCTTCCTCAATAAATGGGCTATCTAACACTGAAAGAATTTTTCAAATCGGACCAGTAGTTCCTAAGATTAGCGCGTTCAAGTTAGCCCTTTCAAATAATTTTCCCCGTTTTTTCCACATTTTCCTCTATTTCTTCGCTCCTCTTAGTCTTAGCGTGATAAAATATAGCCTATAACCTTCCTCGATAAATGGGCTATCAAACACTTAAAGAATCATCAAAATCCGTTGCGTAGTTTTAAAGATTAAAGGGAACAAAGGGACATGAGGGAAAAAAAGCGACTTTGTTTTATAATACGAGGGCTGCTATTTATGTATCCGGAACTGGCCACTTACAAGAACAATATTTAAAAAGTAATTACAACATTTGAAAATAGAACTCTTTGGTTGAAGAATACATTTTGTTTCATGTGACTGTCAATTATTTTTCCATTGTGGCGTCATTTTGAAAATTGCGTGTCTTCATTTGCCATGGATTTAACGCGTGAACATTTTCGTGCAATGATTTACTATAAATAAATAAATAAATAAATAAATAAACGTTTATTAATTTACTACGATTTTCGGCGTGGGCTAAATCAACAACAGTGCTTTATTCAACTCACCGCAACTTTTGGAGATGAAGCACCATCAAAAACCACTGTTTATCACTGGTACAGTGAGTTTAATCGTGGGCGGTCTATGCTCACGGATGAAAATAAAGAAGGTCGCCCAAAAACAGCTGTTGTCCCACAAAATATAGATGCTGTGCGGGAACTAATAATGCGTGATCGTCATGTTACATATCGCGAGATAGAGGCGTCCTTAGGCATAAGTATGACGAGCATACATAAGATATTACACGAACATTTGGCTGTAAAAAAAAATATGTTCGCGTTGGATTCCGCACAACTTGACAATCGATCAAAAACGTCGTGTCGATTGGTGCAAAAAAATGATAAAAAAATACAACCGTGGTACGTCAAAAGCCGTTTATAATATCTACACAGGTGACGAATCTTGGATCTATGCATATGACCCCGAAACTAAACAACAGTCAACGGTGTGGGTGTTCCAAGATGAGCCGAAACCAACAAAAGTTACTCGTGCAAAAAGTACTTTGAAGCAAATGGTCGCCTGTTTTTTTGGAATTAATGTGGCTACAGTGCCATTAGAGAATCGTAAAACGGTTAATTCTGAATGGTATACGACCATTTGTTTACCAGAAGTCTTTGAAGAAATAAGAAAGGACAACCGACAACTCAGAATCATATTACATCACGACAATGCTAGCTGTCACACCTCAGCTGAAACAACTCAGTTTTTGGAGGGTCAAAACAATGAGTTTCTAAAATACTAGAGTGGCAACGTCTTACAAACGATTCTCAGAAATGCGTAACCACTTGGTAGCCCAAAAGACAATGTTAATTCATAATGTTATTATGTCATTATGTATGGCAGATATGCCTGCAGGCATCTTCAAAGTGGTGACGCGTTGCTGTCGTAGACTGCCAATCTAGTTACGTTAGTAACATACAATATCATTGGGTCAAAAGATCGAATTGACTGGTCATCCGCCGTACAGCCCTGATTTGGCACCTAACGATTTCTTTTTATTTCCATACGCGAAGAACAAATTACGTGGTCAACGTTTTTCGAGCCGCGAAGAGGCTGTTGATGCGTTCAAAATGCACGTTTTGGAGATACCTCAATCAGAATGGAAAAAGTGCTATGAAAATTGGTTCCAGCGTATGCAAAAGTGTGTCGATCATCGCGGCGAATATTTTGAAAAGCAATAAAACCATATTAAATGATATATGTTTGTTTCTTTTTTAATTCCGGATACATAAATAGCAGCCCTCGTAAGTATAGATAAGTATACAGAGATTATAGTTATCTTCTTCTTCTTTATATATAAAACTCAAAGGTGACTGATGGTGACATGGTGATCTATCAACGCACAGCCCAAAGCACTGGATGGATCAGGCTGAAATTTGGCATGCAGGTAGATGTTATGACGTAGGCATCCGCTAAGAAAGGATTTTGATCAATTCTACCTGCAAGGGTTAAAATAGGGGATCAAAGTATGTATATAATAAATAATAATACTTCTTAAGCGAGCGAAGCCGCGGCAAAAGCTCGTACAATATATTTTCCTTGCCTGTCGTTAAAAAGTGTCTTGACAGACAATAATAAAACGTTATATAGGTACATAGCTTAGATACTAACCCAAGAGCCAGCAACAGCCAGAATTTCGTCATTCGTCGACACCTTTAGAGGCAAGTACTACTAGCAACTATGGAGTTTCGGTCGCTGTTACTTTAGGAGGTATCCAGTTCTGAGGTCTTCCCAACCTTCGATAAAGTATATGATAATTTTTTTTATCTAATTTCCTCGGGATAACTACAGTTATCAAGTCTCCTTCTAAAGGTTGGGTAGACGTTCAGAACTGGGTACCTCCTAAAGTAACCACGACCGAAACTCCATAGATGCCGGTCGTTCTTACTTCTATAGGGGTCATATACAGTCAAAACTTTCAGCTTTTATAAAATTGCGAAAGTCTGGCTATCGCTGGCTCTTGGGCTATAATGGGGAAAGACGTTTATACATTGTAGATTTTTTTGGTTAATTTTACAATAAACTAAAGTCGATAAAGATCATCCATTTCTGTATATTACCATTAGGTACCATATTATGTACTCAAAGAGTTATATTTTGTCAACAGGAACCTTAGCGATGACGAGAAACTACCGTTCATAAAGGAGGCAGAGAAGTTAAGAACAGAACATAAGCGTGAGCATCCCGACTACAAATACCAACCACGGAGGCGCAAACCGCCACCAGCGACAGCGCGACTCAAGCGGGAACCCTCGCCCGAGCGCTCCCAAATAGACTTCTCCCGTATCGAGGTAGACGGGGCTCTACTCGCAGACGGGCCGTTAGATGGTGCTGAGCTGGACCAATACCTCAAGCCGGCGCAGACCCCGGACTACCACGAGATGCAGCCCCGCTACATCCCACATACCCTGCCGAGTCACCCACCCCCACTGTATAGCCCAGTACCCCCGCATATACACCCGCCTTGCACGGACTGGCAGTTCTATGCGGGGCATCCATGAGCTGCAAGTTTTCATTTGTGTGGAGTCGATATTTTGACAATTATTTTTATAGTTAAAGGTATTGAAGAAATGTTCATCGGTTTTCATAAATAAGGTATTATCAAATATCATAACGCTTTTATTTTCTATACAGGGTGTCACAAAACAGCCTTTAGGCCTTAGGGTGGGAATGGGTAAATATATATATATATATATTATAGATCTCGTTGTGAAAATTGCGGCGTTGAAAAAGTAACTTTTTTACCTTTGTATGAAAAAATTCAAGACGTGGAGTCGTTTGCTCTTACAAATCACAAAAAATGCTCTTTCAATGCAGCTACTTTCACAGTTAACTTTATATAAGGGACACGTACACACCCTAAGCCTAAAGTATATCAATTTTAGTTTTGTTACACCTTGTAGGTATAACACGTCAATTTCAGGATCTACCACATACATACCAAAATCATAGAGTACCTAACTAATAACTATTTATTTATTATTTGTGCTTTATTAGCACCAAGAAAGCCTCAAATTATATGCAAGGTTTTCAACGTAATAGTAATATACTAGCTAGATTTCTCTTCTCCAAACGCCCTTACATACTGAATTTCATACAAACACATAAAGTTAGTAGAGTTTGGAGTTGCGATGCAAATAGCATCTCTATACTAGATTCTTTATAAACTCGTTTAGTAATATATCATGTCTAAGTTTAGTAATATATAATGCCTTTAAATTGAAACTTTTAGTATAGTCTTAGATACTGTTTTCAACTCAAATCAACTTTATTCGGCGATTCGTCAAATTTTTTCCATATGGGCAATTTGATAGAGTCAGACACATGTGATATCACAGGAATTATGCACGCTTCTAAGATTGAATCCAGATTTAAAGAAAAAAAAGCATCGAAGCGTGTCGTCTGTTTTCGAGAAATAGGTCATAACATATGTCTATAGCTAATGGGGTATCATATCACATGGGTGTGCGCACGTGCGTTTAATCACGCCAAAGTAAACACGGTCAAAAACATTGTTTATCTTACCGATTCCCGACTGAAGTGTGCAAAAATATTGAACTTAGTAATACCTTCCTAGATAATAGGTATTAAAACTAGGACTATTAAATAACTTTTTTCAGGAACTTTAATGATTCCTTAAGTCCGCTCATACTGCCGCACTCAGAGTGGAACATAAATTACATACTTAAATGTAATTAATTTAAAATGTTGATATACATACACATTATCTGTCAAACTCTTCATTAAATTGAAGGTTTATCATAATTAAATGTCTCTGACTGTCGTACTCAGAGATATTTAATTATGATTATGATGACTAATGTAAAAAAAAATTAATTAAAATTGAATAACTAATACTCGTCTCGGAGTGCAGCAGTTAGAGACAGAGAGTCGTTTAATGAAAATAAATTATAATTTCACCATTAAAAAACTGCATAAGGTACTATTCGCAAGTTATAAAAAATCGGCCAAGTGCGAGTTGGACTCGCGCACGAAGGGTTCCGTACCATTATAGAGCAAAAATAGGTAAAAAATGTGTTTTTTCGTATGGGAGCCCCCCTTAATTATTTATTTTATTTAAATTTTATTCATAATTATTAAAGTATGAATACAACTGAGTATTTTGTGAACATTTCAACAACCTACCTATAATAGCCATTATTAATTTCGAGCAAAAAAATTACGTTTGTTGTAAGCCCCCCTTAAATATTTAATTTATTTTGTTTTTAGTATTTGTTGTTATAGCGGCAACAGATACACACAATCTGTGAAATCTAGCTATAGCAGTTCTTGAGATACAGTCTGGAGACAGACAGACGGACAGACAGACATCGAAGTCTCATGAATATAGGGCCCCGTTTTTTACCCTTTGGGTACGAACCCTAAAAATGTATGTTTCCAACATTGATTGAATATGGTTAATGGTTGTAAAGTATGGGAATATAAGTTGTATGTAACGCGTAAGGAGGTTGCAAAGCAGATAGCTTTCTGTGTAAAATCTAGCATTAAGTTCGCTTGCTCTACATTATCGAGTAAGTTTTTAATTCTACAATGTTATACTGTATCTTCATAAATTATTACGAAGTGTTTAATATTACAGTGTCTAGTTTTAGATAAATACGAGCTATGTCTCTGATTTTATTTTATAAGGCTTTATCAAATTCCTATAAATATAAGAAAATGTAAGGCGGTGTATATTGATGGGTTCTTAAGCTTAGATTTAACTAAAATCTTGATGTAAGCCTCAGGTTCCAAAGTTAATGTTAAGTAAGTTTTTAGAATTAAATGACGTTATTGTAATAAACAATTGGTAGGTAATATTGTTACATTTATTAAGTTATTATTGTGATTTATTAGCAATAAAATATTAATAATAATTAAAGTTATTACAAAATAAAAGTTTTTAAAATAACAAATTATGCATTTCATTTTCTTCAATTCCCTCTTGTAAACCTAAACCTTACCATAATCGTATGTTTTTCAAAGTAGTAGACTGATTAGGTAGTTAATAGGCGCCTACCGCTTGCATTGTAATTTGTACTTACCTAAATAATAAATATGTATAATAATTAAAAATAGATTATAATATTATATTATATTATTCGGTTAGAAGCTCAGTATACTAGGATACTAGGATTCTGGGTGCAATGCTAAATACCTACTACCTAATATTGTTGGGTAAACATTACTTATGTAACACTTGGAAGTATTTAGGACCTAATTCGAGCGTAGGTATAGGTAATTATTGAAAACGCCTATTGGCTTGAGCCAAGCAAAAATACGAGCGTATATATAATAATATATTGACTATTATTATAGAGTATGCTTTTTTGATCTCGCAGAGGTAAGGCTAAGTTAAACCAGAGCACCCTAGCTAGGGGTATGTGGAACTACTTTTTTAGGCTTTAGGCTTAGGCTGTACTCTGCAGTAGGGCCGGAAAAATGATGAACTTTATGTGTATCCAGATATAGTATTAGCTAGATGCTGAAGTCGGTAAGTTACAACTTACAAGGTTTGTTAAAATTATAAGGGAAAAAAACAGTACCTACCTAATTGCCCTTATGTTTTAAAATGTTAGTTATCTACTATCATATCAACTATATAGTAATATAGTTGGGTTTTCCGTCGTTAATTGATTAAAAGTCGTCGTCTTTAGTTGATTATAAGACAAGGCAAGAAAGGGAAAAACAAGGCAAGGCAGCGCAAGGCTTAGAAAAAGGAGGCATCAGGCATGGCAGGGCAGGGCGGCATGTGTGATGGTAACGCGATAGGGCGCACGCGCCTCCCGCCTCATTTGCACTCAATCTTAATATCCCAGCGCAGAATGCACCATTTATTATTAATAACTCTGTTTTGTTTCATTTTTTTGTGGATGATACTGGATCCGACTACAAAGCAAGCGGCGAGGATGAAGTTCGCTTCTCAAACAAAAAGGAGGTGTAGACTGTACAGTCTACATCTCCTTTTTCACTGTAGATACGAGTAGTAGATGCCTAGTGATTCTAGGTAGGTAACATTTCTCTATCTTATATCTTCAGATCTAGGTAGATGTAAGTACAACTTGCAATGACTGCAAATTATGCATAATTTACGTAAGACACAAGTAACAAGTACTTACCTACATACTGTTATAATAATATTATAACAGTATGTAGGTAAGTACTTGTTACTAAGTAAACATAGTTACAATGAGACAGGCCAATATTTATTTATTTATTTATTTATGGATCTGTAATAAGTTAATAACCGTTAGCAAGCAAACGATTTGTGTTAAGTTGGTGTTAAGAATAGGTAAAATTGTGAATTATCCATACTAATATTGTAAATGCGAAAGTATGGCTGTGATCTGTCTATTACCTCATCACACTCAAACCATTCAAATGATTTTGCTGAAAATTTGGTATAGAGATATCGCGGGATAGATCCCGGGAAAGGACATATTATATATGATACTTTTAATCCCAGAAAATGTAGAGTTCCGCACGGTAAAAAATAGTACATTACGCACCTAGGGCAGGAAAATAAGAAATGTTTCAGATCTGAGGCTTTCTTATTTACTGCCCGTGGTGCGTATACTATTTTTCTCACCGACGGAGGCGGAAAACGGCAACATCGGTAAGCGCAGCGGGAAGAAAGTTGACGTTTTCCGCCCGGAGGTGAGAAAAAATATTTGCAACGGAGTTGCAGCCATTGCAGGCGTCATCTATGTAGATTCTAGTTTATTATACTTGCTACCTCTCAAAAATCGGCCAAGTGCGAGTTGGACACGCGCACGAAGGGTTCCGTACCACAATAGAGCAAAAATAGGCTGAAAATTGTGTTTTTGTATGGGATTTATTTCCTTTATATAAATTTTACTGTAAATTATTATTAAAGTAGGTACTAATAAAATTGAGTATTTCGTAAATATTTCAAGTGCCTGTGTATTGCTGTTATTGATATCGAGCAAAAAAATTGCAAAAAAATCACGTTTGTTGTATGTTGTATCAAATATTTAATTTATTTTGTTTGTAGTATTTTTGTTATAGCGGCAATAGAATATTATATATACACAATCTGTGAAATTTTCAGAAGTCTAGCTATAGCAGTTCTTGAGTTACAGCCTGGAGACAGACAGACATCGAAGTCTTAGTAATAGGGTCCCGTTTTTACCCTTTGGGTATGGAACCCTAAAAATTAAATATCATATTATAATTTATATGGTACCCTCAGGGTATAGCGATTACGTAAGTGAAGAAAAATTCTATTTGTATCTTAGTATAAAATATTTTTTTAGCAAGACATTTATTTTTCTTCATTTAAACATTCGTACACAATAATTGAGTAAGCAGTAGATGCTGTAGGTGTCGGTCATGTCCAGAAAGTTCTGAATATTTTTTCCAAGTCTTCACTTTAATGAAAAAGCAATGGAATATCACACAAAACTGAAGAATACGAGATAACTCATCTTCCAGGAATCCTATCTCTTAATGAATTACTGGCCTCATTAGGACGGGTCGCGAAAATGATAAGCAAACAAGGGAGGGTCTGTTGGACGGAAGCCGGGCCGAGTATCGTACTGCTTCTGAGAAATGCCTGCATTTTTTGATACCGTCGACTTCATTTTTATAATAATCCAATTATATCATAATAACTCCTAAAAGGTTATGGAGTTCTGCTTACAATATGATCCATGAACAAACGGATAAACGGATAGAAAGAGACTACCCTCGCTGATGAAGGCCAGCACCGGAAGAATTATAATTTACCGTGGGAGAGCCATGCTTCGGCACAAATTGGCCGGCTGGACCGGAGAAATACCACGGGCTCACAGAAAACCGGCGTAAAACAGCGCTTGCGCTGTGTGTCGCCGAGTGAGTAAGTTTACCGGAGGCACAATCCCCCTCCTACCCTATTACCCTATTCCCTCTAAATGGTCCGGCAACGCACCTGCAGCTTTTCTGACGTTGCGAATGTCCATGGGCGACGGAAGTTGCTTTGCATCAGGTGACCCGTTTGCTCGTTTGGTTGTGGTTGGCCATTCCTTTTCTTTAAGAATACTGGTCGTTATGGTCCAAATATGTAGACTCCTTCACAGCGTCCGACTAGAATAATGACGAAAATAAGGTCGTTTCTGGTCGGTCATAAAAGATCGGCTCTGACCAACAAGTCAGTAATTAGTAATTACTTATAGTCTGACATCTAGATAAGACTTGTTGCCTGGTCAACCAATTTATCTCCTTTGGTTGCGAGAGTAAAAAGAGAGTGGTCTATATGTACTGCGCACACACTTGCCACTTGGATACTATTATAAAACACTCCTGCGTAACCGGGTTTCAATGAAACCGGCAACATCACCGAAACCGGCATGGAAGAAAAGAGTAATAGATTGCTCTTCTAACATTAACATGATATCAATGCATGTTTAGTAAAGCTCTGCTAAAATCTCCCCTCTCGTTGTGTGGTTAGTATCGTGCGTGTGAATTACTGCGTAAGGCGATACCGCCGCGTCTGGTGAACATCGCGCGATGGGAAATCAAATCCAACATTCAACAATGTAAAAGTACATCGCTAAGTGGCAACATGTGCACCTACAATGGTTACGTCAGCGCTCCGTATTCTATTCGGAACATATCAAACGAATGTAATAAGTAATTAGAAACAGATATTTGCGGCGTATATGTAGGTAAATAGGTATCTACCTATGTATAAAATCTTTAATCTGGTCTACCTTGTACCTGCTAATAGTCACAAGTCACAACTCACAATAGAAACTTTATAAAATTGAGAAATTAGATTGCTTTGCAGTTTGAAGATAATAATATAATGTAAGCATCTGTTAGATAAAGTTAACTTTGTTATTTATTTATGTAAACTTTTGCCATGTTATGAGTATACAAATAAAAATAAAAAACTCTTTATTGATTCAAACCATAGAGGAGAATAATACACTGGGCAATTCAAACCATTAACGAAACAAATCAGTTGACAAGGTTACAACGAAAGAGGGAAAAAAACAGTTTGAAACGGCGGCCTTACTGCTGGAAGCAGTCTCTTCCAGACAACCGTAAAACAGACAATCTGTATCTAAGGTAATTAGGTACTGTTCAAACTTATTTTGAAGTAGAACTCTGATTTGGCTTTATGTACTTATGGTCAAAAAAATTAGAGAGTGCCTGCGACGGCCAGACTTTCCTTATTTTAGAAAAGCTTAAAGTTTACCTGTTTGTGACCTTTACAGAGATAAGACCAGCAACTATGGAGTTTCGGTCGCGGGTACCTTAGGAGCTATCCAGTTCTGAAGGGCTACCTGACCTTCGAGAGAGAGTAAAGCTCAATTTCATAGTTTATATTCTTCGCGGTAATGTGGAGGAATCTCGTCTTTCAGTAATCAGTGCCGGACATTTTTTGACAGTTAGTAGTTGCTGGTCGTTCTTACCTAGTCGGTAAAGGTCACAAACAGGTAAACTTTCAGCTTTTCTAAAATATGGAAAGTCTGGCCGTCACAGGCTCTTCAAGGTCCAAAAATACCATAATATTATAGTACATTTTATAACTAGGTACGATTCCTCATTCCTAGGCAGATGGGGAAGAACCTGTTACCTCCCATATAGCCATTTTCGGTCGCAGATTTGTGAATCTGTAACAAGTCGTAACAGTTTCGTAGCTAATACGACACCTTGTAGCTAATACGACACCTTGTGTTGTGTGGGGGTTTGCTTCTACGTGTTGTAACCGTGTCCGCTTGTTACAGAAAAAAATGTGTACACATGTTTTCCACATATGTAGTAACTGGGTTGTAACATGTGTAGTAAAGTTACGTAACAATTAAACACTAACTTTGATAAATGTAAGTCACCAAATCCCAGTCATTCTAAAACTGTGTGTTGTGATAACTGCCAGTTTATAGTTTAATTAAAATAAAATAAATTAAAATCAAAAAACTTTTTGAAATGAAGGTTTTAATTAAACACTCTAAAATGTTGGCCTGTTTTTGCTCTATAACGGTACGGAACCCTATGTGCGTGAGTCCAACTGGCACTTGGCCGATTACTTAGTTATTTCTGGCTAAATTCCTTAGTCTGTTTGATTGTAGTTTGTGCTACGACGTATGCTCTGCATCTCCCAAATGGTATTTATTCCTGTATTGATATAACGTACTAGTGGTGATAATAAAATAAAAATTAAAGAAAAAAACAAGTTTTATTTCACGATTTTAAAGTCACAAAATCATCATTAATTATAACACTTGCATTATAATATAATTTTACTAGCATTATCTACTTGACATGAATCAAGATTACTTGTCAGAATCTTCGTAGTTAATCACCGTTTGTACTTTTGCTGCACAGTACGTTATGTAAGTAACTAATATCAGAACTGATATTCAATTTTTTTGTGTCTGGTGCCTCATCATCTGAAAAAGAAATATTAATTTATGTAATATTTATTTCGTTTGAATAAGGTACTTGGTACGAGATATATTAACTCGGAAAAGCTTTCTTTTGTCAAAAGAATTCAATATAGCATTTTGTCAGGCAAAGTTTGAGAAACTGTGAACAGAAAATCAAGGAGAAACCATTTTGAAAATGCAGTAACTTTGTGACAACTTTCCGTAACATTCCCACACAATGTCGACAGTTATCGTAACTTTGTAACTAGTTGTGCCGAGAAAATTTTTCATAAAACATAAATTATTTTTTTTGTGATTTATCGATTGTACGGCTGCTAATAATTAGTTTGCTATTAAATATTCAAGTTTATTATTGCATTAGATATAAGATTTTGAGAATACAAAATAAAATTAATAATATAAACAAACAATATATTTTCGTAGGAATGGTTAAAATAAGATAATTAAGGTGGCGCGTTGGTAAATTTCGAACTATCCCACTAAATACACGATGAATTTAATTTACCATCAAGATTTGGGCGTAGAAAACCATACTAATGAAAAACAAAATATTTGTTTACTTACCTTGGTGATATGATGGCGGTATCTTATTTTTAATTTATTACGTCTTTCACTTATGTCAATGTGATGCAACGAATGAACGGATAAATGAACGAATGATTTGTGGAATCTAGTTCAAATATGGTAACAATATTACAACACGGCGACGTAAATTAGAAACCGAATGTGACTGTGTCGACTTGTCCCTAATTTTAGTTGCAGCGACTTCTCTTTATGAAACGGCGACGCGATTAAGTGTCGAGAACAAATAAGTCTTAGCACAAGGTGTCGAAATCGTTGCGTCGAGATCCCAAAAATGGCTATATGGGCTGTATGTAGGTTGTTCTGTGACGTAGGTCACGTCACAGAACAACCTATTTGGTCGCGTTATAACGTCAAACCCAGCCGACGGCGCGACGTCGCGTCGCGTTGGTCTGTCAACTGCCTAGGAATCAATTTCATCGATGGTACGTATTTAGAGATCTTTGATTTAATCCTATCTTAGGTTAAAAGATCTTTGACCTATCTAAACCTAACAATCATAGTAATCCAACATTTAACTAGCAGAGTAGCTATTATAAAAGTGGTCATTCTTTTGCAGCTTGTAAAAGAATAACCACTTTTATAATCTACGAATAACAAAACTATGTTTTATAATACAGATAAAACGTGTTAGAGTCTTATATCACTTTATGACTCGACAGTCGACGAACCCTAGGGTAGTACGGAGTACTAAATAATAATAATCAAAACGTAACGCAGCATAAAATGAGGGTCTCCTCAGGGTCATATTTATGTGTAAAAAAACTCACCGTCAATTTGACACAGACAATGACGTCAAATGTCAATGGAGCGTAGTTGACAGTTGACAATTGGCATTTGCAAGTTGCAACTCGCAAGTGTCACTCTTGTTATCGTATTTGGTATCATAATAATTGTGGTAAAATTGTTGATAATTTCTCGTATTTCTGATTCACAACAATGATGTATTGCTAAAATGATAGAAGGACATGTAATTAATAAATTTGACGACTACTTTTAATGGCCTAATTACCGAATGGCTGGATTCAGTTGGTGAGTGTTCGAAGATTTTCGATGTTATTTTATATCGCTATTGTTTATACA
Organism: Polyommatus iphigenia; assembly: GCA_963422495.1. Classification (NCBI taxonomy): domain Eukaryota; kingdom Metazoa; phylum Arthropoda; class Insecta; order Lepidoptera; family Lycaenidae; genus Polyommatus; species Polyommatus iphigenia. The sequence goes on from OY730180.1 coordinate 38,840,103, forward strand.
GCTTTTCTCATCCTTGATCTACAATTGAACTAAATTGATCCGTTAATTGACCAATTCGTGAAGACCGTTCGAGGTCGGGCAGTTAAAGGCGGTGTAAGAAAATCCATTTTGCTAAAGATAAAACTCCCCATTAGCTCGGTTTAGTTTGTTCGGCGCGCTGAAGTAAAGTGTAGCCTATGTGCATTGATAATTAACCTATAATTACATATTCCGCCCTTTAAGGCGCTCAACGTTTACATAATGTTGAACTGGTAATAATTATTAGAACTGTTTTGTGACTCAGTATCCAGTTTAAATTATCAGTTTTGGATTTCTTTCCTCAAGGCCGGTAAATTTTAGACACGCCTTATTATTTGTAATTTTTATGCCAAAAACATTGTTTTACTGGCAAAGACAAGTTTTTAATTTATTTTTATGTTCTAATTTGAAAAATTAAAAAAAAACATACTGTATACTTAATTTTCAGCATAGAGAAAAATAAACCTATATACTGATTTTCAGGTACCTTTCTGAGGGCTTTCAAGTTATTATTGAAAAGTCTCAAGAAGCAAAATGCTCTCTCAAGGATGTTCAGCTTCGTTTTTTGTGCCCTGATGACTTGGAGGAGGTATAATACTGTAAAACTCTTTCGTCAATACCATACAATAAATTGAACTTTTCCATTCTCAATAATTCCTTTAATTCATGAAGCCCCAAGCGGCCACATCCGGCCGCGATAACAATGAAAAAGCTATTGTGTCTCGTTTTGCCACGACTGATGGGTTAAAATAAAAATAATAAATTAAAAAATACCTTCTTAATCTATAAAGTAACAGTAAATAAATAGATATCTTTAAACTGTAATTAACACATTATTATTATACATTGTATTTTTCATAAAATTTAACGTATTTTTCAGGTAAGATCTTTGTGTAGAGATTGGTTTCCTATTGAGTATCCACAGTCATGGTATGAAGATATAACATCATCCGAGAGATTCTTTGCTCTTGCAGCAGTGTACAAAAGCCAGATAATAGGTCTTATAGTTGCTGAGATAAAACCATATTTAAAGCTTAATGCTGAAGACAGAGGGATATTATCACGATGGTTTGCATCAAAAGAAACACTTGTCGCTTATATTTTGTCACTTGGTGAGTTTTCTTTTTAATAATTTTACAGTTCTTATTCATATTCATTTCTTATGAGTCATTTTGATACATTTTTAAATAATTTTTAGAGTTATACAATCTTTAATACCATCTTAATTTAATATAATGTCTAGTTTTATATCATAAATACTGATCATACACTAATAACATTTGCAGGCGTTGTTCGTTCCTATCGTCGCTCGGGTGTGGCCACAATGTTGCTGGATGTTCTAATAGACCACCTAGCTGGTCCCGTTCCTCAGGCACCCCACGAGCACAGAGTCAAGGCTATATTCCTACATGTCCTCACTACCAATAACGAAGCTATACTCTTTTACGAGAAAAGAAGGTAAATAGAATATTCTTATTTCCATATTTCATTCGGATCTGCATTTTAATGCTACCAACAAAATACTAAATCACATTCTTAATTTTTGTTGACTAGAAAATTGCATTTAACTGAATAATTGTAATATAAATAATTATAATGTAAAAGCAACTGTTAATCTACTTCATAATTTTAATATATTATGTATTGGTGCTGAATAATTTACTTGTCACTAGTATAACTTTTTAGATACCTACAAATTTACTGGAGATTGCTTTTGATCAATTTTATTTAATTGAACTTATAAATAATTTAATTAAATAAAACTATTAATTATAAATTAAACATTTCAGATTTAAACTCCACTCTTTCCTGCCTTACTACTACTCAATTAAGGGCAGATGTAAAGATGGCTTCACATATGTCTACTATGTGAACGGTGGTCACGCTCCATGGGGTCTCTACGACTATGTCAAGTATGTGGCTCGAGCTGCCTGGAGGGGAGGCGGTCTCTACCCCTGGCTGTGGGGTAAACTGCGCACCGCTCTCACAATATCATGGCACAGATAGCTCCGACCAAGACGGACAGATGTTATTATAACTTGAACACAGCAGTGAGCAAACTGTCATATTTTACGTCTGGGTCCTGTTTTACAATTGACAGATTTTTACAAGAACATTGTCTACCATGTGGCATTGTGAGTTGTGACACGTCATGCTGTTTTCTATGTGACAATTGAGTTCTTGTTAAGTCTACCAATTGTTTAACTTTGAAATAGAGACTACCTATTATTATTTAATTTAAAATCGAATTTAACTTTGATACCTGTAAATATATCAATTAAAAAGTACTATGTTAATTAAAAAAGAACAAAAATTACAAGCAATGCTTACAATCTTATGAACCTGTTTAACGAACTTAATAATAATAAATATTATTATTATTATGGAATAATTTATACTTTTGACAAGTTATTCTAAGAGGACAGTAAATGGTTTTTAGACCTCTGCGTCTATGACAAAGAACAAAATGAGTCGCAAGTTTCGGAAGGTCTGTAAGACCTACCTACTCGTAGTTAGATTAGTGTTTTTAGATGTGATATAATAGTTTTTGCGTTAATCATTATTATTATTTGCTTATTAAATAAGTTTATAAAACATCTATAAAAAAATTGACTAGCGCGGGTAGTAAAAAAAAATATTGACACAAATTATGACAGTGATAATGTTTTAACATTAGGAATTTGCCATGAGTGTCACATTAAAACCCTTGCACCATAATCTTAATGGTATAAAAAAAGCAGATGAACAAACTTTAAATTTAATTTTCTAATATTTCAAGTTTTAAGCCAGATAGGTACTTTATTATTTCTCGACTTCTCGTTGCTATTTCAAGTATAATTTTAAAACCTACTTGTATTTCTGCTAAATATTTCTTTTATTTGACAGAAGAAAACTGAGTTAATGTTGCTATCTCTCTTAATAATATTTAAAATAAAAATAATAACAAAATTAAAAATGTGCTGCCAAATCCATGCCATGCCTTACCATGATTTATAAGCATTTATTGGGAATTACAATTGGAATAATTAAGCAGAATTTTTAGATATTTTAAAAATAATTTTATGAAACATAAGTTACAAAATATTTATTACAATGATATAATATTATAATGTACATACATAGAACACAATATGTTTACAATGTAACTAGCACTGCCTCGTTGAATGCAATTGTATTATCATTACTGGGATTCGAATTCTTATGCTTAAAGTCTGAGAATGCCACCCTTAAATTTTTAAATACACACTACGTTTTTTGTTGCATTATAGTAACACAAATCGTGCCTATAAAATTAGTTGACGCGACGATGTTAAAAGATAATCTAATTATGAGAGCTGCGTTTCGCGATATCACATGCAGTTTCTGTATCTGTAGCAAAAAAGTGCGAACTGCATCGTTTACCCATTAATGTTTGACATCTCGTTAATTTATTTGCGCCTTCAACGTAAAGTATTAAATAGTTAATTTAAGTTGTGCATAGACGGTGCGTCCATCCATCTATTAATCTATGACACTACTGTCATTGTTGCAAATGTGCTGAAATTCTTATTTTACAATGGGTAATTGTTTTAGTAAGCACACTGCTGTAAGTAGTAGGTTATAACTTATTATAATATTATTTTTCGCTTATCGTAAAATCATACTTCGTTCGCACCACTACAGTAGTTACATCAACCATTGGCAACTCACTACCGGGCCATTTTTAAAAAGAAGAAGAAGAAGACTCGAGAGTGAGCGAGTGGTTTATATTGGCTTCGGCCTGATGAAAACTCTATTTACAGATGGTTAATATAAAAGAATTAGCTTCGGCCTTCACTATCATTAATTAAATAGAAAAAACATAGAAATGGCTTTATGGGCAACGCTCCCTTTGCCTGTCCCGACCGGGACGAATTAAAAAAAAAAAAAAACTTTATGGTATTTTCATACACATTCACTTTTGTGTGAATGCAGCTTTTAGTATGGAGAACTTACCGTCAATGCACGCCCTTATAATAGTTGTTATAACGTAATATAAAATTCATTCAGTATCATTTGAGAAGTAATGCAAGAGTTGTGTGTACTGAATGCTATGTGCCATCGACATGCCAAGAGTTATGTAAGAAGCCTATGTGTTCACATTAAGGAAAGTTGTAAATGTGTATGTCTGTTCATGTGGTTAATATATCGGATTGTTTAAGGATTATGTAGCAAGAGATATATACTACCAGCACTCAGCAGCCTTACTCCCGAAACTGATACGATTTTGATTTACGAGTCTGATTAGTTCCGAATTGAGCCGCAGCCCGATCGTGCGCTAGTATAGCTGTCAGAAGTGGGAAAACCCGTTGAGATCGAATTAGTTCCAAATTGAGCCGCACCACGATCGTGCGCTAGTATAGCTGTCAGGTGTGGGAAAAGCTGTTGACATTGTATTAGTTCCAAACTGAGCCGCACCACGATCGTGCGCTAGTATAGCTGTCAGGTGTGGGAAAAGCAGTTGACATTGTATTAGTTCCAAATTGAGCCGCACCACGATCGTGCGCTAGTATAGCTGTCAGGTGTGGGAAAAGCTGTTGATATCGTATTAGTTCCAAATTTAGCCGCACCACGATCGTGCGCTAATATATTATATGTCGGAAGTAGCAAAAGCTTTTGAGATCGAGCTGATTAGATTCTCAATTCGATTCTGATTCTGTCGGGAGTAAGGCAGCTGTTTCGAATAAGTAATTAAAAAATACAATACGTTTTTTTCGTATCAAACTATTTTTACTGTTATCTTCTAATTCTTATTTTATTTAATATGTATTTTAATCTCACTGTGTATTCAATACTGACTTTATTTCTAGCTATTTCTGGAAATTGTCATTCTTATTATAGTATGGGATCCGAACGCAAGATCCTGCATGAATCGATTTTTTCGATGAAATATATTTTAAAGTAATTTTTAGAACGTGTAGAATGGATTAATGTTGGGTGGCCTTGTCAAAAGTTGCCGCAAGTACCTCTAATTAAGCTTAATGTTCATGCGATTTATACATAATTTGCATGAATATTTTTTTTCAATAAATTTAACATCATTTGAAAGAAAATGACTTGACAAAATAAGGTATAAATGGTGGCCAGCTCTAAGTCTGCCGCAACCTAGGGTGGCCATTACTTTTGTATACGACATCGCGTGAGGTTAGGAAGCGCAAGAGAAAAATAAAAACGCCTGTTAAATAAAAATGGCAATCTTGCGGGTTCTCGACGTCCTCAAATCCTGCCAGGCATCTACATACCAATATTCGGCAAAATCGGTTCAATGGTTTGGGCTTGAAGAAGCAACAGACAGTCACACAGACACACTTTCGCTTTTATATTACATTATAGTTGTGGCGGTACCCACAATTCACCTAACATTCCTGCATCGCGTTATCGAAGTTTTCTGAGCGTGTCGGTATATAATATAATATACGACAGCTGAAACGTATCACGTGGGCTTCGGCCTGACCGGGCATACCACCTCGCTCGGTCGGAAGATCTTCCTTTGGCCTCTACGGATATCTCCACATACTAAAAGTGTATAGTATGGATACTCGTTTAACAAAAAAAAATAGGAAATAATTAATACGTGGGAGAGCCATGCTTCGGCACGAATGGGCCGGCTCGACCGGAGAAATACCACGTTTTCACAGAAAACCGGCGTGAAACAGCGCTTGTGCTGTGTTTCGCCGAGTGAGTGAGTTTACCGGAGGCCCAATCCCCTACCCTATTCCCTTCCCTACCCTCCCATATTCCCTTCCCTTCCCTCCCCTATTACCCTATTCCCTCTTAAAAGGCCGGCAACGCACTTGCAGCTCTTCTGATGCTGCGAGTGTCCATGAGCGACGGAAGTTGTTTTCCATCAGGTGACCCGTTTGCTCGTTTGCCCCCTTATTTCATTTAAAAAAAAAAGGAACTTTTAGCTCAAATTTCTTAGTCAAATTCTGTTTTGGACTTTTCCATCCACTAATATTCGTTGACTAGGCCACAGTATTACAATATTCCATATTGTAATACTGTGACAGGGCTATCAGTGTCGCAGCTGCTATTCAATATTTTATTTATATTAGCTGCTATTCAATATATTATCATTTATCGCACATAGTTCAACGCGTGCTTCTTTTCTCTTGCGCTTCCTAACCTCACGCGATGTCGTATACAAAAGTGATGGCCACCCTAAGTTGCGGCAGACTTAGAGCTGGCCACCATTTATACCTTATTTTGTCACGTCATTTTCTTTCAAGTGATGTTAAATTTATTGAAAAAAAAATAAACATGAAAATTATGTATAAATGGCATGAACATTAAGCGTAATTAGAGGTACTTGCGGCTACTTTTGACAAGGCCACCCAACATTAATCCATTCCATACGTTCTAAAGATTACTTTAAAATATATTTAATCGAAAAAAAACGATTCATGCAGGATTTTACGGTCGGATCTTAGGCCATTACTATAATCCTAAAAAAGTGTATTGTATTTTTCAAAGCGTCTTTGGAAAATAAAATCACCTAAGTATGTATTAACAGAAATGAAAGCATCTTTAATTATTAGTAACAATTAATCCTTCGATCGCAGATTTTTGGAAATGCTATTGTATTCTATTGTTGTCGCGATCACCGGAGCTCGTACGGGGCTTGATCTTGATTGAAATCTCTTAATTGTACAAGACCAAGGGAACAGACCAATATATGTTTTTCGTATTAAAATAGATTTACTAACAAAAACAAAGTATCAAAAAATTCTAAAGGTGCTTTCATTTCTGAAACGCAACTTTTAATTATTATTAACCTTTTGCAATCCTATTTAACTTGTGTCAATTATTTTTTGTTAGTATTTTGAAACGAGTATTGCACTATTGTTTTATTACATTGACTTATGATTATATGAAAACTCTGATGTTTTTCATCTAATTTTTTTTTGGAATGTTCATCAATTAATATCTTAAAAAATGTACAGCTTGGCAAAAAAGAGTCGGTTTGGGTCAGTCGGTGACAGTTCCAACTAAAAGTTTATATTTATGTCAACATTACAGTACTTGTCAAATGTTAACTGTCAAACTAATAAATTTTGTGTCAAAAGTGCGATAAGGCGTAGTGTAGGGTTGCCTATAATAAAAGAAAATCGTCATCGTTTAAAACGCACTCTTTTTTGCCAAACAATGATTCCATGACTGTAGAGACCAGGGGCTGAGGGACCTTGTGGAAGGGAGAACCTAACTTCTTTCTTCCATGGCTTCCGTGGGGATAGGTAAAATCTTGGCTGTTAAGTGCTATGTATAGTATTGTCTACACTCTATCCTTCTAAGGCCCAATTTCACCAACGACTGCTAAAGTTAATGCTCGAATTAGTATCGCGTTACCTCTTTCGCTTTTCATATGAATGAAAGAGAAGGCATTACATTCTAGCAAGCTGTTGACACTAACAGACGTTGGTGGGTGTGGCCTTACTATTAAAGATATTTACGCAGCATTTAACTAAGTCAAAAAAAATTGCCAGTAATTTGATATTACTTCTATAAAGTTACTCGCTGTTTAAATACGTTAAAAAGTAATATAGGAAGGCAAGATGGGGTAAATGCCTCTGTGCTTTGTTAGTACTCTAAAAGTCTAAAGAAAATAATAACCCTTATAAAAAGACTACTATACAACTTAGGTACTATCAGAGAAATTGATTTATAGACAGATGGCGGATCTACATATTTTGGGCGCGCTATGTCAAACCCAGCTGACGGATGACGACTTACGTAGTTGACATAATCCGACCAAATGTCGTAGGTCCGTCGTCTATGCATTAACCCATCAGTCGTGGCAAAACGAGACACAATAGCTTTTTCATTGTTATCGCGGCCGGATGTGGCCGCTTGGGGCTTCATGAATTAATTTCTTCGATAGTACTCTATCTCCTTCATACATCTTATCTCCTACCCCTGGTCTTTATTGTCAATATTTGCTATAATGATGTGACAAACGGAATATACAACACGGTCACATTAACTTGACGCATCGCTGGAATGCAATAACATGCGAGCTCCATAATGACGTCATCAAACCGTGCGTCTAGTTCATGTGACCGTGTTATACCTTTAAGTTTAAACTAACCTCGACTAACACCAAAGCGAAATACTTACGTAAACCTTTGGTTGTTTAAAGTGATAAATCTATTACTTACTGGATTTTTAAGTTTATCCTTATCTTGTTATTTTTACAATCGTGGCTGAGTAGAGATTAGAGGCTGTTCGTAAAAGGCCCGCTTGCTTTTAGGGATACATTGATTTGATGAAAAGAATGATGGCTAATGTTTTAACGCTAGCGCAATGTACCATCGAAGAAATTGATTCATAGGCAGTTGACGGACCTACGTCACTTGGTTGGTTTGTGTTAATTCAATACTCGTCGCCACTGACCTCCATTACACAAGTGCGCTGGACATAGGATACCCAGCTGTTTTTTGTGCCTATTTGAAGCGGAATCAGCGCCCCCAATGCGGGTGAAGAGAACTAAGGAGAATATAATCACTAGTTGTAGGAACCAAAGAGAATATAATCACTACGGTGGTAGAAACTAGTATTAGTTCCAAGTACTCCCACTACTGCTATCAGCGCCAATCTGGTGACTTTTAAACGTCATGTTTACGTCAGATTTAATTCTCTTCCCCCGCATTGGGGCGCTGATTCCGCTTCAAATAGGCACAAAAAACAGCTGTTATTTCAAAGGATATCATAGGTCCAGCGTACTTGTATAATGGAGGTCAGTGCTCGTCGCGATCTGTCGGCTGGGCTCTGTACAATTAAGTTTGCTTGTACTATCAGTAGAGATGAACTACGATAATATGGCGCGCCCCTCCAAATTACTGTTTCAATGTGTGTAGTCACATCCTTATGAAAGTGTTTGTATGTAGTTGTAAGTATTCAACCAATCAACTACTCGTAATATTTCACTTAATGTCACTTATTACCAAGATTTGTTGGTCAACTAATCATAACAGCTAGCCGACCGCGCAAGACAACGCACCTCAAACATTTTGACAACGCACTTCAAACGTTTTGAATTTTGGAGGGGCGCGCCATGTTATCGTAGTTTATCTGTACAAGCAAACCTTATTGTACTGAAATGTACTGTATAAAAGTTTAAATATAAACAGTTAAAGATAAGGGCTGAGAGAAATTGCAAAGAATAAATATAACAATACTTCATAAGTCATAACAAACGTAAAAATATACGTAAAGTTGTTAATGGCGGATATTACGCAAAAGGGCAGAGGACGCTACTAGCACTTACAGTGAATAATCCGATATGTTGCATACGTCATATCAGAATATTGACAGAAACGTTGTGAAACGTTTTTTTACTCATTAGCATTACAGTATAAATTGTATAATATACTAGCTGTCCCGGCAAACGTTGCTTTGCCATATTATAAAGTATTTCGCCCATATTATTTTATTGAAGTGACTAATTAAGTATGTTACCATGGCAACGGCCATCGCTATTCCGTAGCATGTAAACAATGGTCGCCTTCAGTCTCGAGTTGTAATAATTTACTATTATTAATTCAACAAATGCACTTATCAATATAAAAGGTACCCAGTAGCCGATTCTCAGACCCACTGAATATGCATATAAAATTTGGTAAAAATCAGTAAAGCCGTTTCGGAGGAGTACGGTAACTAACATTGTGACACGAGAATTTTATATATTAGATTATGGTATGTGCTGTAACAAAACTAAGATATAATACTATAGGGTGTGTATGTGTCCCCTATATTGAGTTCACTGTAAAAGTAGCAGCGCTGCGCTAAAACGCGCTACTGAATGGATAAATTACTGATAAATTCACTTCGGAAACCGGGAAACAGCGTTACCTCGATTCAGCCACGATATTTGTGAGAATGTAATTAATTATTACACTTTATTGGCAAGAGTGAGAGCATTTATTTTATTAATATATTTTTTATTATTACTCACTTTACACCAAAGCGAATAATCCTTTTAATCGTTTAATACAGTAATTTAATTTAGACGCTAACTGTAAAAAGAGTATTATTATGTGGACTTTTAAGTTTTTTTTTAATTGTGATAAATTAATGATATTAACTTATTATTATTCGTCCGTTTGAGTTTAAGACTCCAAACTAAATTTGTTTTCACGTTCGTTGTATACTATAAGTTTTGGTTATATTTATACACTTGTAATAAAATATCTAGCTTCCAAATAAATAATATAATTGTTGACAAAGCTTACTGTTTCTTTCTAGATTTAAATTTTAACCCTATTTATTTTATACTTTAAAATACATAAACAATTATACATTGTGTCTTTTTGAGATAGGAACTCTGCAACTATTAGTACCTCGTTGGATACAAAATCACATTTAGAAAATAACTACTGACAAAAATCTACCCTCGAAAAAATTACCATGACTGTTAATTTTATTACGTATTCAAATTAATTCTAATGACACGTGCAGGAGGGAAATTTTAATTTGTGAAGTGTGTGAGTGTTACGTGTCCTGGCCGAAATGAGGTCAGGCCAGTCGATGCGCCGCACTTACTGCGTGCATATTTCATGCCCGCGGCCCAGATACGTGGAGGGTTATTTTGCTTCTAATACCACTTTTATTTCGACCACAAAAGGATTATTTTCACTGTTCACAGAAACTCCGAGAAATAGTTCTCAAAACGAGGCACGGTTCGTAAAGGGGTCGATAAATGAAATCACCATTAACAATTTCAGATTTTTTTAATTTTAATAATTGCTTCTTTTCTTCAACTATGCTGTACAAACTATATCGCTTAAATTATAATTAGCAATCAATAATTGCACGTAAAAAACTTAACAATAGATACTTTCAACTTTTCGATTGGAATGAACGTCATTTATATTAACTATATTTTTACAATATTTATAAATCTACCAAATGAATCACTATCAGTAAGCAGTCACAATCGCCCAATGATATGTTAAAAATTACTTTTTTTATTGCGTTCTAAATATGAATCGAGTCGGTGTACGCATCTAACACGGGCGTGGCGGAGCTCAGCTGTGGTCAGGCGTGAGCGGGGTCTAGTGCGGGCTAGTAGTAGCACCTACTACCTAGGTCCTAGGTCTAGGAGACGAGGCCTCGGTCAGTCGCAGCTTTGTGATTCTGCGCCTTAAAGTCTTTTAGACGAATCGGTGAAGACTCGCTGCCGGAGTCCCCCTGTAAATAGACAAGGGACTGTTACTTTTAAATATGTTTGTATCGTCGACGTTCTGGCATACTGCATACACTACCACCTGGGATCGAATCTAGTAGAGATCCAAGGTGTCTCTTGAGTCGTCGAAGGACTACCCTCTAGGCCACGGATACCTACAGGGCTAAGCCACAAGTCACGACACTGCGTATTGCAAAAACAACCATTGCTTAGCAATGTAGACAGTAGACTTTTACGACGTCACAACGCTTGGCCTGCAGTCTGTAAAACAGTCGTCAATGTCTTACATTGGCACCAAGTGAAGTAGAGTCCTGCAGGAGGAGCTCGCTGTCCGTGCCGCGGAACTCTTTGTTCTTGAGTATGGAGCGCGAGCGCGAGTCCTCCGGCCACCCGCCGCTACCGCGCTTGTTACCGTTTTTACCTGGAAATGTTCGGAAGGAAAACTCAAAAATCGGTTAACACGTTTACTCAATTTTTTACCCTCAAATGCTGACAAAAATATCTAAAAATGCGGAGAGCGCAAGAAGTCAAGAGGTTGAATATAAAGAAAGTTGATCACCAACTTGAAAAAGCTCATGAGACGCGCAACGTTCTATAACAATTGCAAGATTTGCAAGATTTGAAAAGTATAAGTGAACGGCAATTCAGACAAGAGTTTACAGCTAAGATACACCCAAATTTTTTAACGCCATCGAAAGAGTACGATAGAAAGATAAAGAATTGAACAAAACGTACCAAATAGAATATGGTGATTAATTATCCTCGTGGCTATCCCTCTCGGTGGCCTCTTCTCCTCCTCCGTCCATTCCTGGGAACAAATTTGCGAATGAAAGTAATGTTCAGTCGCCAAAGAAAACAAATAAATCGGATTCATGTTCATCAATCAAATTCGGAGTCATGCCGGGGAGTCTGACATGCGACACAAACGTGATGCAAGAGAGGGTGTGCTACTGTGCCTGTTAGTCGATGTCGCGACGCGACGGACGGGGACTGACCTGCTGGAACCGCGCTTTCCTGTGTTTGGGCTTGGCGTCGTCGGCGGCGGGGTCGGTCGTCTGGGGCAGGCTGGTCCGCGACGCGTCCACCGACGTCAGCGGCTCCGGCCCCGCCAGGCTGCCCCGCGAGCCGCGCGGCGACCTCTCGCCCTGGGAATCTGTCGCACACAACACGTCCCCCGAGGCGCTCCTGCGCACGCCGTTAACCCCCGCCTCCCCCCCACCTACACCCGCGCCGCCCCCGCCGCTCCCATCCAATGGGTTCACATACAAGTTTGACGAGTCGTTCTCGCCCGTGATGTCGCCCTCTGAAGGAAAAGGGTGCGTAAGGCATGATGCAAATGTATCTGCAACGTAAACAGACCCATATGGAGCCGTGCACATCCGGAGCGGTGGCGGTCGGTCGGACGGGACGCGACCGCCACCGGGTGACGAGTCACTGTGACGGTGTAACGATCGACACACTCACGGGCACGTTCCACACAGAGGTGACGGAAATAAAGTGAGAGAATAAGGAGACATAAATAAACAACGTGATTTTCATTCGAAATCGGAAGTCATAGTGGGAGTGCGTGATACGTACCAGGGCTGTCGAGGCTGTTGGGGGTGGCCTCGGGCAGGGCCTTGGGCGCGGGGTGGCGCTGCAGGCAGGCCAGCTCCACGCACACCGGCTGCCGCAGGTCGGACGTCGGCATGGGCATCAGCTGCTCCGCGTCTATGAACTCCTTGTACCCCTGGTGCAACACACGAGTCCCTCTCTGTAGATCACTTCGTTTAACAATATTAAACTGTATAAACAATTAAACGTTTCCTAAGTAACCCGCAGCATAAAATAAATATAATATCAACGAAAATACTGGGAATAAAGACTGTTTAATCATAAGATTGTAGCGTGAACTTAGGGATATAGAAATGCTAATTAGTAGGTAGTGAGTACATTCAAGTGTTCTCCGTCCGGCTCCGACTCTAAATAAAGGTGGGGTAAAAATTATGAAGAAAAAATTACGTCGATGTTTTTACTCTTGAGTGTACTCGAGTATTTGTTTGCAGTGACTTATAGTACTACGTACCAGCTGACATGAAAAGCGTTGTTAAAATTAACTTAAATACTCACTCGTTATAGCTAAGACAAAAAAAGTTATTTATTAAACGAAAACTTCAAATCAATTCAGAAAACAGCTAACGATTCTTTGTCGGGTGCGTTGTTAGATTTTAGTACCTTGAACGTGCAAAAACAACATTCAAACTCAGAAGGCAGCTGATCCAAGTCAAGCTGTTTGTCAGCCATCTTCTTTTCCTAGAAAAAAGAAAATATTAGTCGTTATTAGCAGAAGTCTCCTACTTTTCGTTCACGACATACATTCGAAAACCTTCGGTACGATACCGGCTAGCACCTAATAGTAACATGTAAATTAGTCTCTACGATCATACAATATAGCCTACTGTATCAGATCAACGGACAAACACAGAACACATCAACAGGCATGCGTTAAGGTAGGTTAAATAGCTTACAGGCGTCGGGTCAGGGTTAATGAGCAAGCGTTTCTCCGGAGTGCCCGAGCCTTCCGTAGAAAAGCGACGATCTTTCTTAGGACTCGTCTGAAACTATCACTCATGGCGTTAATGGAAAAATCGAAGTTCTTCCGTACGAGCTCGCTAGCGTTTCGTACGTGGGTGACTACGTTATGGGAAAAAGTTTCCATATTACGGTGGCTCTTACCTGATTGGGTTCGGGGCCTTGAGGTATCTTATTGCCGATGGCGTGTTCGTACTGTTTGTAGCAGCCCGTGATGGCCGGCGCTTCGCCCTCCAGACTAGTGGCGTCCGCTTGCGACAGGTTATGTCCTGAAGACACACACCATCATCAGTAGCAAAACTTTCGGGCGTCTCCCCCTCGCGTTTCCATTTAGCGTTTTAAGCATATACATGTATTACTTTACTAGTTACACGTTATTTAGATAAATGAAGCGGCGTTACTAGACACAACACACATTCTACACGCACATATATTAAGAAAATTCAGCGTCCTCCGGATACACAATGTACGTCCGCAATATATTATGACTGTTAGTTTGTGAAGCGTTAGGCTTACGCTGACTATGGAATCGACCTTAGTAAAAGTGTCTTCGTCGCACATCGCAAGCTACACGCGACGCGAACCCGACCCGAGCTACAACCGTAATATTAAGGGGTCGAGTGTGGCGACTGTGTGATAGTGGTAAGTAGCTCATCTGGCGTCATCTCTCGATTCTATGAGGACGCACTTGTCACCTGAAGACAAGGAATAAAACACTAAATCCACCTCTTCAGAGCAAACGAGTGAATGTTGCTGTAGCTGCGATGTAACGTGAACTGTTCTGTATCATGACTGCGATTCCGGGGAGCTAAACGATGCAACGACGTGCTTCCATTCAACATTCATTGCATTCGTAAGACTTGCACAAATCGAACACGGAGCACCAAGCATGCGTGCAAAAGTGGAAAAAATCACGTTAACAAGCAAATAATACATGACATGAAGAAGCATCGGCAGAGGGGGAGCGGGGCGGTACTGACCTGTGTCGACGATGACGTCGATGAGGTCCATACTCTTAGCGAAGGCGTCGCGCAGGTTGATGTGGTGGAACGACACGATGGAGCCCTCGCGCTTGGCGCGCTCCAGCGCCTCGCGCCGCTTCAGAGCCTTCTCGCGCCGCATCTGATTCTTATAAAACTCGGCGAAATTGTTGACAATAATGGGAATGGGTAACGCAATTACCAACACGCCGCAAATACAGCAAACTGAGCCGATGACCTTGCCCAACGGGGTCGTGGGGTAAATGTCACCGTATCCCACTGTGGTCATAGTGATGCCGGCCCACCAGAACGTTTCCGGAATGGAGATAAATTTAGTTCCCGGCTCCTCCTTCTCAGCGAAATATGCCAATGAGGAGAATATCAACACTCCCATCGCCAGGAACAACATGAGCAGCCCCAGCTCCTTATAAGAGTTTCTGAGCGTGAAGCCGAGAGACTGCAGCCCGGTGGAGTGGCGGGCGAGTTTAAGGATACGCAATATTCGCATTATACGGAAAATTTGTACCACGCGGCGCACATCTTGAAACTGGTCCGTCGCGTTTTTATTAGTCTCGAGGAGGAATAGAGATACGAAATAGGGCAGTATAGCCAGCAAGTCTATGACATTGAGTCCTCCCTTGAAAAACTTCCATTTATCTGGCGAGGCACTGAACCGAAGCACATACTCGAGCGTGAACCACGTGATGCACACCGCCTCGACCATGGCCAGCTGCGGATTGTCCATCGGCGCGCCTTTTTCGTCGTACACTTGCATCTGTGGTATCGTGTTGAGAGTGAGCCCTATCGTGGACAGCACGATGAAGAGGATCGAGATGACCGCTATCACCTGCAAGTACACCGTCACCGTCATGAGCCCCCGTCATCGCGCCGCCTACTGTACACACTTACACACGCGACAGCGCGACCGTACACGCCAGTGTCTGTACAATGTACATACATGATGCTGTTTATAAAATGTTCGGGCGATGTATGTATTTACAGTATATAATATAGTAAGTAAATAAGTATAATGCTATGTTATTAATATGTAACAGTTATAGTATCGGCCTAGACTAGCTTTATCGGTGTAAAAATAACATCTATAGGTAGGTGTTAGTACTATGTTAGTAGTGTTGTGTGGTCGCGGTGGTAGATTACATGTACGATGAACGAACGGGCGTCGTCGATTGCGCCGGTGGGGGAGTAACGAGCGTTCGTCCATTAGTCACGTGGTTCGGTTAGTAGTTACGAACGAAGCGAAAGCGCAGGTCGGGGCGTCAGGGTGGGGGGAGGAGAGGGTCGTGGGAGAAGGCTGGGGGAGGGGGGTAGCGGGGAAGCCGGCAGGACGGCGCTCGACCGTGGTGCGAAGCGGCGCGGGCGCGGGGCGCGCACTGCGGACGGAGGTGTGGGGCGGGTCCGCAGGGCGCCGCACCCGTCCCGTGCCGCAGCGCACGCGGGCCGCGGAGCGCCGCCGGCAGCGGCTGGTCACATCGCGTAAGCCCATCCCATATTTGCATCTTGGCGACAACAATTAAGCTTTGTTTTTAAAGTGTTCTACGAGAACTTGTCCGCGCCGCTGTGAACATTGAAAATATATGTATAACAGTTAGGGTAGACACCTAGTGCCTCGTCGTACAACATCCAATTAATGTTAGATAAACGATAGACGAACTGAACATAAGTAGCACGATAGAACATAATATAGTGACTATAGAAATATGTATATAAGACGATACGAGACATACAAATTAATCATATTTACAACTGACTCATCCTATGTCTCTGAATATTAATTTATTTAAAAATATAAAATTATTCACATAATACGTTTACAGTTACTAAATAATTATATAAATAAAATCGTAAAATATAGATAGCAACTATAATAATATGGAACTAAAAAAGTATGGTACATTCAGAGACGTGCTTCATCAAAAACTATAAAAATTGAGTATGTACGTAAAATATTGGAATAATATTAAAAAATATGATAAAAAGAGCGAAATAAAATTTGAAAACCCTTAAAAATACGCATCGAAAATAAAGTCAAGGGAGGAGATGGGAATAAATGATTTGTTAATACTTACAAATATCGTTCGGTCGCCGTAGTAAAAATTACTGGACCTTATATTAATTACAATAAACTACTCAAAGAAAAAGGAGGCAAAATTTGGATAGAAGCGATAATGTCACATACATCGGAACACAACACCACATTCCATAACACGAAGGGACAACTAGAAAGGGCTATGATAGATGTTATTCATGCACCATAAACCTATGCATCCACATTACACCTCGACTCTATACAATAACAAATTACATTCGTGTATAAATCGTTTGCTTACATAACATACAGAGGTGTGCAAAATATATGTGCAAATTATAATGTTTATGAAAGTGTATTACAATTTTTCTCGGTAATGTAGATTCGGCTAATAGAGAACAATTTATCAAAAATTTAAAAGTGTTTAAGTGTTGCTGACAGAGAAGCGTCTAACAAATTGCATTAGATAATGTACCTTTCGACTAACATTGTCCTTGGCAGCGTGTGTTAACAGAATTATGTTAATTTCGAACTGAGATACTTTACCCGGGCGGCTATACTCGTGGTGGGTTTTTCGAGAAGGTCCCAGAGCCACTTTTGGTACTGGGCGCAGGTGCCCTGACCGAACTCCTCCTCCTCTCTCTGCCTCAAGCTCTCCGCCTCCTTCCTCATCTCTTCGTGAACGTGCTCCTTCCTCTGGTGGTACTTGTGCTGGCAGCACGACTCCAGATACAGTTCATCTACCCCCCAGTACTCGAGATCATCACTGAACGCCAACACACACATCTCATCCACTAAATGTAACTTTCCAGTCCGGTAAAAATTTAATATTGAACTAAAACTTTTCGGGTGTCTGAAAAGAAGAGAAAAACAAATAAACTCGGAGCCTGATTGAGACGAAGACATGGATTACATAATATAATGAAAAGTTATCTACAAGTCTGAACTCTGGACATAATGTTAATAGATAATAATACTATAATAAGTATCAAATGGACGTTGAAATTAGGGAGCAACTGCACTTGTTAATGAAATTGATAGTGCAAGCGGTGTCAGATTTCAATGACCTAGCTATTTTATTCTGCACCCTGTCCACGTGATCCAAACAGTGTACGCCGTTGGTTTCAACGAGTTGTCGACGCAGTAGCCGCACCAGCATCCGTAGCCCACGTGATCATCACGGTGTAGTCACGTGCACACCCACCTGTCGAAGAAGTACTCGTTGTCCTGCAGCGAGTAGTCGTCGCAGAGCTCGGTGATGGCCTCGTGCGTGTTGCAGTCTCGCAGACGGCCGAGGCGCGTGTGCGGTAGGCGCTCCAGCGTCCGCCACAACACCTCGTGCCGCACGCCGCCCACGTTGATGATCACGCGCTTGCACAGCGCCTTCGCGCGCAGCATCATAAACGGCTCCGGTGGGAGCGACGACATTGATCTGTAAAACGTGGATTAAGGTTTCGATATTCTGCATCGCTGTAAGGCTTCAGTCTAGAAATTAGCGGACAGCGAGGCGGCAGCAGCGGCGGCGCGTTCCAATGTATAGATTTGTATGGACAGGCCCCGAAAAGAGCGGCGCGGTGCGGCAAACGGCGCGCGGCGTACTAGACGGCTTATCCATATAAATCTATACCTTGAAACGCGCCGCTCCCGCGCCGCCACCGCTCTCGCCCCGCTGCCCGCTGATTTCGAACAAAAGCCTAATATTATGTGATGAGCATAATGCTAAATTAAAGAAAAATAAAAACAACCCCCCATTTAAAAAAAATTACCGATGAAATCACTGGATGTTCCATGAAGTAGATAGCCCAAATTTTCCAAAAGAGCGATCTGATGAATAGTTATGGCCAGAAATGCTTTCGATCATGTCAGCTTTCAAACGAAAAAAACATGATCAAAATCGGTCCACCCGTTTTAATGCTACGAGCCACGGACAGACACAGACCTGTCAGACAGACAGACACGTCAAACTTGTACGAACCCTCTTTTTTTCGGTGGTCAAAATATTACAGAGCTGATGTTACTATACTGCTACATGATGATGATGATGATGATGATGATACTTCTGTGAGAAAGCAACCCGACGTGACTCGCATGTTGGAATATAAAAGTAAATAGGAAAACGCTTTCATTACATACTCGTAATTGCAAAACAACTTCTATTTTTAGTTATTTTATTGAACTCAAACTCAAACTCAAAACTTTTAATTCAGAATAATTTTTTTCAAATATTCTCTGAACGTCGGGTCTACACTGGTGCCTACCACCGGTTCGGGAACTACCCCGTCGAGAAGAACCGGCGTAAGAAACTCGCACGGGGCCATCTTTTAAAGTACCATAACATTAATACAAAATATTAACATTCAAAAAATACAACTAATAAAATTATTTTTATTTACATATGACATATAAGTACTACTTTACATATAAATATATCCTAGAACCTATACACAATTTACTTAACTAAACTTATTAATAAGTATTTTATGAACCAAATAATACCTCATTTAATTCTTTTTTGTATTGTCTTAAATTTTTTGAAAAAATATCAACAGAATTCAGATCACTATTGTAGCAGGAACATGATCGCCTGAAGAAGGTATTTCTCGCGTAGTTTGTATGATAGGGCGGGACATAAAACGTGTTCTTACTACGTGAAGATGGTCGCGGAACTTTTAAATAAATTTTGCTTAAGAGATTTGAGGAATTAATGGAACTATGTAGAATTTTGAAAAGAAACACACTATCTAGATATTTACGCCTTAAGTCTAATCGTTGAATATTAAGTCTTGCTGCACTCTCAAGATGGTCAGTAGACCGTGAGCCAGACCTAAAATCTAGTGTTTTCAAAAACTTTAATTGGACTCTTTCAATACGTTTGATGTTAAAAGCATAATTCGGATTCCAAACAACACTCGCGAACTCAAGAACACTTCGAACATAAGCATTATACAGCAGCTTAAACGTATCTACGCGTTTAAAAGGTTGACCTATACGAATAATTGTTCCCAGTTGTTTGTAAGCTTTAGCTACAATCCCATCGATATGCTCATTAAAATTCAGCTTGGAATCCAGGGTCACTCCCAGATCACGTATTGAAGACACACGACCAAGGGTTCGACCACTAATCCTGTAGTTAAAAATGATTGGGTTTCTCTTCCGCGTGAAAGTTATAACATGACATTTGTCGGTATTTAAATATAATTGGTTAGCTTCACAATATGAGTCGAGACTATTCAGATCGTTTTGTAATTCAATCCAGTCATTATTTGTCTTGATAATTTTATAGATTTTTGTGTCATCTGCGTAGAGAAGGTGATGAGAATTCCTGAAACATTTTCGAATATCATTTACGTACAGGATGAATAGAAAAGGTCCCAGAATAGACCCCTGTGGAATGCCCGACCTGCTCACTAGAAACGTAGATTGAAACCCCTTTAGCGCGACTGCCTGACTACGATTGGATGCATAGGACTCCACCCATCTTAGAAGATCGCCGTGAACACCGAGCTCCAAAAGTTTTTTGATGAGAACTGAATGATTTATTTTATCAAATGCCTTCGAGAAATCGGTGTACACGGCGTCTACTTGGTATCCTGCATTCATGGCGTTAAGTATGAAGTCTGTATAAGACACTAACTTAGTAGCAACCCCACGTGACTTACGAAAACCATGCTGTTCATCAGATAGTGCATGATTTATTTGTGTACATAATGTGGAAGTAATTATCTTTTCCATAATTTTCCCAAAAACACAAAGTTTCGATATAGGTCTGTATTGTTTTATGTCGTGTTTATCGCCACCTTTTGGGATAGGTGTCACTAAAGCCTTTTTCCAGATACCTGGAAAGCACCCTTCCGAGATTGACTTACGATAGATTAAAGTAAGGGGTATTGAGAGTTCCCTATGCAGCTTGTTGATAAGTATGGGGTGCACTTTGTCATACCCAACTCCTTTATTTACATTTACTTGCTTAAAATATTTTGATACAGTAGGTTGGGAGAATTCAATAGTTGATATATTAACCGGCGACGACTCATTTAAAACGTTCATATCTAACTGTGTGGAGTCGTTAGATGCTACAAATACCGAATTAAAATAGTCGTTAAACATATCACAGATATGATCTGGGTCAGTGGAAGTTTCCCCATTCAGATTCATGTAAGCGGGTACGGAGTTAAGCCCTAACTTAGACTTAATGAACGACCAAAAATATTTAGGTGATGAGTTTATTTTGTCCTCAGAAAATTTTATAAAGTTATTATAACATTCTTTTTGAAGTTTTTTCTCTCTCGAGCGTAATTCTCTAAATAATTCGTAATTATAGGCATTGCTATACTTTTTCCATCTACTGTGAATTTTGGATTTTTGTCTAATTAGTTTCATAAGGGACCTAGAAAACCAGGGGGGAAAATTCGTACTCGACTTGACAATTTTTTTGGGAGTATATTTATCCATTAAGTCATAAAAAATATTGTAGAAGTAAGTAACTGACTCCTCCGTATTAAGATAGGAAAGTTCCGACACCCAATCGATAGCTAAGATGTCTTCGCTCATCTGCTTAAAATCTGTAGCATGGTAAATAAATTTAATCCGGTTATTTTCCTTCAAGTATGTAGTAGCAGCCAAGGTAAAATTTACACAAAATGATTTGTGGTAGACCCCCGTCTTCAGCAGTGAGCGGGTCCGCACAACTCGTCACCGAACAGTCACCAGTACTGAGCACCAGGTCCAAAATACGATCATTGCAATTAGTACAGGCATTGTACTGAGAAAGATTGGATAATCGCATAAAATCTGCTAGCAAAGTGGCTTTAGAGTCATTGTTCGTATTTAAACTTTACATCATGTCGCCGTCGTGATACCAAGTAGCGTGCGAGATATTAAAATCGCCGAGTATTATGAAGTAATCATTAGAATTATTTAATATAATATCTGACGTGCTATCATAAAATTTTTGAAGAGTTTCGGCATGATTACTTCCGTGCGGAAAGTAACAACTCGCAACGTGAAGCATTATTCGATTCGATGCCCGCGGAGCACGAGGCCTAGACGTATGCGCGCGCGCCGCGGCCGGGAGCTCCACGCTGAGCCACACGACCTCCGCGCCGCTCTCAGTGCACCAGTCGTCGCGGGCTCGTGCACTCATGCCCCGCCGCACCGCTATCAGCACGCCGCCGCCCCGGGAGCCCCGCCCGTCGCCTATAGCTCGATCCCTCCGATACACATCATATTTGTTGTAGAAATATTCACAGTCATTAAAGTCGGGCGTGAGCCAAGTCTCTGTTAAAACTATTAAATCGTAGTCGTTCTGCAATACGTTAGACAAAAAGGCGTGGGACTTAGTGCGCAAACCTCTAGTGTTCTGGTAGTAAATAAATAAAGAATTAAGCTCCATCTTTTTTAGTAGTAAAAGTCAAATAAAAAAGCGTAGTATTGAATCTACCAGGACAAGAAATACCTTCCTTGATACATTTAAAAGAACTTTTAAAATTAATATTAAAAATAATTATTTTAACTTGCCTAAATATCAATAATACCTTGAATAATACGTGAAATCGATAATGAGTAGCTACATATGATGTAGTACTATTATAAAGTATGTAACATGCTAAATTATAATATCTTATATATGAGTAGGCCGGATAGTAAAAAATTTTTTTTTTTTTTTTTTTTTTTTTTATAATAATATCTATGGACGCTTCACACCACGTCAGTCTGGCCCCGTGCTAAGTACCTAAAGGACTTGTGTTACAGGTACCAGACAACGGAAATATATTTAATACTTTTATACTATACATATATTTAAGATTTTTATTATATCATACACATATTTAATACACATCCAGACCCAGGAACATTGAAAACTTTTTGTTCCGTCGGCGGGATTCGAACCCGCGACCCCCGGCTTGAGCTACCAACGCGCTCACAACTGAGCCACAGAGGTCGTCATTACTAGTACATTAGGTATATTATTTAAAAACGTCTGAAAGTTAACATGATCATACAGTTCTAAGGTAAGTTTTAAATATGTAAACTTATATTTTAATACAGTGGTGAGAATATATGAGTAGGCCGGATAGTAAACATTAGGTATATTATTTAAAAACGTCTGAAAGTTAACATGATCATACAGTTCTAAGGAAAATTTTAAATATTATGTAAACTTATATTTTAATACAGTGGTGAGAATATAATATTTTAGTAGGTTATGTTTAAATACAAAGATAAAATAAAAGCAAAGATAGCACTGTAACAGCAATGAACATAGGAGTCATTTAATCTTATCCAAATCTGATTCGCTCGAGATACGTATAATTTTAGATTTATCATTCTTTCGCACTAGGATCTTACAGTCTCTCACCCACAAATAGGCATACTGTTTTTCGACTTTTAGCTCCCGGGCACGCTTCAGGAGAAGTTTATTAGTAGGTGTGAGATGATCAGAGATGTAGACGGTGGAGGCCGGCCCCTGCAGGCCCAGGTCGGCGGTGGAGATGGTGCGGCGACAGCGCGCCGCCGCCAGCAGCTTACGGCGCCGTTGTGTAAACCGCACGATGATAGCAAGATGCCTCGGGGCTTGCTTGTCGGTAGTCATGTGCCGGCGCACTCGATGTACGGTGTCAATATCGGTTTCGCACAGATTAAATCCGACTACAGAGCAAAAGTCGTGAAGTATTGAATATAAATTTTCTCCGTTGCGAATCGGTATTCCCGAAATTTCGATGTTATTTAATCGGGAGAATTGGTCTTGCGCATTATTATTTTGCTCGAGTGCGGAAATAATTTCTTTTGCCTTCTTTAAATCCTTTTGCAAAGTAGTTACACCCGACAATTTATCTTCAAACCCGTTCAATCTACCTTCGATATCGACGAATTTTTGCTGCATATCGCTCCACTATCCAGGTCTAACGTACATTGTTTGTCGCTAGATATATCTGATTTTATTTCGTTCAGGTCGGTTTTCATTGTGTTAAAATCGGTACGTAGATTTTTCTCGAGTAAAATGTCAGCCAGAGAGACAGTGTTCGCGGGGTCCGAGGATTGCACTTGTGCGCGGCACGGTATACATCTCCAGGCCGACTTTTTCTCCTGGCCCAGTTTTCGGTAACTGGAGTCTGATATTCCTGCACAACTAAAGAGATATTGACCGCCACACTTGCCACAAAGGACGAAATCGGTGACAATGTCTTTACACTTTGCACAATTCATTTTTGAGGTTAAGGTAACTGGTAACACAACAGTTATTTTGAATAAATTAACTTTTAAATCAATTGAATGCTAATATTTCATTAGACGCGTAAGTCACACACACGATTCTGTACTAGGTTGGTATAATATATGCACTTAGTATTAAACTATTTGTAACGGAAAAGTGATTTGTGACCGTCACTTACGCGTTCACGCGCGAGACTGATATTACAGAATATTATACAGAAACAGCTCTGCAGGGGGCGACCTTATTCCCATGGTGTACATCATCATTCATGAAATCAGTAACTTTATATAGTACGCTTTTGTACACAAACGTTCTTTAACAACTTTTTTGAATTTATTAATTGAGAGATTTTGAACGTTTTCTGGGATCTTATTATAAAGGCGTATACATTGACCTTTAAAAGAGTTTTTGACTTTAGTAAGTCTAGTCACCGGAATGTCAAGCTTATGTTTATTACGAGTATTTCTCCCATGGGTATCACATTTTTTCTTGAATTCATATATTTTCTTTTTAACATATAATAAATACATTTGATAGGACATATTGAGAAGCAACAGTTAGGATTCCAGTTTCCTTAAATTTTTCTCTAAGTGAAGTATTACGGGCCAGCTTGTAGATTGCCCGAACAGCTCGCTTCTGCAGCACAAAATACTGAACAGTGCTGAGCTTAAACATGAGACGTCTGTTTAATTAAAGTAATTAATGTTTACAAAATATAGAGGCATCGCTCCCGTTGCTATCCTAAATATCTATTTTTAGCTTCGAAGTAAAGACGAAAGTAAATTATTTTAAATGTGATGTATTTAAAAATTTTGCTGATTAATATGTTTGAGATATTGTATTTTTAAATATTTATTCATTGTGACTTTATTGCAGCCATGCGTGCACTATTTGACTTAAATTTCTTAATATGAAACGTCCGCCTCCGAAATTGCATTTCATAGCAATAATATGTAACCTCGTAGCTTGCTCGTAGCGCGCGGCTACGCAGATGCTACGGCGTAGCATAGGTTAGGTTAGGTATCCATTACACGGTAGGTTTTGCTGTCAGTTTTACCACAGTCATGGCTGTAACTGATGGATAACCTACCGTGTAAGAGCGTGACAGACGGTTGCAATATGAAGCTGATCTGGATATTTTGATTTTTGCTTCATGCAACCATCAGTCACGAATTTTGAGTGAGTGTTGTCACATCTGACGAAATTGGAAAAAAATTAGTAACATATAAGTACCTTTGAAAATTTCGGCTTTGACTGACATAAAACTGAAGAGAATTGAGTGACCGTCTAATACCATTCGTAAGTCCATCACTCACCATCAGTCAAACATAATTCATGATTGACGGAATTGACTGTCGCTTGCATGAGCGTGTAATGGATGCCTTAGAAGAGTAAAGATTCAATTAATACCGATTCCAGTGTGCCTCAAAAAATATCGTCGTGTATATTTCTAATTTATAAGAGCCAAAAAAAGGGAACCGAATGGAACCCCTGTACACGCTGATTAATTTGTGGTGTACCTCCAAACATTTTCATTTTTCTAGATGTACTATCGAAGCAATTGATTCCTAGGCAGTTGACGGACCCCCGTCATTTGGTCGTCTTATGTCGATTCAATGTTAGCTGTGTTCGGTCGAACGGGTTTCACGTAACGCGACCAAATTACTTCGGTCCCCCATCTGCCTAGAAATCAACTTCCTGATAGTACTTTGAACACCGAAAGCACTGGCTTAAGAAGCCGGTTGGCAGCGGGCGACATGAAGCGGCGGCAGACGACGGCAGACGACGTGTCGTCGAGACACTACTGGTTTCTATGTATTTCTATGAAAAGTGTCGCTAGCTTTGTGTCGCTAGCTGCGGAGGGTATTTCCAGGTATTTCATAGAAAATACATAGAAACCAGTAGTGTTGCGACGATACGTCGTCTGCCGCCGCTTCATGTAGCCGGCTTCCAACTTGTACCTTTAGGGCATCAAGTAGTTTTAATCTGTGACACAATAGACATAACTACCAGTAGTTCGACCATAGTTCGACTGCAAAGAAATGGACAGGTTTCAATATCTGTCAAATTCGTCGGGTTTCACTAGGATAAGTTAAAGGCTGGCGTGCTGGCTGGTATAATTTATTTTTAAAAATAAGATTTCGAAATTGAATTCTGACAGTTTTCTTTGCATGTGCCAAAATATAAACAACAACTAAATTTGTAGGTAACGACCCTAGCGACGACTTTTGTCAAAATACGTCAAACTTAAATTTTTTTACATCAGTTCTAAGTCGGCATAATCTATCATTCTGTCTACTCTGTCTGTGACTGCGGGATAGTAGTGTTAGTACCATAGATAAAGTATTATAATATAGATGTAATATTAGCCCGTCATCGCGTGGCCATTTTGTACTTATTTTCACACAAGTAGTGTGCGTGTATTTTCTTGAATATTTCTATTTGTCGATCATTTTGAAGCACATTATAATCCAGAAAAGAAAGTCATTTAGTTCATGATATCGATAAACTATAGTTCAAGTGATGAGAATCCGTAAACACACGTAAAAAGCTATGCAATTTTTGTAGCCAAATTATTAATTGACATGACATTTTATGCCTTATATAGCACGAATAAGGGATTATTAAACTTATAAATTATCTTTTTAGCTTACAAAAATACCGGATTGAGAAGCCCAAAAAACGTTGTTCAAAACTTACGTATTTAATGTTAAATCTACGTGTTTGAGGCATTGTTTGGCCATTCTTATGGTTTATTATTTAGCGGAACCACAAACCTCAACAATATCTAGCATAAAATGTTTACTAAAAACCTTTATTAACACTTTTATTACATGAAATATGCAGACCGACTCCTTTGTTATGTCCCAGTAAGTAGGACATAACATTACACGCTTTTGACGCTTATACACCGATATAAGGCTTTCTCCTAGTCTATAGTATCTCAATGGTTATTACCTGCTGTGCGCCCGCTGCAGCTGCGCGGCGCTGGCCGCGGCGAGGTGCGGCGGCGGCGGCGGCGGCGGCGGCGGCGGCGCATCGTGCCCCGAGCGCGGGGGCGAGTCGCCCGCGGGCCAGCGCCGCGCCCCCTCGCCCCCCATGTCGCTAGCTCATCGCGCCACGCCCCCCCGCATAGCTGCTCCCCCACTGGAACAATAACAATGTATGTGATGATTGATGCAACGTGCTGGAATCTAAAGGGTTGGTTATTGAGGCACGAGAAGAGATCATAAGTAAAGTATAGTTTTCACAGAGCCAGTACTGGCTGCCAATAAGACTGGCAGCCAGTATTGGCTTGGTATATGCCGCGTGTGAACAGTTTGCCCTGGATTGAAAAACTGTTCACACGCAGCATATACCAAGCCAATAAGACTGGCAGCCAGTACTGGCTCTGTGAAAACTATACTTAAATTCCCGGTATATGATACACTAGATGACGCCCGCAACTACGTTGCGCCAAAATTCGTTTATCGCGCGGGAACCATACATTTTTCCGGGATAAAAAGTATTCTATGTCCTTTCCCGGGACTCAAAGTATCTCCATACCAAATTTTTGCAAAATCGGTTCAACGGTTTAGGCGTGAAGAGGTAACAGACATACAGACAGACACGCTTTCGCATTTATAATATTATATTATGGATATACCTCTCGTGATAATAGGCGATGATTAACGCAAGGCGCTACTGGAAACTTAAGGGTGGATTATACACGGTACGAGTAGAGATAATAAACAAATTCACTAGGCGTTCTCATGTCGCATACATGATACAGCCCCCCACTGGAACAATACAATATACATGATGGCTACTGAAACTAGTGGGTGGTTGTGTTACACAGCTTGAGTAAAAATCTTATACAAATTCACGGTGTCTCCCACGGTATATATCTCAAAACATAGTAAACATTATTATAGTTCCGTTCTCCAGAGAACACTGAACCAACTTACTACTAAGTACTAATTAACTTAAATACGTTGACGTCGGCGGACGATGGACTTGAATGACGTGACGTTCGGTGTCCGCGTGAATACTATATTTAATTAAAATGAAGTATGTAATTTAATTGTTCAACATGCAGAAGTCAGAACATTACATATAAATCGCCTATTTTAAAAATTACTTTGATATAGGCTTTGTAAATTGTTAATTTGTTACGCTATGTTTTGTCTATCTTTTGCCAATGTAACAAGTAACAAAATAGGAAAAAATATTGTATAGCTACATTGCATAAATATTTTAATAGTAAAGGAGAAAGTATTAAAATATTATTTATTTGATTATTAACCTCCAGCCGGCCGTGCCCCCAGAAAAGTTTTCGTTAAAAGTGCCATGGCAAAGATAAACAAAAACACCCTCATTCTTATATTTTATCGGAACAGCAGGTCGTTTGACATTCTCGGGGATTCACCGAGAATAGTTACGTTGCATAGTTTCGTACATAAATTCCTGTGCCTTATAATGGAATAGTGGTGTCGACTGTCGACATAATATTTCACATTGAAAAAGGCAAACTATATTCGACGATGATTGATCACCGAATTTGAATATAAAGTGACAAAATTCGCCACCGACCGCTCCGTATAAAATAACCATACTCGTAACTATTTCATTTCAGCCGGGTTCTATTAATCATTTTATATTTCGGAATCTAGCCCGTGGAGCCCACGCAGAACATAACTCGAGTGGCACCCCCACAGACTAATATAAAATCGATTACGAAAGAGGCCTGGAACTGCACAAATTTTATGCTAAGCATCGAGTCGCTTAGCGTTCGTAACTTCTTAAAAATAAACTTTTCGGGAAGTATTTTAGATATGTTTTTAATACCGGTGCGGCGTCACGCGCCATAAAAAAGTCACTCACCCTCGTCATTTTCGACAGTTTATTGCTGAGGAGCAAAGATACCTGTAAAGCTTCGCACACCTTGTGATAGAGTGAAACAAGGTAGACCGCGTTTTACATATTTTTTATAAAGCCGAAAAATTCTGCCCTATTTAATGAATGCATAATTTCAAGGTAAAACTCTTATTGGTTTAGCGCAGCTATACTCAACCTGCGGCACGCCGAAAGTTTATCAGTAAACATACTTATAATATTAAAAATTTACCGCAAATTTTTAACAACGTTATTTTGTTACCCCTCCACGACACCAAGACTAAAACATTTTTGTGGCCCGTATAAAAAAAGGTTGATTAAGCTTGTTTTAGCCATCAGCTTTGCCTTTATAAATGAATATCCTATCAAGCCCCATAAGATCACCGGTGATCGCGACAAAAATAGAGTAACAATAGATTTCCAAGAATCCACGATCGCAGGATTAAATAAAGTTTATTTCATCAATATAATAAAGAACAAATTCTTTGTTTGTCCGTAGCCGTAACGATATAAGTAGCAGGTTTGTATGATAGCCTCAAAGGGGAAAATAACAGAGTTGGAGCTGGCGAGGGCAGGGGCGGGTGGTGCGGGGGGCGGGGGCAATCGATTACGGAATCGCCTTCGTGTTTATCAGCTCTTCAGATCGACACTAATCCCAGTACGGGAGCGTGCACTCCACTACTTCAGCTGACCGACATTATCTTACTGACCAACCGCACACGGAGACATTGATTAAAAAGTTACTAAGTTCGCTTTTTTGTGTAGTCCATTTATGTTAAAAGTCCTAATTAAATAACTATACTGTACTCGGCGAAACATGGCGGTAGCGGTCATTGACTCCTTGTCAAAACTTGTCATTTTCTATATAAACCGCGATTGACAATGAAGTGTCAGATGTTGTCAATCACGGCTTTGTATAGAAATGACGGTTTATATTTTCTATATAAACCGCCATTGACAATGAAGTGTCAGATGTTGTCAATCACGGCTTTGTGTAGAAATGACAAGTTTTTGATAGGGAGCCATGACCGCTACCGCCATGTTTCGCCGAGTACAGTATAGTAATCATTAAATATCTCCTGATTACGGTAATAATACCCTGCTCGTTAATAGTTGCAAGTTTTTGGGTTACATTAGTAATGAACATTTAAAACATAACTCGTTTATACAACGAGTATGGATTATAGTTTACTGTGACCATATTTTGTTAGAGAAGTTTTTTAACATTTCTTCCATTCCAATTTCAAAACAAAAGAGAAGTATACCATATAGGCTATAGCAGTATGAATTTCTGTACTGCAGTATTATATTCTTATTTAATGCTAATAATAATAAGCTTAATAAGAGGCAGCAAAGACTATTATTCAATTTAATGAAACTAATTAAATTACTAGGTAAACTCGGTCATAAAGTTAATTTCTAGTACCGACTATAAGTACACCTACAAGTTACTGCTAGTTCCAGTTATTACTTTACAAGTGACCTACATATAGTTTTTATTATTCGTAGCCTACATACAAAACATTCAATATTCTAGGCGCTATAAATAATGTAACGTACCATCGAGGAAATTGTTGCCTAGGCAGTTGACGAACCTACGTCATGTGGTCGACTTATGTCAATTCAATGTTAGCTGTGATCGGTCGGATGGGTCTGAGTTTGACTTAACGCGACCAAATTACGTAGGTCCGCCTTCTGCCTAGGAATCAACTTCTCTGATAGTACAATTAACTTGACAACAGAGCTATTCTATAAATAATAGCTATTGACGACCCCCGTGGCGCAGTTGTGAGCGCGTTGGTAGCTCAAGCCGGAGGTCGCGGGTTCGAGTCCCGCCGACGGAACAAAAAAAAAAGTTTAAAAAGTTCCTGGGTCATGGATGTGTATTAAATATGTGTATCATATAATAAAAATCTTAAATATATGTATAGTATAAAAGTATTAAATATATTTCCGTTGTCTGGTACCTGTAACACAAGTCCTTCAGGTACTTACCACGGGGCCAGACTGACGTGGTGTGAAGCGTCCATAGATATTATTATATTATTATATTATTCATTAAATAATATCTTAATATCTATGTCTGTAAAATAATAATAAATATAAATGGGAAATGTGTGTTTTGTTGAATATCCACACTGAAACCGCTTAACCGATTTTCATAAAATTTGTTTTCGTTGCACTTTGAATCCCAGAAATGGTCTTAGGCTATATAGCTTTCCCGGCAAATGTATGGTGTCCGTACGATAAACTAATAGGCGCAACAAAGTTGCAAGTGTCTAGTTTTTTTTTTTAATTCTTGTTGCCCCGTTTTTAGGGGTACCCAAAGGGTAAAAACGGGACCCTATTACTGAGACTTCGATGTCTGTCCGTCTGTCTGTCCGTCTGTCTGTCGGTCTGTCTGTCCGTCTGTCTATCTCCAGGCTGTAACTCAAGAACCGATATAGCTAGACTTCTGGAATTTTCACAGATTATGTATTTCTAGTGCCGCTATAACAACAAAATAATACTAAAAACAAAATAAAGTTAATATTTAAGGGGGGCTATCATACAACAAACGTTTTTTTTTTTTTGGGCTTTTTGGCTCGTAATCCATAATGGCAACATATAGACACTTGAAATTTACACAAAATCCTCAATTGTATGTGCACTTTAATATTAAATAATTAAATAAAATAAATAAGAAGGGGGGGCTCCCATACAAAAAACACATTTTTTTCCTTATTTTCGCTCTGTAACGGTACGGAACCCTTCGTGCGCGAGTCCGACTCGCACTTGGCCGATTATTTTGTCTGCCTTTGCCTGTACACTGCACAGTGCACACTGTGTACACTGTACAGGCAAATTTCTACTTTATATTTAATTCTTACATTTTCATATTTTTAAAGGTAATACATGAGTTACATTACTGTTCCATTTATATAACACTAGCTGTCCTGGTGAACTTCGTGTTACTTAAAAACCTTTCCTGGACTTCAAGGATTATTTTAGGACTAAAATTAGCAAAATCAGTTCAGCCATTGCGTTACTAACAGCAAGCAGCAGCAGCAAGTGTCTAGTTATAAAAGGTTATTTTCAAACCAGATAATCCGATAATACTTCCAAAGTTTCGTTATGCGGAAATAAGAGATTGGTAACTTTTGGAACTGGATACAATGGAGCCAATCTACCATGTCAGGGTATCACTTGCCAAGCCGTGATCAATCAGGCCGCACTGCACAAAATTTGAGGCAATGAGCCAAAACATGGGGAATACGAGTATTCCATATATTATATTATATTGTGTAACAACTTTAGTGAAGCCAGCGCGCCACTCCGTCTAGTCAGCAGTGTATATTTTGCTGCAAGCTAATAGTAGGGGAGGTAGTGCTATCGTTTGCTAAGTCATTTCATACCGACCAAATTTTTGTCCAGCGGTAGCTTAATATTTATCAATCAATATAATCAGCGTCAGTCGCCGCACCCGTGGTGGAATGTTAACTGAGAGTATTTCAAAGTTGTAAAAAAAAATAGTTGCGAAAAGTGATTTTATACCGAATGAAACTTTGATGGATGATTATCGAGGTCATGTTTAACCAAAAAATCACCGTCAGCCGTATTGCAGACGGGGGATTCAACGTCAGTCGCGTTACTGAACATGTAAAAAATTTTTGAATATAAAGTCATTTTATACCGTACAAAATTTATACAGGTGAATGTTTCTAATTTGTAAATAATAAAGAAAACCGTTAGTCGCTAATACGATGGTGGAAAAACCGTCAGCCAGCGATATAAGTTATGACCAATATAGCCCTACTTCGCGCTCAATGTATCCTAGGGCGTCGCGTAGACGACATTTCCACCTGCAAACATTCAGCTGACGTCGATTTTCGTTTGAATTAACCATAAAATTTTCTCACATAGCAATTTAAAGTAATTAATTCGATAGTCAATATTTGTGAAGAACAATTATATACATTTTACTTTAAAAGCGCCATCTGTTGTTATATACTAAAACTAAAATAACACCTACCGGACCTAAACGTGTATAATCTAGATATGAACCTTTATTGGGTGCGAATTGGGATCTTTTTAATGTCAATTCAATACGATTCCCAACAAGTGCCAACAAGAACTTTGAGATGCTCTCAATTTTTATTCCACCCATTATGAAGTGGCTGACGATCAAAGCTGTTATGTATTAGTGGAATACTATTATTGTAACGATTTTCGCTCGGTATGAAATGACTTTTTAAGCTGAGCGCGACCTCCCCTACTATAAAGCTATTGACTGGACAGTTAAGTTCTTACCTTGTTTGAAAATTAATCATTACTCTTATTCAATCTCCTCCGAAACTATAACACAATTTAAATCAAAAAGAAACTGATTGAACAACAAAATTGTTGTGATCTAATTATAGTATTCTATAGTAACTACAATAAAAACCTCTGAGATTTGTAGGCTTCATTTGTTTATTTTTTGTCGTCGAGTCACTAGACTCTGGTGGCTGTTAAGCATTACTGTCCTAACCCACATTTTTTGTGGTTAAATTTTGAATGCAGTCTTGTTATAAATGATCTAAAAAACATAACTGCATTCATAACTCAATACGTAATTTTTTGTGGGTTAGTACACGAATGCTTAACAGCGTCGTATTTATTTACTAAGCATACTAATGAGTAATATATTTTATGTTATACTTTATGAACGTCTTACCTGCTTGTGAAAACTTTATAATTGGCTTTATGCTATCTAATATTGTACTCTCACTGTTTTTTTTTGGCAACCTGAATGGTTTCTGAACTAAATAAAATAATGTTTAATAAAAAATATTTATTCCTTGATGCTTAGGATCTAATCATAATCCATCTTCAAAATAAAAGTATTTTTGCTTGATTGAATGCGATCGAATAGAAGTTAATAAGTCCGGATCAGAAATTGATTAATAACTAATAAGATTCCATTTCTCTCGCACTAAATCATTTTTAAATTACAATCTTGAAGCATTGTTAAAAAGATTTGTTACATTGAAACTATGAAATAATACATTCATTATTAAAATGTCATTTTATAAAGAAGAAAAAATTGTTTACGTGTTCGTTTGCACCGATTTTATCAAAAGTTGGCATAGATATATAATTAAAATTTAAAACCTTTCATGCTAAAAATTATGGATCCCATTATTTAGTACAAATTACAAACGTTACGTGCAATAATTGTATTAATTACTCGTATGTAGACATAGTAGTATGTCATCGACGTGTTATCTTAATCGAATATTGGTAATCTAGTTTAACAGATTTAGTGCATATATTGTTTACCTAGCCTGGCTGCAAGCGTCATTATGTACCATGATATTATAATGGACTATGTTACCTGTAACATCATTGCATCTAAATTTGATTTTCACCCGAAAATCGTACATTTTTCTGGGATAAAAAGGTCCTTCAATACTTTTCGTTTACGAGTAATAAAGTCTTTGAATCTTTAAACAAACACGTGTACAGTAATAGTCAGTTATATTCGTATTTATAATACATATTATAATATGTAGTATGGTTTATAACAATATGTAGTAGGTACTATTTTTTTAATCATATTTCGCAGATGCAATCGTTCAATAACATACATGGTGATATATACCTAAAAACAGTAAAATATTTCCTCCAAGTTATAATATTAATAAATGTTTTATGTGTGAGGGAGGGTAGGGTAGAGGGGTCATACGACGTAGATAATAAAAATTTTCTCAGCGTTTTCCGATGCACATATAAGTTTCTTACGTGTTCCACTTGGGCTTATTAAATTGGCTTATTTTAAAAATATTATTTAAATTATGTGTTGCTTTATGTTTAATAACCTGTAAAGTGTAAGGTATAGAACTATAGACTGTAAAAAGTATATAAGTCGAGGAAGTTAGATTTTATTATTCTAGAATGTTTTAACTGTTACAGAAATAAACTAACAATTTCACACGCATTACGTATAAAGTTATTAAATTATGCTGCAAAGAAATAGATAAAAAAAAAATAAAGAACATATAACATCGAATTAAGAAATCTCCTCCTTTTTGGAAATTGTTAAAAAAAATATGTCATGAATATTTTTACAGAAATTGGAGATTCGTTACTTGTTTTAAGTCTCGTATGATAAAGTTATTTTAAGTAGAAATTTTATGTTTTATAATTATACGTATTTTCTGTTGTTTATTAGCCAAAACATAATTTGATCTGTCAACAATGATATTATAATATCTATCTGTCAATCATAAGCTCTGCTACGATTGTGCTACGAGTGCTACGAAAGGTCTACGAAACTGCTACGACTTTCGTAGCAAACTTAAAACTACATTTTTTAATCCATTTGGGTAAACGATTAAGCTATCGTTAGGTCATTGGAGTAACGTGTAACATTCCTCTTTAGGTCATAATTTTCCTAGGAATTTAATCTAGGTAAAACCAATTGCCTAAACGCCTAGCTATCGCGTGTTTCTAGGCGGTTTTTCTTTTGTTTAGCTAGCCAGTTAAGTTGCTTATTTGCTCAACTGGATATTATGCTATTATACTTTGTTAGTTTATTCTTTGTGCCTTCGGCCAAATCTGATAATATATCGATAGACATAGCTTAAAAGTGTAGGATATGGGAGTAAATTTATTTTATCATATTATGTCATATTCTATTGTTTGTTCAGACTTCAGAGTTAAAATCACCAAATATTTCGTTAGAAAATAAAAACGTAAAAAGAGGCTATTTCTTCCAGACTAATGCTAATTTTATGCTGATTGCTAATTGTTTACGAATTACAATATTTTCCGAAATATGACAATAGTCACATTAAACAATTATTATTCAATGGATTGATTTAATTTAGATAAAAAAATGGCAATTCTCGTCTGGCTTGCTTGGGGTATAATTTTTTGGTGATATACGGGTAGGGAGCGGCTGCTGATAGCAGAGGGTGGAGATATCGATCTAAGACGAACAGGCGGACAGGCGCCGGCTAAATATGATACCGACAGACAAACTACACTTTTTCCTTATATATCGTATGTCTGTGCGAGGGAAAGGGATGAAAAATGAGCCGGATTAAGTTACTAATAAGTCGAGACATATTTTCGATACTTTATTATGTAATTGTTAATATAGGATTACTTGATTGCCTGCTACTTCGTTTAGCCGGCCCCTAGACGATGAATTGTATTGTGCAATATCACGCTTCAATTTTATTGAATAATTTATTTGACAATTAGATTGAAGGCAGCAAGAAAGAAACACATTAACCTAAATCAGATCAAGCGCTTGACTTTGACTTAATCTATAAAGATATCAGATATATTCACTAATAAAAATAAAAAGGTTAATAGAAAAATCGACCAATCTCGAACGCTTTGGCACGACACGAGAACTAACTTCTTTTTTTGTAAAAGGGAATATTGAAAACAAAACTGCGATACAACGATCGTTTACGTAACTTGTAGAGTTCATTTGCTACATTATAGTTGAATCTTATCGAATTTTGAAATTATAGAGTCTATAGAATTCTACTTAAAATAAAAAAACTCATTTTTTTGAAATAATTGTTTTTTCTTTTGCTTTTAATTGTTTACGTTCAACTTATCATGCAAAAACTACACAACAGATTTTTTTCAAATTAAACATGACAGTGGTATACTTACCACTTTTTGTCTCAAAAGGTGTTTTTTTGTAATAACTAGGTTCTTTCCGCAGCTGCGCCATGGTTAGAATTAAAAAATAGTATTTATTTAAAAAATTACAGCTCAGAGTTTAAATAAAGACATAATAAACGGCTGTATAATAAATATTATTTATAGGAGTCAACAAAACACAAGTAAAAGTTCAAGGCTTTGAAAGAAGTGTTTTAAACTACAGTCTAAATAACGCCGTTTTAATCAAATAGCACTTTTCTAAATACAAGCACAATTCAATGGGCTATTATGAAAGTGTAACAGTGTTTGCTCTACGCAACAGCTTAAGGCATAGATGTATGTAACACACATCGCTGGTCGTGATAAAAAGCATTGATAAAAGAATGTCATGATAAAAATAATGGCCCTTCTTCGGGGTGTTTTGGGGCCTCTTTGTTAAAGTAACCTCTATGTTGAGTATTGCGTAGATGGCGTTTGAAGATTTTTGCTGTAGAAGAAACTTTAGGTGCTAGTAAAAATAAAAAAAGGAATAAAATTATTCGTTATATAGCCAACCTATCGCATCCCACTGCAGAAAAGGCCTTTTTTCTCCATAACATATTATATTGATACTAGGTGACGCCCGCAACTCCGTTGTGCTAAAATTAGTTTATCGTGCGGTACCCGTACATTTTTCGGGATGAAAAGTATCCTATGTCCTTTCTCGGGACTCAAACTATCTCCATACCAAATTTCAGCAAAATCGGTTCAGCGGTTTGGGCGTGAAGAGGTACAGACAGATACACTTTCGCATTTATAATATTATATGGAATTATATGGATAATATATTATGGAGGTATGGGTGGATGAAAATTTACTCCAATTAAGTGAACTTTTATCGTATACCATGTAGGTACTACGCTCGGTTTTATGAGCTCAGTCTCAATTGATATAATTTAAGAGTTGCACATAAAAGCGCCAATAAAATTTCACGACGGCGCAGCGCTAAATATTTAATAGTGGCATGACGTAACTGTAGAAAGTTACCAACTATTTCGGGTGCTAAAGCCGCGATCAAACGGACTTTAACAGCTATTGGCCCAAGAGCCATCGACAACGTTTTCGTCATAAGCGCTCAAAGTTTTCCTGTATATGACCGCTATAGGTGAGAACGACCAGCAACTGTGCACTTTCGTTCGCGGTTACTTTCGGAGGTATCTAGTTCTGATGGTCTACCTAAGCTAGTCATACTAATAAAGCTCAATTATTTTTTCTTATTTTTTCGAGATAACTGTAGGAATCTCGTCTTCTACTGGCGGACGCTTATGGCAGTTGCTTCCCACTGCCAGACCATCTCCAAGTCTAATTACTTTGGGGTGTCTGGCAGAGGGAAGCAACTGTCAAAAATTGCCAAAGTCTGGCTGTCGCTGGTTCCTGCTCTATATGATATCGATTGATTTAACGCTCTTGACTTTGAACGCTGCGGCTGCTCTCGCCTCAACTATTAATAGCACGCAGTCGCGACGAAAACTTCGCAGCGTTGTTTATTTAGAAATTAATTGAGATCGTGTTTGACGAGGACGTTGTAAACTTGAAAATTGTACGGAGGATATTTCAGCTGTGATGTAATGCAGATATAGCTTTGTTACATTCTCGATACAAAGGTCAGGAAGGAAAGTGACTTCTTAACATTATAAAGTACAATCTATCGTATTTACTAATCTACTAGTATCTTGCTAATAAAGTACTGGTATCAATACAATATTATATAAAAATTAGGTTGAAAAAATTTAATTCGATAATATGTAAGTAAGGGTAGGATGCTTCCGATGGTAAAAAGCAAAATAGATAATATAACAGATCATAAACAATGCCTCTTCACGTTGGCCTGTGATGATGGACATATACAATGCCATCACAAACGCGTAAAGGACATATTCGTCTATGATTGCTCCTTGTCGACGTCGACGTCTATTTAGCTTCTCAATCATGGTTATCTATCAAGGCACTGAAGCGAATCCCGATAATTTAACACTCGAGAGGCACGACAGAATAAATCTCCAGCTGGCTGCTCGCCACATAACTCTCACCAAGTTAAGCCATTATCTCAATTACACAGTGAGAACCCTAACCCCGCCCCACATGCAAGGAAGACGAAAACGTTTTTCAGTTACTTAAATGAAGAAAACAAAGTGAATCAAGTTTATCACACGCATAAAAATTGTGACTGTCATCTGTAAAATACGTGTTCGATTCTTTGGTTCGGCAGACCTCGGCACTCCGCACGGTGTATGTGTGCGTGCGATTAGACGCATGCGAAATATATTAATTAGTTAGCTTTACCGCGGCAATTCCTGAGTGCCACACGCATTTTTTATTATTATTTTTTTTTCAATTGTAATACACATTATTATAGTTTAACATTAATTTTTTTTATTCTAAGCGCTTTAAACGTAAACAAAATAAACCGGCCAAGTGCGTGTCGGGCCACGCGCAATATAGGGTTCCGTACTACCGCTAGTTTTTAAAATGTTTGTATGGTCAATGAATGTACATTTATAACGTGTGTTACACTACTAACAACATCATCTCAGTTACTTTCTAAGGAGTTTGAACGAAAACTTCCTTTGTACTTGGCCGAATACATTTTTTTACTTGATCGACAATATTACTCAATAACTTATGAAGTCTTCTTAGCCGTGATAGTTTTCCTTTTAAATTCAGCATATTTCCTACTCCCGTGATTCTTTTCATATTTCCAGAAGCAACCGTTTAGCTGGTAGAAGGGGGGACACTGTACTTACGATTATTTCCACTTTAAAACCTAATATTTCACAAACGGATCCCTAAATTGGAAAATGATCTATGAATACTCATAATATTTTTAAAAAACCTATCCGACGACACCCCTTAAGATGGGGTGGGCGCGAAAAAAACATTTCATCCCCGCTTGATGTGTACCATAAAAAATGTTTTTTTTTTACGATTTCATGTAAGTACCATTTTGTCGGCAGCATTAATATGTGCATTCATGCCAAATTACAGCTTTGTAGGTCCTATAGTCTCTGAGCAAAACCGTGGACAGACAGACAGATAGACAGACGGACGGACAGACCGAAACTATAAGGGTTCCTTGTTGACTACGGAACCCTAATAAGGAACAGCTTTGTACAATAATTTAGATATATTAT
Organism: Polyommatus iphigenia; assembly: GCA_963422495.1. NCBI lineage: Eukaryota > Metazoa > Arthropoda > Insecta > Lepidoptera > Lycaenidae > Polyommatus > Polyommatus iphigenia. The sequence goes on from OY730180.1 coordinate 38,879,824, forward strand.
CTACAAATACCCACAATCCCCAAAACTGTCATATTGTCATTCAACGTGGTGATTTCTGTCATCGCGTTATTTCCTCCCCCGGCTGTCACGGCTGACCTTTCCGCCTGTAACCTACATAGCAATTGAATCCCGTATGCCTGAATACCCAATATCAATGCCGCCTGTAACGACGTCTCATACAATATGCTGACTCACTTTACATCCTCCATAATATTATAATAGTATGTTAATAGTGGAATCATTGCGTAAATTATGAATCTTTCTTTACATATTATAAAACAAAGTCGCCTTTTTTCCCTCATGTCCCTTTGTTCCCTCTAATATTTAAAACTGTGCAATGGATATGGATTTTGATGATTCTTTCAGTGTTAGATAGCCCATTTATCGAGGAAGGTTATAGGCTATATTTTATCACGCTAAGACTAATAGGAGCAAAAAAAATAGAGGAAAATGTGGAAAAAACGGGGAAAATTATTTGAAAGGGCTAACTTGAACGCGCTAATATCTGGAACTACTGGTCTGATTTGAAAAATTCTTTCAGTGTTAGATAGCCCATTTATTGAGGAAGGCTATATTATATCACGCTAAGACTAATAGGAGAATGTGGAAAAACGGGGGAAATTATTTGAAAGGGAACTACTCTCGCGAACTACTCTCGCGAACTACTGGAGCAATTTTTATATTATTTGGCACAGATAAGTGCAGTAGAACACGTGAAGGATCATAGGCTATCGATTTTAATCATTTTTTCAGTGGCTATATATTTTATACCCGTGCGACGCCGGGGCGGGTCGCTAGTTATATTTTTAAAAGATTAACTTTTTCCCACGTTTTTTTACATTTTTCTTTTTCCCAAGTATTATATACTGATACTTTGTATTTTATAATATTAATACTTTGTTCGGCTAGACTAGATTTTTCCCAAACCCGCTCGAAAAAAAAGTTTAACAATATCATAAAATTTATAATAGGTTTTCATTTAAAAAAACAAGAAAATGTGCATAGAACGACTCAACATAAATGCGGTATGCTTGCTATGCTATTTATACGAAGCTTACGAACGAGCTTTTACGCCTTAATTAATAAGCTGTAAGCATGTAGAACGTAAACTACGATTACGTTAACGTTTTAAGTATAAAACTTTAATATTTAGGGTTGGGTCGCTAGATTTTTTGCGGGTATTGGTCCAAGTTAATAAATTTATTTAACTGCTATTTCAGTAAGCCAGGATCAACAGAGATAACCACGTAAAATCGTTTGATAGGGTATTAGGGATGCCCGAGGAACATGCTAAACAATCTTGAGACCCGCGATTAAATTAATCAGAAGAATGGAGGAGTAGAAAGTGTACCAGACGGCTTAGCCGACAAGTTTGTTTTATCGCTTCTTTATAGAATCGCCGATAAAAATGTATGGAACTAACACGACATGAGTCGAATGTCGACTTCATATTATCGAACGGGTATATCAATTCCATACATTTTTGATCATCGATTCTATAAAAAATGTATAAAGAAAACGTGTTGGCTAGGGCTCAGTTTCCCTCTCCAAGCGGAATGACAGGGCACAAAACCGAAGTTTCACAGCGAGGCGGCTGTAAATAATATTATGGTAATGGCTAATCCGCCGCCAGTGTCGTAACACCCTCTTCGACCCGCGTAAAGAATTACAAAATGTCTAAGAAAATTTTATTGCCAACAGTTTACTTTTATGAAGGCATTTCGTGAGGCTCCCGAGGATTTTCATACTTTAAAAACAGCCGATATTGACCTTTTTTTATTTATTAAAATCCAATTATTCTGCTGGCTGCAACCATGATCAAAATATACCGAATCATTTTGAGGGGTTCATAGCAACTTCATATTCTTTTGTTTCGCTCCATCGTGTGTCTATTTGTCTACATGTTCGTGTTACTGTTTTTATAACTGCATCAATATTTTTACTAACTTTTCCATGCATGTCGATGTGCATGTCTGGGGTTTATTGTCTCGTCGGGCTTATGGACAAATAAATATTCGCATAATTTATTTAATGTCGATTGCGTCGTTAAATTCAGATAAACAGGGCCATAATTGCGATCATTAGACGCTCGCTGCCCTGGTTAATGACCCACTAAATTTATTCTATTGTTTTTTAAAAAGCGCAGCCTTCATGTGCTAGTTGATAGTGTAATTGGGACTATGTTTGATGCTAATATTATGTAGGCTATTTATACAGTTTTCTAGAAACACAAGTCGCAACTCTCAACAATTTATGAAACCAAAACAGATGGGCGTTATAAAATTGACCTGTCTATTTGTCTGTGTGGTGTGTGTGTGTGTGTGTTTTTGCCCGATTTTATCAAAATTTTTGTACCGATTTTTATCTATTTTTTACTAAGCTATTGTATATTATCGCGGGGTTTGAGCGTGGCGACCGATTCAAGAAATTCCGTAACGAAAATAAACCTAACATACCCGACTCCGATGATGCGGCGTTGCCGTGCATCGTCGTAAGTCGTTTCAGTTCGGCACACTTCGGCACGGTGTTGTGTGCGTGCGACTAGACGTATGCGAATTATAATTGCATAAGTTGATAAAAATGTTATGCAATAGGCAATAGCCTTACCGCGGCAGTCCCTGAGTGCCACACGTATTTTTTTAGACTGACATGATCGATAATGTTTTTAGTCACCTCATGCTCACAGCTGGAAAATTTCATTTTTTTTATTTTATCTATACTTATCTGATTTATTCGGCATTGCATCAGCTGTAGCAATGTCATAGCATATTATGGACATGTGCCAACTTTTCTTGAGCCCATATCTGACACAAAATAATATAGTTATCGAGAATTTCCTCAAATGCCGTGAATTTTCTATTATTGTTATGTAGCATGTAATGTAATTATTACAACAATGTAGCGAATGTCTGAATTCTTGCAACAGTGTTTTATCACATTCTGTGAAGCTGAAAAAGCTCAAGTCATTTGGAGAACATGGTATTTATATGGGTCTTAAAAGCGTGACAAATATGTACTTGGACTTCTTTCTACATTTAGTATTTTTATGACACGAATGTAGATCTCAGTTTTACTACTAGATAATGTTACCGAGACCCTATAATCGTAAAATAAACTTTGACAATGTTTTATAAGGGTCGCAGAGGTAACAATATTAAAAGGCTAAGAAACACGGTTATAAAACGTCGATTAAATTTAAATATATAATATTAAGAATAGCATAGTTAACGTGTTATTTGCCATACAATATGTATAATACATAAATTAGTAGGTATCTGTGAATATAAGAATTAAGATTTGTTACGAAAGTTAATGAAAACATTTGAAATATGGGTTTTTGTTGCCGCGAACAAGTTACAGTCTTAGTGGAAAATGGGACATGCGAAATTGGCGAGAAAGCGGGAGGACTGCCAAGAGCGTTGGCGCTAATTGTGGCGACGCGTCACGCGCGACTCCGCCACGCCTTATCAAATTGACAAATCCTATGAATCAGTGTCACAATAATAGCGACACCACGCGACATTTTGCTGGCGCTAAAAATCATTTTGGCGCATTTTCAAAGTTTTACCGCAACGTACCTTGCGCCGTAGTGCAGAAGATACGGCGATTTTCGTTATCGTCCATCCGTTTCCGTTAGTCATACTAGTAACTTCAAAAGTACGCTGAACAGTCATAGTCGAGTGTTGCCAAACGACATACTTGTATAGTGTACGTGCTAACTAAAGTCTTCAATAACTATAGTTATGTATATTAGAAACGTAGATAATATTATGATTCATGAACTAGGCACTCATCTATCTAACTATAATAATCTTTATCATGTTTAAAATAAGGCTGCAAGGCGAAACTACTAGATCAAAGTATAGCCCAAACTCTTAGAGCTTGAAACTTGATAGATCCACTTATGTGTCTGTTTAATAATGTAGGAATCCTATAAAGGGATTTTTGTACTTATATACTGCTATGGAATCGAGGATCAAAATTCTTTACAATTTGATTTCTGACTTCGCCGTCGAAATTATCGAGTGCGATTAGACTAAAGGCTCTGAGGCCGTAGAAAAAGTCCCTTTCGTTAAAAACGATGACGAAATTCGTTATCAAAATGTATGGGATTTGACATGAGTCTTCGCAAGCGAAATATCATTTAGCGATGACTTATGTCAAACCGCATACATTTTGATAACGAATTTCGTCATCGTTTTTAACGAAAGATACTTTGTCTAAGGGGGAGTTCAGTTTGGGGTGATACACAAGAACGAACATAAAAGTCAATAGTCATTTATTTGTGTGCATACGCCTGCACGATGATTGATATTACCAACTCGGCGAACATAAATAAGCACTGATCAACGAACACATCAAATTATTTTACGTCCTCTCGCGCATGAAACAAAACATTTGTCGTAAAAAAGCATATTTTTACTGCTTTTGGGTACCAATACAGCGACAGATGATTCATCTCTGAACACTATTTTTGTCACGTTCGATTCCGCATACTGTTAGGTACTTCGAGAGGCACCGTAAACTAAATCGAATCTGAAAAATGCCAAATTTTTTTTATTACTGTTTTGGGCTCCTTATAAAGGATATTTTTTAATACTGCTTCAAAAATTTTGAAAACTCTTTAGGTTTCCGATATTTAGAGACGTATGTTATCGAAACGTAATAGTCTATCCGTCTTATACCAAAGAAAGTTAAATTTCGCGAGTTTACGATGTATCGGTGAGCGTCAAAACAGGACGAAACTACCACTATCGCGACTGTACGTGCCCTCATCAATAAATAACACTTTAATTGATTTTAAACTATAGGTTATGTAAATTTGATTTTACTTTATCTTTATACAGTTCTAGTATTATTAAAAATGTTTAACGCGAAAATTATTGAAACGGGCAGATTCCATTGTTTAGGCCGTTTTTTCACCTCTCAAAAGTATCGTACGTACCATTTTCGATTATGTACGTTGTTTTTTCGTACATCATTTTTATCGAAAATGACCATTTCGATTCTATACGTCGTGTTTCAAATAAAAATCTTTGTCACTTTCAATTTTTTTTAACCGAAAGAAAACTTATATTTTTGGAAAAATTCGACAGCTCTTCAATAAAAATGAAGTACCAACTTGTTTTTTTTTTTTATTATTTAGTTTCTATCCATAATTTACATAATAAATGCAAAAGTGTGTATGTTTGTCTATCTATCTGTCTGTTACCACTTCACGCCCAAACTGCTGAACCGATTTTGCTGCAATTTGGCATGGAGATACTTTTAGTCCCAGGAAAAGACATAGGATGGAAAAATGTACGGTTCCTGCGTGATAGACGAATTTTTAAGCAAAAAAGTAGCGGGCGTCATCTAGTGATTAATAAATCTGGTTTTTAAATGAAATATAAATTATTTTTTATGAAATTTCATATATTTTTAAAGATATATTATCCATGAACTAATATTAGAAATGCGAAAGTTGTTTGTCTATTTGTTTGTCCTTTCTTCACACTCTTACGAAGCAACCAATCGACTTGATTTTTGTCATAGACTTAGTTAAAAGGATGAAGAGTAAAATGGGCTGCTTTTGGTCTCGGAAAACATCATTTTCCCAAGAGAAGCGCGATATCGTGATTTTTTTTTTATATATCATGAAATATGCACTCGATTTCCACAGTTTGAAAGCTGCTCAGATTCTTTGTATAGAGAAAAAACCCCAATCGTCAAAAAGTTGTAGATACTGCAATGGTTAAGAGTGTTTTTGATCATGTAGCTCGCTTCCAACCAGTATAATCACAGTATACACGTAAAGATAATATCACTAAATTGTACTCAGATATCAATTTGAATATGAACAGGATGTTTTCTCGACACAAAGAATGGGGCCAGCTTTCTAACTATGGCAAACCCTTCGTCACTACAGAGACATCAGTAATGCTGGCATAAACACTGGGATTATTATTTCAAAATATGATATCTGTGATAAGTATCATAGTTATTCTGAAAATATTATGTTTCCGACAGAAGAGCAAATACTGGCTCGTAATAAGCAACTAGAGAATGGGACACTAGCTAGGGAGATAAAGAAAAATGTTTGTACTACATTATTCTATTACGCCACAAATACTCATCCACAGACGAAACTCGTGGCACCAACCCCGACCATATCGTTCAATTTATGAGCAGTATTGGGTTAGGGATGATACTCTAGTGCGAAGAAGTCACAATAGATCCTCATAGTTCGCAGTGACGTCAGGGCTACAGCGACCTGCCTTCTATAAAAAAATGTATTACATTTGACTTTCAAATTTTTTAAAATTATCCACATGGAGACGTTGGTTTATTGTAATAATAATGAAAATGTTCTGTGTTTAACTTTACCGTTTACAATTTAGCTTTAAAAGAAGGCACCTGGCACATGCTACATGTAGAATATGGTCATACCGGTGAAAGGGGAGCCTAAGAAGTAAGATAGCTGTTTGATGTATTTTGAAAACGTAAAGATATCATTTGAAGATGCCAAGAAATTCTCATTTTGGTCCGATATTTGTGCTGGCCAAAATAGAAATAGTATGTTGGTTATGTAATATTTACAGATGCTTTATATGATATATTTTGTTGTTGATACTATTACAAAATAATGGCAAGTACCAGCAATGTACGCAAAAATAAATCGAAAGTGACACTTTTAATGAAATATTCCTAACATAATCCAAAGTAGCATATGGAAATAGGCAGATACGATAAAATTTTGTATTTGTAGTTCCCTGTAAATAATTGAAACTGCCACTTTCGACACATAAAGATAGTTCAATTACGTAGTAGACTATGGTAAGTAAATTTTCTCGAAAACTACTCATAATTTAAAATTTTTGCTTTCATGTAATAATTTGTAAGGCCAACACAACTATTTATCCTAATTTTTATAAAGATTCAATCACCCGTTACAAAATTATGCAAAAAAATAAACTTTAAATCGCTCTCCTATAAAGTAGCGTTTTTCAGATTCGATTACTTGCCTAGGGACCATCGAAACAACAATGTTAAAGAGTTATCTGCGTAGTAAATAAAAAGCATCTTCTTTAAAACTTTTCTTTCAGCCTGAGCAGAGTAGTCAGTATTCTGCTCAGTCAGTTAGGAAGCGTTCACAAATTACGTGAGGTTTTTTTTTATTTTCTGACTCGTCACTCGATCCTCTTCCCCACTTAAACACCTAACGTAATTTGTGGATGCCCCCTAATATTATAGTGATAGTCTTCTTTAAAATAAGACAGTGGATTCGAGTTACAAATTAGCGGAATCTCACTAATTTATACGTCCTAGTACCAATATTTTTTCTGTAATCTATACTAATATTATAAATGCGAAATTATCTCTGTCTGTCTGTCTGTCTGTCTGTCTCGCTTTCACGCCAAAACTACTGAACCGATTGTAATTAAATTTTGTACACAGATAGTCTAAAGCCTGAGAAAGGACATAGGCTACTTTATAACTGGAAAAAGGGATTGTAAGGGGGTGAAAATGCGTAAATTTGTTCAAATTAAGTTAGTTCCAAAAATTCATAGCAGATAGCGCTAAGAGTCGCCTACATCTCGCTATCGCTTGCTCATAAGTCTTTCTATAAGAGGTGGCACCATATCGCATTAGGTTTTTCGATTCTTTCGATTATTATACACGTTATTAAGTAACTCACTACTCAGTACCTTATTTATGCAGTGACGTAACCTTAAACCACAGAATACATAATAGTACCTTACGGTACTTAAACCTACCAATGCTAAATAGTTTATGGGTAAAGCTAAAGTTGTGCAGTAATGGGGGGCTAAATAAGCTTTGGTAAGTATAAATAAAGTTTACTTAATTTAAAAAATGAAATATTATGTGCACACTGCACAACTGTTTTTGGGTATTTTGATTTAAGGGGTACCAGGGTTTTAAAAAGCTTTTAAATTTGACACCAATTTTGTTGACACCGCGCGCTATAAACTGAAGTCCACGCGGACGAAGTCGCGGGCAACAGCTAGTATTGTTATATTTTGTCATTACTCATTAGTCATTACACTTTATAGTGTTTTTTGACTCTTCAATGAATTATGAACACCACATACACACAAACATTCTCACAACGTCGATGCCTAGTTGTAGTAGTGATTATTTTTAGTACCTTAATACCTGGACATTAGAATCTATAAAACACTAAGGGAAAAATAACTCTTACTGTCAACTGCTAGTCAGGGAGCCCTAGAACATTTTTTTTTTGTGATTACTAACAAGCAAATTTTTGTGAGTAGCTTCATTTTGATAAGACAAACAACTTTTTTTTCTGCGAAAAATCTTGAAAGTGGTAGCTAACAGAGATAGAAAGGATTTCATACTTTGATTTGATGGTCATAAAATATGGATTGTTCTATTTGTAGAACAATATTACTCTTAAACTATATTATAACTATTAACCTACCAATATACAAAAAATCTGCTGGTTAAGGTTCCGTTTTAGGGTTCTGTAATCAACAAAACTTGGTTGACTACGGTACCCTAAAACGGAACCTTAACCAGCAGATTTTTTTAAATTAGCTTGTTAGTAATCACAAAAAAATTTGTTCTAGGGCTCCCGTACTATTCGCGAATGTTCTCTGGCGAACCGAGGAGTATTTTAAACGTGGAATTAGTTTATTATGGGTTATACGACGTTTTTATGTCAAATTGAAAATATTAAACGGCAGAATATTTTTCGAATGATGATGAATTAAACAGAGAATTAAAGATCTACCTACACATCTACAGTATACTTACCTACTTAATGCTGTCATCAATTTAAAGACATGATAAACTGTAACAAATCCACATCAATCGGAAGCTAAGTTAGGCTATTGATTTGTTCATAGTCACGATAAGACGTTGATGGACGATGTCCGTTTCCACGTTTCATGGCATACTCATTCACCGGGCTCAGGGGTTTTAGCTATTCAACGATTCCAGTCCAGGATATCCATTACGTAATTGATATTCGAGGCAGGTTCAGCAAAGGTACGACTGCATTCTCAGAAAACAATTAATCAGTAAAAGGGTGACGCAAAAGCGCAGCGTACCCCCCGTATAAAAAATTGTTTGGGCCTGGGGGCTCTTAGGAAAGGTGATGATCTTTCAAAGGAATTCACGTTGGGGGTCCTGGGGCCACGTATAATTGATACGGCATATACGGCGGTAGCTACGCCCCTGGATTACCGTAACATAGAAGTCGTTACGCTTTCGATCGATTATGAAACTATGTTCTATTCGGCCCGAGACATTGACCTGTCTATTTGCGGCGATGGAACATATGCTCAACGGAACACAAATAACATTATATGCCAGGCTATTTCTGCCAGTGTCAGATGTCAGCAACCACGTCCCATCTGGCACCGGCCTATATCTAGACCACCTGTACGCTGAGCGAATAACAGACCTGCAAAATACTGAAAATGCTCAGATACACAAATGCATCATCAGGGAAAATATTCATTTAGAAGGCGAATAAATAAAAAAAAACAAACATCGTCTTTCTCTCTTCACACTGACGCTCGTCTTTTATTTGCCAGGTGAAAAAGGACGACGCGAATCATGGCCAAGTTATTTTTTTCTTAATAACTCGATAAATATACAACATTTTAAAAATCCGCCAGTCCCTCGGTGATAGAATTTTATACAATGTGTTAAAATATTTATTCACTAATGCACGGTTTTGGCAATATATGAAAAATTCGTGAAAATTAGATGAATTAGAGAAAATTTTAAGGTATCGTCTTTTCGCTAGGTTAGACCCTTAGAAATACAAATACAAATCTTTATTGTCATAAATTAATTTACAATGTTTTTTTAAAGAGTAGAGTACTAGGCGCAGCCTGTGCTATGGGGGAAATAAATATAATAAAGTATCCATTAAAAAAAAACAATTCGGGGCTTATCTATACTAATATTATAAAGAGGTAAACTTTGTTTGTTTGTTTGTTTAATTGTAATGAATAGGCTCAAAAACTACTGGACCGATTTTAAAAATTCTTTCACCATTCGAAAGCTACATTATTTACGAGTAACATAGGCTACTTTTTATTTTGGAAAATATAGGGTTCCGTAAGATATTTGGGTTTTTCTGACACAAGGTGAAAAAAATCAACAAGAAAAGTTACTTATTTTGCGTACGCTGCCTAAACTATAAAAGATAGAACCATACAATGTTCTAAGTAAATGTAGATCTTATAAATATCTACAAAAATGCCCGCGACACACTATACCTATCTATGGCAAGTGAGGCACAACAACCATTTTTTTATTTAAAAATCTTGATTTTTTTTTGGACTACATTTAAACGCATTTATTTTACTCATGCTGATAATCCTTATCAAAATAAATTATTTCATCACTAAGTACAGTTTGTGAAGATAATATTTGGTGTTTAAATGATCAAAATTGGACGTTTAGTTTAGAAGTTATGGCGAAATTAAAAATTGCGTTACGCCCGTTCCGAAGTGGGCGCTACCAAGGCGGGGGTGCGCAGTAGCGAAGATTATGACCGGTCCTGCAGCTGGTGAATTAGCTCATATACCCGTTGCATATACCAAGAATACCAATGATCCCTACATAACAGCTGATTTGCCTATACCCTGCAAAAGGCTCCAATTCCCTGTGAGACGTAGCTTTTGCGGCGGTACCGACTAATGCGGGCCACGGGTAGTAATAATGAATACAAGTCAAAACTGCTGAATCGATTTTAATCATTTTTTCTGTAGATATATATTTTATACCCGTGCGAAGCCGGGGCGGGTCGCTAGTGAATTATAAAATCGTCAATTTTGCCTTAGTCGCCTTCTTGAATCTCCGATACAAAAATACTGTATTTATAAATGAATTTTATTCATAAGGCTTTGCCAAAATAATTTGTAAAAGAGGAAAAGAGAAACAAGTCTATAAGTAGTATTATACGACCGTTTACATAAATATGTAAATGTCATTGATACTTTGGCTATTTGATAACAAAAAGAGCCCGATGGAAGACAATTTACTCGAGCCTGAATTTCTATTCGGGGAAACTCCTCCGAAAATATACATACTTAGTTATAAGAGACCGACTTTAGGGTAAATATTGTGGCGATATTTTTTGGCATTCCTTAAAAATTTGGTTTAATTTTATCATTCTAAAACCTGTTGTTCGGTGTATTTTAAACGGTAGAAACTTTTTATTATACGACGTCATAACAAACTTACGTAACGGACCCGCAGACTTTTGAAGGATCCGTAAAGTATTTTCAAGATGGTAGCTCTATGCATCTGTGCCCAACACTAAATGGGAAAGTTTCGAGCATTACCATAAATGCTCCATAAACAAAAACAAATGTAATTATCTCTTATCTACAATAATTTACTTAATGTATTTTCCGGGGAAGGGCGGCAACGACCACAATAGTAACCCTCTTAATTCTTGGTTAAGGCAGTGTTTCGAGCGCCATTTTTGTAATTCAAATACTTTCCAGTCACTGTTACACGAATGGCGCTTTTGTAACAATGGGATTATTAATACTAAGATTTCCATTAGGGCTAAAAAGCAAAATGCTTTGACGCAGTAAATCTGTGCAATATATTTTATCAGACAAAAAAATAAAAAATAAACCTTTTGTAATTCAGAGGACTTAAAAAGTGCTTCGAAGTTTCCGCCTAATATTACGGCAAAGTATGTATCATTGTGGGAAGGCGCGGTTGATTCGTTAAAATTTTATGAAAATTACACAGCGCTCAGTCAGTAAATTATACAGTCTAACGCATTTACGTTCGCCCTAGAGGGGACGTTTGGCTGCCATAACAGGAGTTAACAACGAAATTATTCGCCCCTTAACAACGCCTCAGTCGCTCACTCACTTAATAGCTACAGAATATACTCAGTGGACTGTAGTACAGTACAATAAGCCTATTAGATTTCTCTTTAAACCAATTACAGATGGCTATTTTCAAAATGAGTGGTATTTTTTATCGCATGCCTTTAGTAAGAGTTTTTTGACAGATCAACAAATAATAATTTATAAATCCTTGCTGTTATTTTTATCTTTCAGTAAGCCTTCAGCCCTTGTGTGCTTTCTTCTTATTATTTTTTATACATAATATAATTTAAACTTTGTCTATGTAATTTGATTGTGCACAATAAAGTATATTTACATTTCATTTTCAGTTCATTGACATGTCAAAAAATAATTAATCCTTGCTGTGAAATGATTTTGTAACCTAAAAAGTTTACGATGTAAAGTGTAAACTCTACCATCAAGTTCAATAAAGTTTAAGTATTCCAACATTCCCACCAGCGGTTTCGATGAATATTCACGCTCACGCTGTTCATTCCAGGCGCGGTCTACCGAACTTAACTAGCCAACAGTTACTACTCATAGTGATTGTGTTTCGCAGAAAAAGGCGCTCGGATGCGCTTATAAGCAAAATGGCTAAGCGGTAAGTGCTGTCAACTCCTACGTATAATTTTTTTTTCTAAGACAAGGAGTTAGCGCTAAGTCCGTAAACGTGTCCTGGCCAACAACTATAATAAGAGCTAGCAGACGCTTCAAACGCTATTTGTCTCCAAACTAAGAGATTATTGCTACTGCTAAGTGGGCGGGTGGTGGCAACCACTGAACTGTTCTTGTACATTGGCATCCCGGGTATTAAATATCTTCAAAGTTGTTCTATTAACTATCTATCGATGGAATTCATCTTGTTTTGTACATCTTCGTTGAATTAAAAGCAACATTCGAAATTTTGTACAATCATATAATAATAATTTATCCTTATATCTCAAAGACTGTGCCCTATTTAAGATAGAAGAATACGTGTGAATTCTCGAATCAAGTTTTGACCAATGGAATTCATGAAAGCTGTCAGTCAGTTTTTAGAGTCAGCAAACATATTGGCCGCGACGGGTCAGGCCGTTATCCAGAGTTTTTGGCGTCTGCACGTGGTAGAAACCACAGAGTAAATATTAAACTGATGCGGTGGAAACACTCCCGTGACTGATGAGTCCGTGCCCCCGCGCCGAAATTCCGCGAAAACAAATACGTCGAACGTGTGTTTGTTTGGTAAACATTATTTATCACTTATTTGCTCCGCCGAAAAGTGTTAACGCTACTTTATTTAACGAAACCAGCAATCTACTAACTAGTTAACGACCTTGAGGGTTACTACTATCATTTAAAAACTCGACTATCGTTATACTGGCTCGACTATAATAATATACAAATTAACTAAAAGAGACAAATGACAACAATTTGAATGTGTTGCTACGCATTAATCTCGACAAGAAGAAATCGGTTCATCCGGAACTTTTCTTCTTTAAATGCCTTACCGATTTTTTAAATTTTAACTTCATAGTTAAGAAGAAGACATAGTTGGTCCTGACCACGGCTAGCGGGTCCGTTCGTTTTTTTTTTTTACGTAATATTATTAATTAATTAATTTTTTTATGTAATAAGGGGGCAAACGAGCAAACGGGTCACCTGATGAAAAGCAACTTCCGTCGCCCATGGACACTCGCAGCATCAGAAGAGCTGCAGGTGCGTTGCCGGCCTTTTAAGAGGGAATCGGGTAATAGGGGAGGTTAGGGATGGGAAGGGAAGGGAATAGGGGAGGATAGGGAAGGGAATAGCGTAGGGGATTGGGCCTCCGGTAAACTCACTCACTCGACGAAACACAGCGCAAGCGCTGTTTCACGCCGGTTTTCTGTGAGAACGTGGTATTTCTCCGGTCGAGCCGGCCCATTCGTGCCGAAGCATGGCTCTCCCACGTATAAAAGCTTTTTAGCTCGTTTATTATAAAAGCTTTAAACAGGTCCTTAAATACATCTTTACCCCTGTAACATTTCAAGCTATTGTGTAAGCACAACGGAAATGTTAAAGTTCAGGCACAGGCGTTGTCGCTTGTCAGCATTAAAAGAATTCCAAGCACGAGATCGATGTAAAGTTCCCGACGACATTGAGACGCGAGAAATACCGGATATAAAAGACTATTTTTATACGAACTACGAAGGGACCGACAGAAAAATAATAATAAATTGTCTGTAATGGCGAAGAAATCGTCAAAAAGTGAACCTTGGCAGTCGTAAGGTTCTCGGAAGGTCAGTGTAGAAATAAAGCTTGTTTATAATATACGAATTCATATAATTGTATGTATGAGAATATATGACATTAAATTTAGTTGTATACTCATAAAATATACAACGTCTGATCTCTAATCCTGATTTATACATTATGATATACAAATAAAATATACAAGAACTAAATATAGAAACTCAAACAACATAATATTTTACGACTATCATATTTTAAGTTTCAGCGACAACTACGAGCCAATTTCTCGACAAAAAAATCGGTTGTCTGTAAAGTCGGTTTACTGACGATAGTTGAACGTGACAACGCACAGTGTACGGACGAGACGAAAAATCGGAAATTTTCTTTTTTCTTCAATTTTGAATGGGCATTAGTATTATGAATGCGAGAGTAGAACACCCGCGTGTCAATTCGCAATAGTTTTTATTCTACGAGCTACCAAAGTTTAGCGATTTTTTGCGACCCGGAAGCGAAAAATCCATATATCTCCAAAATTTTTACGTTATAAATAAAATTTTGCATTTCACCTGAAAGCCTATTAAATAAGGTATATTTCAAGCTTTTTTCCTAATCCGCCGTATCGTTTTTTTACCTACAATAAAATAGTTTTCATTTTTACGTTTTTATTTTTTTCATCCAAAACCAAACAAAAGATGCAATCGAAAATATCGAAAAATTAAAGGTATACAAGCATTCTATACGCACAAAAAAAAATCACCTGTAAGATCCATTTGCAACTGGAGATATTTGATCGTGAAATCCTACGCTAGGGCTGCCACCATACGTGTTTCAATGGATGGCTGTCAATAATGCAATAGAAATAGTCACATAATGTATTAACATTTATAGTATGAAAGTTATATACGCTTTTAATGAGTATATTTAAAATGATCAAAAATAAGTCTTAGAAAAAATATAAAACCTCCTCTTTTTTTGAAAGTCGGTAAAAAATCGGATGTCAGTTCGTAATACTTCAAACAATTAATATTAAGTATTTCAAGTATTTATTTAAAAAATCAAGGTAAGTGATGGTCACGCGAAAACGAAAAGACTACAAATAATACAGCGTTGCGTCGTTTGATAACCCTGTTGACAATTAAGATTGTAAATTAAATAAATTGATTTAGCAGTGGTTGTAAACGGATCTCACGGGTGATTTTTTTTTGTGCGTATAGAATGCTTGTATACCTTTAATTTGTCGATATTTTCGATTGCATCTTTTGTTCAGTTTTGGATAAAAAAAATAAAAACCTAATTATGAAAATTATTTTATTGTATGTAAAATATTGACACGACGAATCAGGAAAAAAGCTTGAAATATACCTTATTTAATAGGCTTTCAGGTGGAATACAAAATTTTATTTATTATGTAAAAGTTTTGGAGAAATATGGATTTTTCCCTTCCGGGCCGCAAAAAAACGCTAAGCTTTGGTAGCTCGTAGCATCAAAACTATTTCGAATTGACATGCGGGTGTTCTACTCCTGCATTCATAATATTAATGCCTATTCAAAATTGAAGAAAATAGAAAATTTCCGATTTTTCGTCTCCTCCGTACACTGTGCAACGTCATAGCCTTAACCCCTCAGTTCCGGGAAAAATCTATGCAAAAATGTTGGCAGGTCAATGTGCAAAAAAAAATGGCGCCCGGCCTACCCTCTTTGTAAAATTAATGTAATATGAAATATCCTTACATACAATCCATATTTTATGTTTGTGTGAACTACATTATAATATATGTTAAATTTTCTATCAAACCATATGATGGTTTGATAGAAAATTTAACATATAGTATTTAGTCCGATGTGATATTAGTTTCTCAATTATAAACTTTCGAAACTATAATTAGTGACTTGTTCAGAAGAAATATACGAATACTTTATTCTTCATATTATATTAAGTCATACCTTGACACGTAGGAAATAGAGCACAATTTTGAATAGCCGAAATAATACTAATAGCTCACAGATTGTTTATTTATTTTTCATTCAGAGTATGGTCAATGTATCAAAGGTCATAACTTACCAAACTTCTTCATACAAAAGTATTCTCTAAGTCATCGAAATACGTAATATAATCGAAACAAAGAGCGCGGCCCAGGTGGGCCTTACGGTTGTTGAGAGACTTGAGAGTGTAAATGGAACGCCTCAGAGCTGTCAGCGAGGTAACGCCGCATGAACTGTCATGTTTTTCGGGCGCGCATCCCATATCGAATCATAAGACGTTATCACGTCAAAAACAACTCTACATTTAAATGCCTTTGGATCTGTTGTAAATGATTTAAACATCTTTGAGCAGAGTAACCACTTTTTAAATATTTTTCTACCACGAACAAGTTTTTGTGCAGTTTTAATCCGTATAGGTTACATTATGCGAGCACATAAAATAATATGGCACTGCATTGTCGTAACAAAGTCGATCTCAGAGAAAATACGTCTGGTACGAACCAAGTGCGGGTTTCCTCAATATGTTTACTTTCACCATACGAGCATCCATATTATAATATGCTTGAGATCTGAAAAGAACTTTAAAATATTTCACAAACAAAGTGTTGTATCGCCATACAATATGTTCGGCAACGCAAGTTTGTCGTATATCTCGAAAAGAACCGCGCTGGCGGATGCGAGTCGTTACAATAGATTTATCGCGGCAGCCACAACACAAACACTAACTGAAATTAGCTACATTTATTGTTGCACGTCATAATTACTACTACACCAGCTCCACTATTTATGAACTGTTATTCCACGGTCTACGGCAAATCTATGAATCAATAAAATTTAACGCGAAAGTAATCCGAATATAATCCGGGATTAATGAGGGATTTCGCACACAATTATTGCGATTTATTCACGATATTTATGTAGTTTAAGTCATAATATTAACTATATTATATTTTTATTGTATTTTAAAGTTAACACCTCGATCGCGGATTCTTGGAAATCTTTTGTTCTCGCGGTCGCATGCGACCGCTTGGGAACGAAGGGTCTTATCAGACTGGCCAGTGTGATAGTGTGATAAGGCCCGAAAGCGTTAAAGGTGGTCCGGCAGAAACTGCTCTTAGCAGTAAGACCGCCTATTTGTACATAGTTTTCCTACATTGTGTTTTTAAGATTAAGTTTATTTTTAAGTTGTACAAATATTTTAAAGAATTTTCTATTTGTATTATAATTGAATATCCTTAACTTTTCTATTAATAGAATACTATTCAATATTTAGTCCCGTCAAGCCAACGACGACGTCTTAATATAACACGATAGAGATGTTTGATTTGAAAAGACTTTACAAACATTTTTGTTTATACGACGTTCATTCGAAAACTTAAAAGTAAAGTCTATATATATATATATATATATATATATATATGGATTTTCAAATGTATTAGTAACGCTATAACTCGATAACGGCTGAACCAATTTGGGTAATGTTGGTCTTAAAACAATCCTGGAAGTCCAGGGAAGGTTTTTAAGTGACACGAAGTTCACCGGGACGGCTAGTAGTGATATAAATATGTATATGTTATTAAGGAATAAAGGGATCTAGCTTAAAATGTTGTGTAAATAATATATCTTATTTAAACAGGAAGCGTGGTAAGTTAATTTATTATTGCTATTACACGCAGATGCACCGCTTATAAACCATAAAATATTACACAAATAACATATACATCGTGTAGCTACGATGATCTAAAAGTAATTTTATTGCAAACGCCTCTGAATCACCAAATTCACAGGCAATAAATCGAAGAGTGGCCACGGCAAAAAATGCCAAGTAACGGCGCTAGATTTAGACGCCAACATTAAACATTTGCGAACAGCGCATAAATTCGAACACATAAGTGATATTTGTTACAATTAAAAACTTTGTTTTTAATTGTAACAAATATCTTTCAGTTTTTTCGACTATTATATATATATATATATATATATATATATATATATAATAGTCGAAAAAACAAGTCTTTCCGACAAGAACAATATTATCAGCGCCCTTGATAAAGCCGATATTAGAAACATACAACATAATTTACTGCATTAATCCGACAGTTTATTGCTTTGTTGTATATTAACTGACGTCATCGTGAAGCTGTAAGTGCGGCTACGTCACGGATTGGGCAACGTTACCGCATCACCTGTGACGTAACGCGCCGGCCGACGTGCGCAAAAAAACGCCCACGCATCCGCCGCGATCGCGGTCATTCGGATACACTCTGCATTAGTGAGCCTAAACATATTTCAATTGCAATGTCTAAAACTAAAATAGATAATCTATACTCGACTGTGCTGAAATACACACTTGCGGCTGAAATGTAGATGAAGCTATAGATGCTGCTACTAACATTATGCCGTATACACGTTACGGCTATAATGGTATATACTAAAACTAAAATAAAAAAAAGACGGGTTGCACTCCGGGAGTGCCGGCAGAAGTGAAAACTTGATTATTAACATTGTGCATTTTTTTAACTCATTTTTTTTGAAAATCGATTATTAAAAAATTGATTTTTTTATTAATCGAAACCCTTACAATCGATTAAATTTTTAACCCATTTTTTATGAAAATCGATTTTTAAAAAATCGTTTTTTTTTATTAATCGAAACCCTTACAATCAATTAAATTTTTAACCCAGTTTTTATGAAAATTGATTTTTAAAAAATCGATTTTTTTAATTAATCGAAACCCATACAATAGATTTAAAAAAATAAAAAAATATCGACAATCGAAAAAAAAAACAATCGATTGTTCGATTAATCAATTTCGATGTTACAACGCTACTCTCCAACCGTCTTACGGTTTTTCCAAGGTTTTTCGATCAGCACGAGAATCTGACGCGAGTTTCACAGTTTTTACCCATCCCACAAAAGTGCTCAACGCCGCTAAAGAAGTTTTCACTTCAAAAAGGGTGTACTCGTAGCGTTACTACTAGAATAAGTCCCGATTAATAAGTTTTAATTATAATATTGGTATATGTAAAAAGTTATCTTTACTTAGAGGCTCTGAAAACATTTTTCACAGGTACTTTACGTTAGTCGCAGCTGTGGTCGCAACTTTACCGAGTTGGTCCACCAAGTTGTATAGAAAATTCTTCATTCTGCTAAATTACATTTTTTTCTGTCACATTGCAGCGAAAGCAATATCTGAGCTTTGAACGAAGACAAATCATTAAAAGTATCTAATTTTATTTGTCTTTATAAATAAACTTTATATCCCTATCTTTAATTACTATTTTTAATGCGACTATTGGCTTCTTAGTCAATAATATTCGCTCACATTTTAGAAGTATTATGATATCATTTCTAAAGAATCGATTCTGAGACGGGAAATTAAAAATATATAACATTGGTCTGATCAGCTGTGTGTGTATGCCACGTGCGCCAACAGAAAATGAATTCAATTCTTCTAAAAATAGAACGACTCCTCCTTTATTTAGCAACTATATTATTAGGTACTCTAAAGTCTAAAATTAGATACATTTAATAAAAGAATTTAAAAAAATGTCAATTAAGTGTGTAACTTCTATTTCTATATTAATACTTAATCTAGTTTTGCTGAAACGTTTCTTAATCTAGTGGAAACATCTGCAAGACAAAGATCTTCGAAATGGCTGCCAAAGTCATCAAATTAGCCAAGCACAGAGCTCGTAAAAACAGATGAAGAGATATAATACACCTCAATGAGGATATGGCTGTGTGCATAGATATAGCGTGAAACGGCATCACAACAATATACATTTTACATACTATGTTTAGATTCAGTTTAATCTTCATGAAAACAGAAACTAAGTTAATGTTTGTCGAAAGTTAATATTTTGATAAAAGTAATATTTTGTTCACATAAGTATAGAATGGTAGTGGTGTTTATAGATTATTGACATTTGATGGCAACAATTCGCTTAATAGTTAATTTATTTCATTTAGTCGTTTTAAGATTAATTACTATTAAAATTATGGATTTTAATAGTAATTAATCTTAAAACGACCTACGCAAAATATACATAAAAAATTCTCAACCTACAAAATAATGGTGGTATTTATACAGACAGCTACTAAAGATCAAACCAATTTAGAAGCATCTTTTGACTACCTTTTGATTAAAGATTACATAACACAGTGGGTGGCATTTCTGAGGGCTGATACGCCATTCAAATAAATACCTTTAAACCGAAGCGCAATCAAAGAACCTAATCAAGGAAAGAGATGTCAAGTCCCTCGCGCGACTAATTGGGTCGGCGCGGTGTATCTGTGAGGATAACGAACCCCCGTACACCGGCGATAAAACTCAATGTAGCGGCACGCAACGGTGACGTATTTGGTCTTAAACCATCTAGATCCGCTATCCCCAACCCGCGGCTTTACTTGTGGGCCGCGTAATGTTAAACAATTTTGAAATCCACGCCCACCGGCAAAATAACGTAAAGTCTACGTGATAGTCGTTAATTTTTTTCCACTTTTAAATAGTCAATTTTGAAGAATGTTATATTTAACCCTAATAAATTTTTGCTGCGGCCCGCGACACCAAGACCAAAACATGTTTGTGGCCCGCATGAAAAAAAGGTTGGGGATCACTGATCTAGATCTTTCTAGGGGTACATTAAAATTGAAGACGTAAGTGGAAGAAGTGGGTACAAATGTTTGTTTTTCGCGTAAATGGATAGGACCGAAATTATCAGAATTTTAATATTTTATGTACCATCGAGGAAATTGATTCCTAGGCAGTTGAGAGACCAACGTCATTTGGTCGGACCATATCAATTCAATGTTAATGCTTAGCACAAACCTACGCGACCACGCGACTGCGAAGCGGCAGCGTCAGTACAAAACACACATTTGACAAGTTGTCAAATGTGTGTTTTGTACTGACGCTGCCGCTTCGCAGTCGCGTGGTCGCGTAGGTTTGTGCTAAGCATAATAATTGTGATCTGTCGACTGGGTTTGACCTTACGCGACCAAACTACGTAGGTCCCCCATCTGCCTAAGAATCAACTTCTCTGATAGTACATTTTAGCAACATAACATCCATAATATTTTTATTGCAAAAGTTTTTTCCGTTCCTAAAGCCTCAATTTAGGCAAAAAACGCTTTATCCCGCGGCATCGCCTGCGTTATGTCCGTGAAGCAAACGTTAATATTTCTTATTTTACCCTGATATACAGTGTGAAATTTTGAAAAACCGTTTCTTATAGTTGCCGAAATATTAAAGCTAAACATAATATTGTTACCAGTGTATACATCGCATACCCAATAATCGCTCAGTAAAGTAATTGGCACATTGATTTGGCCATTTTTTTAGGGTTCCGTAGCCAAATGGCAAAAAAGGAACCCTTATAGATTCGTCATGTCTGTCTGTCTGTCTGTCTGTCCGTATGTCACAGCCACTTTTCTCCGAAACTATAAAAGCTATACTATTGAAACTTGGTAAGTAGATGTAGTCTGTGAACCGCATTAAGATTTTGATACAAAAATGGAAAAATTATCAAAAATTTTAGGGGTCCCCATAGGTACAACGGAAACAAAAAAAAATTTCATCTAACCTATGCGTGTGGGGTATCTATGGATAGGTCTTCAAAAATCATATTGAGGTTTCCTATATCATTTTTTTCTAACCTGAATAGTTTGCGAGAGAGACTCTTCCAAAGTGGTAAAATGGGTGTCCCCCCCTCTAACTTCTAAAGTAGGGGCATGATAATTCTAAAAAAAGTATATGATGTGCATTACTATAAAAACTACCATCGGAAATTGGTTTGAACGAGATCTAGTTAGTAGTTTTTTTTTATACGTCATAAATGGTAAACCATAATTTAACTTTCAATAAATCAACTGAAATATAAAAATAAATCAAAAATCTTTTGATTTCATAGAAATAAACCTTATTGCTGCTGCGGAACCCTCCATGGGCGAGTCCAACTCGCACTTGGCCGGTTTTTTAGTATTACATCAAACGAATAAATAAAGCTCTGAATGAATAGAACAAATGAATATTTGTTTTTTTTTTCTTGTTTACTTTGGCTCAGCCCACGCCTTAAATATTCACGTTGATTAACGTTAATTAACTTAACAGCTTATCCTTAATATATAATATAGTGTCAATATTATGTGTTCCAAATATGACCCAATTCATTTGGGCCAATGGATTAAGCCAATAACAATTTCGACGCCCGCGCCGCTCGCTCGACAGCCCTGGCAGATTGAATCGAGACGGCAGACAGTTATTGTACTATGAACTCTAAACGCTATGCAAAAGGTTGAAATAAGGTTGTTTTCCGGAATAGTAGGTAAATATCTCGGCGATTCCGCGCCGTTTGTATGGAAGTGAGACAGGCCTGATGTTACTTAAGCTATTTAATATACTCAACTAATACTCAACAAAATATACTCAACTAATCCCGGGATAATCCAGCTGATATCAACCACAACGTTATAATCCTCGACCATTTGGGTCGTCGTATAAAAATTAAACAGCAATAAAGCTTGCCCTAGGTGCCATCAATTAAAGAGCTAAGCTCTTAATGATATCGTTAATGAAGCAACCAATGTTTTATTGTAAAACTTTCAAGAATTATAAACAAACTATCAAACAGTATAATTAGCTTGCACGAGCGTTTGTTGTCCTTTTAAATAATACTAATAATAAATTATAAATGCGAAAAGGTGTCTGTCATCAGTTAAGCTGCCTCACCGATTTCGATGAAAATTCGCCTATTCTCTTTCAGTCCTGGGACAGGATATACTTATACTCGTAGTTTTTATCACGCTATAATGTATCTTAACCTTAATGAAGTTATGTGGAAAGTAAGTGTATGGTAGAATGCTAAAGTTGACATGTAAATAGCAACTTTATTTTCCAAATACTCTACTATCATAAAACAACATACCTAATAACCTAATAAAGACTGACAGGCTCTAGTATAATAAGGTAATCATCACAAACCTGAAAGTTATTTTAGAAACTTCCCCGAAAAAGTATCTAATGAGCCCCTGGCCGCGCGCCAGCGGTTGTCACTCACACATTGTCTACGGAAACTTCTGTGCCATAATAGCCCCATTAATTAGCCATTATAATGAGGACAACACTTTTAATATTTTGTAACAAACTCTTATCCATCCCGAAGAGAATGGATTCTAAATTTCTTGATCACCTATATAAACGATTCAAATAAATTGGGAAAAGAATTCCTGCTATCTATTTGTGTTGTAAAGATTTTCCGCTTTCGAACACACAGGTGGCTAATCAGAGTTTAGACGGCCGGAGACAACATATCCGGGATAGTTTTTGTGTTATCCGTCCGACATCAAAGGCAAATCTGACATACAACCTATATGATATGTATCGTAGTGTTTATGTAATGTTTGAAGTGTTTTTGGAAATTTTTTGCAATGTTCTTAATTGATAATATTTGTTTTTACTTTATTAAATAAGTATTCTGAATGTGTTCCAAATATGACCCAATTTATTTTTTTGACGTATAAATTATTATCTTTTTGACTCTTTATGTATCTATATTTTCTCATGTCATATCTTCTGAAATGGGTCTTGACTCTTGAGCTCCTTTAAGGCAGACCGCACATTAGAGACACGACAGTTTTTAGACAACCTTGTTTCACATAGACTAGTCAGCTTTAAGATCAAAGAGAAACAGTTGTGTCTACCATGCGGCGCATACCAAGACGAAACTGTTTTGTCTACCACGACGCAACGCATACATCAGTGATCAGACTAGGTACACCGCTAGACAGTTTGGTCGTTGATGTGCGCGCTCGTATACACTTCAAAGGGAAGCCGACAGTCGTTAGACTTGTCGCCGTGCAGTTCTTGTACGCATTAGACATCTTTGTCTATGAGACGTTTTGTTTCAAATGTGCGCGACTAGTACTTTTTATTATGCGATAGTCTGTCTAAAGACTGTCGTGTCTCTAATATGCGGCGGCACTAAGGCAGTATTTTCACCCAATTTAAACATAAGATAAGTAGTTCGAGTATAAAATAGCTATAATAATAGTGTAACAAATACGGACATTCGTTTCTCCAAGTTAAGCAATAAAAGCTAATGTTAGGTTGTTAAGTTTATGACGCTGGCCCACTTGGTACATGATGTAGGACCTAGAAACTAGGTTCTAGAATACCATGGTAGTATGATTGCACTTGATATTATCGTTTATTATTAAATTAATTGTGTGTAAATGGTAACTTTCCGTGTAAACACTAGGTAGGTAACTGCCGCACACAGAGTGGAACATTAATTACTTAAATGTAATTAATTCAAAATTGTGACATAAGCCCCATACATTATCTGTCAAACTCTTCATTCAATTTAAGGTTAATCATAATTAAATGTCTCTGAGTATAGCGGTGAGTGCGTTTAATAATAACTAAAGAAATAACTGGGAAGTTATTCGACAAAAACCTGTATAAAATTAAAATCTAATATAAAACACTAGTTGTCCGTAACTTTTGCCTGTAATATACTACAAAAAAGTATCCTATACGTACACGCACCATATTATAGTTCCTTAGCCGTTTATTAACGCTAATAGGTCTTTAAAGTTTCTATTGAACATTACCTATTATTATTATAGTTATACATTAAAGTTCGAAATTTAAAATTTTAAAATTAGCTACCTAATTTTATTTCAGCCAGATTTACCAAATTTTATGTTTGTAGTTATTTTTTTTAAATTTCATGATAAATCAGTGAATTTCGCTTTCATTATAAGACAATTCTCCTTATACTGAAGGCAGTCAAGTGCAGAACACACGCAGTAGCATATTAGTGCGAGCGTTTTCAAATCCGCTTTGTGCAGCTCTAATAGCTCTACAGTCTACGGGCCACTTGACTCTGTCGTCTTAAACGCCACTCGGGAGACACTTAAATACTTTCTCAAAGCAAAAGCATAAGAATGGGAACGCATTTGTCAACAAACTGTTGAACGTTAGGGGAGCGTTTTCATAGAGCCTTGTTTTAGACTACGGCCTTGATTTGATATAATACCATATTGACTCGAATATGTTACCTGAAACAAAAAACTTCAAGTTATTATATACGGCATTACAGATTATTATCTAGCTTGCAGTGTATTCCTTGCCTTCTCTTCATTTTTTTAAAATTATTTAATTATGATATATTAAAATACTTTTGGTTACTAATAATTTATATTTTTTTCTTTCGACCAACTCGTAACACCATTTTATGACTGGCAAATGCCCAGCCAACACCCACAGAAACTGTAAACTACCACCATATTTTCAGGTGTAACTATTAGCAGGTGCATCACATTTTGGCAATCTAGTAAACACTTAAACGCTATGACAGTGTTGCAATGACGGAGCGTGACAGTGGGCACTATAGGCGGTGACGTGACACCCGAAATAGCTCGCTGGGGGGGTGCCAGAGGGGAATGCCAACTGGGTAAACCTAAGCCCATTGACACTATATTTTATTGTGATGTAATTATTACAAAATTGGACCGGACTAAAATAAAACGGCAGATTGTCGGATACATTTCCTTCGTAGCGTACTTTACGTACTCTACAATGTTAGCTTACGGCCGGCCGCATACATACTTTTGCCGTATGTGATTTCCGAATTCGTTTTCCTTATTCGGAAATCCGAATACACGGAATCTGTAGAAAATTCATTAACTGCCGCACACGGCGTTGGTTTTTCTCCATACGGAATGAATTCCGCACGTCGCCCGTCGGCGCGTTCGCCCGTGAAAAAATAGAGCCTCTGTGCTAGTGTCACGGAATTCCTAAGATGGAAAATTAATTCGCAAATCGTATGCAGAAAACGTGTGTATGCGACCAGTTTATACAAGTAAGTATTTATTTATGTATTTATTATTAAAGTTAATTAAAACGGGTTACCCCAATTACAATAATTAACTATTAACACTGCTATTGTATAGCAGCAGCAAAAACAGACAGACAGACACACTTTCACATTTATAATATTAGTATGGATACGGTTATACCAAACAAAACGAATATTGTTCGGTCTTCATACTATTTAGATAGTATGAAGACCGAACAATATTCATAAAATCCATTACGATTATTAATAAACGGTGACGTACAGTCGAAAACAATTAGTACCACTCGGAACCTTATAACCGAGGGATAAGGTCGGAAAGTGGTAAAGTATAGAGCAGTGTTTTTCAACCTGTTGGTCGCAACGTCATGGAAAGTCGTAAAGTTTAACCCATCAGTCGTGGCAAAACGAGACACAATAGCTTTTTCATTGTTATCGCGGCCGGATGTGGCCGCTTGGGGCTTCATGAATTAATTAAGGGGATTGCCAGAGGTCGAGAAAATATTTTAGTAAAAAAAAAATTAAAAACATTGATATTATAATAATAATTATTTATTTTTTATTACTCGTAAGTAATTAGAAGAGTTTTAATAAGTATAAGGATATGTTCATAAGCAATACAATATGATAAAAAAGCAAAAGGATGGGTTGACGCGAAATATTTTCTTATACCAGGGGCGTTATATCTTAAAAAAATACTTGGAGACTGCCGCCGTAAAGCTATAATTGCATAGCGTTTTTCATCCACTTATGCAATAATAATTATAATCCGCATAAGTCTAGTCGCACGCACACAAACATCGTGCCGAGGTCTGGTAACGCCGCACTGCATAGCATATTTTCATCCACTTATGCAATAATTATAATCCGTATAAGTCTAGTCGAACGCACACAAACATCGTGCCGAGGTCTGGTAATGCCGCACTGCATAGCATTTTTTATCAACGCAATATTATAATCTGCATCATAAGTCTAGTCGCACGCACACAAACATCGTGCCGAGGTCTGGTAACGCCGCACTGCTGTGCCGGTCGGAATAAGTGGTGTTAGGTTTTTCGTTACAGAATTTCTTGAATCGGTCGTCGCGCTCAAAGCCCGCGATAAAAGCTATGCAATAGCTTTAAAGGTTGAAAAACACTGGTGTAGAGTGACGTCACGGAACACATGTAGTAGGAAGCTGTTCATCTGGTGACCCGACCTTGCTCCTCTCGTTTTATTTCGAGCACCCGACGATATTTTATTCATATCCTAAAGTCCATTTGTACGGTACAGGTGCGACCTTCGAGTCTGTATTCCTCGGTTATGACCACTTACCGTGTTGGTTTTATTCCGATATTTCTTTAATGGTAGAGCTACATTTTGTCTTATAATATTATGTTAGATAAAAACTATATTATGAAAATGTTAATATTATGTAGTCTATGTTGTTTTCGAAAGCGACCTGGGTTAGCTTAGTGTAGTTTTATCAGTCGATAGAGTCTTCTCGATCAAGAAAATTAGTTCAAAGTTTCAAACGGTAATTTGTATTCTGTGGTTTCAAATGTCAAGTCTATTGATGTTACGAATAAGAATTATTCGTAGCCATTTTGACCACTTTTGAGATTTGCATGGCCTCATACACACGTTTTCCGTATTCGATTTCCGAATTCGTTTTCCGTATAAGGGCGGCCACATACATCAGTTTTCCTGATTCGGAAACCGTATCATGAAAAATTCCGTACAGCTACCACACACATCAGATTTTTTCCGTTCGGAATACCAAGATTAGTCTTGGAGTAGCTTCAGTGGAGTGCGCACGTTTGGAAGAAACATGGATTACCATGTCGGTCAAAAATATATCTATTAAGATATATTTTTGACCGACTTCCAAAAAGGAGGAGGTAATAATATGTTCGGCTGTATCTTTTTTTTTTTGTATGTTCCACGATTACTCAGCCGTTTGTGGTACGATTTTCAAAATTCTTTTTGTGTTGTATAGGGTTTAGCTTGAATTTAGTACCATGTTCACAAAAATGGTGATCTGATGATGGGATCCTTGAGGAATCGAGGGGACTCCTTGAAATTTCTATTGAAACATATAGTGATTTTGATTTTTTCTGAAGCATTCGAGGTAAATGCTACCAAAAAGTAAGGCTTTGCACCAGGTTATACCCTGGATCCGAAGGTACCGAACAGAACTTTTGAATGCTTATAGGTAGAGGTTCGGGGATTTCGGCGTTGTTTAAACAACTGAAAGCATAAGCCAACACATCAATTTGATTGATTGTCATCATCACAACCATAATTATACCATGGGTCATCACACTATGACCCAATTATTGGTACTTTTCGTGATATTTTGCATCGAAGCAGATGTTTTTGATGATGGTTTCGCTGTTTGTGGACCGATTTTCAAAATTCTCGTGTTATTGTATAGGATATAATCTTGATTTTGTATAACAATTACGAAAGTGGTGAGCTGATGATGGGATCTATGAGCAATCAAGGGAAATCCTTTAAATTTATCAAAACACTCATAGTGGTTAAAATGTTGTTTCTAGTAAGTTAAACATATGTTAAGAATAAGAGAAATTTCATATGAGGGTGTCTTTTGGTCCAAAGGCACTGAACAGAACTCCTAAACCTTTGAAGATAAAAGTTTGGAAATTGCAGCATCGCTTAGATAACTGCAAGCATTTACCACAATTTCGCTTACAGTAACATAATGTGAATAGTTAACATTCGTATTGGTTATTTACGCATAAAGCCTTATTTTGTAGATAACTAAAAAGAGTGAAATTATTATTTTTAAGAAAAAAATTAAAACCGACTTCCAAGGTAAAAACAATAGTAATATGAACTAAAAAGTATTAAATAACTCTTAGTACTCTTTAATTGTGCCTTTTTCAGAATTCGTCTAAATCTCAACTATTTCTGTACATACTACAGTCTTCATTACTTTGAAGTCGGTACCAGTCCCAAAAGTTTCAGACTTTACTGAACTCACGATTAAATTAGCTGGTACCGACTTCAAAATAATGAAGAGTGTAGTATGTACAGAAATAGTTGAGATTTAGACGAATTCTGAAAAAGGCACTATTAAAGAGTACTAAGAGTTATTTAATACTTTTTAGTTCATATTACTATTGTTTTTACCTTGGAAGTCGGTTTTAATTTTTTTCTTAGTTATTATTTTTAACAAAAAATTATAACCGACTTCCAAGGTAAAAACAATAATAACATCCTTATAATATGAACTAAAAAGTATTAAATAATTTTTCCTATCTCATGGTGCCCTTTTTCCGAATTCGGCTAAAACTCAACTATTTCTGTACTCAATCTTCATAATTTTGAAGTCGGTACCAGATATAGCTGAATCCAGATGCCAGAATATTTGAAACATTTGTAACTGGCACCGACATCAAAATTATGAAGATTGAGTACAGAAATAGTTGAGTTTTAGCCGAATTCGGAAAAAGGCACCATGAGATAGGAAAAATTATTTAATACTTTTTAGTTCATATTATAAGGATGTTATTATTGTTTTACCTTGGAAGTCGGTTTTAATTTTTTGTTAAAAATAATAATTTCACTCTTTTTAGTTACCTAGTAAAATCATCGCGTACTATACGTAGATTAGGGCCGATTCACACCGGAATGGCAGAGGCGAGGCGAGCAGTTTCAGTGTCATATGATTTTAAACTTTATCTTCATTATTGTAATACACAGTATCGCTTGAGAAATCGACGCCGCCGGCGGCCGCAAGAGGCTACGAGCGTCCACGGGCGGCCGTAGATTTCTCAAGCGATACTATGTATTACAATAATGAAGATAAAGTTTAAAATCATATGACACTGAAACTGCTCGCCTCGCCTCCGCCATTCCGGTGTGAATCGGCCCTACACCTGTATATATTATCCCACCAAAAACATACCTGTTACAATGAGGCCAAGTTCCTATCGGCAAATTTTTGGTCTAAAAAAAGAGTTGAAATCCAATCCAATGCCAAGTTTAGATGCACTTCATCGATCGTTATCATTTTCATCAACAACCTGATCTACAATACTTCTAATTTGAACGTGGCAGGTTAATTTAATTATATTATTATCTAATTATACAATTAATTAATAATTATTAAACGTTAAGTACGAAAGCCTGCCAAGTTCAAATTTAGAAGTATTATGGATCAGGCTGTTGATGAAAATGATAACGATCGATGAAGTGCATCTAAACTTGGCATTGGATTGGATTTCAACTCTTTTTTTAGACCAAAAATTTGCCGATAGGAACTCGGCCTCATTTTAACAGGTATGTTTTTGGTGGGATTTCAATACTTTTTTTCAAGAAATTATACCAATTTTTTTCTTTTTGTGCCACACCCGACTTAAACAATACCTTCGATATATAGCGCTAGTTGTATTTGTTAAACTATCAATAGAAGCAAAATTTTTAAGTAAACAGTATTTATTTAACCTATATCAACTCCCAAGCGGTCGAATTCGACCGCTTAAACAATAGATTTCCAAGAATCCGCGATCGAAGGATGACAATATTTTAAACCAATCCATCATCCCACCCTCCTCATCGTATTCTCATTGTATCACTGCAGACGTATAAGAATTTTTACCTATAGTTCGTAGAGGAGCCGACTCACGCTTGACCGATTTCTTAAATTTCTCAATTTTTTTATAACACGCGACCTGCGTGCCAAATTTCATAACGCTAGGACAATCGGAAGTGGCCTCTAAGGTTTGTAGGTGAACCGACTCACGCTTGACCGATTTCTTAAATTTCTTAATTTTTTGTTAATCTACATAATACAAGTGGCCTAGAAGTTTTGATTACCGGTCAGTGAGTGAGTGCCAAAATTAGCTATTTTCACAGGGAGATATTTCAGGATTTTGTCAGGAGAAATTTGGTGTACTGTGTAAGTACTAGTACGTAATTACGTAGGTATAATTTTATCTTTGCACTTTGCAATAGGCACTGAGCTACAGGGGGGTCAAAAGTGCGTCGAAACGGTTCGTGTAAATAGTGCACGGCATGCGCGTGGCCTGCTGGAACTTGGCCGCGCACTTTGATTCTACGTATCTTATTACAATTTGTTAACAGTCACACTTACAAAATATAATATCAGCTGCAGATAATTTTAAACAATACATTTAAAAAAAATCGAAGTGGACACGTGCTAGGGCCGCGCCAAACCGGAATTTAAGCAGCGGCGAGGCTTTCAGTGTCATATGATTTTTAACTTTATCTTTATTATTGTAATACATAGTATCGCTTGAGAAGTCTACGGCCGCCCGTGGCCGCGATTGGTAAGTGTGACAGTGCACTAGCATGTTACTTGTATTATCGAAGCAACTTACTTCTCAGAAGTAATGTCAAATGTATGCCTTATGCTCTGGAGATAAGGTTGAATATTTTGTTATGTTCAATTTTGGTGACATTGGTGACCCTGACGTGTTACTGATGATGATGATGATGATGAATGTAATTTGTATAATAGCATATGCTTTCAATTCCTTAAACAGCGCCTAAACCCCCAAACTTGTTTCTATATTAAGGAATCCGGAGTTCTCTTAGTATCTTCGGAACCATAGTATACCCTGGTGCAAAATGTTGCGTTTTGGTAGCATATACTTAGGATGCTTCTCATAAAATCAAAATCACCATATGTTTCTATATAAATTTTGAGGAGTTCCCTCGATTACTCATGGATCCCATCATCAAGTCACCACTTTTGTGAACTTGGTACCAAATTGGAGTGAAACCTAATACAACAAAATAAGAATTTTGAAAATTGGTTCACAAACGGCGGAGTAATCGTTGAACATACAAAAATAAAAAAATAAAAAAATAAATCCACAGCCGAACATTTAACCTCCTCGTTTTTTGGAAGTCGGTTAAAAATAATAATTTAGTGAATATTTCATTTCACCGGCAGGCGAAGTATCGTTTCAATATAACGAAAGAATAATAAGTAATAATAACGATTGATCAATGTAAATATTTTATAATACGTACAACTGATAAATATTAAAAGTTGTAGTGGGTATAGAAATTAAAACTATAAATAGAAAAGCAACTTAAATGAGATTAATTTCTGTGTGGCATCTAATGTCTCCCAGTCAGTGTAGATTTCCCTACAAATTTATTGCCAGGCAAGATCTTTCATATCCCTGTTATGATAATCTTCGTTATTTAGATCCCACACTCATCGTCAATACTCGTATTCGTGGGTGTCCCAGCAATGCCTACGCTACGCGTCCGCTCAGCTTGATCGCGCTGCGCTGATTGAGCGTTCCGTTCGGAATTTTCGAATGTGTGTGGCGGGCCCTAAAAAATGTATGTAGGCTTTGCATCCGTTTCGTTTTCTTCGTACAGGAATCCCGGAAGAATGGGCTTGCATTCAGGAAGAACGGACGGAAAAAAACCGTACGGAAAGTTATAGAATGTGTGTGACATGCTTTTGTATGAATTTACTGCGTTCGGAGGCCCGGTTTCGGAAATCGGATTAGGAAATCGAATACGGAAAATGAGTAGATGTTAGTAACACTTAGAACATAAGCGTAATGATGTAACCATAGGTACATTGTATAGAATCTATTGATGACAATTTTAGTGGAAATCGGTAGAATAATTATATTCTATTAATTGTATTTTACTGCAGATAGATCAAGAAATTAATTAAAAGTCAGACTCTAGTATAATTCTCTCTCATTTAAACATTTCAAAGTTAATTGCATGTCATTTCGGTGAGGTTGGCCGGATGGAACTAAATGTAGATATTTATAATATTTATTCACAACTCGACAGTCTTTAAATAAATACGATATGAACATCTGTCAGGTTTATTTTTATTTCGGAACACATCGCCGAGCTGGAGGATTTCGCTTACTTTTTAACGAAGGTTCTCAAAGTTTACATAATTTGCAACTCTATAAACAGTCAAAAACAGACGAATTACTATTTTAAGCCTTATATTTTATTAGTAATAAGAATATAATTATCTATATATTAATACGCGAGCGAAAATTTTTGGAACCCTTTTTACGAAAAATGCAAAAACGTAGGAGCATGAAATTTTGCACAGTTGTAGTTTATATGGAGAAGGAGTGCATCGAGCTAATATTGTTTTAAAATTATGCTTTTATCGCACATTATTTTATTAAATAAAACGTTACACACACTACAACGCGCACACTACCGTGCGACACACGAATTATAATGAACACCCTTATTGTTTTTGGTTCAAGTCTGTTGTCAAATTAAAAATGGATTGTTGTTTTTTTTATTTAATCTGAAATACTTTAAACGGGGAGCCAAAAGAAGAAGATAAATAAATTTATGGTCGAATTTAGTTCTCTAAGGTAGAATCTAGTTATTATAACTGTCTGTGTGTTATTGATTAGTCTTATTCTAAACGACTAAACCGATTTCGATGTGAAAATTTTACGAACTAGCTTATAAAACTTTCGCGTTGCATTATATTTGATACTTATTATTCGGTACTTAACTCGAGAAAAAGTATGTAACAGCATTACTACTAGAATAAGTCGCGTTAAGTCCCGAATGATAAGTATTGAACTAGCTTGTATCAGCAGTCTATCAGATCCGCCATTTGGTTTAAAGTTTTACTTCTAATTATACAAACTGTCTCTCACTCACAAAGTCTATAAATTAGTAATGTGATTCCATATCTGCAACATATTTGAGGCTGTAGAAGTGGGTCACGGTTGTCGAAACACATGCCGGGAATTGCCAATATGCTGTCCTCGTGAGGAATATGAGATCAGCTGTACTGCATAACTTATAGTTTAAACAGTAAACATAATATAACCCTGTTGCCAAACTTCATATTTTAGGTCTAAATTTTTCAGAAACAATACAATGCTAAACAAGGTGCCAAAGGTACTATAATATTTTATTATATTCTATTAATAATGGGATGTTATTAATTTTAATATCCAATTTAACCCAAAATCAGTTGGCTAGATTTCTGACTAGATTTTTTATCGAAAATCTAATAATGCATCGATTGCTTTAAATGGTGTCATAGTCGAGCTCGAAACTCCTTTCAACATTTTTCGCTATCTCCTATAGTTTCGTTATTCACCAACCATGCTCCTTGTTTGGGGTTGGGGTAAAAACAGGA
This sequence comes from Polyommatus iphigenia, assembly GCA_963422495.1. Taxonomy (NCBI): domain Eukaryota; kingdom Metazoa; phylum Arthropoda; class Insecta; order Lepidoptera; family Lycaenidae; genus Polyommatus; species Polyommatus iphigenia. The sequence continues at coordinate 38,913,864 of OY730180.1, forward strand.
TCCTATTACTAAGACTCCGTTGTTTTTAATTCACCATGAAAGCTTGCTTAACCCATCAGTCGTGGCAAAACGAGACACAATAGCTTTTTCATTGTTATCGCGGCCGGATGTGGCCGCTTGGGGCTTCATGAATTAAAAAGATCATGAATATGACAAAAATAGACTACAATTTGAGTAAAACGAAACTGGAAAGAAGAAACTATTAAAAGACTTGAATACGCTATAACAATCGAGTAACTTTATGATCGGCAACCGAACACAATATTGTTCACCTGCTACCAGTTACAGATGTTTTAAATATGATGTATTTTTATTGCATCATAAAAACTTTGTGGCACCTGCGCATGTTTAAGCGCACTTCGAGATAAAATTACAGTCGATTGTAGATAAAAATCGATCTATCAAAATAGTTTGAATTCAAATAAAAATTATCAAAATTCGGTACGCATTAAATAAATATTACTTATATAAAACTAGCTGTCCCGGCAAACGTTGCTTTGCCATAATATATTTGCCATATTATTTTAGGTCGCCGTCAGTCTCAGGTTGTAATAATTTACTATTATTTATTCAACAAATGCACTTATCAATATATAAAGTACCCAGTAGCCGATTCTCAGACCTACTGAATATGCATATAAAATTTGGTTAAAATCAGTACAGCCGTTTTGGAGGAGTTCGCTATCTAACATTGTGACACGAGAATTTTATATATAAGAAGAAGATATAAGAAATACCTATATTTGGCGGAGTCCCTTCTGGCGCTATGGTGCTTAGGCTAAACAAAAAATATTTTTATGTGTAGGTACTATTCTTCTTTTTTTATGCAACATGAATTATCTGGAATCAGATTCGATCCAGTCAAATTTCTAGTAAACAGCAAAATAGTATTCTCATACGGTAAATAAATAAACGTTAATTACGTGACTGTTGGACTTTTATGATTTAAGGCTTTGCATTACGTCCATTCAATCAAATGGCCGGCAAAAAATCCAAACGTTCGTAGAAAAAATATAAATATCCATAGCCGAATATAATTATAACCTTCCTTTTTGGAAGTCGGTTAAAAATGTACACGTATGTTACGTTTTGTATTACGTTGAGAAATCTTCTAAACTACCGTTTTATCATAGACCATATTGGCATATTTTGTAGTAAACTACATTACTACTGTAGTGTGTACTAAAGTACACAGTACAGTAGGTACTCACCAACCGACTGGATCGAACATTGGACGAATCTGCATTTATATTGCATTATATTATGATTGATGGTATCTGAAAATGGTAGATATAATTGTGGGGCCAATTATAGTCGCCACTGTGATTTGTTATCAACTTATCACCCATAATAGCTCGTCCTACCGGTATCGCCGCGATACCGTATCTACGTCATTACGATACTCACCAGATAACTGTTTGAATTATTATGCATTTATATCACTATCGGATTCGCCCTGTCAAGGTGGACTAAGGAAAAAGTAAAATGTTTCATTTATATATGTAAGTCTATACAGTATAACGCTAGGTACAATATAGGGAAAGTAAAATAAAGCCTTTTTCTCACCTCCAGGCGGAAAGCGTCAACATTCTTCCCGCTGCGCTTACCGATGTTGCCGTTTTCCGCCTCCGTCGATGAGAAAAATAGTATACGCACCATGGGTAGTAAATAAGAAAGCCTCAGATCACATGTTTGTTGACCTCGGCTTCGCCTCGGCCAACAATTACATGTGATCTGAGACATTTCTTACTTTCCTGCCCTAGGGGTGTAATGTACTAATCTACATGGTAATTTTCATTCGTCTTTGTATGAAACAACGTAGAGATAGAGATCGTAGTCTGAAAACAGATAATATAGGTATGATGCAAATTAAAATGAATATTGTCCATATAACATTGTAAACATTTTTCTTATAACGAACGTACGTACTTACAAAAAGTACGCTTAGTTTTCTATCACCAATAATTTCGTAGATATTTTTATGTACCATCAAGGAAATTGATTCCTAGGCAGTTGACTGACCAACGGCATTTGGTCGGATCATGTCAATTCAATGTTAATTGTGATCTGTCGGCTGGGTTTGACCTTACGCGACCAAACTACATAGGTCCCCCATCTGCCTAGGAATCAACTTCTCTGATAGTACATAATAAAATATAGAATTATTATTTTAAAAAAAAAATTAAAACCGACTTCCAAAGTAAAAACAAAAGTAATTTACTTATTCATAATCTAAAAAGAATCAAATAATTCTTATTCCTTATTATAGTGGCGTCTTCAGACTTCGCCTAAACCTCAACTATTTCTGTACTCAATCTTCGTACTTTTGAAGTCGGTACCAGCCCGGAAAAGTTCTGAGATCCTTGACATAGCAATTACGCTAAGGTAAGCTGGTACCGACTTCAAAAGCATGAAGATTGAGTACAGAAATAAATAGTTGAGGCTTAGGCGAAGTCTGAAGACGACACTATAATAAGGAATAAGAATTATTTGATTCTTTATAGATTATGAATAAGTAAATTACTTTTGTTTTTACCTTGGAAGTCGGTTTTAATTTTTTATTAAAAAATAATAATTTTACCCTTTTTAGTTATGTACATAATATGAGACGACAAGGCTATATTATAGCTTGTTGTCTTAGAGTTGTACATATTACTAGCGGTCGCCCGCGGCTCCGCCCGCGTGGTAGTCGGTTACGGCTGCAAAAAGCCTACCCAGGAAAGACTCGGTCAGCAAAATGATTCCCAGGTCAATACACAGACTCCGACAATGACATCGACGACGCGGACCCAGCCATTATCCGAAGGGTGTACACTGTACAGTGCAAACTGCACAGATTGTCTTCCTCCCGCAAGCGCATCCCGCTTGGTGACGCCCACTATCGTAATATTTTAATTTCGCCATAATTTCAAAACCAAACGTCCAATTTTAATCATTCAAAGACCAAACTTTATCTACATAAACTGTACTTAGTGATGAAATAATTTATTTTGATAAGGATTAATAGCATGAGTAAAATAAACGCGTTTAAATGTTGTCCAAAAAAATTCAAGGTTTTTAAATAAAAAAATAGTTATTGTGCCTCACTCGAAATAGATAAGTATAGTGTGTCGCGGACTTTTTTGTAGATATTTATAAGATCTACAATACTTAGAACATTTTATGGTTCTATCTTTTATAGTTTCGGCAGCGTACGCAAAATAAGTAACTTTTCTGGTTGATTTTTTCACCTGGCGTCTGAAAAACCCAAATATCTTAAGAAACCCTACTTTTTCCAAAATAAAATTTAGCCTTTGTTCAGCAGAAATAATGTAAGATTCATTGGCTTTTGCTTAGAGTAGTTTAAATAATGTATCTATAAGGATTCAAAAGTTCTGTTGGGTACCTTCAGAAACAGGGTATATCCTGGTGCAAAATCTTACTTTTTGGTAGTATATGCCTAAAATACTTCAGAAAAAATCGAAATCACCATATGTTCCCATATAAATTTCAAGGAGTCCCCTCGATTCCTCAGGGATCCCATCATCAGATCACCACTTTTGTGAATATGGTACCAACCTCGGATTTAACCCTGTACAACAACAAAAGAATCATGAAAATCGGTCCATAAACGGCGAAGTTATGGTTGAACATACAAAAAGAAACAGACGAACATATAACCTCCTCCTTTTTGGAAGTCGGTTAAAAATAGAAATAATGCTATAGTTGTGCAGCTTTCCTACACCAGACGTAGTGCTGCATTGCAATAGCTTTATTTACAATACACTGCGAAGGTTATCCTCCTACCTGCTAAGATTATAGTTAATAGAAGTACAGATTTGTTTATTTACCTTGTTATCTGTTCTATAAATATTATACGCGCTACAAACCCAACGTCCAAATATATCAGAGAATCAGGAGTAGTTACTACTAGCTGTCCCGGCAAACGTTGTTTTGCCATTTAAAGTATTTTTACTTCATCAGTTGATACAAAATCTTACCCCCTCTTTTGTCCCCTAAGAGGGGTGGGAAAAATTGTATACACCAGATGTTAAGTTGGAAAAAACAGTTAAAGTTAACAACAATGAAGTAAGTCCATTAAAGAAAAAAGTTCGATACAAAATCTGACCCCCTCTTTGGTCCCTTTAGATGTGTAGGGGTGGGTGATTTTTATACACCAGATGTTGAGTTGGAAGAAGAAAACCGTATGCAAATCGGATCAGTTGTTTTCGTGTTAAAGCAAAAGTCTTATACAAAATCTGACCCCCTCTTTCGTCCCTTTAGAGGGGTGGGGGGAAAAAATTTTATACACCAGATGTTAAGTTGGAAGAAGACAAATATATCTGCGAAAACCGCATTAAAATCGGATCAGTAGTTTTTGTGTGATAGTGGAACTGTCTGTCTGTCTGTATGTTTATACAGACAGACAGACAGACAGACAAAAAACTAACTACATTTTTGGCTTCTATAGCGAAGTAGTGACACCCCCCGCTCATTATTTTTAAATATCTTTAATGTACAGAATTTTCATTTCTATCAAATCAAATATACTTTATTGTGCACAAACATAACAGTAAAATTTACATTAACAAACATATTTATAAATGAGACATGTACACAAGGGCGGCCTTATTACTTGAAAGCAATTTCTTCCAGGCAACCCTTTAACAAATTTTATGAGATTATGAATTTAGGAAAATGGTGATGTGCAAAAGTATACATATATATATTATATTAATATATTAATATATATATATATATATATATATATATATATATATATATATATATATATATATATATATATATATATATATATATATATATATATACATATATATAATAAATAATAATATATATTCATAATAAAAATGTACATACACTCAACTAATCTATACATAACATAATAAATGCTATAATAATGATGATAATAATATACAATGTAAATACTAATAATAAATAATAATACATACTTACTATTACTACAATGTGTATATCCTGTAAATATTATTGGTTGACAGATATATTAAAATAATGATTAAATACTAACGACTTAAAGCGATTTAACGTTTCAGCTTGCCTAATATGATCTGGTAAGGAATTCCAGAGTAAAATAGACTTAACAGTAAATGAGGAATTGAAATATTTAGTTTTATGGGCGGGAACGTTAAGGAGAAGTTTTGAGTAGGAACGGAGCTCTTTTCTATCGTAATTGTGAAAGACAAAGTTGTTTTTTAAATAAGAAGGATACCGGGAGTCAAATAAAATGTTGTAGAGTAGGGAGAGTACGCGGAAATCACGACGATATCGGATTGGGAGCCACTTAAGCTTGGTGCGGTATTCGGTGATATGGTCAAATTTTCGTAAACCAAAAATAAACCTTATTGAGAGATTTTGTAGACGCTCGAGCTTATTCAGTTGATCCTCAGTTAAATTAGTAAAACAAGCATCGGCATAATCATAAGTAATGCATAAGTAGGGAAAGAAACAAAGACTGTGCTAAGACTACTTTAGTTCGTGTAGGCAGAACATATCGAAGGCGTTTTAAGGAATGCCAAGTTGAAAATACCTTCCTACTGATTTCTTGTAATTGTGGCTTCCAAGATAAGTTATCATCGAAAGACACACCGAGATTTTTTACCTTTTTTTTACAGTTTTATACAGTTTTATTATTTGTAAGTAATAGATATAGATTTTCTACAGTTTTATTATTTGTAAGTAAGTGTATAGATTTAATAATAGAGAATTATACATATTATATTAGTAATTATCTTATATATAAAATTCTCGTGTCACAATGTTAGTCACCGAACTCCTCCGAAACGGCTTTACTAATTATTACCAAATTTTATATGCATATTTAGTAGGTCTGAGAATCGGCTACTGGGTACTTTATATATTGATAAGTGCATTTGTTGAATAAATAATACTAAATTATTACAACTCGAGACTGACGGCGACCACTGTTTGTGCGGCGGGACGACGTTGCCATGGTGACATACTTATTTAGTCACTTCAATAAAATAATATGGGCGAAATACTTTATATGGCAAAGCAACGTTTGCCGGGACAGCTAGTAATAAGTATGAGTATAGAAAAGATGTTTCTGCAATAGCATCTGTCCTAATGGGAATTCAAACCCCTCTTCAATTTAAATCGATTCAGCTATTTAAAGCGTCAAGAAGTAATAAACAGACGGACAGACTAAATTTCTTAGTTGTAGTAAAATCAATTTAAGATCCAAAACTTAATGCTTTGCCGCAATTACTAGACGAAGATCCGTTCAGTAGTTTATACTAACAAGTTTCATTGAACAACAGTAATTCAAAAATGTTTCTCGCACTGTCAAAAAGTGGGTTATGATCCTTGTTATTTCACAACGAATCCCCGTAAACATTTTTAGCACGTCTTAATTACAAAGTTTGTTTGGCAAAATTTTAGTCTTGAAATATTCGTGGAAGTATAAGGGAAGGTATAATTAGGAGGGAAGTGATAGGAAGCTCACCGGGTCATACAGTTAATAGATAATTTCTTGTCATTAATATTTTGACTTACTTGTTACGCACCTTTTAAACTTGATCCCTTAATTAATAACTTAAAGTAAAAATAAATATATAGAAAAAATATTTTTTATTCTAATATAAGTAATTATAACGATTTCAAATTAAGTTCAACGAAGGGAATGCCGAATGTCACTATAAGTGGAAGTCAAAACTACTTTATATATAATAATATCTATGGACTCTTCACACCACGTCAGTCTGGCCCCGTGGTAAGTACCTGATGGACTTGTGTTATAGGTACCTACCAGACAACGGAAATATATTTAATACTTTTATACTATACATATATTTAACACGTTCTCTGCCGGTAGTACAAACGAGAAAAATTAAAAAAAAAAAATTGTCGAAATAGATGTATTAGGTCAAGACTTAAACTATGATATCATTTAGGGTTCGATAGGGTGCAGGGTTCCTGAGATATAATAAAAAAAACCCTTGAGGTCACATGTGACCTACGCGGCGCTGTAGTACGAAAAGTACGCAATCGTTATTACTGCGCCGCTCCGGTCACGTCTTCGGGCACCGCACCCTTCAGTAACCGTTGTGTCGTTGCGAATTTTCCTGGTTTTTGGTGATGAACCTTGGATTTACCCAATTTAGATATTGAGATGGAAGACTTGAATATATCACTAGAAGACATACTTAATTTTGAGCTACTTGAAGCTAGTTTTTTGAATGAAACAAGGAATAAACCTTTTTATGTCTAATATGTTTCAACAAACGTCATCGATATGCAAAAGTTTATTGTAACAATGTTTTTTCATTTTTTTTAGGGTTCCGTACCCAAAGGGTATATAAACGGGACCCTATTACTGAGACTTCGATGTCTGTCCGTCTGTCTGTCCGTCTGTCCGTCCGTTTGTCTGTCTGTCTGTCTGTCTCCAGGCTGTAACTCAATAACCGCTATAGCTAGACTTCTGAAATTTTGACAGATTATGTATTTCTGTTGCCGCTAAAACAACAAATACTAAAAATAAAATAAAATTAATATTTAAGGGGGGCTCCCATACAACAAACGTAATTTTTTGGGCCTTTTTGGCTCGTAATCAATAATGGCAACAGCTAGGCACTTGAAATTTTCACAATATTCTTAATTTTATATGTTATCTAATAATTAATAATAAAATTAAAATAAAATAAATATTTTAGGGGGGCTCCCATACAAAAACACAATTTTTCGCCTATTTTTTCTCTATAACCGTACAGAACCCTTCGTGCGCGAGTCCGACTGGCACTTGGCCGATTATTATTCAAAAGCAACTTAATATACAACATAATACTGATTAAAAGATAAGTGAAATTGCTAATACCATTATTGATAAATGAATAAGAAGTCATAGAAACAGTTATTTTTTCCAGCCCTTTACGTTTCTGCATCAAAATTTTCACATATAATGAACATAGATGAATACCATGTGAAAGTATTGCTCTACAGCGCCGCATCGGTCACCTTCTACAGAGAAATGTACGATAAACGTGTCCTATGGCCTACGAGTTCGATTCAAAAACAGGTCTGCTCTGAGGTCACCGGTGCCCTACGCGGCGGGTAGATACAGGTAGGGGTCATGTGCCCGACATGTGACCTACGCGGCAGAGAACGTGTTAAGATTTTTATTATATTATACACATATTTAATGCACATCCATGACCCAGGAACTTTGAAAAACTTTTTGTAACGTCGGCGGGATTCGAACCCGCAACCCCCGGCTTGAGCTACCAACAGCCCACCAACTGAGCCACAGAGGTCGTCGTAGATATGTGATCTATAATATATAATAATATTTACGTAATTTATGTCTACGGTCCTAACTCTTTTAATTTTATATAAATAGCGCTCACAGAATTTGGACTAAATCAATAAACCTTATAGCTAAAAGCCTAGGGATCTGAAGAGCCTAGGTCCTAGGAGATTTTAATAAAATATTACATGAAAAAATTCACAAGCAAACCGAGAATATTGTTTTTTTAGGACTTTGTAACATACTGTTTGTCCTTACTTTGGTGCAAGGACTCTTTAAGAGTAGTAACTAGGGTACTAACCCTAGTTACTAGTATTCTAGTGTGGTATTATTTCACTATGTTTTAATCGTACGTAAATGATCACGCAAACGAGAAACCAGATTGCTTATTGTTTAGTCCTTGCAATCGTCGCTATTTTATTAAAATGACAGACGGGGACGACTTATAATTACTTATATTATAATTTCGATTGCCAAAATGGCTAAAATAGTATCTGCTAAATACTAATGAATCTAAATATTAAACACTCAACCTACATAAATAAAACAAAATACTTTAATTCAACCAAACAGCATTTAAAAAAACCGGCCAAGTGCGAGTTGGACTCGCCCATGGAGGGTTCCGCAGCAGCAATAAGGTTTATTTCTATGAAATCAAAAGATTTTTGATTTATTTTTATATTTGAGTTGATTTAATGAAAGTTAAATTATGGTTTACCATTTATGACGTATAAAAAAACTACTTACTAGATCTCGTTCAAACCAATTTTCGTTGGTAGTTTTTATAGTAATGCACATCATATATATTTTTTAGGATTATTATGCCCCTACTTTAGAAGTTAGAGGGGGGGGGGGGGACACCCATTTTACCACTTTGGAAGGTCTCTCTCGCAAACTATTCAGGTTAGAAAAAAATGATATTAGAAACCTCAATATGATTTTTTAAGACCTATCCATAGATACCCCACACGCATAGGTTAGATGAAAAATATTTTTATTGTTTCAGTTGTACCTAAAATTTTTGATAATTTTTCCATTTTTGTATCAAAATCTTAATGCGGTTCACAGACTACATCTACTAATGAAGTTTCAATAGTAAAACTTTTATAGTTTCGGAGAAAAGTGGCTGTGACATACGGACGGACAGACAGACAGACAGACAGACATGACGAATCTATTAGGGTTCCTTTTTTGCCATTTGGTTACGGAGCCCTAAAAAGTGCTGTCCGATTCCGATATTTCACATCGAGTTCTTGTACCTACTACCGCGAGTGTTCAGGGAGTAACAAAACAATGTGATAATGGTTTAGGGTGTACATGTGTCCATTATATTATAGAGTTCACTGTGAAAGCAGAAACGCTGAAAGAATAGATTTTTTGTGATTTGTATGCAAGCGCCCCAGCGTCAAGAATTTTCCCATACTTACAATAGTAAAAAATAAAAGTTACTCTTTCAGCGCTACTATTTTCACAGCAAACTCTGAATAGGGGACCCATACACAACCTAAAGTGTTATCATGATATTATGTAATTGATTGTACTGTCGGTTCTTGGTGGAGATTCATGTTGAACACTAATAAAACACAATTTTTCGTGCACTTTTTCCACTATGTTATTAACAAATTGGCAATTGCACGACCGGTTTCGAAATAAATCATCATTAACCCATCAAGCCCCATACGAGCACCGGTGATCGCGACAACAATAGAATACAATAGCATTTCCAAGAATCCCTGATCGAATGATTAAGTATCTCATTAAGTACACCTGATGATGATATTTTATTTCGAAACCGGTCGTGTAATTTGTTAATAATAATTTCTTAGTATAGTGGAAAAATTGCACGAAAAATTGTGTTTTATTAGTGTTAAAGTGTTATCACTTAGTTTTGTCACACCCTGTACAACTAGTCAGCATAAGGTAAAATAAGAACGGGAGGCAGTTTTATAAATTCTCATTTATGTTTTTTATTCATGTAACTCGAGTTCCAGCCGAGACTATTAAGTTGGATCTCCTTACAGTTTTTTCTAATAAACTTCTAATGAAATATCTTGACTCTCGCAATTAATTCTCGGTAAGAAAGTGAATGCAGCATCCAGGAAGAAATTTCAAGTGGATGGCGTTTTTATTTTTTTTTTAATTTATCTTTTAGAAAGCGTTTCGGTACTGACGTATTGAAGGTTAAATTAATCGCTAAACGCCAGATACTGTCACATTGGGTAATATATGACTAGTTCACATGCAAACACTCACCAAATCCGCCAGGGTTCTTGCTCCGGGGGGTTCTTGGTCTCTAGTTCAGCCGGCCAGCTCACACACGATAGTCTGAATTCCAACGTCCACACACAGTTCACAAATGGTTTGATTGTTGGTTAAATTTGCGATCGCGTGAAATGTGCAATTAGTAGCTGCACTCGTTAAAAGGCGACACGTCCGATACAAGCGAAATTCTGAAGCGTTCTTATTAAAGAATTTACATGGAATCTTTAGGTTGTTAATTAAAGAAAGCTGACGAAAGAAATTGCTCCATGGAGAAACAATTTCCGATGGAGGAGTCCCACGACAAACTGATAATCCGAAGGTTTTGAATTAAAACTTTGGCAAGAATTGTTAATGGGGACAAAAAACCTAACGGGTCAAAGATTCTAGCCACCTCACTTAGAATCGTTCGCTTGGTACATGAAAGGTTTATCGGTTGAACGTTAAAAACGAACGAATCCGAGGCAGGCTCCCATTTGAGGCCTAGAACCTTGACTTTTTTTTTAATTTATCTTTTAGAAAGTAATACAAAAGTTTCTTAAATAAGAAAGTAAACAAGTTTCTTAAATAAGAAAGTAAGTAAACAAGAAAGGGTTTACCGTTTCTTTTCTGATAGAAATAGTTATATTACTCTTGCGCTTTAGAAAAAAAAACTATAGACCTAGAAGAAGCAGATGAAAATATGTTTATCTCTTTCTAATAACGCGGTATCATTCGTGAATCTGGAGTAATTCGTAGTGTTATGATATGCGTGAGGAGTGAGGACGGAGTGAAAATAGATGTTATGTGATTTCCACGCGGCGGGCGGCGGGCGATCTTTAGCTGACCTTTACCTTCCTTAATATCAGGGACACTGAATTGGGATACAATTTAGGGTTCAAAAGTCTGACGAGGGTCGAATATTTTCGGTGGATAATTTCATTAAAATTTAGAGATTAATTGAGAAACACTGATAATGTAGAAAGTTATTTACTATCTTTAATTGTAAATTCAGTATCAGTACGAGTAGGCATCTTAGTGTGATGTTGAAATTGTTTATTGTTACAGAAGTACAGAAAACTAGATGACGCCCGCAACTTCGTTGCACCAAAATTCGTTTATCACGCCGAAACCATACATTGTTCCGGGATAAAAAGTATTATATTATGTCCTTTCCCGGGACTCTAAAGTCATAAAATCTCCATACCCAGCAAAATCGGTTCAGTTCAGTTAAAAGACAGACTGACACACTTTCGCATTATAATATTTATCTCAGTTCTGCATGTATGTATGTATGTTACATTTGCTTTTACAAAAGTGTACCTCGAGGAACTTTCAGCATGCAAATTATTTATTCACAACTCTCAAGACGGAGCAGAGAAACTTCATATTTTGTAGCCTTAAACTTTTAACATTTTGTAAGAACAAGTTTTACTGATGAATATTTTTGCTGTTGACTCCATTCTTCATCAGATAAAACAGTTCAAATTGTTATTTCTAAGTGATTGTAACATAGAACTATTGCAATTTTAATGGTAATTTTCAATTTACAATATAATTTATTTAATATTTTACAGTACATTTTGAAAGTATCAAGACGTATAAATAGGCGGAAAATTTACGTAATAATATAGACAACAATCATCCTATTAGTATCATAAAATATTGTCAATAACAAATTACTAAATAGATGTATTGAAGATATGTGGTTACGAAGAAAATAGTCCCATTTTACATACATACTTTATTTTTTTATCCTACTTTCGGTGCAAAGTGACAAATTCTCAATAGGTTTTAAAATCCGTGATATCTGACAGCTGTTTAGCACGAAAAAGACGCGACTGATACAAATCTCTGCCTGTTGATAGGTAGCAGAGCGGAAAGGTTTGGAATTTTTTTGTTTACAGCTACCGAAACCGTTATCGCCGGGCGGCGTCTTGTGTAATTCGGTGGGGTGATTTTCTATCTTTCGACAGCATTGCGACAGCCAAAAATTGTACTATATCTTTGTTTCATTGTCTCTCTCCCCGGTTCTGTCTCTTAGCAGCAAAAAAATATCAAATACTTATCGAATGAGGGTTTTCCGTTCCGTTTGCCACCAGGTGCCGCTATGTAGCTAGGGTCTATCGTGTCAAACTGCTGTCATATAGAATTACAAACACCCTCATTAACATGCGTTGCGAAGAAATCTTTGAGGAATGGCCTGTCATGTGATGTCCACATGTGTACTTCCGCGTGGACCGCGAGAGCGATTAAAAACTCAACCTTGGTGCTAAGCGAGTAAACAGCGCGTTGGCAACCGTCGCCGGCCGGAATGCGGCTTGTTTACAGCGCAGATAAAATTATTAACAGCTATCATATTGGCCATCATTAAAAATATATTCCATTTTCGCGCGCGGCTTCACACCACCCGGCGAGACGTTTTCCTGTTTGTGTCATATTTTCACGACGAGAGTGTATTCTCGTATGCACAAATATCGTTTTATGGGCCACGTAAACATTCGAATATGAAGAATGGGGTTGATTTTCTTTAAAGAAAAGTTGAGTTGGAAAAACATAAACCAATTTGTGTCCACCGAATGATTGACATGACCATTTATAATTTAATTATAAAAATAAGCAAACTAAAGCTATAACTTGCTGCCGAGTTTTCTAGTACGAGTTTCTCACAGAATCTCTAAGAAAAATACGAAGTTAACTCAAATTGAGATGTATCAATCGTTAAATATGAAATTCTATGAAAAACTGTTTACTCAGCCAACTAACTTCAAAGTCAACGCTACAATAAACTAGTGTACGTCTTAATCGCGCCGGGAACTTTTATGATTGCCTCATTGTTAGGTAATAAAGTATAGAAAAATATACAAACACCTCCGTCATAAACACCGCGGCTGAGAGGTTAACGCGCCGTAATTACACGTCAGCCATCGCCGATACTGTCACTACATTGGTAGCCGAGACTCATTCGCACGTGTACAGTTCGGACCGCGGATGGCTACGTTCGAAAGTGTGCGGGTTAGACTGCCAATTCCACTGACGCGGAGCGGAGTGGAGAGGAGCTTACTGGTGCCCGAATTGACCAATCGTGCTATTCCAGCGGAATGACAGCGAAGCGGAGCGAAGATTTCGAGCATGGTGATAGGTTAATTGGGCACCGCTAAGCACCTCTCCGCTCCGCTCCGCGTCAGTGGAAACACGGGATAGCAGTTTGGACTGCCGGTGCACAGTTCACTGCTCATGCTTGTATAGGCGCGAGGATTGGAACGGCTCATATAGCTGATTCCCCACACCCACTGTTCTAGCTTTACATATTTTAAAGTGATGTATCATGTAGGGCTATTGAGAATTTGAGAATGATAGTATTGATAACTTAAGTATTTTGGTAGATAAAATAAGGAATGCTTCAGTATTTAAATTCTGGTTTCAGGATTGATAGTATAACTAAAGCAGTTTTGGAAATACGACATTGTTTCTGTTATTTGTTAAGAAATTAATTAGCGCGCAATTAAACACAATTCATAGTGGAACAAATCTAAAAATAAGGTAAGTAATTAATAATGTAAATATGCAATGAGTCGTGATCTGTTTTACACCACTATCGATCGCTCGCATTTGACTGAACCATAAATTATACGTAGCGTGATGAAAACTGGATTCGAGTAGTTATTAATTGAAGAACCGTGTTTTATCGCGGACCATTAAAATACGTTTTAAATGTTACGTTTAGTTTAATTAAAATAGCACTACACCGAATTTTAAATGTTAATTAGGGTTCCGTACCCAAAGGGTAAAAACGGGACCCTATTACTGAGACTTCGATGTCTGTCCGTCTGTCTGTCCGTCTGTCTGTCCGTCTGTCTGTCCGTCTGTATGTCCGCCTGTCTGTCCGTCTGTCTGTTCGTCTGTCTATCTGTCTCCAGGCTGTAACTCAAGAACAGTAATAGCTAGAGAGTTGAAATTTTCACAGATTGTGTATATCTATTGACGCTATAACAACAAATACTAAAAACAAAATAAAGTTAATATTTAAGGGGGGCTTCCATACAACAAACGTGTTTTTTTTTTTGCCTTTTTGGCTCTATATCAAAAATGGCAACAGGTAGGTACTTTAATTTTTCTCAAGGTCCTTAGTTTTATATGCACTTTAATATTAAATAATAATGTTATAGTAAAATAAAAAATTAAGGGGGGCTCCCATACAAAAACACAATTTTTGGGCAAATTTTGCTCTATAATGGTACGGAACCCTTAGTGCGCGAGTCCGACTCGCTCTTGGCCGATTATTTTTAAACACGCAATGCGCCTGCAGCTCTTCTGATGTTGCGACGTATTCTGTGTCCATGAGCGACGGTAGTTGCTTACCATCAGGTGACCCGTTTGCTCGTTTGCCCCCTTATTTAATAAAATAAAAAACACGCATTAAAAACGCACGTCAATGGTTAAAAAAGTCTCGCTGTCCCACATTCGGCGGCGTAAAGTTTGTCGGTACAGCCGTAATGTTTGTATGTTTATATTTGTACAAAGTTCCTGACTTTTACAGTCATCGCGGGCGATATATCTCCGAGCTCGTAAACTGTACGCTAATGATTTTATACGGTTTTTGTAGTTTACGCCGCCGGCCTAGCGGTTTGATGCACGATGAATCGATGAACTCATATGAGCGTATCGAAAAATACAGGATGGAATGTTTTAAGAAATTATCATATACAAAAGTACTGATGTTACAACCCATAAGAGCAATGCCACATAGCTCTAGTGCGTTACATACTGTATATTGTATGCCAATTAATTATTTTCTGTATTGCAGCCACGTCCATTGTACCGTCAAAGGACAGAGACCGACGACGCCGGACGCAGAATTAATTGGTCACTGTTAAGCATTTGTGTATTAACCTACAATATTTTTTTTGTTGACTTATGAATGCAGTCTTGTTCTGAGTGATCTAAAGAACATGACTGCATTAATAACTCAATACGAATTTTTTGTGGGATGATAGACAAATGCTTAACAGTATAATACTATACTTTAAGCATTTACCTTAATATATATACATATAAAAATTAAAGTAATTTAGATAATAAGTCATTATTAATACCTATAGCTTACTCCAATTTTATCACGTTCTAGCCAATCAAGCCCCATAAGGACACCGGCGACCGCGACAACAGTAGAATAACAATAGACTTCCAAGAATCCGCGATCGAAGGACTAGATCAGACACAACAATTATCTTGTAGTATTTTCGTCTTTTCGTCTTTCGAGGAAATTGAAGATGTATCAAACACATGACAAAGCTGCCGACCCCACTGTTTCTCCCTGACGAAGTAAAGGGGAAACTTCCCCAGTGAACACTTGGATTTTATAAGTTGTTTTGGCAACTTATTTAGTTTATACATTTTAATTTTATGTACTGTTTAATGTACCAAGAAATTGTTTGTGTGAACTACAAATGTGTAAACAATAAAGATGTGCTAATGTTATATCATGTAAAAATAACATAGTAAAATAAATGTTAAGAAATTTATATTTTAAATATGAAAGCGTGTAGCCGGTACATAGCTATTGCCAGCTTATGATAATTCGCTGATGCGACGCGATACTAGAAAAATATCGCAACCTCATTTCGTCGATACATAGGTAAGTATATACTTCAAAAAAGAATATGTAAAAACTTTTGCATAGTACCTAAAATAATCTTGATTTTTGAATTCCTGAACTTTGTACAACACGTCCCGCGGAACCAAAACAAAACACTGCGACTTAATACAAAACAAAAGCACCAATTACAGTAGTTTAAAAATTACCTTAGCATAATTAGAAAAAAAACACTAATTGTAGGTTTTATAGGACAAAGGGAAGTTAACGATACAATAGCTGTGTGTGACAAAGGTGGCTGGAAACTTTGTCGCCGGAATGTAGGTTAAAACATGTTGAGCGAGGGACCGCGTTTGTTTCGACGAATACAAAAACCACACAACGCTAGAGCTAATTTTTTAATTGGCCAAAAATCGTACATATATTTTAAATATGACACATTTTATGCTCTTGCTAATTACACTTAAATGGAACACATTACTATGTGATTGTTCAGTTGTTAAGAACTTGAAAAAAAATAATTTTGCGAAGTCATAAAGAAAAGTTTATACAAGTTTATTTGTGAATTTATTGGCTATAAAAATTTACTATAATGAATTACTATGTTAAGTAAGCTCATGAAAGGCCGGTAGGCTTTATCGGCATAATTATTACCTTTTTTCGTGAAAAATTATAGTCTTTTAATATTGAGGGTAATTTAAAAACGATTTAAGTATTGAATAAAATTATAGAAATTTGAAACTGTTATATTGCAGCTACTTAAGAACTATCTTTAGACCTCGACCCTTATTTATTTATTCGATTTCTCAACGCCTAATAACCAACCAACAGCATAAATATTGTATGGAAATATATCACTGACTAAATTATTTTGGCGGCCGCGATTTCTCAAGCGATACTATGTATTACAATAATGAATATAAAGTTTAAAACCATATGACACTGAAATTAGTGCTCGCCGCACCACTGCCATTCCGGTGTGGCGCGGCCCTTAAATTTAAACGTTGAAGAAGCAATGAGAATTAACGAAATAATGTGGCCGTAGCGAGATATTTGTCGTAGCGATAATTCGTAGAGCGCTCGTAGACTCTTCGTAGACGACCTCTACGTGCTACGCGCGCGTAGAGCCTGGCTACGAAGAAAGACTTCAACGCAACTTGATCGCGACATGTTTATTGCTTAATTTAACAAAGAAACCTTAATTTTTATTATGATGTCAAGGTGTTTGGCTACCTATTTCAAGTGTACAACATACCAGACAAAATTTAGCCCACTAAACCGTTTTCTATTAAATTTGGTACGGACACATTACTAGACCACGAAAAAGAGTATGAGCCACTTTTTTATTTCACAATATTGATATCCACTTATATAATATAGTGAATGTGGCAAAGTGCGCCTATCAGCAGTATGGAAAATAGCCATGTGGCGCACTTGCCGGGTAGGCGCACTTTGCCACTCTCACTATACGTGAAAATTGTGGGTAACAATGACAGTATTCCAGGTAAAGTAATTAAGTATTATAAATCTGATAACCTGTTACATAAAAACCTGTTGCGGTTGTGCGGGGGGGGAGAGGGGGTCCGCGGACACAGCGCTCTTTGTTCTCGGCGATCGATAACAAAACAAACACCTTCCACTTACCCAGTACCTTACAGAACACATGCAAACTACAAAGGACATCAGATGGTCTGCGCCAGTCTGGGTCAAAGTGGACTCTATCGTTCTTTAAGCGTATGAAAGAGAACGCGAGATGTTTTGACGGACGATTAAGACTGGCGAAAAGGGTTTTGCGGTCAGCAGAGGAGTACAGTGGAAATGGATTTGCATGGCGTTCCAAAATTTTAAAATCATCGAAAAAATAATAAAGGGTATGTTGGTTCTTCATGTATCTTCGAAAACGTATTTTTGTCAGGTTTGTTTAGGACACAGGAAAAGGGCACTTTTAATTGAAAAAAAATACTTTACCTACAGTATTTACTTGGATAAAGTCAATGGTCTCTTCTCATTGTCATAGATTACATTATAGCCTGAGAAAATTAAAGAATTCAGACCGAATAATTCGTGTAGTTTTGAAAGTTGGTACAGTTATTCCTAAAGGTGTCCAGATGAATATACTAAAAGCCCCCGAGGGAGGGACACGAGCCGGCGGTGGGGGAGGGGGGAAAGGTCTCTTTTTTAAGGTTTTTGCTTGTGACTCGAAAACTATTAATAATATCTCTTTATTGACTTCTACATTAATTATCTGCATTAAATTTCTTATAAATTACGTCTGAACATTTTTACTGTACGATTATTACTTTAGGAAGTACAGAGTATTAAAAGGGTACGTTCGCACTATTTTTCCATACAAAAACGTATTCCCGAATTTACTCCCTGGACAATGCGTCTAGACAAATTATTTTTTATACAATATTGGGATCTGTTAAAGCTATGCATCTACGTTAGTTTTCTTCTAAATTTACTTATAAACAAAAAATATGACCCTTTAAAAATCGCGAAAAAATGAATGCCCCGTACCCCGCCAATCGACCGACCATAAAACAAATTTGATAGATCTTTAAGATAAAATAAAAACGTAGCGGCATAGACTTACTCTTTCTGAAGATATTTGAAACAAAATTGTAATTAGATAAGCTCTATTTTGAAGGAGAAATCAGAGGACTACGTTACCTCGATATACTGTATCTGTCTCTAGGTACAGTAAATCGAGGTAACGCGTCGATGTTGTTTCGATCGACGAGTCGATGGAAACTTAGAACCAATCATGACCTTGGATCCTTCTGCTCCTAACGCGTTGTTAAATTCAATTTTTAGCCGATGTATAAGTGGTTGTTCTGGAAAATGCAGCTGCCGAAAAGCGGACATTAAGTGTAGTCTTATCTGTAACGGCTACCTAGGAGCTTGTACCTACTAATGGAGCCCCCATCGATGTTAATGATAAAGATGACGAAGATGAAACACAATTTGATTGATAAGTCGGCATACTCGTGCAAGTTTAATAATTTAGAATTAAAATTTGTAAAAAGATTAAACTTCTTGTTTTTATCACCTTTAATACTCTGTACTTCTTAAAGTAATGATCGTACAGTAAAAATGTTAGACGTAATTTATAGGTAATTTAATGTAGATAATTAATGTAGAAGTCACTAAAGAGATATTATTAATAGTTTTCGAGTCACGAGCAAAAAACATGAAAAGGGGACCTTTCCCCCCCTCCCCCACCGCCGGCTCGTGTCCCTCCCTCGGGGGCTTTTCATCTGGATACCTTTAGGAATAACTGTACCAACTTTCAAAACTACACGAATTATTCTCTCTGATCGACGATTTTGAAACTAATTTTCTTAGACTATTACATATTATTATAAGTATTGTCAAAACTTGCAGAACACGTGTTTCATAAACTAAATCAAATTGAATCACTTGTTTATGTATAGAATAGATCTGATGATGCACAATATACCTTTATCATTGTTTTGACTAAATTACACAATCAATAATTTATATTATTTTCATCCGACAAATGCCGTCGATAAATATTTTATTGCTGATTATTATATTTACCAAATGACTACAAAAGCTTAATAAAAAACGGTCAAGTTATTTCTGAGCATCTTGAAGATATGTACAGAACATAAGATTCATTTTCATTGAAAATACATGTATATCTTTATAAGTATTTTTTATATCAACATGTAACATGACTAATGCGACAAAAACGCCAATATAAAAATATATTTGTATGTATATCGAAGAAGTTGGAATTTGGCCAAGTGTGCTCCGTCCACGAGCCCTAATGCAGTTATTTACTGGCCTCTCGTACATAAGATATTGTAAATCGTTTGTTTTCAATACAATCTGGATCGTATATTTTGGGTGCAACTGCCGGAAAAGATGCGTATTTATTTATGGAAAGCTTTTAATTTTCGAAGATTCATGAGATAAACATGAGAGCTGGCAACTTTTGCTGCAAGCTGGCACAACAACAACAACAAACCCACTAACTCTTACAACTAACACAATGATTAGAACTACACAGTAGACCCTACTCAAACTTTATTGCGATTTAGCCTTAAATTTAAAGTTATCTTTAGATTATAGAGGTATTTGAGTCGTCATACTGAAAACACTTTTAATATGTGTCTAGACCAGTATTTCCCAAAGTGTGGGTCGCGACCCACTGGTGGGTCGCGGGCAGATTTTGGGTGGGCCCTGAAACTATAGGACGATTGTCGTACTCGTTCGATTGTCATTTTACTCGTTCTCTCTCGGGCGGGGCATTCGATGGTGAACTACGATAAGAATTAAGGGGTAAATGCTGCGGCAGCAACATACCGCTGCTTTTTTGTCTTCATGACACAAGGTGGGCCGCGAACTTTAAACTTTCTTGTAGATGGGTCGCGGTCCCGACAAGTTTGGGAAACACTGGTCTAGACAACTAAAATTGAAGAAACATGAAACTAATGGAAAAACAGCTTAATATTTTTAGTGTACATATTTGTTTCATTTTTGTGGTAATACAGAAAAAGGACAAAGATTTAAAAAGGACTCTCACTCATTGAAATTCATCCCGCTATACGAGTCGCCTCTTGAAATATCCCTTATTGATTTTATAATTGTTTTATAAGTGGGCACAAGCCGCTATCACATGATGAAATAATCTCTCAAGCGTTCGTACATGATGTATGCCAAATGAATATTGGACTCGATTGCCAATCTCTGAATTTCATTTCGCCTTATTTATGTTAACAACATGTCGTCGTTTACTTTTATCTCTGACATTATGTTGTTCCTTTTCATAATTAACACTGATGAGCATATATTTTTGGATTAATATCCTGATTTAAATTTGAGGAAAATTATGTTGATTTCATTTTCATTGTTTAGTAGTCTCTGGTTTCACTTTATGTAAGCATGCACTTTACATTCATTTAGGGCCTGTTTCACCACTTCCTGATAAGTGCCGAATAGGCTATTCACCACTTAACTTGACAGATCAAGTATGGAGAATCTGTCAAAAAAGTTGTGAATAGCCTATTCGGCACTTTATCAGAAAGTGGTGAAACAGGCCCTATGTTTAAATTGAAAATCTTTAGTAATAAAAAATACATTGTATGTGTTTACAGAATACAAATACTTATAGTTAAGTACACAATATTTTACTTTTCGGTTGTCTGTTGCTTAAAATACATGTGACTAGAAGGGGGTGGATCTAAATAACTCACGAAAATCGTGTGACGTTCTTTCTGGGTGGTCCTTGACACGGGTATACTGAGTATGTAAGGGCCATACCTCACCAGGACGCCGTAGCAACGTGGCCAACTAGTTCTATTAAGATGTATGACGGGTAACTCACCTGGCGACCGACTGGCGACGTTGCCAAGTAGCCAGCGTAGCCAGAGTCGACCGCTCCGCATGCGGTGACTGGTGACGTTGCCAGTTGTTTGCACGTCTTTGCATGCTCCGTCACTCAATCAGTCGCTGATTTTAGTGATATCCTCAGATAATTGAACGATTCTTTAGGGTATTTTTAATCTTCATAGAATTTAAGATACACACCCCTTTGCGGCGACGTAGTGACGCCAGACGTAGCCATGGTAACGTCGCTGGCCACTTCACCATGGCATCCCGGTGAGGTATGCCGTATGGGCCTGATTAAAAATATTGTATGTAAGTACAAAGCCTAAAGAGACTTTAGTACGAGTATCACTCGTATGTGTGTAACGTTTAGGGCATTTCGGCCAGACTCCAGGCAACTGGATCAATATCATACGTTATTCAACTTTTATAAGTTGTACGTGAGCCGACGTGAGGCCGACAGATGGTGTCACTTTTCGACCTTATCACTTGACTATAAGGTTTAAAATGTGTACATCTGTTATCTTAGACTAGGGTTACACGGTCATTGTGGCATCAGTTCAGTCCATCAGTCTCATCCAGACTGACGGGAGAATGATCGTGTAGCCGTTTGATTGACGGACTGATAATTATTTATTAGGTACTTTCCGGTCATCATTCTGGCGTCAGTCTCAGACTGATGGACTGAACTGATGCCAGACTGACCGTGTAACCCTAGTCTAAGATAACAGATGTACACATTTTAAACCTTATAGTCAAGTGATAAGGTCGAAAAGTGACACCATCTGTCGGCCTCACGTCGGCAGTACAAAACCTCGTTCATCGTAATACACCAGACACAATCGATACTGCGCTTGCAATTACCCCTTATGTATGCGCCTTTATAATTCAGTGTTGTATTAAATATTTACTAATCACTCTCTGTTCAATCAGACTGGACACCATTGGAAAAAAACAAGTACAGCCAACAAAAAAGTATACCTAGTAGACTAGGTTTTTCTTTTCAACCTGCTTATATAGCTATAGTATTTATTGTTATGTAAACACGTTAGTTTTAAGATTCTACAAAATTAACTTTGTACTCAATTTGTAAATAATGCTATGAAAAGCATTTCCTACCACTAATTTACAAATTGAGTAAAGTTCTAATGAAAAATAGAAAGTTGTAAGTATTAATTTATAACGAATCTAATATTTAAAAACAAGGAAATATCACAGAAATATGTAGGAATCAAAACCCCAAAAAAATCAAAACCTCTATATTATTTAAAAAAATAATACCAAAAACAAATTCCGTCTATAGGCAAAGAGGTAACTGGTAAATTGGCCATGAGCTATTGGACTGCCAATTCACCGCTATACTTTGTTTAGAAGTAGGCCGCAAAGCCGATTCCATTGTGTTTACCGATAACCTCTTTCCTGTTACACGGGAATGATGTTTGGACTTTGGAGGCGAACCGGCTAAATGCTTGGTAGTTTTATTAAAGAATTGCCTTTCAGTACATTTTATAGAAGTCAGCAGTGTGTGTGCTGTTGCATAGATGCAATTGAAAATTTAACTATGTATTATTATTAAAAAATAGCATAGCAGATGTCGCTAAAAATGTCAATAACTTAATACTAGTCAGAAAGATATTAAATACCTAATTTCAAGGAAGCAGAAAGTATTGGATGTTACCAGGCTATTTAAGCGGTAAACAAGCCAATTATTTTTGGTACATACTTTGTTGAATTCATAGTGAACACTATAATTTTATAAGCTATAGTCAGGACAATTTAAGGTGGCACCAGCGGTCATTGACCTTTCTTAAGTCTAGGACTTATGTGAAAAATACTTGCACTGCATTCTGTTAAATTAGGAATAAAATTGGATTCATTGGAAAACGTCTTGGTTACCTCTTCGTATGATAATCTCCAACTATTCATTAGTTTGAAGTGACATCATCGTGTATGCAATATACGATATCACCCTTAGACTAGAAATATCAGCTGTCACTTCATTGTCAATCGCGGTTTGTATAGAAAATAACAAGTTTTTTGACAGGGAGACAGACAGAATTCCGAAATTTGATAATAGTACTTTTTGATGTAAAATGTTTTAATACTTAATATTAACCAATAATCGTCATGTAAATGTTATAAAACTTATAAACGTCAAAGGTAAAATAAACATGGTAAACGTATCGTGCTCCTACACTATAATATTATGTCAAGTACATAAGCGACATCGTCAATGTGTAAAGGCTAATGACCTTCCTCACCTCCAAAGTACGTTAACCCATTACCTTCATTAATCATTATTCATCATAACAAAATCATTATTCTGAATAACAAATATAATATATAATGAAAGCAAAATGATTACCTAGTGACATGAAATTCTTATAGCTACCTCCTTAACTACTTGACCCAAAAGAGTTAGCAAGTGTTATTTTAGTTTAAAAGTTTCGTCATTTAGAAAAATCATAAGTTAAAAGCCTTCGATAAAAATTTAAACACAAGTTACACAAGCAAAGCCAAAATTTCTAAATATCATAATAATATAATATTGTAAACAATTAGAAAATATTGTAGAACGTTATAAGCCAGTTTCTGAAGATTTGTGAAAACTGGCCAATAACCTAAACAACAGTGTTGTTGATCGGTTAGTAATATCTTGATGATAGTCGATCAAAAGCACTAGTAATTAATAGATACATTTCTGTTAAAAACCCTTAGCAACCAAAAGACTATTTTTGTAGTAATAAGTAGTTGTAACATATTACGTAAAACAAGCAAGCAGTTTTTTAAAAAAAACAGACAATAAAATGGAAAAACACAAAAAAAATGTTACATAGACTTCGGCTCTAGTCTCTACATTATTATCAAAGCAAATTAACATAACTGTTCAGGGTTTTTTTGTGAAGGCAACGGTATAGAGAGAGAAAGCTTCAGCTTTAAGCATGACTATTTTCGAAAACAGACAATATTTGGAAAAACACAAAATAGAAATGTGCACCATCATCAATGCAAGTTAACGTAACTGTTCAGGGTTTTTGTGAAGGCAGCGGTATAGAGAAAGAAAGCAGCTCTAAGCTCCTGCCTTCTAAAGCATTAACTATGCAGAAGTCTTTTCGTCGTCTTTTCCTCAGGAAGCTATGACCTGTGAGCGACCAACTTTATAAAGTATGTAAAGGAGACCTCAAGAAAATGTACTACGATATTTCCCTGCACTCTACTTCTTAGGTCGTCATTCCTATCTCTATTCTCATTAAACTGTAATAGAGACGGGATATTCATTATGCTGTAACCGAGGTAATCTTCGTAATGAACAACTGCACTTACAATAAATTCTATTTGACTAATAAATTTACCCTGCGAGCTTTAAATAGAACAAAGCGACGGACGAAAGTCTGCAATCGTTTGCAAATTTTCGGGAGTAACCGTTGACACTTATCGCACTCGATCCTCACATTTCTTTAAATATCTCCGAAAGTTCTAAAATATTGTACGACTACTGCCAACCGCCGCTTTCGAGTGTCGTGGTCGCGAAAATGGGTCACAAAACTGTAATGCACTTACACCAATCGATGCGAATACCAAAACCATATTTCAATTAACCCACTCGCTTCGGCCCCGGCGGCGGGGCCCCACGGCCGGGCGCCTTCGCCCCGTCATCCACGTCTTCCATCGCGGGACCGCACGCTCGGTATTACTTATGTAAATAAAAAAATTGAATGATGTTCCATGTTTACCTCGTACGCCCTCGTCGAGGAGAGTCGGCTCCGAGGAGGTGGGTATCTCCGGTATCGATCGGTCCACCGGCGCGTAAGGCCCGAGACCCCAACGAGCACACTGACGGGGAGTAATTATCACTGATCAATCACTGGCGGGTGAGCGGTAGGCCGGTGTCGCGGTGTCGCGGTGTGACGGTCGCGGCGATGACGGGCGCGGCGTCGGGCGCGTGACGGGCTGGCCGTGTGCTGGCCGACTGCGCGCTGCTGCTATTTGCGCTCGCCGCCCGCCCTCGCCGCCCCGCGCCGCCCCGAGCCGCCCGAGCTTTCTCTGCGCAGCGCAACAAACGAACACTTCTTTCAGGATGCTTTCATTGTTATTCACTTAAAACGTCCCAAGGTGAGCCGTTAAAAATAAAATCGATGGCTAAATTAAATGCCCATACATTATTTATTATTTACATCCGCTTTTTCGTGGAAACCGTCGTTTGTGAGCTTTCGGAATGTAGCTGGGTTAGTGAGACCAGCTGTTAGGGCCTGTGAAATATTATGAGCATTTTTGGGGTTAAGAACAGGTCTGCTGAAATAATTATTCCGCTATGGCGTAAGACCGAAGACGTTGGTAATTTCGTAAAGTTTCCGAAGTGGACAATGTATAAACCTGAAACTGACTGATAGGCGACAGAAGCAGTGTCGCGTATCCATTGCCGAGTTGACGTCCAGGAGCTGCTGCCTGCTGATATGCCTTGGTTACGTACGTAAACAAAGCAAGAACCAAATAACTATAATTTTAAAACATAGGAACAACTACTAATTTTTTTCCCTAATTTAAACAAACCTTGTAACTTACCACGTGCATACGTTAATAGGTTGAGGCCTGGTTTACGACGGCGAAGCGAAAAGCAATACGGTGACGTTTCCCTTTCCAAGCTGATATTATTAGGTAATTTGTGTGCCTTTGGACCACAGACATATAATTTCTCTGTTTTAGACGTACATTTTTTATAAGAATATTAAAATACAAAATTACCACTAAGTATATGAATAATATGATACGAGTATATATAATAATAATATGATACGAGTAGTAGCCTACAACGGCCTATTTGTAAATCCGGGGCTGCTAAGGAGTTAGTACTGCAACATAATATGCTGATGGGTCATAACTCATAACTCATACTTCTTCTTAATCCTTCATTGTAATCCTATATATATAAAATTCTCGTGTCATAATGTTCGTTCCCGTACTCCTCCGAAACGGCTTGACCGATTCTCATGAAATTTTGTGAGCATATTGAGTAGGTCTGAGAATCGGCCAACATCTATTTTTCATACCAAAAATTATTTATATGGCAAAACAACGTTTGCCGGGTCAGATAGTAATAATATAATATCTATGGACGCTTCACACCACGTCAGTCTGGCCCCGTGGTATTAAGTACCTGAAGGACTTGTGTTACGGATACCAGACAACGAAAATGTATTTAATACTTTTTAAATACTATTACATATACAATATACTTAAGATTTTTATTATATTGTAAGAATTTGGTACAGGAGATAATTGATACTCGACTGTAGGTTCAGAAGTGAGTGATTTATTTACAAATCTTACGGCTATATATACAAAATTTGATTAGTTAGAGTGAGACAATATAATACACAAAGATAGAGACAAAATATGACACATATGAAAGAGACAAAAATTGAGAGGGAAGATATAACACAGTGTGAAAGAGATAAAAACTGAGAGGGGAGATCTTGAGAGGGACATGTGTGAGCGAGATGAAATCCGCGAGGGAGGACATGTGAGTGCCTGAACCTCAGCAGATTTGAACCCGAAGAAATGTTATCACAATATGATACACATATTTAAAGTGCCCCGCAAACGATCAAACATCAAACACGTCAAACACCATATAAACTACGTGTTTGACGTGTTTGACGCGTTTGAAGAAAATTTGGATTTACTACGTGTTTTGACGTGTTTGACGGTTTGATGTTTGATCGTTTGCGGGAGATTTAATACACATCCATGATCCAGGAACTTTGAAAACTTTTTGTTCCGTCGCGTCGGCGGGATTCGAACCTGCGACCCCCGGCTTGAGCTACCAACAGCCCAGCAACTGAGCCACAGAGGTCGTCAAATAATCGTGTAGGTTATGATAACTTCGCTATGGTGAGCAAAACTTGGAGATTAACTAAAAGATGACCCCCGTAACTTCGTTGCGACAAAATTCGTTTATCGCACGGGAACCGTACATTTTTCTGAATCAAAACCTATACTATACCCTTCCCCGAGACTCAAAGTATCTTCATACCAAATTCTATAAAATCGGTTTCGTGGTTTTAGCGTGAAGAAGTAACAGACAGCCAGATACATCTTCGCATTTATAATAATTATTAGTATGGATTCTATGTTTTGCCTAGGATCTAGGTTCTATCGTACCCGCAATTACGTCGTATTTCGTACGCCAGGAGTGGAGCACCATGGGGTTTTAGTGGGTAGACTACGCAGGAGCCCCACATACCCAGGCCGATATCCCCAATTTGCCGGGGATGCGTAAAGCATTTCCCCATGTTAAAAAAAGGATAAGGTTAATATAACGTTAAGGGCCCCGAGACGGTCAAACGGTTTGACTCAAACACGTAAATTTTGGTTTGACTCAAACCATTTTGATCGTTTACAAAGCTAGTTTGAACGGTTTGTCAAACATTTACGTGTTTGAAGCTCGTTTGATGAAATTTCATATTTTTGTTGTGTTTGATGCGCCGTTTGATCGTGTTCCGATGCGTTTGAACAAACTTTGTACCATTCTTTGGAGATGGAGTACATTATTTTTAACCGACTAAAAAAGAGGAGGTTACCAATTCGACGCTTAGGTATGTAATATTTCCAGAACTGCCCAGTTTTCGTATATGTTAGTCTATATCAGCATCTGAACAAATGTGCAAAATTTCAAAAGTGTATGTATGTAATATGTTTGTATTCACATATCTCCGGAACTACAAGTCCGATTTAAATATTTTTTTGTTGTACTATATAGGTATTGCTTAACTTGGGAGACTTCTGCAAGTTTCATCAAAATAGGTTTAGTAGTTTTTGAGATAGGGAATTTAATTCTCAATTTCGTACAATTTTTAAGTCAGTTTTACTTTTAAAAAATAATATTTATTCGTCACAAGACGTGTACTCCACAGCGCGTATTGAACCAAAATGCGCAGTGTCGTTTGACAAACCGTTCAAACCGACATCAAACGGTTGCATCACGTTTGATCGTCTCGAGGGCCCTTTAGGGTTGGACCTCATCTGGCAGCACGGAATCGCATTTGTTCCGCCTGTGCTACCACGTGCTGCAGTGTGCTGCCGCATGCGAACGCGCGCTGTCGCATTCCGCAGACAAAAAGATAGCAAGTGATCGGCGGTGAAAGGATGCGTTTGCATGCTATCGCGCGCTTTAGCGTTCCGGAGTCTCCCTGCCGACCATTGCATTTTGTCCGTGATGCCGATCGCCTCGAGGATTCCGCCGCGTGCTATCGCATTATGCTTTCTGTCTCGGTCTAGCAAATGGCAGTTCTAAGCGACAGAAAGAGAAAGGGCGACGGAAAAAGGCGATTCCGTGCTGCCAGATTCTCATCTGGCAGCACGGAATCGCCTTTTTCCGGTTGACGTAATCTAAGGGTTGGATCTCTCCAACCCTTAGATTACGTCATTTTTGTCTAAAATTTTTTAACAAATTATATATAACGGGTCTTTCAAATAGAGCGGGTCGATGTTAATAATCTGTGGCGGCCATTTTGTTTCGGCGGCATTGGTCAAATCTGTTTTTTCTTATTCAGTTACTGATGCCAAATCACCATGGCAAGTTACACGG
The DNA here is from genome assembly GCA_963422495.1 of Polyommatus iphigenia. Lineage (NCBI taxonomy): Eukaryota > Metazoa > Arthropoda > Insecta > Lepidoptera > Lycaenidae > Polyommatus > Polyommatus iphigenia. Next base: position 38,942,925 of record OY730180.1, read on the forward strand.
TTGAGCAGCATGTGCAAAATATGATAAAACTTTATTATCAAAATGAGTGTTCGTTAGTGCTAACGTTGCGCGCATTACGCCCATTTTACGGCTGCCGCGGGGGCTGTTCAAAGTCTACTCTCCAACGATTGGTGACCAAATTTGAGACGACCGGTTCTGTTAACAGCCAACCAACACCTTTACATCAAAGGAACGCCAGATCGGCCGAGAACATCGCCGCTGTACGTGAGAGTGTTCAGGAGACTCTGAGGCAGTCGATTTCTCGCCGTGCACAAGAACTTAGCCTTTCGCAGACTTCAACTTGGAAGAATTTGCGTCGGGACTTGGGCCTGCATCCGTACAAGATCCATCTGACCCAAGAGATCAAAGTTAATGACCATAGACAACTCCGTGTGTTCGCTGAATGGACTACGCTTGGATTTTGGAAGTGGACCCCGATTATAGCCTAAAAATTATCTTTAGCGATGTGATTTGACTCCGTTAGACTTTTTCTTGTGGGGTTTTCTGAAGTCGCAGGTCTATACCAATAAGCCACAATCGACTGTTGTCCTGAAAGCCAACATAACGCAGGCCATCGCTCAGATTCAGCCAAATCTATACAGTAGAGTCATTAAAAATTGGACCTCTCGGATTCGTGCCACCATACGAAGCCGTAGCGGACATTTGAAGGATGTCATATTCCATCCATAATGGCTTAAATGGACCTTTCAAATAAAACATAAATATCGTTAATATCTCACACACATCTTGTTTTATTCAATTTTAACATTGACCCGTCCTTGTTGAATGACCCTTTATAACAAAAGACACGTTTATTTTTTGACATGTTGTAGCGTATGTTAAAACACGTACCCAGGAAAATTAAACATTTGACCTCGGAATAATTCGCATAGAGCTGAAAATTGGTAGAGACGTTAAATACACCATTACAAATAAAACCTCAAAAGTCCCCGGCGATCCTCCTTGTGCAAAAAATTTTATTCAAGGTCACAGGTATGAAAATGAGTTTTTCCTGGTTTTTTTTCCCAAACTGTACATTTTATCACAAAAATGGGTATGGCAAGAGTGTAGATCATAGAATTCTCTACAAAAAATATTCAGACACTTTTTTCATACGACTTACCATTCCTTATAAATGGCGGGCTTAAAGTTTGGGAAAATCATATCTATGCTTATATTATAAAGCTAAAGAATTTGTGGAACTACTGCTTTGAATTGAAGAATTCGTTTTTTGTTGGATAGTCTTATTTATCAAGGAAAACTTGAGTTATGTAACATCACGTTGCCACGAATAGGAGCAAAGAAACAGAGGAAAATGGGAAAAGACGGGGAAAATTATTTGAAGGAGCTTATCTCACAAACGGCTGAAGCAATTTTTATGTTATTTGGCACAGATATAGAATAGGCCACGTGGAGGGACATAGGCTATTTTGTTTTTCAGGAAAATTTACGGTTTTCGTGAAATTTATAATTAACGCGGGCGGGGCCACGCTTAACATCTAGTACTACGTACTAGGGTTGTTTGAAAAAATTGAAATGTTCTCGGCCTGACACACTTCTGAGTGACTTGCAAGCGTACTGTTGCTCTTCGCGACTCGAAAAGTTTAGATTTGGTAACGGTAATAAGTCACACAGAAGTATGTTTGGCTGTGAACAGCCCTCGTATGCTTTAGTACAATAAGTTCCGCTCCGCCCTGTTAATTATGTATTTCACGGAAACCGTACATTTTCCCGAGAAACAGCCTATGCCCTTCCTCGCGGTCTACTTTATATCTGTGCCAAATAACATAAAAAATGCTTCAGCCGTTTGTGAGATAAGCTCTTTCTTATAATATCTCTTCCTCGATAAATAAGACTATCCAACAAAAAACGAATTTTTCAATTCAAAGCAGTAGTTCCACAAATTCTTTAGCTTTATAATATAAGCAGAGATATGATTTTCCCAAACCTTAAGCCCGCCATTTATAAGGAATGGTAAGTCGTATGAAAAAAGTGTCTGAATATTTTTTTTAGAGAATTCTATGATCTACACTCTAGCCATACCTATTTTTGTGATAAAATGTACAGTTTGGAAAAAAACCAGGAAAAACCTCATTTTCATACCTTTGACCTTGAATAAAATTTTTTGCACATGGAGGATCGCCGGGGACTTTTGAGGTTTTATTTATCATGGTGTCTTTAACGTCTCTACCAATTTTCAGCTCTATGCGAATTATTCCGAGGTTACGATTTTTTTGCGTCTAATTAGACCGGGCATGTTATAAAATGTTATCGAGTTTTATAACGTGTAAATTGTATATTAACTTCTCTCTGTGGCTCAGTGGTGAGCGCGTTGGTGCTCAAGCCGGGGGTCGCGGGTTCGAATCCCGCCGACGGAACAAAGTTTTCAAAGTTCCTGGGTCTGGATGTGTATTAAATATGTGTATGATATAATAAAAATCTTAAATATATGTATAGTATAAAAGTATTAAATATATTTCCGTTGTCTGGTACCCGTAACACAAGTCCTTCAGGTACTTAGCACGGGGCTAGACTGACGTGGTGTGAAGCGTCCATAGATATTATTATTATTATCTTTACGTTAATGTCCTGCGTCAGAAGAGCAAAAAAAAGAAAAATACTGTGGTCCAAATTTCCAAAGAATAGTATAAACTGAGGTATGAAGTTATATTATGAACTAAGATTAAATAATAAATATCGTTTTACTCACGAACATCTACAGAAAGTGCTAAAAACTACAGCTTCTTTCTTTTTTTCTTCTTCAAAATCCAGAAAGATAAATTCGTAGAGTTCAACACTCTTCGTTGACCTTTTTTGCGAAAATTTTTGGAAAATTCTATTTTACGTTCTTTCACTTGACATCGCACTCTGGCTGCACTCGCTTCGCTATAAAAAAAAGTAAATGACAGATGTCCAGATGACATTGTCATCTGGACATCTGTCAAAGTATTTGTTTTGTCGGTTGGGCCGAACAAAATTTTGCGCTATCGTGGTCGTTACTCAGCGTTGCCAATTTGTGGGGGATTCCCCAAACTGCGGGGAATTTTAAGTTGATTGGAGATTCATTGGGGATTGGCATTATGTGGGGGAAATGCGGGGATTTTAACATTTTGACATCTTTTTCAATAATTAGCAAATATTTCATCATTGTACATTGACGTATCGAACATTTTTACAATCGATTGATCGTAGTAGATTGACAATATTGTTTATGATCAGGGGATTTGCTTTTTCCTATTCTTAAGCGTTTGATGTCTGATGCCCACATATTATAATGCGCTGGCTTTGTACAATTTCTAGCTGCAAGACAAGGAATTAAAAACTGGGGGAAGTGTTAAGTGAAACCCTTCAAAGAAAATGCTTTCCACAAAATATAGAAAAGAATATATTTTATAATATTAAAGAGGTATTATTTCTACAATCTAACTATTTATAAAAAATGTATCGCTATTTCCATAGACCAATTTTGCTACTATTCTTTTTTTTTTTGTAGTGGTTTATTTCAGCTGAAGGTTCTTGTACGAAAAAATAAAGAAAGTACTTAACGTGAAAGTTGACACAAATAAAATAAAACTTATTGATCATGATAACTGTTTGAATTTTTACTACTTATTATTAATTAGATGATGCCCGCAACTTCGTTGCGCCAAAATTCGTTTATCGCGCGGAAACCGTACATTTTACCGGGATAAAAAGTATCCTATGTCCTTTCCCGGGACTTAAAGTATCTCCATACAAAATTTCAGCCAAATCGGTTTAGGGGTTCGGGCGTGAAGAGGTAACAGACAGAGAGACAGACAGCCAGACAGACAGACACACTTTCGCATTTATAATATTAGTATGGATATGGATTATACTAATGCAAATTATACTCACGTAGTAGAATATTGATTCATTTGAAAAAAAAAACATGTGTGGGGAATTTGTGGGGAATCAGCAAATTTTTGTTCCCAATTTGGGGAATTTGACCATGACTTTTGGGGAAATCTGATAATTAGCATTGGCAACCCTGACGTTACTATATTAATCTGTGGTCGTTACAAAAATTAACAAAAATAATCATACCCGGCATTTTTGCAATTATAAAGTAAAAACAAGTAGTTTGCACAATATTAAACGTTTATGTGTCTAAAAGTTTAAAAACAAAATTATGTTACATCAAACAAATTAGTTTTCTTTGTAGCGTTTGCAGTTGAAAGTTGAAACACATAAAATATCGCTATGGCCAGGTGGAAATTACTTCGTCAGGATTATGGGAATGAAGAGCATGAATTTTCCGAGGGCAACGAAGTTTCTGTTGGAAGGGATCTTAACAATACAATCGCGCTCAAAAGTTTGGTCATATCTAGAAACCATTGTATAATAAACTTTGAAAAAGACGAAGTTTTGATAACTGATTTAAAGGTATGTTTATTTAGCCACAACATAATCGTTTTCGTGTCGTGTGCGTTACTGCATAATATAATTGCATAGGTTCTATTTCCCACCGACTAAAAAGTGCGTCATGGATAGTCTGTCGTCTGCGCTGCGCCTTTTGGTTAATCAGAGAGATTTAAACTTACAACCCAGCTTGAGCACCACACACTCAACCAAGCTACAGAATTTGTCAAATAATATATTATTTTAGGGTTCCGTACCCAAAGGGTAAAAATGGGACACTATTACTAAGACTTCGTTGTCTGTCCGTCTGTCCGTCAGCCTGTCTGTCTGTCTGTCGCCAGGCTGTATCTCAAGAACTGCTATAGCTAGACTTCTGAAATTTTCACAAATTGTGTATATATCTGTTGCCGCTATAACAACAAATACTAAAAAGAAAATAATATTAATTTTTAAGAGGGGCTGCCATACAACAAACGTGATTTCTTTGGCCTTTTTTGCTTGATATCAATAATGGCAACAGGTAGGGAATTGAAATTTTCACACAGACCTTAAATTTATGTGTACTTTGGGGCTCCCGTACAAAACACCATTTTTGGCCTATTTTTGCTTTATAACGACACAGAACCCTTTGTGTGCGAGTCCGACTTGCACTTGGCCGATTTTTTAAAACCCTGGAGTAAATTGGCATCTCAAGATTAAAAACATCTAGTATATTAAAAACTTCTTGTGCTTGTTTTATAATAAATATTTTACTTATTTCAGAGTTCCAATGGTGTTTATGTGGGGAAACATAAAATAACTCCAAATGTCCCGTTTTCTGTTAATGATTCTGATATCATTGGCTTTGGATGGACATATGGCGTGCAAGGGAATATTCAAGATGATCAAAAGTATATCTATAAACTCATAAAAGATAGAAAACTCGCTGAAAAAATTAAGTTTGAACAACTTGATGAACTAGAAATCATTGAAGCTGAAATAGAAAATTTAAAAAAGGGGAATACTGTCAAAAGTTCACACCTAAGAAGCAGGTCCCCAGTACTTAAAACAAGGCAACCTTTAAAGAGAAAATTATTGCAACTTAAATCTAAAGGTAACAAGGAAAATATCTCATCAAAGAACAATGAGACGAAACAGTATAGAGAAGAAGGTAGCATTGTGGTCATTTCAGATTATGAAGGTGATGAGAATAAAAAAGAAGTCAAAGGAGTTTTTGCGAAGAAAATCAAAAGTGAGCCAGATGTAGATGATAATGCATGTCTATCAACTAAGATTGATAATGAGAAGAATGAAAATTTTGGCTACGAGGCCTTCGATATCAAACAAGAATACTTGGGCTATGATGATGAAGCGATCGTAATAGAGAGTGATGAAGATAGTGAATCTGAGAAATGGTTTATGAGACTGTCGCAGAGTTCCCCTGGAAAACCTTTCGAAAAGATCAAGGAGAGACTGAAAACTCCAACGAAAGATAGCTCATACAGTCAGCTGGAGGATTTCTTCTTTGATGATGAAGAGCCAAGTAAGAAACAAAAAAGTGAAAGTGATGAAGATGAAATTATGGAGGACCTAATTACAATACCACAATCTCCACCTGTTGACAACAGGACAGAAGTAGATGGCAGTCTAAATATCCCAACGGAGCAGGTTAGCATCCCACTTATCGAGGATAGAACTGATTTAGGAAAAGACTTAGTCCCTACTGATATTCAAGCTGAGGCAGTTTCTTCTGCACTATCAAGTAATGATGTGAAAAAAATTCAAATTATTGAACCACTTGAACAACAAGGCAGGAGAAAAGCACATACTGGAGCAGAAAGTAAGTACCTAGATATGTACTTAAAAATGTTGCATACCAACTATTTTCATATATTTACATTTCATTTTTTTTTTTATATTTTGTTTTTTTTTTTTATTTAAAAAAACTTAAAAATCAATACATTAAAACCTCGCCAAACCAAATTTTATTGGCGAGATACGCTTATTAACATTGTCTACACTGTATACCTAAGTAAAACTATTGTGGACTGAGACAATAATATGCCAAACATCTGCTAGCTTTCTCCAATCCATTCCCATGTAAGAGTCTTAGGCATTGTTAAGTACATCTGTTACTAAAATATAAGACAATACTTTATTACTTTTTAGAGAAACAGCTTACTCTTTATAAATCTTTAGGGTAATAAAAGTACATGTGGCGATTTCTACTTTCCTTTCTAAATGTTCCATGCGGCCCTCATCATCTTTGTGTCCACAACAAAAAGAAACAAAACAAAAATTGAAAATTATAACTTCAATTTACAAGTAAAATAAAATAGAATCTATACTAATATTATAAAGCGGAAGAGTTTGTTAGTTTGTTTGAACGCGCTAATCTCCAGAACTACTGGTCCGATTTGAAAAATTATTTCGGTATTAGATAGTCCATTTATCGAGGAAGCCTATAGGCTATATTTTATCACGCTAAGACTAATAGGAGCGAAGAAATAGAGGAAAATGTGGAAAAAATCGGGGGAAAATTATTTGAAAGGACTTATTTGAACGCGCTAATCTCAGGAACTACCAATCCGATTCGAAAAATTCTTTCAGTGTCAGATAGCCCATTTATCGAGGAAGGGTATAGGCTATATTTTATTACCCTAAGACTAATAGGAGCGAAGAAATAGAGGAAAATGTGGAAAAAATGGGCGGAAATTATTTGAAAAGACTTATTTGAACGTGCTAATCTCAGGAACTACTGATCCGATTTAAAAAATTCTTTCAGTTTTAGATAGCCCATTTATTAAGGAAGGTTATAGGCTATTTTACTACGCTAAGACTAATAGGAGCGAAGAAATAGAGGAAAATGTGTAAAAAACGACGGAAATTATTTGAAAGGGCTTATGTCACGAACTACTAGAGCAATTTTTCTGTTATTTGGGTCAGATAAGAAGTAGACCGCGTGAAGGATCATAAGCTGTTTTTTGTGAACTTATTTGTCTAGTATTATATATATTTATACTTAGCTTAACCTTAGATACAAATTATTTCAAATATATATATTACCATAAGTAAATACTAGGTTGGTATAATTAATAATCTTCCTTTTTTAAAGTTTGTTCAAATTTCATACAAATTGGTTCAGTATTTTAAAAATAATCGTCTGAAGCCCCCAAATTACTGACAGGCCTTCATAGTTTGTATTTGTAATATTTGCAAGAATATTTTTATACTTAATTAAAAAATTTAATTTTAGGTAAAACTAAAACATCATCGAAATCTACTCATCATTCAAGGAGTAAAAAGTCTTCAAAGAGCAGCTCATCTACCAGAAGAAGCATATCTAACTCACAGAAAGAGGAAAGAAAAAAGAGGCTCAAAGATTTGGCAAACAAAGTAAAAGATGAAACCAAATCTGACAAAAACAAAGACAATGCCAACAAACCAATTATAAATGTTAAAGTAACTTCATTGAATAGAGGTGCTTTCTTGACTAATGAAGATGTTTCTGTAAAGCCAGTGGCTAAGAAGGACACATCAACCAAACATAAACATCATGCAGAAAGTCACAGTCATGAAGCACAGAGAAAAGATGAATCCTCTAAGGTGAACAAATTAAAGAATAATGAACTTCCTAAATCAAAATCAAGTCCTCACAGTGAATCGTCGCCTCGAAATGAAACGCAACAAGATGAAAGAAAATTACAGTTAGCTACAAAAAATGAAAAATTAGGAAAAGCCTATGAGCAGTGTAAAAAACCAGTATCTGTTGTTGAACCCTCACCAAGGGAGCCCATGAAGAAGAAAGTAAGATTCTCAGATACATTACATACAATTCATGAGTTCGAAATTGAACCCGGGAATAGAATGAAGAAAACGAGCTCGGCTAAGACTGCTCTCTTGGACGGAGTGCCCAAAATGCCTGTGTACTCTTTGAAAAATGTTATCCTTATGAAAATTCTTCGGTGGAATACTCAATGGCTGAGCGAGCAAGCCAACATTGTGGAACCTCCTCCTATTCTGGGTCACAACAATCTGCCTCTAGCGCTCTTCCATTCCTTTGAAAGTCATGAACAATATGTTGGGTAAGTATACACGTATATAGGGTGTTGTTAAGGTATAATAGACTGTCAAGTCTTGAATATTATCAATTCATTTTGAATCATGTTCCTAAATAAACATGATTTGTTCCCAGTTCCTTTGTTATTCCCCTCGCAATTTGTGACATTGTCTACACTGGATTATGAAAGTAAAGACCTAGAAAAAGATTTTGTACAGACAAAATAAAAAAGCCTCACAAAGATTTGACTATTTACATTAATTAATAAAAATACAAAATGCATATAAATAATGTATTTAAAATTTTAGGATGGTTGGAGATTTACTCTTGATGGAAATTTGGGAGTGTCTGTCGCAGGCTTACATAAAGGAACGGGACAACAATAACACCATACCATTCCAGATCGAGTGCCTTCCACCTGTGCCTCCACAGGAGCGATATTTTGAACTAATTAATATTAATGTAAATGGTGTGTGTGTTTATATCTTACATATCCTATTATGTGCTCAAATAAAGTAATTTAAACTAGTTGCAATTACATATGGTCAGACCGAAGGTAGCATTGAATAAATATAGGAAATTCTATCATATTTTTATCCCTGTATGCAATTGCGAATTGTATGTCTTTTTGACATAAAAACTTTTCTATTTAATTTCAGTTTCTTTCCCGTCGTCAAATACAAAACAATTGCCAAGAGTTGGAGAGATACTGACTATGGAGTTTGGTCAAGAAAATAATAAAACTTGTAGGTTTTTCTATGTACACAACATAAGGACGCTCCCGTCGCCTCCAAGTGAGTATTTATTCAATTGACTAAAAAAGTGATAAGCTATAGCAGTATTATACTTAGGTAATGAGAAACTGATTCATGGTAGTTCCAAGTTTATCTCATTATCATAATTGTACTATATCATCCGGTAACTGCAATAACAGTACGATAGTGATAAACTAAGTCATCCTAATTCAAAGCTTATCTTATTTTTATTATGTGTCATACAACTACTGTATTCATTTCCGTAAAAAGATAACAAGGGTACAATAATACATAATATATCTATATAACAATGAGAGCCGAAATTAATGTCCTTTTATTTTATTTTTAGATAACAAATTCTCCTACTTCAGTATATCCCTGCACGGTGTATTTACGGAGAAAATGAAATTCTTGAGGACCGGAGAGCTAATGAAGGGAAAGAAATTGGCGTACATTAATAAGGAGCTGTCTCTATTTGAAGCTATGGAAAACCTGGCGAGGTCCGACTTGTGTGAAGCTATACTGAAGCCCGAACCGTATCACTTCCCATCCATACCTAACAATCCGTCACCTGAAATTTTAAATGAGTCTAAAGTAAGTCGAGTTCATAAATTATTAAGGCTGTTATCTACTAGCGGTCGGAGAGCGAATATAGGGCGGAGTTGGCGCGTACACGCCGCGGTTCCGCACCGAAGACGTTGCGATGCGTAACGGTTTTAGTTGCAGTTAATTTACATAGCACAGAACATTGCTACCCCGTTGCTCGGCCGCGACGCATCTTCGGCGGGTTCGTTGCGCGTCCGCGACGTATTCGCTGCTTGTCCGCCCCGCTCCTATGCCGCTCGCCAACCGGCAATATAAATTACAAGACGTTTCGCGCGGCTTCGCCCGCGTACGGCGTAAATTAGATATTTTACAGACAAATTATTAGTCCACAAAAATATCCTATGATCCTTCACGTGGTCTACTTCCTGTGCCAAATAACATAAAAATTGCTTGATTAGTTCGTGAGATAAGCCCTTACAAATAATTTCCCCCATTTTTTCCACATTTTCCTCTATTTCTTCGCTTCCATTAGTCTTAGCGCAATAAAATATAGCCTATAGCCTTCCTCAATAAATGAGCTATCTAACACTGAAAGAATTTTTCAAATCGGACCAGTAGTTCTTGACATTAGCGCGTTCAAATAAGCCCTTTCAAATAATTTCCCCCGTTTTTTCCACATTTTCCTCTATTTCTTCGCTCCTATTAGTCTTAGCGTAATAAAATATAGCCTATAACCTTCCTCGATAAATGGGCTGTGGGAATAATGTGTGAAGGCCAAAGGAAGATCTTCCGACCGAGCGAGGTGGTATACCCGGTCAGGCCGAAGCCCACGTAATACATTTCAGCTGTCGTATATATACCGACGCGCTCAGAAAACTTCGATAGCGCGATGCAGGAATGTTAGGCGAATTGTGGGTATCGCCACAGGGCTATCTAACATTGAAAGAATTTTTCAAATCGGACCAGTAGTTCCTGAAGGTGCATCCACACATGCCGCCGGCTTATACCGCCGGGTTTGACGCCGGCTTTCAGCCTGCCTTGCCACCGAAGCCGGCGGCATGTGTGGTTATGACGCCGATATAAGCCGGCGGCATTGTGTGGATACAGCTTGAGATTAGCATGTTCAAACAAACAAACAAACTTTTCCGCTTTATAATATTAGTATAGACTAGACGTTCCGCGCGGCTTCGCTCGCGTAAATTAGATATTTCACAGACAAATTAGTCTACAAAAATAGCCTATGATCCTTCACGTGGTCTACTTATCTGACCCAAATAACAAAAAATTTGCTCTAGTAGTTCGTGAGATAAGCCGTTTCAAATAATTTTCTCCATTTTTTCCACATTTTCTTCTATTTCTTTGCTCTTATTAGTCTTATCATGATAAAATATAGTCTATAGCCTTCCTCAATAAATGGGCTATCTAACACTGAAAGAATTTTTCAAATCGGACCAGTAGTTCCTGAGATTTGCGCGTTCAAACAAACAAACAAACTCTTCCCAATTATAATATTAGTATAGATACTTAGATAGATAATAATATTAGGGCCCTTATTGTACTCTAACAACATTAAAGCCTGACCAAAAAAATAGAAAACCTGCCCTGAGGGCGCTAAATGAACTATGAATATGGCAACATCTAGTACAGTGATACACTTGCGAATTGGCTAGTGTACAATTTTTAGCTAGTGTTTAATATAGACTAATTTTAATATAGACTATACAAAACCATAGCATTTATGTATAGTTTTAAAGTATATAGGCAGTTTAAAAAAGTACAACTTCATAATTTCATTATTAAACTTTTATTTAAATTATTCATCAAACTCAGAATCTAAATATTCAACACATTCATATATTATTTCATCTTCATGGTCAGATTGTAGTGGTTCAATGTCAGATATCTCTGACTCATTGCCACTTGTGGATGTTTCACTGTCATTGCCGCCAACATTTATGATAAATTGTTCAATTTCTCCATCAATTACTGGTCCCCTTTGTCTATATTCTTTTTCTATTTTATTTGTATGATCACAACAATTACTCCATGTATCGGCAGTAATATCCTATAAGAATAATTTAAAATCAGTAATGTTAAACAAAATATTTAATTTTATTTTTGTCGAAATATGTGATATTTACCTCAAAACAGTTTTTTACAAGCTGCATGAATGTGATATTGTCTAAACCAACATTCTTTGTGGCAACCTTCCCTTTTACAATACCCCATATCATCTCAATAGGATTGAGGTCACAATGATAAGGAGGCAGTCTTAATATTTTGTGACCATAATCCTGTACTAAACTATCAATTTCATATATCGGGTCAGGTTTGTTTTGATTGACTATAACCATTAGCATACTTTTGGTGGCATAAGCAGGGTAGGCAATATCATTTGATGTAAGCCATTCTGCAATTTCATGTTTTCTATTATTCATGTTTGGTGGCTTGTTAATTTGGCTAGAATGATATCTAGCATTGTCCATGACTATACAGGTTGGTTCATGTAAATTGGGTATTAATTTATCCAATACCCATTTTTTAAAATTAACTTTATTCATGGCTTCGTGGAAATCTTCTTTTTTTTCTTTGTCATTTTAAATTAATAAAGCATTCGGGACGAACCCAGTCTTGCCGCCACAATGGACAATCACATATCTTTTGCCTTTAGCAACAGATTTAGACACACCAGGCTCATTTTCACTTTGCCAGCATTTTGCATGATTGAGAGAAGTATGAATATAGCTTTCATCGAGGTATACAACTGGCATACCGCTCTCCTTTACATCTTTGATTTCTTGTAGATATTTATCCCTCCAAGCTACTATATCATACCGCTCCATAAGAATTGTCCTTTGGTTTCTACATTTTTTAAATTTATAACCTAATTTGTGCAAGAGTAAACGAAGAGACTCTCTGCCACCAACAAAATTTATGGATTCTTTCAGAGCTGCAAGCAACCGCTTCAAACTCGGTACTTCTTTTCGGACGGTATAAAATTCTTGTATTTTATGCCTAATTGCACAGAGATCGAAATCATCCAGATTGATTTGCTTTTTTGTTTTCGGTTTATTTTTCTTTGGTGTAGAAAATACAACTGAAGTCTGACCTTCTCTTCGTATTTTCATTACGGACGATCGGGATACACCTAAAAACAGAACTTTTAAATTAAACTAATCACAAATTAGCCAATTCAAATTGCACACACTATATGAGGTACCTACCAGTCATGTTGACAACAAGGTCCGTGATGTTATTTAGAGGAATAGAGTCCATTCCTTCAGACTTTCTTTCCGACAAGTAATTATTGATATTATAAATAACTTTTCTTAACTGGCTTTTAATAGTTTTCGGCATTATATCGCGTAAATAACCCACTTGTCTAAGAAATATATCACGCACAATCGAGAACACACTTTGACAGATGACAATTATGACATCTCATAAAGATTATTGCCAGTTGAAGAAATTAGTTCCAGTAGTTTTCCGCAATATGGCGAGGTTTTTTATTTTGTTGGTCGGGCTTTACATACATGATACAACACTGTCTTGTTGTTTCCTACTTACGGCAGTACTTTCTTTGCTCACAAAAATATCTATGTGTGTGTGTATTAACAAGCTAATGACCTTTATTAGTACCTAAAATTATCTATGTAGGTTTTATATTTAAAAAACAATAGTATTTACGGTAAAGATATAACTGAAATGTAGATATTAGGATTTCTTCTGTCCCCGTGCGAGTTTCTTACGCCGGTTCTTCTCGCTGGGTTACTGAATACTGAACCGGTGGAAGGCATTAAGTAGGACATTCTTAAAGAATTCTTTATGCTTAGAACAAAATAATTAATTTCATATCGTCTTTTTTCCTAGTGGACTATGAACCTGAATCCCAGTCAGAAGTTGGCGGTGTGGTCGTCGGTGAGCGCGGCTCTCGGACACAAACCCAGCATACAGATGGTGCAAGGCCCGCCGGGAACAGGTGAACTACTTAAGTGTACAACCACAGACATAGATCAAGATAGATACCGCATGTGTGTGTACTTCGCGTGCCATTTCGCGTTCCCAAACGACGAGCAATGCTCGTCTTTCGAAAGTCTGTTCTTTAGTCTGCTATCGCAATCGGACGTCAATCGGAATTTAAAAAATGCCTAAATGCCTAAGTGCCGTATTGAGCTGTAGAAATTCAAATGAAACGTAAACTATCGATCTAGGAAAAAATCGCATAGAGCTGAAAATTGGTGGAGACGTTAAAAACACCATTATTAAGAAACCTCAAAAGTCCCAGTCGATTCCCGTTGTAAAAAAAATATATTCAAAAGTGAAATTAAGGTTTTCTCTGTTTTACTCATAAACAATGACTTTTATCTTAAATATAAGTGGGGCAAAGTTGTATATCATAGGTATTTTTTTAATCATTTACATACATGTGTATTATGTGAAAAGAAAACTTAAACACATTTTAAACTTATTTTACCTAAATTATTATAGTTTACAATATTTTCGTCGAAATAAAAAATAACTCGTAAGTATATTTCTAGCGTTGGCAAAATAATAATCATAATAATCAAAATATTTTTATTCGGAGTAATTTTTTTACAAAAACATTACCGAACGTCGATACTACGGTGCCTACCACCGGTTCGGGAACTAACCCGTCGAGAAGAACCGGCGTAAGAAACTCGCACGGGTCCATCTTTTGCTAAAAAGATGGAAAATTACAATTAAAAACATATACAGTACAACACGGTCACATTAACCTGACGCACCACTGGAATGCAATATGCCATCACCGTGCGTCTAGTTAATTTGACCGTGTTATATAACAATATTATAACTTAGAGCTGTTTACAATAGGAATTATAAAAAATATTCTAGTAGCCTGTAAGAACCACCCTATTCCCAAGGTGTGTTGTCGTTGATGAAATCATTGATTTTATAATAAGCTTTAGTACACAAACGTTCTTTTACTACATTTTTAAATTTGTTGATAGAGAGATTTTGAACGTTTTCTGAGATTCTATTGTACAGGCGTATACACTGGCCTTTAAAAGATTTGCTGACTTTGCTGAGTCTGATCACTGGTATTTCTAATTTGTTCTTATTCCTAGTGTTAAAACAATTATTGTCGCTTTTCTTTTTGAAATTATTTAAGTTCTTTCTTACATACAGTACGTTATCCAAGACGTATTGAGATGCGACGGTCAGAATATTTATTTCCTTAAACTTTTCTCTTAAGGATTCACACGATGACATCTTATAAATAGAACGTATGGCTCGCTTCTGCAGCACGAATATTGAATTAATATCCGCTGCATTTCCCCATAGAAGGATTCCATAGGACATAATGCTGTGGAAGTAACTAAAGTAAACAAGTCGCGCTGTTTCTACATCAGTTATTTCTCTGAATTTTTTTAACTGAGCCTATCCGCCAGATTTGCAATATGCGGACTCCACTGTAATTTACTGTCTAAAGTTATATCTAGGAAAACAGTGGTGTCCACTAATTTCATTTTCTCATCATTTAATAGTACATTGGTTTGTACTTGCCTAACATTTGGCAAACTGAACTTTAAACATTTCGTTTTGTTAGAATTTAATAGTAAATTATTAGCATTAAACCATTGTACTATTTTTGAGAGAGCACTATTTACCTCGTCGTAATTAAATTGTTGTCGCTTCACATTAAAAATTAGTGAAGTGTCATCAGCAAAAAGTACTATCTCATGCTTATCTTTAACCAGATAAGGTACGTCATTTATGTAAATGAGAAAAAGAAAGGGACCCAAAATAGATCCTTGTGGAACACCTAGCTTTATTTTACTACCATTAGACCTTTTAGAATTAACTTCAACTCTTTGCGTTCTATTTGCAAGGTAAGAACTTAACAGTTTTAGGGCCGTGTCCCTTATACCATAATGATACAATTTTCTGATTAATGTAGCATGTTCAACGCAATCAAATGCTTTGGATAGGTCGCAGAAGATACCAAGTGCATCCTGCGACCCCTCCCAAGCTTCAAATATACTACATAGAAGACTGATGCCTGCATCTGTAGTGGACCTACCTTTAGTAAAGCCAAATTGATTGTTATGTAACAAATTATTACAGTTAAAGTGAACTAGTAATTGATTTAGAATTATTTTTTCAAATATTTTACTAAAAGTTGGCAAAATAGATATTGGTCTGTAGTTAACTGGGTCAGACTTAGTTCCAACTCCCAGCTTTGAAGAGAGGCATCACCTTGCTATGCTTCATTAGGTCAGGGAACACACCATTTTTAATACAATTATTAAAGACTAGAGCTAAGTGCGGGGCAATGATGTCAATTATTGATTTAATAACTCTTGTGGACATACCCCAGAGATCAGTTGTACTTTTAACATTCAGCGATTTGAAAGTCTTAATAATATCCCTGGAGTCGATTTCTTTAAAAATAAAATTGACATCACATTCCTTGACATTTTCTTTAAGTAACCTTTCCGCAACTTCAGGTGAGGAATTTAAGTCTTTTGTAGTTGAGATCGGAATGTCAGCAAAAAACTTCTCAAAAACTAGCGCAACCTCAAGGTCAGAGCTGATCTTTTTATCATCAATATAAAGTTCAAGTTTAGAGTTACGACAGTTGACTCTTCCAGTCTCATCTGCGATAACTTTCCAGGTGGTTTTCACTTTATTTTTTGAGTTCTTTATTTTTTCTTTTATGTGGAGGGCCTTCGCAGCTTGACAGACTTTTCTAAAAATTTTTGAATATTTCTTTACGTATATTTTAAAGGATTCACTAGTATTCATTGTTTTTTCATCATATAACTCATACAGTCTTTGCCTACTTACAATAATACCTGGAGTTGCCCAATTTCTGAAATTATTTTTTTTATTATTTAAACTGACCGTTTTAGAAGTAAATACAGACTTGAATTGGTTTCTTACTACTTTAAACAATGTATTAAAAGCTTCATCTGGTTTATTTGACATATCTAAGCGATGAAGACTTGAAACAAGTTTACTTCTAAATTTCTCAATACGTTTTGTATTTACAGGAATAAACTCAATCTTTTCTTCAGTATTATTATCACATTTCATGTTAAAAGAAGCTAACTGTCCACGATGATCAGAACTCAGAGCATTAATTATTTCTTTTTTACAGGGAGTAACATTTGTGAAAATATTATCAATGCAAGTGGCAGTTGTTTCGCAAACTGTAGTTGGTTCATTAAATAATTTAACGAGGTTTACGAATAAGGTTTAAGGTTATACGATTTTAATAAGGATGTGAATCTAATAGTGGTGGAGTTTAAGTCTAACAAATTAATATTGAAATCACCACATACAATAATCTTTTTTTTTAGATGAACATACTTTATTTAAAACTTGTTCCATTATTTCTTCAAAAGAGTCGTATAGACCTGATGGAGGCCTGTATACGCCTACAATATGGTAGGCGTATACAGGTGGTGGCTCAACTCAATACAGGCCACTTCAATTATTCGTTCAGAAGAGAATTTCACAATATCTTTTCGCTCTTTAAACTTTAGCTTTTTATGAATTAATATTAGAGAGCCACCTCTAATGGCATTTTCTCTGCTGAACGAACTTGCTAACTGGTGATTACAAAAGTTAAATATTAATTCACAATTTCTAAGCCAGTGCTCTGTAATACACATAATATCTATGTTATATTCATTTAAAAACAGTTCGATATCTAAATCTTTTCCCATCATCCCTTGCAAGTTCTGGTGTACAAGGTTAATATTAAAATTACAGTTACTTCTTTTATTTTTGGTAGTTTCCCGGTGGTGGGCACGTATATTATTATTTATATTTCTTAATACATTGCTAGAGTGAGCCTCTGTTGTCTTAGTAACTAATTTAAACCATTTGGAACATATTCCAAACTGTTATCTGAACAGTTTTTAAAAAAAGTTGAATGCTCAATAAAAGCATTTGATCGTTTAGCCAAATTATTGGCTTGTCTTAGAACTAAAAAATGAAATAGCCATCTGGCTATATGTCTGGTATAAGAATATGATAAGAAAAACTTATAATATGTTAGATTATTAAACCTAAAATTTAAAATAGTATTAATATCAACCACATCTATTTGTGGGATATTGTTACTTAAAAGTATACAATTTTGGTTGGTGGCACTACAAAGTAGGCTGTTCAGCTTATATCTTATATGATTTTCTTTGATCTCGTGTGGCAGTTTTTTACATGTCTCTTTAATGTAAGGAAGGGTAAACAAAATAATTTTTCTAATATTTTCTTTATTACTTAAAGTGTCTTTATAATCCAGCATTTGTTTTTTTGTTTAAATTTCCTCTTCTCCCGATTAATATAATTAAAATTGAGTTGGGGCAAAAAGTAGAATTAATTGCCCGGCTAATTATTTGTTCATATGCTGCTCCGGGCAAACAGGTACAAGTTATTTTTTGTCCCAAACATAATTTATTCAAGTGTACACCTACCCCTTGGCCTATTTCATCACAATGAATACTGATGGAACCGGCCTCAGGGGCATTTGCCTGAGTTTTATAATAATATTTTGAGGAGTCAGTAGAAGCCTTCACCGCTGAACCGATAACTGAACTATTATTATAATTCTGTGAATGACCTAATTTTGTCTGGCAATTACAATTGTTAAACAAGGAGTTTACACGTTCCTCATTGTATTTTCCAATTTCTATGAGATCATCCATAGCTGATATATATGCAGAAATTTCTGTTTGTGCTATTTCATACTTATTTTGGATATGTGTTAAGGTAGAGTGCAAACCTGAAATTTCTGATTGAAGGCTACTTACATCCGCCTCATAACTAAGCCCAGTCTGTTCTAACTCTTTAGAGCAGCATAACAATTGATTTTTAATATTTTTTTTATTCTTTGATAAATTGTTAAGATGCTTTACAATTTTTTTATTTTTTTGCATTAATTGCTCCGTTTTCCTAATACATTTTTTAACTTTGATATATTTTTAAGTTTCTTTTTACTATACATAAAATGTTGATTATTTATTGTGTCATCCCCGGTGAGATCTATAGTAGTAATGTTATTTTTTGACAAGACCATTCCATTACCTAAAAGTTCATTATACAAACTTTGCGTTTCTTCAGATTTTTTTGAGTTTAATTGATTCTCAAGGGACTTTATATAATCCTGTGCATCCTGCAGCTTCTTTTTAATATTATGTGTGTCCTCTAAAGATTGTTCATACTCTAATCTGCAATTATCAAAACTGTCCACACTTTGTAGTTCTGAGTTACGGTCACATATAAGTTCATATTGTTGATTCAGTTTACTAAGCTCCACTTTTAAATTTGCGTTGTTTTCCAAAATTATAAGCATTTCTTTCTCACTCTCATCACGTTCAAATAGTAGTTGTTGACATTGGTCCTTAGAGTCCTTCAGCTCCTGAAGGGCAACTCGGAGTTGTTCTTCTGTCCGACGGGCTACATTTGAACGTGTCATCATTTTGCAGATTAATTTATTCCTGATATCTGAAACTGAATACAGAAATTATTTTATGGGGTGAAATTGTAAAGCAAATGCTCACCTGCTGCCCAAGTATTACTTGTCAGCCCCAAACTTTGTTTCAGTTGCACAGTAAGTACACAGGAAAATGTTGAAATTAATGAAGCAAAATGAAGAGATGAAAATAAAGTTAAGAAATAAATGAAAGAAAAGAAACAAGAAAGATAGTATAGACAGATTAAAGTAGTGACTGCAATCTGTGTATACTGTACTTTAACATAGGTTAATGTCAAATACTCAAATAATATTTGTATTATGAAAATTTGAGAGTGACAAGTTATGTTAGTCTGAATAGTAGACTAGAATATTATTTATACTTAATATATTGTCTTATTGTGATAATGTTATAGAGTTATTAAGTATAATGTATGTTTATTATCATCTGCTTTGCTTTAACAACAGTTAAGCCAAGAGATACCTATGAGAATGTTAATTTGTATAGGTTATTGAATGTATGTACATACTTAATATTTTACATAAAATTTATAGTAAGTAGTTAAAGACAGTTAAGTTATGATAAAAACTATAATATTTTGAGTTTACGAGTCGGCTAGTGTATGTTCATCATCTTTTAAGCTTCCACAAGTGTTAAGCTAAGAGAGAACTAACAAAGCCAAAGTGTCATTCCTTGTAAGTATTTCAGGGTAAGTTATGTATAGTGTAAGGCAATTAATACTATATTATATTGAACAGTAGGTGAAGTGGTATGTGTATGAAGCACTATACTCCCCGGGTTATTCGCAGAATATCAGGAACAAAATTCATCCACTTTGATTTCGCAAAGTTCGTTAGGTGCCGTCAGCTGTCACTTTACAACTTGCTGGAAGTCCACAATAAAGTTCACTAGCCAATGAATTATTTGTTTTTCTTGGAGATTACATACATAGGATTAGTTTTACAAACTTTGTTAACTTATAATACTAGTTAAATTAATAAAATACAGTTTTCTAATCGGGAGATAAAAACTAACGTATTGTCACAAATGTTGCCACACCGTGACAACAATGTTTGTCAGATCAGCTAATAATATTTAACTAAGTATGCAAACCAAAGAGATAGGTCATGGTCACGTATGTTACAGGCAAGTCGAGCGTGATATGCGCGTTAGTGATGTCGTACATGTACGGGGCGTCGGGCGCGCGGCTCGCCAATCGCGGCAAGATCCTCATCTGTGCCACCAGCAACGCCGCCGTCGACGAGCTCGTTATTCGCCTGCTTAATATCAGGAAGGACCTCAGTAAGTATTGTAAACACTGACCTCCATTATACAAGTACGCTGGACCTATACCCTTTGAAATGACAGCTGTTTTTGTGCCTATTTGAAGCGGAATCAGCGACCCAATGCGGGGGAAGAGAACTAAATCTGACGTAAACATGGCGTTTACAAGTCGCCATATTGGCGCTGATAGCAGTAGTGGGAGTACTTGGAACTAATACTAGTTTCTACCACCGTAGTGATTATATTTTCTTTATTTTCTACAACCAATAACGATTGAATTTGCAAGTTAGGGGAAGGGGGGCATGATGGGGTATCTAAGGAACATACCAAAAATACAGTACAATCATTACGTTTATTGTGCTTATTTATTTATGGCATTATGGCTTATTAATCTAACTACAATTTGGCATAGTCTTTGGGAGATGAACTTATAGCATTTTTATAAAATAAATAATTTAATAGGACCTTTAGAAAAACCATCTTGCCCCTTACCATGGGGTAAGATGGGGTTATGAAAATGGGGTAAGCTAATCTAATCACAATAAATACAAATATGAATTTCTTGGGTGTTTTCATAATCCACACCAGCACAACCATTGTGAGCCCAACGTCCACAAAGCTGACAGCATACCAAACCTTCGGATGATTTCAGAAAACCCAATACCCCGTCTTACCCCAAAGGCTGACTTAGAAAAAAATAATTTGCCAAAAAAAATTATATCAACTGAAGTTTTGTCCAACTATACCACAACAAAGTAAACAAAACTAACAACCACATACGAGAAAAGACATAAATTGAGTAGTCATAATTACCTAATAGTAAGGACGTTTTAACTGCGTAAAATTAGATCGACGAGACACTCAACGTGATTTTAGTTTATAAACAAAAAACGCGTGAACTCTCACTCACTGTTTCTGTCGCGCTGATGGTTGATCGAGTATGGCTATTGGCCTATTGCTTTCTGTTCGCAAGAATCTAGTTTCTTGTATATTGCGTGACCCCGTCTTACCTCGCGTCCCCGTCATGCCCCCCCTTCCCCTACGTCAGATTTAGTTCTCTTCCCCCGCATTGGGGGCGCTGATTGCGCTTTAAATAGGCACAAAAAACAGCTGGGTATCTTATGTCCAACGTACTTGTATAATGGAGGTCAGTGATTGTAACAGACCAAGCAACGCACAATCCAGGGGTAGTACCACAGAACCGTTTTGAGATTCAAACAATCGTACGAAAATGCCTACTAACAAACGTGAAATGACGTTGTTAGAGTAGGACGCGGCATTCTCATTCGATTGTTTGAGTCTCAAAACTGTTTCGTAGTAGGCCTTTTTAATCGTGCTATCGAAGTTTCTTAGATCGGCAATACATAATATGCAATATGACGTCATTTCAGCCCCCGACTCAGGGGGCTCCAGCTTGACCGAGCATACAGCCCGCTAGGGAGATAATAAACGCAATGAAGTTGTGCAAGAGTTATATAAGGTGTAACAAAACTAAATGATAGGTAGTACTTAGGTTGTGTATGTGTCCCTTATATAGACTTCACTGTGAAAGCAGCAGTGCTGAACGAGCAATTGTTTTTTTTGTAATTTTATGAGCAAGCGTCATTAATCTTTCCATACAAAAGTGAAAAAAGTAACTCTTTCTGCGCTGCTACACTGCTGCTGCTTTCACAGTGAACTCTATAATTATAAGGGCCACATATACTATATATACCCTAAAGTATTACCACCATGAGCGTGCATACTATGAAGGCATAAAAGCAGTGCTTACCTAATGATAAATACTTGCTATACACATATTTTAATTTAACTTTCGTACGTTTTAGATGACTTTAATTATTATTAATAGTAAAAATGAATACACATTAACGCCTACATTTATAAAATAGCACCAATTGATTTGCAAAACTACTTAAACATAAGTCGGTAAGTGGTAACTAGGCGCGCCGCGCGAAGGTACGCACCAATATTATACTACATAATATCTGTGGTTACAGGCACTCGATGTCTCGCAGACCCCGCCTATATGTGTGAGTTAAGATTTTCGTATTCGTACACTGTTCGCAAACGTGTGTGCGTGTGCGATTTACTAGGCCAGGTCCTGCGGCATGATATCCGAGCTTAGCCGAGCGCCGGCGTAATGGCGCGTTCGGAAGTAATCGGATATGTTCGTTGCCTATAATCCGAGTAAAAATAATAGACGGAAATCTAATTAATCACATATGCACATAGTGCATTTTTGTTTAGTACGGTTTATATTTGTTTACATTACAGAAGTGTTTTTTATTTTGGGAGGCCATTTTTTCATGTGATGAGCACTGTAACATATTATTTTTGTTTGCGCCAGTATATTTATAGTTTTCTTAGAAGATTTTTATTATTTTAACATTTAAAAGTTTGTACATTTAACAGTTTATTAGATATTAGTTATTACTGAGTTTCTAATTTCTATATTAAATGCGTTTTTTGATTTCTTAAAAATGTTACTTGACTGTGAGGTTTGTGTTGAAAATGTGTGTTTATTAAAAATTAAAAATAACAAGTTTTCACAATTGTCATTCAGTGAAAAGATTCTAATTGTGATTTGTGTCGAAAGGTAGGTACGTGTACCTGAGTTACAACAATTAAACCAGCAACAAAAATGAAATGTAATTAACTCGAAAGTTTCATGTTATTCATATTCATGTACTTATTTATTTTATCATTTTATAATATTATATACTTTATATTAAATGCGAAATTATCTCTGTCTGTCTGTCTCGTTTTCATGCCAAAACTACTGAACCAATTGTAATAAAATTTTGTACACAGTTAGTCTAGAGCCTGAGAAAGGACATAGGCTACATTTTTATAAGACAAAAATATATTATGTATCTAATTTCCATGGAAATATCGATGAAAATGAATTCACATTGCATTTATAATATATAACAATAGATGGCGTTTTTATTTATTTTAGCTTAGCACACATGTGAACGCAAATGAACTTTCATTGTAGTTCCAACACGTGACAACAGATGGCGTTTTTTGTTTCTTCATAACAGAACGTACTCATATATTATAATAGTTTAGAAAACATAGTTTTTAATTTATATCCACACTAATATTACAATTTATGCGAAAATATCTCTTTTTGTCCGTTTGTCTGTCTGTTTTGCTTTCACGCCAAAACTACTAAACCGATACCGCTGCTTACCCCATGTCAAAAACCTGTGCACGCCTCTGATTACCACCTACTTTTGTTACACATTGTGTACTACATAATATTATATGCTATCATATTGGGGCGTAATATGAAAGCAGCTTTACATTACCGCTCTAATGGCTATGTTATTTGCCGCGATTTTTAGGGTTCCGTACCCAAAGGGTAAAAACGGGACCCTATTACTAAGACTTCGTTGTCTGTCCGACTGTCTGTCTGTCTGTCTCTCTGTCTCTCTGTCTCTCTGTCTGTCTGTCTGTCTGTCTGTCTGTCTCCAGGCTGTAACTCAAGAACCGCTATAGCTAAACTTCTGAAATTTTCACAGATTGTTTATATCTGTTGCCGCTATAACAAGAAATACTAAAAATAAAATAAAGTTAATATGTAAGGGGGGCTTCCATACAAGAAACGTGATTATTTTTTTTGGCCTTTTTTGCTCGTAATGAATAATGGTAACAGCTAGGCACTTGAAATTTTCACAAAATCCTTAATTATATTTGTACTTTAATAATAAAATTAAAATAAAGTAAATATTTAAGGTGGGCTCCCATACAAAAAACAAAATTTATTGTCTACTTTCGCTCTATACTGGTACGGAATCCTTCGTGCGCGAGTCCGACTCGCACTTAGCCGATTATTTATTATAGCTAATCTTCAACGTTGTTTTTGCCGGAGTCACGGAGGTTTTAACCGTGGCTTCGGCAAGGTCGATGCTGTTGGAGTACCGCCGAGTTTTAGTGGCCAAGCTACGTCCATTACCATATTTTCAGGCGCAGTAACTCCTAAAAATCCGCGGTAGCAGTCCGTACCCCCCGCAGATTCGGACGTCGAGAAAATAAAAAATTAGTATCGACGTACAGACAGACATGACGGATTTATAAGGATTCGGGGTTTTTGCCATTTGGTTAAGGAACCTTAAAAAGTCATCAAAGATGTTCGTGATTCCAGCGGACCGGTTCCGGCTGGTGCGCGTGGGGCGGTGGGAGGCGATGAACGCGCGCGCGCGCACCGTCAGCTCGCAGGATCTGGCGCAGCGCGACGCACGAGCGCACGCCCCCACACACAGCGCCGCGCTTGACACTGAGGTTTTTTTTATCTTTTTTTTTTGATCGGTTATAGATTATAGAATAACGCTTTCTGAAAAGTCAACGATGCCTAAAAACCTATGAACCCACAATTAGCGCCCCATTCCTGCATCGCGCTATCGAAGTTTTCTAAGGTATATATACGACAGCTGCCGGCCTAAGATGCGCAAACGAGAAAATCTCGAGATATCTCACTCTCGTGTGTAGTTATATTGTCGATAACGACATAATGTCAAAATCATTTTTTGACATTATGTCGATAGATTTTGACGACAGATCTACACGAGAAAAAAAGTATGTCATGGGGTCAATAGAGATGAAGAGAAAAGCCATCAAACATCGAGAAAACGTGTAGACAAAATTTTCTCGTTGGCGTATGCTAGAGGGGCTGAAATGTATCACGTGGGCTCCGGCCTGGTTTATAAATAATCGATATAATACACCTCGCTCGGTCGGAAGATCTTCCTTTGTGGCGGCCTCACATACATCCCACATTGGGGTCGATATCCCACAACACTAACGGGCGCACTTAGATACAATTAGTGATTTCTTAGCTGACACAATAAACTTCATTAATTGTATGGTATAACTCTTTACTACGTTAAAGTAAACGTAAAGTAATCATTAATGTCGCAGACGTACGAACGTAATAGTCCTAGTTATCAAGCTAATTTTTCTTGAGTAGCTTCATTTTGATAAGACGAACAACAATTTCCTGTGCGAAAATTCTCGAAAGTGGTAGCTAACAGAGATAGAAAGGATTTAATATATTGATTTTTCCTAAAATATGGATTGTTCTATTTGTAGGACAATGTTACTCTTAAATTATGTAACTATCAACCTATCAATAGGTATACAAAAAATTTGCTCGTTAGGGTTCCGTTTTAGGATTCTGTAATCAACAAAACTTGGTTGACTTCGGAACCTACTACTAACCTACTACTTACACATCATAATATTCTGTTTAACACTTTAAATGGAGTTACTAAGCATGAATTAATATGGTGTTTCCCAGATCGCGTACCAGATCGCCAGGATCAACATGTGGAACACCAACCTGCGGGAGGCGAAGGACCCCGAACGCGTCGCCTACTGCCAAGGGAAAGTGACTCAATACACCACCAGGCTGACTATGGTGAGTGGACATTTGAGGGGTGGAAAAACAATGGTGACTCGTTGAAACTTTTAATTTCTATTGGACTAAGACAGCCCCTGAACCTACAATAATATTTCCAGTTCTACTGCAAATATATTTTAATGTACTATCAGAGAAGTTGATTCCTATGCAGATGGGGGACCTACGTAGTTTGGTCGCATTACGTCAAACCCAGCCGACAGATCACAATTAACATTGAATTGACATGATCGACCAAATGACGTTGGTCTCTCAAATGCATAGGGATCAATTTCCTCGATGGTACATAATACGTACAATTAATTTTACAATAAGAGATATTTTTTGTAAGAGCGTAATTTATATTGCATGCTGTGTTCACCGTAGAAGGTTGTACACTCAGTTATACCAACATACTGCATTATTTTATAAAATTGTTTTAGTGATACAGCCAGTTTGTGAACCTTTCAATAAAAAATAACTTAAAAAAAAAGAGTGAAAGGCGCGGCAATGATCAATATTAACCCTAAACCACAGAATACATATTAGTTTAACAACAGATTCCTCACTCCCGAAACCAGTTTAAAGAAATAACGACGCAAGCTACGATACTATAAAGTTGAAATTCCGACGCGCAATGCTAAATTGCCTACGGATAAATTTACCTACAAGTGCGCTCTCTTTCTATCGCATAACGCGTACCTTTTCTTAAGAAATCAAGGTTTTCACCTTTTAGAAAACAAAATATTTTTTTAAATTACCATTGGTATGAATAGCAAACCTTTTTATAGTAATATCAAATTTCAGTAAAACAACCTATATTTTATAGTAGTTCTATATTGGATTATAATATTGCAGGAAATTTTTACAATTTAAACATAGTAACTTGTGTTTATTTCTGTGTATTTTGTGTGTTTCTTTGTATGAAATTTGTTTATTTGCTATGTTTGTATAGTTTTATCTACTATTTGTATTTAAATACCTTATTCAAATATAATAGGTACATATTTCATTGGCTTTTTTTATTGTTCATTTTTATAAGATTTATAACGATTTTGTCACAGCGGTTAAATCAGTATTATATTGTATTAAATTCCTCTATGATCACTTGTGTTTATTTCTGTGTATTTTGTGTGTTTCTTTGTATGAAATTTGTTTAAAATTTAGTTTGTTATTATTTTTAGCAATATTCCGCGAAATAATAACAAACTAAATTTTAAGCTATGAATTTCCGCAAAGTAACGCCTGATTCCATTAACTATTTGAAATTTGTTTATTTGCTATGTTTGTATAGTTTTATCTACTATTTGTATTTAAATACCTTATTCAAATATAATAGTTATATATTTCATTGGCTTTTTTTATTGTTCATTTTTATAAGTATTAATTTATTAATATATTAAATTCCTCTATGATCAGTATACAGTAGATACGCGACGAAAAATCTTGCACGTGCGTCACCGCTCGCTTGTGAGTCCCTTATGATTTGCCACCCGCGGGTGGTACTTACAGTTCGATGCCTATACGCGCGAGTGGGACAGGCCTGAGTAAACCGTCAATACGTGATATTACGCAGTAAAATTTATCATCCAGGGGCCCGCAGACGCGTTTTGAAAATGACAATTTGATAGATTGATAGCTTTGAAAGATGGCAAGATGCCATTATAATGGCCGGTTCCTAATTGCGACTCCACTCTAGTGATAGAAGCCAGCGCTAGATTGCTGCCAGAATAGTGTAAACATGCACTGGAATGTAATTCAGTCCATTCCCGTACCCGTTGAGTAATAAAAAACATGCATCTTCCTTATTATACAGCTACAATCGGGGGGCGGTGGGGGCGCGTCGGGGGCGGAGCCGCGCCGCGAGCAGCTGCAGCAGTCGGAGCGCCGCATCATTGAGTGCGCGGACGTCGTCGTCACCACACTCTCTAGCGCCATCTCGCCCAAGATGAAAGGGTATGTTGAGACAGATATAGCGGGCCCGACACACGTTGTCCTGTCGTGTAGCTACAATCGGGGGCGGAGCGGCGCCGCGAGCAGCTGCAGCAGTCGGAGCGCCGCATCATTGAGTGCGCGGACGTCGTCGTCACCACACTCTCTAGCGCCATCTCGCCCAAGATGAAAGGGTATGTTGAGACAGATATAGCGGGCCCGACACACGTTGTCCTGTCGTGTAGCTACAATCGGGGGCGGAGCGGCGCCGCGAGCAGCTGCAGCAGTCGGAGCGCCGCATCATTGAGTGCGCGGACGTCGTCGTCACCACACTCTCTAGCGCCATCTCGCCCAAGATGAAAGGGTATGTTGAGACAGATATAGCGGGCCCGACACACGTTGTCCTGTCGTGTAGCTACAATCGGGGGCGGAGCCGAGCCGCGAGCAGCTGCAGCAGTCGGAGCGCCGCATCATTGAGTGCGCGGACGTCGTCGTCACCACACTCTATAGCGCCATCTCGCCCAAGATGAAAGGGTATGTTGAGACAGATATACCGGGCCCGACACACGTTGTCCTGTCGTGTAGCTACAATCGGGGGCGGAGCCGAGCCGCGAGCAGCTGCAGCAGTCGGAGCGCCGCATCATTGAGTGCGCGGACGTCGTCGTCACCACACTCTCTAGCGCCATCTTGCCCAAGATGAAAGGGTATGTTGAGACAGATATAGCGGGCCCGACACACGTTGTCCTGTCGTGTAGCTACAATCGGGGGCGGAGCCGAGCCGCGAGCAGCTGCAGCAGTTGGAGCGCCGCATCATTGAGTGCGCGGACGTCGTCGTCACCACACTCTCTAGCGCCATCTCGCCCAAGATGAAATGGTATGTTGAGACAGATATAGCGGGCCCGACACACGTTGTCCTGTCGTGTAGCTACAATCGGGGGCGGAGCCGCGCCGAGAGCAGCTGCAGCAGTCGGAGCGCCGCATCATTGAGTGCGCGGACGTCGTCGTCACCGCACTCTCTAGCGCCATCTCGCCCAAGATGAAAGGGTATGTTGAGACAGATATAGCGGGCCCGACACACGTTGTCCTGTCGTGTAGCTACAATCGGGGGCGGAGCCGAGCCGCGAGCAGCTGCAGCAGTCGGAGCGCCGCATCATTGAGTGCGCGGACGTCGTCGTCACCACACTCTCTAGCGCCATCTTGCCCAAGATGAAAGGGTATGTTGAGACAGATATACCGGGCCAGACACACGTTGTCCTGTCGTGTAGCTACAATCGGGGGCGGAGCCGAGCCGCAAGCAGCTGCAGCAGTCGGAGCGCCGCATCATTGAGTGCGCGGACGTCGTCGTCACCACACTCTCTAGCGCCATCTCGCCCAAGATGAAAGGGTATGTTGAGACAGATATAGCGGGCCCGACACACGTTGTCCTGTCGTGTAGCTACAATCGGGGGCGGAGCCGAGCCGCGAGCAGCTGCAGCAGTCGGAGCGCCGCATCATTGAGTGCGCGGACGTCGTCGTCACCACACTCTCTAGCGCCATCTCGCCCAAGATGAAAGGGTATGTTGAGACAGATATACCGGGCCCGACACACGTTGTCCTGTCGTGTAGCTACAATCGGGGGCGGTGCCGCGCCGCGAGCAGCTGCAGCAGTCGGAGCGCCGCATCATTGAGTGCGCGGACGTCGTCGTCACCACACTCTCTAGCGCCATCTCGCCCAAGATGAAAGGGTATGTTGAGACAGATATAGCGGGCCCGACACACGTTGTCCTGTCGTGTAGCTACAATCGGGGGCGGAGCGGCGCCGCGAGCAGCTGCAGCAGTCGGAGCGCCGCATCATTGAGTGCGCGGACGTCGTCGTCACCACACTCTCTAGCGCCATCTCGCCCAAGATGAAAGGGTATGTTGAGACAGATATAGCGGGCCCGACACACGTTGTCCTGTCGTGTAGCTACAATCGGGGGCGGAGCCGAGCCGCGAGCAGCTGCAGCAGTTGGAGCGCCGCATCATTGAGTGCGCGGACGTCGTCGTCACCACACTCTCTAGCGCCATCTCGCCCAAGATGAAAGGGTATGTTGAGACAGATATAGCGGGCCCGACACACGTTGTCCTGTCGTGTAGCTACAATCGGGGGCGGAGCCGCGCCGAGAGCAGCTGCAGCAGTCGGAGCGCCGCATCATTGAGTGCGCGGACGTCGTCGTCACCGCACTCTCTAGCGCCATCTCGCCCAAGATGAAAGGGTATGTTGAGACAATACATTTATAAGTCAGCTAGCGGGCCCGACAGACGTTTTCCCGTCTTAACTATGAAGTTTATTAAATTCTCAAAAGCGGTAGGGTTGCTTTATAGAGAAATATACGTCATCGGAACTAATTCTAAAAGAAGGCAAAGTTTTCTAATATTGTCTAATGTTGTGGTTAATTTTATTTTATTGTGTTTTCATAAGAACCTTCCTCCGACATAATTATAAACGCAACAGAAACTCAAAACTCAAACTCAATTTTTTTTATTCAGAATAAATTTTTGCAAATATTTTCTGAAAGTCTACATGATGCCTACCACCCAGTCAGTTCGGGAACTAACCCGGCGAGAAGAACCGGCGTAAGAAACTCGCAGGGGGGCCACTTTATTTACCAAAAAAAGTGAGAAAAAAAATAATCTTTTAAAATAATGTTTACAATGCTGTAACTTAAAATTATACAATGCCAACATACATACATAATTGTAAGTCCTAAAATAATGTAGAAGCAGCCTTGCAAGCAGCCATCCTACTCCCAAGATGTGCCATCGTTTATGAAATCATTGACCTTATAATAGGCTTTGGCACACAAACGTTCTTTGACTACTTTTTTAAATTTATTAATGGAAAGATTTTGAACGTTTTCTGGGATTTTATTGTAAAGGCGTATACATTGACCTTTAAAAGATTTACTAACTTTACTAAGTCTGATCACCGGTATTTCTAGTTTGTACTTATTTCTAGTGTTTCTTCCGTGACTGTCACTTTTGGTTGTAAATTTACTAAGATTCTTTCTAACATATAATACATTATCCAAAATGTATTGAGAAGCAACAGTTAGAATACCAATTTCTTTAAACTTTTCTCTCAGAGATTCAAAAGCTGACATTTTATAAATTGAACGTATAGCTCGCTACTGCAGCACAAAAATCGTATTAATGTCGGCAGCGTTTCCTCATAAGAGGATGCCATACGACATTCTACTATGAAAATAACTGAAGTAAACTAGTCTTGCTGTGTCTTCGTCAGCAATTTCCCGTATTTTTCTGACTGCGTATGCTGCAGAACTGAGCCTATCTGCAAGATTAGCAATATGAGGACCCCACTGTAGTTTACTATCTAGTGTAATGCCTAAGAATACAGTGGTGTCCACCAAATCCAGATGGATTGAATTGATTGATGATTGGATGAGAAGATTCTCATCATTTAATAGTATATTGGTTTTAACTTGCCTAACATTGGGCAAAGTAAATTTTAAACATTTAGTTTTCTTAGAATTTAGAAGTAAGTTATTAACGTTAAACCAATGTACTATTTTTGAGAGAGCACTATTTACCTCGTCGTAATTTGACTGTTGTCGCTTCACTTTAAAAATAAGTGAAGTGTCATCAGCAAAAAGTACTATCTCATTATCATTATCCTTAACAAGATAAGGTAAGTCGTTTATGTAGATGAGAAAAAGGAATGGACCTAAAATGGATCCCTGCGGGACGCCTAATTCTATTTTGGTCCCATTGGACCTTTTACTATTAATGTCAACACTTTGAGTTCTATTTTTGAGTAAAGATGTCAAAAGGTTGAGTGCTGAGTCCCTAATGCCATAGTGGTGCAATTTCCTGATCAATGTAGCATGCTCAACACAGTCAAAAGCCTTGGAGAGGTCGCAAAAAACCCCTAGGGCATCCTGCGAGTCCTCCCATGCTTCAAATATACTATAAAGAAGACCTATACCAGCATCCGTTGTGGATCGACCCTTAGTAAAACCATATTGATTATTGTGTAATAAATTATTTAAGTTAAAATGTTATAGTAACTGATTTAAAATATTTTTTTAAATATTTTACTTAGAGAACAGAAAATAATTTTTAAAATGGTTTCAGTTGTTTTTGAGATTAGCGCTTACAAAACTTAGCTGGGCAGTGTGCATTCATCATAGATGAAAGTAGTTTATTGGTTGGTCTTTGTTTGTGACACAATATTGTTGGCATCTATTGAACGATATTCAAGTTGGACACCCTAAATTACGTAGTAATCAATATGCAACAAACTCCTCTGTAGTCCAGTGGTTTAGAGTGGGCTCTTGACTCGCAGGTCGTGGGTTCGATTCCCGCGTTGGAAACATATTATTTCCAAGTTTGGTTAGGACAATGCAGGCTGATCACCTGATTGTCTGACAAATGAGATGATCCATGCGTCGGATGGGCATGTAAAAGTCGGTCCTGCGCCTGATCTCTCGCCGGTCGTGTCGGTCTTCCGTTCCACTGGGCTATGAGAAAGAGTAGCGAGTGCTTTTGTGTATTGCGTACACACTTGGGCACTATAACAATTACTCCTGCGTAACTGGCCGTGTTTAAATGAAACCAGGCACCGCCACCGAAACCGGTGTAGGGGTTTATTAACTAGATGACGCCCGCAACTCCGTTCCAAAAAAACTTGTCTATCGCGCGGGAACCGTGCATTTTCTGGGATGAAAAGTATCATAATGTCCTTTCCCGGGACTCAAAGTATCTCCATGCCAAATTTCAGCCAAATCGGTTCAGCGGTTTAGGCGTGAAGAGGTAACAGACAGACAGACATACAGATGGACAGACAGATGGACACACTTTCGCATTTAAAATATTACATAGTATGGATGTTAATATTTGGTGTATTTCAGCATCAAGGAGCGCGTGGCGTTATGCATCGTGGACGAGGCGGGTCAGGCGATCGAGCCCGAGGCGCTCGTGCCGCTGACGCTCGGCGTGGCGCGACTCACGCTCGTCGGCGACCCGCAGCAGCTGCCCGGATACATATGCTCGCAGGTATTATTTATTTTATTATCTTATGCTCGATTTACACGGGTGACTAACGGGTCGATTTTAATCGCGCGGCAAGTCACCAGTCGAATCGCCTGTCCAACCCGAATCGCCACCCCATTTACACATTCTACAAAAATCGCCTGTGACTAGTGCCGACAAACTATGTATTTGCAGCAAGCGATCGCTTGCGACTGAGCGTTTAAGCTTAGAACAAACCTACGCGTCAGTGACGGAGCGTCAAGTTGCGTCATTGACGCGTAGGTTAAGCATCAGCTTTACACGGTCTATTTTAGTTACCAGCCGCATGCGGCCATTGGCCGCACGACTTTGGGGCTTGCGGCTTTAGCCTCATGCAGCGTAGTCGAACTGCCATTTAGACGGTCGATTTTCGCCGTGCGGCGTAAATCGTGCGGCTTTAGTCACCCGTGTAAATCCAGCAT
The DNA here is from genome assembly GCA_963422495.1 of Polyommatus iphigenia. Taxonomy (NCBI): domain Eukaryota; kingdom Metazoa; phylum Arthropoda; class Insecta; order Lepidoptera; family Lycaenidae; genus Polyommatus; species Polyommatus iphigenia. The sequence continues at coordinate 38,976,197 of OY730180.1, forward strand.
TAGGAAAACTTACAGCTACATAATAATAACTATAGCTAAAAATATTACACAACTAAGAGCTAATAACAAGTTTCCACTTATAAACATAAAAAGCAAAGTGAAAATTAAGCTCTGCATGCCTCGCACAACACCGGTGGACAATGAGCGCATTATGATATGCAAGTCAAGAAAAAGTCGACGCAGATCAAAATTTTCTAAACGTAATCACGCTCAAACGGTGGGATTTTCTCTTTAATCCTTCGATCGTGGAAAAACGAGACACAATAGCCTTTCAATTGTTATCGCGGCCCACTTGGGTCTTACGGGAGTTGAAGCGTTAAGTGTCTAAACACACTAGGCCGAAAATACGCGACCGAAGTTCGGCATGATTCATGACGTAATTTCGGCATGGCGTGTCATCGGTAATTTAAAATACATTGCAGGCGTAATTATGCCGAACTTCAGCCGCGTTTTTTCGGCCTAGTGTGTTTAGACACTAAATGTTGAAAACACATTGACAGATTTTTATCTCGATTTAATAAGGTTTTCATATTGTTGGGGTGATGAATGAAAACTGATTTTGACTCAATACGATATTTTATTGATACACGATTTTACATAAGTATGACACTTTGATATGCGCACACCGGCGATGGTCCAATATCGAGTGAAGGGGTAGTGAGGAAGCCCTAGAACATTTTTTTTTTATTACTATAGGTCTACCAGAATCTGGTAGCAAAAAGTGAGAAAATAAATTGACTCTAGCAATACCGGGGTAATAGGAATAAAACATTTTCATCCTTTTTTATTCCTTTAGCGGCTTATTTTGTGTGTGAAACATCTATACTTATTATAAAACAAAGTCGCTTTTTTTTCCCTCATGTCCCTTTGTTCCCTTTAATCTTTAAAACTACGCAACGGATTTTGATGATTCTTTCAGTGTTAGATAGCCCATTTATCGAGGAAGGTTATAGGCTATATTTTATCACGCTAAGACTAATAGGAGCGAAGAAATAGAGGAAAATGTGGAAAAAACGGGGAAAATTATTTGAAAGGGTTAACTTGAACGCGCTAATCTCAGGAACTACTGGTCCGATTTGAAAAATTCTTTCAGTGTTAGATAGCCCATTTATTGAGGAAGGCTATATTTTATCACGCTAAGACTAATAGGAGAATGTGGAAAAAATGGGGGAAATTATTTGAAAGTGTTTATCTCGCGAACTACTGGAGCAATTTTTATGTTATTTTGCACAGATAAGAAGTAGACCACATGAAGGATCGTGATAGGCTATCGATTTTAATAATTTTTTCAGTGGCTATATATTTTATACCCGTGCGACGCCGGGGCGGGTCGCTAGTGCAAATATAAAAATTTATCCAATGATCAAGGATATTTTTTGAAAACCTGCTGTCAAAAATTGCCATCCGATTCTGGTAGACCTATAACAAGCTAATTTTTTGTGAGTAGCTTCATTTTGATAAGACAAACACCTTTTTTATCTGCGAAAAATCTTGAAAGTGGTAGCTAACAGAGATAGAAAGGATTTCATACTTTGATTTGATGATCCTTTTATTATTTTTAACAAAAAAATTAAAACCGACTTCCAAGGAAAAACAATAGTAATATGAACTAAAAAGTATTAAATAACTCTTACTCTTTAATAGTGCCTTTTTCAGAATTCGTCTAAATCTCAATTATTTCTGTACATACTACAGTCTTCATTATTTTGAAGTCGGTCCCAGCTAATTTAATCGTGAGTTCAGTAATGTCAGAATATCTGAAACTTTTGGGACTGGTACCGACTTCAAAGTAATGAAGACTGTAGTATGTAGGTAGAGAAATAGTTGAAATTTAGACAAATTCTGAAAAAGGCACTATTAAAGAGTAAGAGTTATTTAATACTTTTTAGTTCATATTACTATTGTTTTTACCTTGGAAGTCGGTTTTAATTTTTTTGTTAAAAATAATAATTTCACTCTTTTTGGTTATCTACAAAATAAGGCTTTATGCGTAAATAACCAATACGAATGTTAACTATTCACACTATGTTACTGAAAGCGAAATTGTGGTAAATGCTTGCAGTTGTCTAAGCGATGCTGCAATTTCCAAACTTTTATCTTTAAGGGTTCAGGAGTTCTGTTCAGTGCCTTTGGACCAAGAGACACCTTCGTATGAAATTTCTCTTATTCGTAAGATATGTTTAACTTACTAGAAACAACATTTTAACCACTATGAGTGTTTTGATAAATTTCAAGGATTTCCCTTGCTTGCTCATAGATCTCATCATCAGCTCACCACTTCCGTAATTGTTATACATAATTAAGATTATATCCTATACAACAACACGAGAATTTTGAAAATCGGTCCACAAACAGCGAAATAATCATCAAAAACATCTGCTTCGATGCAAAATATCACGAAAAATACCAATAATTGGGTCATAGTGTGATGACTGATGAGTGATGACCCATGGTATAATTATGGTTGTAATGATGATGATCAATCAAATTGATGTGTTGGCTTATGCTTTCAGTAGTTTAAACAACGCCGAAATCCCCGAACCTTTATAAGCATTCAAAAGTTCTGTTCGGTACCTTCGGATCCAGGGTATAACCTGGTGCAAAATCTTACTTTTTGGTAACATTTACCTCGAATGCTTCAGAAAAAATTGAAATCACTATATGTTTCCATACAAATTTCAAGGAGTCCCCTCGATTCCTCAAGGATCCCATCATCAGATCACCACTTTTATGAACATGGTACCAAATTCGAGTTAAACACTATATAACACAAAAATAATTTTGAAAATCGGACCACAAACGGCTGAGTAATCGTTGAACATACAAAAAAAATACATACAGCCGAACGTATTACCTCCTCCTTTTTGGAAGTCGGTCAAAAATATGGATCGTTCTATTTGTAGGACAATGTTACTCTTAAATTAAATAACCATTAACCTACCAATATACAAAAAATCTGCTGGTTAGGGTTCCGTTTTAGGGTTCTGTAATCAACAAAACTTGGTTGACTACGGTACCCTAAAACGGAACCCTAACCAGCAGATTTTTTGTATATTGGTAGGTTAATGGTTATTTAATTTAAGAGTAACATTGTCCTACAAATAAAATAATAGAAAAAAAAAGAATAGAAAAATTTTGCCATTAAAATGTTAAAAAAATATAAAAGAAAGGCCACTGTAAGGTTAATATTTTATAAAATATTGTTTTTTTACAAAAAATATTAATTAAAAGTAGCTTGAAACGGAACGTATTTCAAAACACCAATCAGCGTTCAGTGACGTCACACGTGCTTTTGACAACCATAGAGAATTATAATACATACATATTATTATGTTTGACAACTTTTTGAGAGGTTAAGGTTCACGAAAGTTTAATAATTGCATTTTTCCAATAAAAATGGAAGCTGGGTTTATCAAAGCAGACTCTAGAAATCCAAAGAGAATGTAATCACTACGTTTTATAGAAATCTTCTAAAGTCACTGTTGACATTGTAGTACTTAACATTTTTTGTCAAAATGCAGAGTAAGTATGTATTCCAGTGTAGAAATGAGAGGGACTAAAATATTAAATATCATTTATTTACCTTCATTCAGCGGCTTCTATATACATATAGCAGTTATTTTATTTCAGCTCAACAAGAGAATCTTATAGCACAATGCCATTTGGAAGTTTAACTCAAAAGAGAAGGAGAAACGTGTACATACAATAAAAAGTAGAGTTACCATTCGAGTTACTCCAGAACACAAAGTACGTAAAGGAGGTTACGGTATCGTGTTATAGCTATTATAAATGAAACGCAAGGTTCGGTTCAGGCCTGCAAATGCGAGGTCCTGCAAAAGGAGCCTCCGATTACGTCCGTCACATGTTATTGGAAGAAGTCTAAATTATGATTTTACCTCTTAAAGGTGGGTTTACACCAAAAGAACATAGAGCAAGAACAGCACAAGAACATTCTTTCGTATTCGTTTAGTGTAAACTATAATTCGTTACAACATACTTTAGATCGTTTACACCAATCGAATCAACAAGAACATCAAGAATAAGAATTTTTGCTCTATAGATGAGAATCATATAGCTCCGTTTAGACCAAACGAGCGAATGCTCATTACTCATTCGTCAACGATAAGTAGTAGGGTTCACACTACACTCAAAGAGTATATAAACTACGTAACAACTACACTATGTCTGACTGTGATAGCGATATTGTGATTTCAAGTGCTGTATTTATTGTTATAACGCAATTAATGAAAAAGAAAAGAAGGAAAAGACGTTGGTGGGTGACGAATTTAATAAAAGAAGAATACTCGATAATTTAAAAAACCCGCCAAAAAGTAAAATATTTCAAGAACACTAGAATCAGTTTGAAGAGACCGCCTCGAAGAGCGAGCACGTCCGAACACGAAAGAACGCTCTAGGCAATTGCTCTAACGTTCTTGCGTCGTTTACACCAAACGAGCGAGATTCTTGGAGCATTCTACCTATTTACCGCCGAACACGTGGCGAACACACTAGAACAACGAAAGAATGCTCGTTGTTAGTTTACATCAAAAGAGCTTTACTAGAATGAGCATTCGCTCGTTTGGTCTAAACGGAGCTTTACAGTGCCAGTGAACAAGCCTAGCGTGCTACGTAATTTCACCCTGCAGTGTCGAGAGCACACCTAGCATTTTTGCGTTTTTTATAGGGCAGCATCGCTGAGAACTATTAGAAAATAGTGGTGGGAATGAATATGTTAATAGACGATGCGGCTAGCAACCCATCGCTATTCTGGTTTCATTTTCCAATTATATACACCACAAAATGCTAAATGTGGCCTTTGGGTCTTATAAACTTAGGTACTGTCTAACCCGTAAGTGATATAGACATGGTTTATGTACATCATTTTCTAAAATGTTTGAGTTAATAAAACTATATCGTTTTGTAAATACAGTTTTTATTTTACACAGAAAAGCAAATTCGTGTAGTTTTCTGATCACTCTTTCAATGTGAATTCGAAGACTTGCAATCTTCTTTGACCTGAGTACATCATCTCTTGAACTTTTCTTAGCCGAAAAATAATGCAAAATTAGGAAAGCCTTTGGGAAAGCCACTGAGGACAAGTACGATCAGGCCGCACAGCACGTAGTGATTATATTCTCTTTGGTGCACAGATTATATAATGATCAGGTGGGGCCATTGTCAATAATTGTCAAACAGTAGTGACGTCATACAGACTATAGATCCGTTTTGGCGCCAAAATTTAAATTGACAATTTTAAATCGCATTTTTTGCAGTAAATTCCAGTGTTTAAATTTTTTAAATATACTTGTGATCTATTCTACATGGGGTTCTTTAAAATAAACACAAAAATAAAAATATTGCATCTTCCCTATTCAAAGTATGAAATCCTTTCTATCTCTGTTAGCTACCACTTTCAAGAGTTTTCGCAGATAAAGAAGTTGTTTGTCTTATCAAAATGAAGCTACTCACAAAAAATTAGCTTGTTAGTAATCAAAATAAAATTGTTCTAGGGCTGCCTGACTAGGGCGCGCCGCGCCCGAGCGCAGGCCTAAGTGTGTGTGCGTATGACGTTGATGATGTGATGCGTATATTTGTGTGTGTGTGCGTGTATTTGTCGAAATATTAATAAGGCTTGAAACTTACAGCGAGCGAGGAAACACGGCCTCGGCGAGAGTCTATTCTCGCGGTTATCGTCAGTGGCGGAGCTATGGGAGCGGAGCCCCGTGGTGCTTCTGGACCGACAGTACCGCATGCACCCCGCCATAGCCGACTACCCCAACCGCGCGTTCTACGGCGGCCGCATACAGACCCCGCCCCGCGCTCTGCCCCCCGAACTCCCGGTGCCGCCCTACTGCGTCGTTGACGTCGACAGCGGGGATAGGGGACAAGGTATGTACAAATGTTAAGGTATGTCTTGACTGAGCGTGTAACTTACGTCTACCAGTTGTAAAAGAAAAAAATCGGCCAAGTGCGAGTCGGACTCGCGCACGAAGGGGTCTGTACCGTTATTGAGCGAAAGTTGGCAAAAACTTTTGTGTTTTTTGTATGGGAACCCCCCTAAAATATTTATTTTACTTTAATTTTTCATTTATTATTAAAGAACAAATATAACTAAGAATTTTGTGAGTATATCAAGTGCCTACCTGCTACCATTATTGATTACAAGCAAAAAAGGCCATAAAAATTACGTTTGTTGTATGGGAGCCCCTCTTAAATATTTAATTTATTTTGTTTTTAGTATTTGTTGTTATAGCAACAACAGAAATACCTAATCTGTGAAAATTTCAACTCTCTAGCTGTTACCGTTCCTGAGTTACAGTCTGGAGATAGACAGACGGACAGGCATCGAAGTCTTAGTAATAGGGTCCCGTTTTTACCCTTTAGGTACGGAACCCTAAAAAATTAATTAATTAATGGTGACAACTGACACTGACACTAGTCCGCGCGGAACTAGTTGGCCGCGCCTTAGGTATGTGAGCGGTGGGACGGAGAGGCGGGGGCGCTTGATTTTGACAGTTCTGGCTAGTTTAGACAAAAAACACAAGAGAATGCAATAGCAAGATAAGTCCGCCGATAAAAAGACAATCTAAGGAAATAATATTTGAGATTTTTAAAAAACGGAAAGCCGATGTCAATAATTTAGAATATAAAACTGATCAATTGTCTTTAATTTATTCTTTTCAATAATTAAATAATATTATTGTTCACGATATCGCAAGATTGGTCGTCACTGTCTAATTTCATGTGCGTTGCGAGCAGCAAGCAACCCGCCCCCTCACCCCTGTCCCTACCTAAGGCGCGGCCAACTAGTTCAGCGCGGACTATAATCAAGATGTCTCTAACAACGTTACAGCGGCATCTGGCGCTAACGAGACGGAGGCGTGGGGCGTGGCGCGCGTGGCGTGCGCGCTGGCGGCGGAGGTGCGCGCGCGCAGATTCAGCGTCGCCGTCATCACGCCGTACGCCGCGCAGCGGGATATGCTGCTGCGGTATCTCAGAGATCTGAATGACGGGTATATAGATAGAACTGCTTATTACTCACATCATGGAATTATAAGTAGACTTTTTTTTAAATAAAATGTTATATTTATATATTTTTGATTGCTGCTCACTGGTGTCACAAATCCGAAATAAATGTTGTCTCACAAAATAATATAATACGTTCGCAGGAGACCAGTGGACATCGAGGTGAACACGGTGGACAGTTTCCAAGGTCAGGAGCGCGACGTGGTGCTGGTGTCGCTGGCTCGCTCGCACGGCGCGGGCTTCATCGCCGACGCCGGCCGCATGTGCGTGATGCTGACGCGCGCCAAACACGCGCTGATCGTGTGTCTCAACCCTATGGCCCTAGTGGTGAGTTTGTTTTTATTGACTTAACGACGTCTAATAACTCGATACTACGGGCTGCATGGACGAAAAGGTGACGTCATTGTCCCGTTACGCTCATTGTCGCGTTCCGCAAGCGAGAGCGCGGCACGAGCGAGAGAGAGGCATGATCGGCTCGTTTGTAGTTGTCGCGTCAAACTACCGTCCGTAAACCGACTTTACAGACAACCAGTTTTTTTATTTTTATTAATGTTATGACTTATGAGATGTGAAGATTCAGAGACAAAGCCTCAAATTAATAAACCGCTCTCATACGGAATTCGATACCAATTTTGGCTAATACCATTAGAATCTAGAAGTATTTTGACGGTTTGATATCAAGAGCGTGTAGCACTTAAGTCAAGGTTTGATCATTATTATTATTATTAATACGTTCGCAGTTAGTTAATATCTTGACAATAGTCAGTCTTAAGATGAGAAACATTTAAGATCTTATATATAGAAACTAGATGATGCCCGCAACTCCGTTGGTTGCGCCAAAATTTGTTTATCGCGTTGGAACCGTACATTTTCCGGAATAAAAAGTATCCTATGTCCTTTCCCGGGACTCGAAGTATCTCTATGCCAAATTTCAGCAAAATCGGTTTAGCGGTTTGGACGTGAAGAGGTAACCGACATGGGCGCCGGCAGGGGGGTGCCAGGTGGTGCACTTGCACCCCTTGGGAATCTCGGGATCAACAGGAGTTATTGAAACAAAAAGCCGTCAGTCTGTAACCCTATTACCGTGCCGTACAAAGATAGTTCGTTCGTAATGTTCTGTTGACTTCAGGCGGGATTATAGGCAACTGAAATTTTAGAATTTGCGGAAAACAAGCTCAATAGATGGCGCTCGATAGGTACATATTTAGTTTTCAAGCCGTCGTTGATTTCAATAATTTTCAGAAATATTGTGATCACGTGGTAAACTCGACATACAGACTAATGATTAACAGAGAGGCCATGTTCACAACTTAATAAACGAAATCTTTAATGAATTTTGTATTATAATAAAATTATGTATTATTTTAGTATATTTGTTCTGTACTCACGATCATAAAAAAAAGTATTTCCTCACTGCTGAGGTAATTTTATGACTTTATAATATGGTTCAAATATTTTTTGTGCTTGGGCTTAATGCAATACCTACCTTTAATAAATAGGATATAGACCCATGACGATTACTTGTACCTGACGCTGCAGCATCCTCTGGAATCTATATAACACCCTCCACAAGTTCAAAAACGATAACTCTTGCAATACAGGTAACGTTTTTGACCCGCTTGACAAATTTGTAATGAATAGTAGATAATATTCATTATTGTTATGCAGATCATATTCATATTTTCTTTGTCGTTTTTAAGGAATCTGTTCCCAAAAGAGACCCTTGGCCTAGTAAGTCTTAGCTTCGCTGTCTATCCGTCTGTCTGTCTCCAGGCTGTATATCAAGTAACGCGGTAGCTAAAGAGAGCTCAAATTTTCAATTATGTATTTATGTTGTCACCATAACAACAAATAGAAACAAAATAAAATAAATATGTTAAGAGGTCTGAAATATTCAAAACAAAAACGCGATTTTTAGGCCTTTTCTGCTCGACATCAATAATGGCAACCGGTAAATGTTTAAAATATTTACGAAATACCTCATTATATTATTTAAACTTTAACAAAACTAATACTTAGATTTGTCAAAGTTTAATACTTAGATTAGAATAGTCTGTCTGTCATTTCATGCTTAAACTACTGAACCATTATTATAAAATTTGGTGAAGAAAGGACAAAGGATACTTTTTATCCTGAAAAAATTAAGGGTTCCCACGCCATGAACGATTTTTTGAAGAATTTACATCGAGATAGTGGCTATCAATTTGTTCTAGTAGCTGTTTGACACGACATTTGACACGAAAGACCCTGCGGCTACATAGCGTCAAACATTTAATAAAGAATTAGAAAGATAAAATATATGGTATTTATGCCAAAATCTTCATTTATGATACATTGAAGTTATAAATGTTCATCTCTGAGTACGGCAGTTACAATATTATTTTTCTCCTGTTTATTTTTGCTAACAAAATTAGAATGAAAAATGGTAGTGAACAAGACTTATATTATGCCAACTTTCCAATAAACCAGTACATTACACCAGATTGTCGTGAGTAAAAAATTAATAATTGCATAAAATGTAATTTCTTTGCTCTCTACTTTTAAGTGTCGTCGTGATTTTTATTCACAAAATATTATATTTTTGATAAAATCAAATAAGGTTTAAAGGCTTTTCATTTCGATCAATATTATTTTTTGTGTAAAGAATGGAATTCACATGTTCGATAAAATTGTAGTTTAACATAATATCGTATCAAAATCATGGTGTATCTATGAATTTGGATCTATCCGCTTAATACTATTATTTTTACGATTTTACTCCAATGCTAATAGTTAGGGAGCCCTAGAACATTTTTTTTTTTATTAATAACAAGCTAATTTTTGTGAGTAGCTTCATTTTGATAAGACAAACAACTTTTTTATCTGCGAAAAATCTTCCGTTTTAGGGTACCGTAGTCAACCAAGTTTTGTTGATTACAGAACCCTAAAACGGAACCCTAACCAGCAGATTTTTTGTATATTGGTAGGTTAATAGTTATATAATTTAAGAGTAACATTGTTCTATAAATTGGACAATCCATATTTTAGGACCATCAAATCAAATTATGAAATCCTTTCTATCTCTGTTAGCTACTACTTTCAAGATTTTTTCGCAGATAAAAAAGTTTTTTGTCTTATCAAAATAAAGCTACTCACAAAAAATTAGCTTGTTAGTAATAAAAAAAGTTCTAGGGCTCCTTGACTAAAAGATGTTAGGTATATCTTTCTATTGCTATGGATTGGACATGTTCGATAAAATTGTTGTTTAACATAATAATATCATTATCATTTTACAATGTTTAACACATCCCTCAAAATGTGTCTCTGTGTTGAGACACTCTGTTCATTATTATCCGACTTAGCTGTGATTTTTGCATTTATGACTTTCAAACCTACCAAAAACCTATAAATGATCGTTTGACGAATGTAAATTATCAAATATATATCAATAAGATACCTAATAAGGTAGTCTCTCACCAAATATTAGGTTACAAAACAATATTGTAATATTTGTAAACCAAACATATTGCCTATGTTCTGAAATAAAACCCAGTTTACTTACCAGTGATCAAGACGTCATCTTACGACGCCGCACTGTATTGTACTGGTATTCCACTAGTAAGACAAGTGTAACGTATTATAATCACATCACAATAAACACATTAAGGGAGATCGCAGACGTCACACTTTTTGTGTGATCGAGTCTGCGGCTTACATACAGTCCGCAGGCGCGCGCCATGCCGACTGTATGTAAGCCGCAGACTCGATCACACAAAAAGTGTGACGTCTGCGATCTCCCTTAAGTATACGACAATGCACTGGCAAATATTTCGAAACGAATCAACAGTATGGGACCACGGCGATTCTAGGCTTAAGGAGCTCTGGCCAGTATACTGGGATATATTTGTGAACATACTCTAGTTTTTCTGTAATAGACAATCAGTCACTGAAAGACAGATTTCACTGCAGATGTCATTCAATTATTATCCATCAAAACGCCTGTGGAATTGTTATGGCAAATATTGAAAGCAGGCGTTGCATTCGAAAATCAATAAATCGTTCGAATTTGTGATCAAAACGATTTATGTTTATTATTGTGATTATATATCAAAAACGAAGCTGATCATAACCTTCGAAATCATAATTTAAACATTTTTGTATAAAAATATTTTTTCCTGCGTTTATTTTCGCTGAATTCTAGTCGAAATAAAATTTTGAAAATAGTATTCTTTATTACTCTTTTTTTAGTGGTAAATGGATTTAAATCAAAATTCTAAGCTGACTGGGGCCTTGGTAAGGAACGTAACAAACCTACAAAAAATGTTTAAATGCTTATAATTACTTCTGGTCAAAGTTCTAGTGAAAATAAAAACATGAAATTTCACTAGTCCTCGTTATATGCGGCCTTAAGGTGATGCAGCGTTAAAGTAAGAAACCGTGTTGGATATGTTTTAGATTGCTTGTTTTCTATGAGAGGCCGGCCCGGCCTCTCATAGAAAACAAGCAATGGAACAGCAAAAAATGGAAAACCATAAATACATTTCATATAAGCTATGCGCAAATTAAAGTGCATGCTTGAACCAATTTATGTACAAATTTTGGAACCTTAAATCACTCTCCTCTGTTGGAAAAATAGGAATCCCTTTTTTTACAGAGGTCTTTTCGATTGATTATTCTGTGCTATAAAAGTTGTCCAATCGTGTTATGCTATGGGCAATTCAAATACAAAGACATGATGAATACTGACAATGAACTTCAATTTCTTAGCTTTAGTCATTGCTGAGAAAAATCGGCATCGCTACAGCCAAATTATCAAGGCGTCGCCTTAAATAGACAGTCACTGTTGTTCGTAAAAAGTAAAAGGAAATGAAAAGAAAGGAAAGTAAAATCTGCACCCCTTGGAAATTATTTCTCCCGGCGCCCATGGTAACAGACAGACAGACACACTTTCGCATTTATAAGTTTGGATTAACGAGACCGTAACTTTTTTCAAACAGAGTCCTTTAAATAAATTTTATCGATTTTTTCCTTTCAGAGAAATCAGCAATGGCGAACACTGATTGAAGATGCACAAAGACGTAAAGTATTCACTTGTCTTCCAAGAAGAATTTCCGCGTCGGCGGAAACTATCCCTAACGAACAAATATTAGAATGTATAACAAAGTTAAAACCAAAATCATAATATGTAAGACCAGTAGTCAGTCAGAATTCGATATTTTTATTATTAATATTGAAGAATGTTAAAATTTTGTTATGTTAAATTCGTTTTGTATTTTTAAGTTCAACAGATACCTATTGACAGTGGTATCTGTTGTATTGCTTTACATTATCCAAATGTAACGTCGAAGCTCTTAGAAACTTAATTTTTCCATATGTAAATATAGTCCGTGCAATCCACGAAGACGCGCCCCACCCATTTTTGGGTGAGCATCTTTCTTTTTCTTAATTGGTCTATTTATTGTAGTGTGCGCGTGCACTCATAGGTAATTAGTGTGTACCGATAACACTCAAACATTGGCGAAAGCTTGCACTCATATACTAAATATAGGAAGAATAGTGGGGCGCGTCTTAGTGGATTGCACGGACTATAATCACATAACAAAGTAATAAGAAATCACTGGAAAATTATTAACATTGTTATAGCGCACCTCCAGCGCGTATGATCGACTGATCTACGTCGTCCGCTTTTGAATAATAATAATAATAATTATATACTGTAGCAGGTAGGTATTATGTAAAGGTATTCCAATTTTTTCACAAAACTTATACAGTTCCTGTCATCATAATGTCCCCGTGTAGACGAGACTCGAGAAAACTTTATTTTGCACGTGCTAGCAGCTCGTGTCTACAAACAAAATAGCGGGGGACAGAGACACATTTTCCATGAGATTGGGAGATTAATAATGGTAAAACCTAATGGGACGTATAATGGCTCTCCAGAGCTGGTCGAAGATGGTAAACTCACCGCGGAATTATCCGAACAAGTGACTATAGTAAATCGAGATGAAATTCAAGCCGGGATTTTCATCAGCACCAGCATCAGAGACAATTTGTTAGTGATACCATGGTCAATCTCACAAACTCATGAAAAAGCAACCTTCCGCATTTTCCACATTACAAAGACTAAAAATGTATTTAAGGTAAAAATACTCAATACTAAGTAACAAATAAAATTCATTATTATTAATTTTATTATTAGCAATAAAAATGTAAAAGATTTTCTCTCATTCGAATGAAATTTTCGGTTTTATAAAACGAAGTAAAGATTTTTTGCCATATAACTTTTCTGTGACCATAGAAAAGCCAATGATTTTTTCTTAAAAACAAAAAAAATCTGAAAGTTTTTTATGTTCTATGAAATGCTATAAAATAAGCTGTAATTATTTCATTTACTGTGTTCAAAAATCCTGATAGATTTCATAAAATACAAATGTCCCTAGACTTAGTTGAAGTGTGTTTTTGAAAATTGACCACTTAGAAGCTCATAGCATGGCAATGATTGGAGATAGATACATAGTGTAAATGACATAGTTGTAGTAACTTTTATTAGCTTTTATTATGTAGAAGACACTTTTTCTTTACTACGTACCGGTTTAAAGATATGAGCCAAAAACTCAAAAACGGGAACTTTAACCCACTCCCCCCACCCCGGCTCCCTAGGGGCGGGGACTTTTAGTATGTTTATCTTCTAGGCATCCTAAACACATTTCTGAAGAAATTGCTTAGGTTGCAGCTCACGCACTCTACACGTGCTTTTGGGCTATTTTTTGGGTGGACTACGACGGAATTTCGGCATGGTGTGTCATCGGTAATTTTACAATACATTGTAGGCGGAATCATGCGGAAATTCCGCCGCGGAACTTCGGCATAGTGTGTTTAGACACTTACTCTGTATATTTTTAAAGACAATATTTTTTCATGTTTGAATGCTCTCTACTAATATATTTATTTGTAAGGGCACCAATATATAATTCGTTGAGTAAGACAAAAATAATTTACGTTTATTTTTCACAAACGGATAAATAAGGAAATGTTTGAAGAACATTTTAAATTTATTAGAAAACACCAAAGTCACTATATATAATATTATTACAATACATACATGATTATTAGGGTGTCCCTTAAATTTCAAGTTCGATATATTTTTTCACGCATACCATCTCAAAAGTTTCGTAATGAACTATATTGTCTAGAAATAAATATAAGTTCGATTCCCAAACTATAACCCGTGCCGACTTGAGATTGAACTTCTTCATACAAGTTACGTATAAGTACTGCGTTGTGACTTGAAAGTAAATGTTTTTTTTTTTGGAATTTCATACGAGATTTTTGAGATTATTAGTGCTCCATTATTTAGTGCGTAAACATGTCAGTTTATTTACTCCTAACTGCGTGAAGAAATTTATTGATTTATATCAAGTTTGGAGAAAGTGATAATAAAGCAAACTATCGTTTAAAATTTGTTTACTATAGTCACTATTCACAATAACTGCGGAAACAAAAAGGCTCTACAAGATATTTGCTTATTATTTTCAAATGCACCGTGGTAACTAAAGCATATTTCTAACATTTGTGCTTCTTGAAGATGTTAAAGAGTACGGAAAAATTGATACAACAATTTTTAAGGCCTCTCTAAGGAAGTTTAGCCATAATTGATGGTATTTATGTGAAGAGACAGTCATTATATCACTGTTTGTTGATGAATGTTGGTAACCAAACTAAAAAGCAGATGATTTTCAACTTTAACGGGGACAGAATCACAAATTTTAGCAAACGCCGTGATCCGTCGAAGGAAAAATTGTCTCAAATGTTGTTTCGTTGTATCTTCTTGGAACAATAATGCTTTTCTAGAATTTTAAAGAAAATAAGTCATTTGAGAGATGTAAATTTTACTGCTGAAAGGGCTGTTAAATTGATGCACGGCTGAAGATGAACAAAAACAGTTGTTGCTGCGCTGAATGCAGGAACATAGAAAAGTGTATCTTAACTGTAAAAAACACTACTCTAAAAAGAAGTTACCCTGCCTGATTGTAAGAAATGTATGTTATTAATAAAAGATTAATGTTCATCTTATTGAATTGTTCCATTTCCAGTTACTTTTATTGCAGTTCTAGTAATTTAATGTAGACCGACATATCAGGACAAAATTACGTTTCATACAAAACTTTGAGGCTCGGTCGGCACGGGTTGCAATTTTGCTAGGAAGGCGAAATTTCATATTTGAATATCTTATAACGTTAGTAAAAAATATACAGGGTATGCATTTTGAAATTCTAAAAAAAAATTTTTTTTGTCATATAAGGGACACCCTAATGATTATACATATTATTGTACGAAAGCCTACTCATCATTTTTGTTATTCCGTTATATACACGTCGTGTCACTATAATCCGTTACACTTACAATACATTTTGACCTATACAAGCTGCCAGTGTCTAAGCTAGGAGTTCCCAAAGATCTTCCATAATTATCTGAAGCCACAAATATTATAAAATTAAATTATGTAAAGCAAATAGATGATTAAATATTTGTTAATTATCATTTACCTGCTTAGTGCTTAACCTAACTATAATCACTAAAGGTGTTTATTTTTTTATCTTTTTCCAATAGCTAGGTAGAGTAGGGCGCCGTGATAAAATATTGTGACGTGTAACTGCGCTGCAGGCTTAAAAAAGATTGGGAACGCCTGGTCTAAGTAATCTAAACAGTGGTAAACACATAATATATGTGTTATATATTATTATGTGACTTACTTTGTGGGCAATAAAAAATGCAACGGTTCATTAATAAAGTTTTCATATTATTTACGTTTCAATCAAAAATAATATTTGTGGAATCTAATGTAATTAACTCTCAACGATATGTATTTGTTACCAAATTTTTGCAGGATGCAACAAAAACTTGTATGCAATATGTACGTATTTAACTGAATTTTTCATTATATTATGATTCATCATGATTTACTAATTATTTACATAAATACTACACAATAATTAAGAGCTATGTTAAAATACATTTAATGTCAAACTAAATGGCACTCTGTTCAATATAATTGATACGTATTCATTGCATCCGAAACATATATACGTTGTTGTTAGTTGCTGATTGTTGGGTATATAGTTATATACTCTAAGGCTCAACTCAGAAATTCGTACTTAAATTATACAACAGCCAGATGACGCCCGTCCGTTTATCGCGCTGGAACCGTACACTTTTCCGGGATAGAAAGTATCCTATGTCCTTTTCCGGGACTCAAAGTATCTTCATACCCAGCAAAATTGTGCGTAAAGAGGTAACAGACAGACAGACACACAGACACACTTTCGCATTGATAATGTTAGTATAGATCTCTATCTATAGCATATTCAATATGCTTTGGCGGAACACGTGGTGTGTCGCTTTGACTCTGCCCGCCCCAGTGTGAGTTGAGCCTTAGAAGTTGGATGTGAAATTTTTGTGAGAGAACTCCAGTGATATGTGAAATATATTTATAGCTGTATGTTTACAGCCTGAAGGAAAAAAAGGTAACACTAGGAAGAGTACTGTGTATGTCCCTTAAATAGAGATCGCTATGAAAGTTCTGAGTAGCAGGGCTAATAGAGTTCCTTTTTATTACTATAGTCTGTCAAGAAAGTCATGACAGGCGGGAAATTTTTCTAAACGTAATCACTAATCACGCTTATAAGGTGTATTTTTCTTTGTATTTTCACAGAGAACGCATATTACATTTCACATATTGTCACCTTGCACATTTTTATCTCGAATTAATAAGTTCTCATATTTTTTATTTAATTTAAAAAATTTCCCACCTGTCATGACTTTCTTGACAGACTATACTTTTTTTTTTTGGATACACTATATTGTATTTGTACCACATACAAGTTAGTTCCTTTGGGTTGTAATAATTTAGTTTTATATGGATATTTGAAGTCTGAACTTATGAATATTGTATAAAAGTATGTATAAGTACCTAAGATTTTTCATCCTTTATTACAAAATGCCATAATAAATAAATAATCTACACTGTTTTTATTTTAGTACGACTGGTAATACTCAACTCACACTGGCGCAGAGTGGAAGCGTCGCGGCGCGTCATATTTTTCCGCCTACAGCATATTTATCTCTAGAACCGCGAATGCCAGCGTCGACAGTCGATCCATATTTTCATAGTAAAATTTTGTACTTAAATAAAAATAGAACAATAGAGTTGAGTATGCTAAGGGCGAAAAACATGATTTGTCGCGTCGCTTTGACTCTGCCCCAAGTGTGAGTTGAGCCTAGTTGTCTGAAGTTCTTCCATTTAAATAGTCATCATAATGAGGGGACTATAGTCCGTCAAGAAAGTCAAGAAATTAAAAAGTGGCAACATCGTAGTTTCATCCCTTTTTTCTTAGATTGATTTGAAAGGGAATATCACTACGATGTTGCCACTTTTTAATTTCTTCACTTTCTTGACAGACTATACAAAATATAATGAGAGTTTCTTATACCGGTCCTTCTCACAGTACAGGGCTAGTTCTCATACCGGTGGTAGGCATCATTATATTTTAAAGACAGGACCATTGAGGTATACTATCGGAGGGCGCCTTATATTTTGACACTTGATAATGTTACTCTTTAACTAACGATGCGATAAGTCGAGTGAAAGAGACAGCTCATATATTATCGGTGTATAAGTGTGAAAAGCGTGTAAAGTTTAGACCGCTATTATACTCGGTCATAAGGGAACTATGTGACCGTTTCTTAAGGTCTTCTTAAGTGTTCAAACCAAACTGACTGTCAGCCGCCGAATGTGAGCAGGCTTACTGTGAGCCCCAGTGTGAGCGTAAAAATAAACGGTATCGAACGTCCGCGTCTACGCCTAGAGTAGTAACGTATTGTCGGTTAGGTGTGAACGAAAAAGTGAAGCCAATTTCTTATGTCAATGTTTAAAGCTTCCCCTATTAACCCATCAATCGTGGCAAAACGAGACACAATAGCTTTTTCATTGTTATCGCGGCCGGATGTGGCCGCTTGGGGCTTCATGAATTAATTTGACAATTCACAAGAATTGAAACAAAATATTGAGGGTAGTCACAAAAAATCTTAGTATTAGTGGGCCTATTTTTATCAATTCACAAGAATTTAAACAAAATATTGGGGGTAGTCACAATAAAAATCTTAGAATTAGTGGGTAGTTCGAAAAAATTGAACGCAAACACCTCTTCATACGTTATGCGTTCCTGGTACTTCACAGTTTAAAACAAATGGGCTATCCCTAATCAATTCAAAAGAATTTAAACAAAATATTGAGGGTAGTCACAAAAAATCTTAGGATTAGTGGGCCTATTTTTGTCAATTCACAAGAATTTAACAAAATATTGGAGGTAGTCACAATAAAAATCGAATTAGTGGGTAGTTCGAAAAAATTGAACGCAAACACCTCTTCATACGTTATGCTCTCCTGGTACTTCACAGTTTAAAACAAATGGGTTACCCCTAATAATTTGTCAATTCGCAAGAATTTAAACAAAATATTGGGGGTAGTCACAAAAAATCTTAGGATTAGTGGGCCTATTTTTGTCAATTCACAAGAATTTAACAAAATATTGGAGGTAGTCACAATAAAAATCTTAGAATTAGTGGGTAGATCGAAAAAAATCAACGCAAACACCTCTTCATACGTTATGCGCTCCTGGTACTTCACAAGTTTAAAACAAATGGGTTACCCCTTATAATTTGTCAATTCACAAGAATTTAAACAAAATATTGGGGGTAGTCACAAGAAAAATCTTAGAATTAGTGAGTAGGTCGAAAAAAATTAACGCAAACCCCTCTTCATACGTTATGCGCTCCTGGTACTTCAGTTTACATTTTAAAATAAAATATGGGCTACTTACTACTCGACCAAGCCAACTAGACGACTGTCAAATCATGCTCTCTCGCACTTATGCATTGCTAGCGACGTGCGTAAGTGCGAGAGAGCAAGCTTTGACATTCGTCTAGTTGGCTTGGTCAAGTAGTACGTTAAGATATTTGTCAATTCACAAAAATACAAAAATATTGGGGGTAGTCACAAGAAAAATTTTAGAATTAGTGGGTAGGTCGAAAAAATTGAACGCAAACACCTCTTAATAGTGTAAGTACTCACATACGGTTTTGCTTGATCGAGCAATCACGTAGAGTAAAAACCACGGCTCGGGCTTTCGTCCACACATTCAGCATTGCTCGATAGTTTTACTCCAGTTCGAAGGAAATTAGCTACGAATAATAAAAACTAGTGTCAAAAAATTTGTCAAGCCGGCTCGATCCGAGCCTTCAAACTGGCTCGATGCGAGCCTTCGAGCTGTCCAGTTTTGCGGTCCACACAGTGGTTTTTGCTCGATTTCGAGTAAAACTATCGAGCAAAACTGTATGTGAGTACTTAGCATTATGCTATGCGCTCCTGGTACTTCATAGTTTTAAGTTTAAAACAAATGAATAGAATAAACTGACAAGAAATAAACCATCTGTGATTTTTGTGGATTTTATATAATAGGAGCAAGGTGGGAGTTAAAATAAAACAAAGTGAAACTGTTTGTAGGCTCGCAGAATACTTGTATTTCCACAAATACCTAAAACTTTCCGAAATACAATAAATCTTTTAAACTGGCGCTTACAACTAATTATGACTCATATTCTGCTCGTTGCAAAACTAAAATATGAAGTTTTAACAACCCTCCGATAACACAATCCGCTTACAGTACGATACTAAGCTACCGTAGATAATTTAAATGCTTTCCCCTAGTCGAGTTAAAAATAAATTGTCTCCCGAGCATTTCGGCTAATTGTAATTCAAACACATCTTAAATTCCTAGTAGTCGCCAATAGTATGCGGCAATTTATAAATATCTTTACACATCAGGGAGGTTCGAATATTTCTCCTCGTGGATATATTAGTGTCCGTCATATTACAACATTCAACCTACCGTTCACATATCGATTCTATTGTTTCTGTGAAACGTAAATTGCTAATTCATAACAATGTATAAATCATCAATCAATCAAGGTTGCTATTAAATATATTTGATTTTAGATTAATTCACCGTATTAACAGTAGCTCTAAAACGAAATATATTTCAGGAACAAACAGAATCGACCCGTGAACGAAGCTAACTAGAGGTAGTATGTTTGAATACAAAGCAAAAAGTCGCCTAAGAAATATAGGATATAGTCGAACTAGGCAGTGCTTCTATATTTTTAAATAGACAAAGAAACAATATGTAATACTTACAAGTTACAGAAAACTCGCATGTCATTATTTACAAGAATATTGGTGTGAATATTTACAAAAACCTCCTCCTTTTTGGAAGTCGGTTAAAAATTGAAAGTAACTTCAAAGTCAACAGTCTGTTATTGTTAAAAACTACCTATCGTCTACGAAACTTAAACTAATTACGTTACGTTAATAATTTCCTAATAATGTAGTTAATAGTTATACAGAATAAAGTACATCTATGATAGCTTGGTTGTTGTTAAGCATTTGTATATTAACCCACAAAAATTTTTGTTTGCTGAGTTTTGAATGTAGTCTTGTTCCAAATGATCTTAAGAACATGGCTGCATTCAATACGTAATTATTTGTGGGATGATACACAAATGCTTAACAGCGTCCAATTATTATATTATGTACTATTCGAGAAGTTGATTTATAGGCAGATGATGGATCCATGTAACTTGGTTACGTTAAGTCAAACCCAGAGGCCAGCACCAACAGAATTGACATAATCCTGACTAAATGACGTTGGCCCGTCAACAGCCTATGAAACAATTTCTCTGATACTACATTGTTAATATAAATTCCCTTAAGAATGAGCTCTGTTCAGTTTTTAGCAGACATATTCTATATTCTTTGTTAGACCTTACACGAAAGTTATGTTTAAATTGAATAAGTGTGTTATTTGCATTACATAATATTTTTGTTCTTTTTTTTTAATAGTACATTTGTAGCTATAAAACATTTGTTATACTATTCGTAATGGTATAATATAGTTAATATATGATATTATTCAGTTTAGACATTAATATAGAGAACATAAAGTTAGCGTAGCTTTATTGCTAAATTTCCAGGCTTCAATGGCAATTATATATCTTATATCTTTAAACGAGCAAT
This sequence comes from Polyommatus iphigenia, assembly GCA_963422495.1. NCBI lineage: Eukaryota > Metazoa > Arthropoda > Insecta > Lepidoptera > Lycaenidae > Polyommatus > Polyommatus iphigenia. Next base: position 38,997,333 of record OY730180.1, read on the forward strand.
TCTTGTATATATATAATTGGAATCTCGGAATCGGCTCCAACGATTTTCATGAAATTTAGTATATAGGGGGTTTCGGGGTCGATAAATCGATCTAGCTAGGAATCATTTTCATAAAATGTCATTTTATGTGTGTTTTTTGAATTTTTTGAATACCGAGCGAAGCTCGGTCATATAGCTAGTAAGATATAAAGAGCATTTTTTTCTATATCAGTACTTGAGTAGGCTATGCACAGCATTGCCTATGTTTTATTCACTGACATGAATCAGAACTATTATTTAATATCATTTCTTAGTAATATAATAAGTTATAAGACACATTTAATAGTCAAAATATTTTAAAAGATGTTTAAGAACAATATTTAATTAGTGTTAATAGAGTAGCAAGACAAAACTTTAATGATTACTTTTGTGGAAAAGAAAAGCTACCCCTAACTTTTAATCATGTTTTTAAGCTTTAGAATGGTCAAGTTACATAATTTTATAAGGATTTAGCATTGAGAAACTGTTAATTATATTAAGGTTAATAAATAATTACATGATCATTAGAGATTAAGAGTAAAGTTATACATCTATTGAGGCTTTTAAACATATTAATCCCATTTCGTTAAATCTACTAAAATCAAAATTACATTATATTATGATAACTTGAATCTAAACATTTGTACATACACAATCGTATCAGGGTGAGTAAAACTTGAAATTTTATGAACTTGAAAAAAAAATTGTATGATTGTAGCAAGTAACATCATGAAAGGCCTCTAAAATGTTCTTTTCAACGAAGGTTTGCATATATTGCACCATCAAACTGTTTTAACTTACACAGGCAGTGCACATTCATAAGTAACATTCTCACTGTACTATATGGACAGATTTACAAGGTTATCTAGTCACTTCACTAAGAGTAAGTTCTAGACTAGGGCATACAGGGCAAGTCACTGTAATATTTACACAATGTAACAGGAGGCCGGCCGCTGTCAATGGTGTCGGGGATAGTGGTGACCGTTGTTGTATCTGTCATGAAAACATCATATTATTATAATACAGAAATTGAAACACACTACTACACTCGAAATATATAAATCTATTTTATTACTTCTTCACACTTCAACTTGACAAATTTTGATTAAATTTGGAGGTAGACATTAGAGATTATTTGGGAAAATAGTTTTTATGGCAAGGGTTTCGGCACTAGACAAACTTTTGTGCTAACAAAATTATATAGTAAGTAGATGACACCCGCAACTCCGCTGCGCCAATATTCGTAAGTGTCATAATTGTCCTTTAGCTTTCCCGGTACTCAAGAGTATCTATCTTCATACCTCAGCAAAGTCGGTTCGGCGGATTGGTCGTGAAGAAGTTGGGCGCGAGAGAGAGGACAGACACACTTTCACATTTATAAAATTAGTATGGATTTACATGCGAAGCTTTAGAGTTTAGACGTAAATCGAGTTACATTTCAATTAATCTCACCTGTTAAAGCGCTTGTATTTGTTGGCGTTGTGTTTGTTGAAGTGATGGTTCGGCCGGCGGTCGCCGCGATACCTCCAGTGCGGTTTATTTTGTTTCTCCTGTGAAGACAGAACTTGGGATTAGCTTAAGAATTATTTTAATGAACAATTTATTTCACTATTTTGATAATTTTTTTTATATTGCGATTCCCGAGTCCCGCGGAAAGGGCATAAAATAGTTTTTGTTGTGGAAAAAGTACGGCATCCTACGGCGGCTAACGAAATTCGACTGTCAAAATCTTGTAGTAGTTTTATAATTTTTATTGTTTCAAAAGACATATTCGTAGGTTTTAGAGGTTCACAAAGAAATAATTTACCTGGAATGGATTATATCCGTTCCTGTTATTGTTAAATCGATTGTAGTGGAACTTCTTGATTTTCTTAGTCCGGCCTCGGTCCATGTCATCGGTCGCCTCCAGGGCGCGCTTGCGTTCCTCGCGCCGCTCTTCAAACACCTACAAATCACAATATTTATTGTATAGAATATAGTTATTACATTTATAATTGAAATTGCTGAGAGTCATTTAAAACATATTTGAATCCGCAAATCCACTCAACGCCAAATTTTTTAAATTTATAATTATAATATTTTTTCAAATTTACTGTAGAGTGTATAGTCCGCGCGGAACTAGTTGGCCGCGCCTTGGGTAGGGACAGGGGTGAGGGGGCGGGTTGCTTGCTGCTCGCAACGCACATGAGATTAGACAGTGACGACCAAGCTCGCGATATCGTGAACAATAATATTATTTAATTATTGAAAAGAATAAATTAAAGACAATTGATCAGTTTTATATTCTAAATTATTGACATTGGCTTTCCGTTTTTTAAAAACCTATGCACTTTAAATATTATTTCCTTAGATTGTCTTTTTATCGGTGGACTTATCTTGCTATTGCAATCTCTTGTGAGTTTTGTCTAAACTAGCCAGAACTGTCAAAATCAAGTGCCCCCGCCTCTCCGTCCCACCGCTCACATACCTAAGGCGCGGCCAACTAGTTCCGCGCGGACTATAGTGATACAACTTGCATTTTTGGACGAGACCGCACTAGGCGACATTACTCTGCACCTGAACGATATAACACGTCAGTGGCTGTTGCAGTTTAGTGTCGCTTACGGCTCCCAGACCAAACTGAGAAATCGCATCGCAAAAATCTGCGACAAAACTACATAATATTACCAAAAATGACATCGCGATGCAAATTCTCACGAATCCGCAGTTTGCTGTAGAAGCTCTTAGTAGGATCACGCATTTAATGTGAATGTTGAGCTGAGTTGAAGTGTCAATAGCTGTGTACTGACTGAGCGAGCAGCCTCGCGCGGCTCAGGTCGCGGCACGCTCGGGCGAGGCACGTCTTGACCGACCCGAGGATTTGCCCTCATGCTGCTCGCTTGGCTAATAGCTCACCTGTCGCGACACACTGCTGTGCGCGCCGCTCCACGCCTGCACGGGCGCACCGTAACCCCGGTGCGACACTGTGTTGAGGTAGCGCGTAGTATCCAGAGACGCCATCGGCCGAGGCGGCGCGCTAGTTACAGCAGCCGATGTACTGCGGTCGCTGAGAGGAGACATACTGCTCAGGCTTGTGTTCGGACTCTCCCCGTTCTCCTCTTTACGTCTATCTTCCCGGAGTCTGTAAATAAGGTTGTCATCAGTGTTTAAAAAATATGACTAATTGCAGATGTGTTCAACAATAAACTCATGTAAGAATTCCAATGAGTAGCGAAATATGAAAACAAAGACTTACTTTTTAATAGTATCACCATTCAAGCTTGGACTCATCAAGGTGCCATTTTTCTCCTGTGACACAGTCCATGAGCTGTGCATAGCCTTTGTTGTGATTATAAGTCCTTGTGGAGACTCGCAGCGACTAGGTTTAGGTTTTTGTATCTCTGGTAACATTTTTCTTTTATCCTCGGAATTTTTATCAGTGCGTTCATCGCTACTAGACTCAGAATCATATGGCACCAGCTTAGAAACGCCAACGGAATTGCTATTTCTGGCTCCATTATGCGACATATTATCACTCTTATTCATCTGGTCCTCTAGTTTCTGTAATGGCGACTTAGACGGTTTCACTAGTCTGTTAATTGTTTTATCCGATATCTTAACACTGATACCATTTTCAGAATCTGGCTTCAGTTTGGGTTTCAATGAAGAATCATTGCTACCATTTCTGTTAATTATATTAAACTTTCTTACATCATCTAATTTAAATTTATCTACATTGACTATTTTGGGTCTCTGGGTAACTTTTTCTACTTCACCGTTTTGTTTCACAACCCAAGGCTTAGATACAGAGTTATGGTCCAATGACTTATCCAGTATTGAATTCAATATGATCGGTTTGTGTTCAGATTTAGATGTTTCTGCACTGCTCAAATTAGATATTCTTTCATCATTTTTATAGAAAGTAAGTTTAAGTGGGCTCTTCTCCCTGTTCAGCATGTTATCTGGTAACTGAGGTCCGTAAACTGTGCCTGTTGACGTAGTAGCAGTTGTGTTAACATCGTCCAGTGTGTTATCTCTCTCATAGAACATGAAGTATGAGTTGGTTCCCAGCACGGCTGACAGAGGTAAACTCCGCACTGAGCTGTCATCAAACTGGTAGTAGTTACCGTTGGGGCCTTGCCCAATGGCAGTGTAATGTCCACAGTTTTGTGAGGGCCCAAAGTGTGTCACTAAACTGACTAGCCTGTAAGACTGAAGGAATATATTATTCGTACAATTACATGGAAATAATATTCTAATATTAATTCAATTTACTTTTTCCAAATTATACTTACAACTTTCTGCATGTTATTCTTGTTATACATATATTTGTTGAGGTTAATTTTTTTCCTAAACTGCAAGTGTTTTGATAGCTTGCCGCCTGCTAGTGAGAATCTCTTCAGAGCGATGCAGAGAACCATTGGAGCCTTTTCCACAAAGAACTGTTTAGTAGCAGATACCTGAAACAACAAATTACAGAAATGTTTATTTTATTCTTCAATTAATAACTACATGGTAATAATAAGGACAGATGGCATAAATACCTTTTTATCACATGCTTCACATTTGTAACCCAAGTCTTCTAGTTTTTCTTTAGAAAAGAAGGAATCTAAAGCTTCATCTAGAGTAGAATGTTTTCTAATATCTAAAAATAAATCCTAAAAACAAAAAACATATAATTAGATCACAAATAATTACTTAACTAAAAATAAGAAAAAATATATTTTATCTTTTTTTAAATATTTAGCAGCATTGTAGTATAATAAAAAGAAAAAGTATTAATAATCACCTGTATGTGTTGAAAGGTAGTGGATAAGTGATGGCATGTGAGACATCTGACCGTAGACCTCAAGTATCCGCCAAGAATTTGGTTGAGTGGAGTTGTTTCTTTACTGTACTGGTCTAATTTATCGGCATTTATAAATCTTGAGAGGTATGACTTTTCCATTGCTTCTACCAGATACCTGTAAAATTGTTTGATTTTAGAACATTCAAGGATTTTATATGTTTGATATGTAATAAAATTCACTGGTCATCGGACTAGCCATGTTGTAAAGCAAGCTAAATTATAAGATAATATTCACCTTAAAAATTCATGGGCATCTTCTTGTCGGCCAGGCGTAAGTTGTCTACAGATAAGGCGTAGTTTGGAGTACACTTGCCAAGGCTTCACTGGAGCTCCATTGCTTTTCTGTGTTGCCATCAATGTTGCATACATACCACAAATCACACACGCTTCTGTAATGAGTGAATAAAATTTGAAATTTTGAAACCTTTTAATGTTACAGAAACAAACAATATTTGAAACATAGTACAACCACAAAAAAACTATATTATGTATAACAGAAAACATTATTGAAATATTTCAGAAATCTTATAATATAATACAATATACACTAGTGTTATAATAATCTTTTTTGTTAATAAATGAATGGTACAAAGCAGAAATAATGCACTTAAAGTTTTTGCAATAACATACCCTGTTGGTTACACTTCTCAGTGTGTGAGGATTCCGATACAAGCCAGTTTACAAAGGCAGGCACATGGAAAAGAGCCTGCAGAGTGGAGTTCAAGTAACATGTGTTGCCAACATTCTGCATGCCCACTCCGGCTGACCACGAGCCTTGATATCCCAGCTGAACATTATCAATTGAGAAGAGAGTCCTTTTTGGTTTTGGTAATACTTCCTCATTGCTTTTCCCATTTTCTATTGGATAAAATTGATACATAAATTAACACCTCCATCGTGGGTATTGCAAAAACATTAGATTTTCAATTGCCAGCTGCCGCTTAGGGATTGATGGGTTAAACAGTGGGTTATAAACATCTTACGATTATCTGTTGTGACAACAATCAACAAAGAAATATTGCAGTACAGTAAAGAAATATTTACATCAATAATTTTGTTATATTCACTGAAATCGATGTAAGTACATTTAGATAGCAGTAGGTGATTTTGCACAGCTTTAACTTGACAACGTATAAATTCTTATTGCCGTAAATATTGACGTCACAAAAAAGATAACCTCATTACGAAACACAAACCCATGTTAGAACATTTGTTTACAATTACAACATATTCGACATTCGTACAAAAGGACACTCACCAGAAGATTGATTTCCTGTGGATTTTTTGTGATCCTTCTTGTGGATTTTACTTTCTATAACAGGATGTCGTATCACCACGTACTTAGTCTTCAAGCCGTCGAGAACGTTGCTTTGGTAATCGCCAGATTCCTCAAACTCTATGTTAGTTAGCAAAACACTTTTCACAGATGAGTATAGCCTGTTGTCGAGGAGTGATGAATTTTGCGACTCCTCGGCCAATGATAAATGTAATGCATTGGAAACGGAGTCACAAACTGAGGCAGGCATTTTACCTCCAAAACTGCACTATCACGTTGTTAAGTGCTCACATTAGATACTGCACATTTTTTGGTCTAATCGAGCACGGAATACACTCATTAAACTTTATTGTTATCCACAATTACGTTTGTTACTATAATTAAAATTTTTTGGTCGGCTTCGGAACTCATAAACGCATTTTACCTCCAAAAACGTGTTGATACACAAAAAAAATTACAGTGCCTAAAATCACACACTCCTGAGCTTCTGTTGAAAGTTATTATTATTTTATATTTATAACACGTGTATTTAAATTATAACCATGTGATAAAATAAAGATTATTTGATGAGCTTACACACGATAAGGTAAAAAAGAGAAAACGGAAAACGCATCTTGACGTAAGTAGACATTTTTTTTTAATTCGTCCCGGTCGGGACAGGCAAAGGGAGCGTTGCCCAAAGTCACAGGCTACACGGTCAAATTTTCATCAATCTGATCCATCAATCTGACTGACGGAATATTGACGGTTATAAAAATTTCATAATATAAATACGATCAATCCATCAATCAGTGGCGTACACGATCAAATTTTCGTCAATCCGTACCAGATTGATGGATCAGATTGATGAAAAATTGACCGTGTAGCCGGTGACATACAGCCATTTCTATGTTTTCTCAATTTAATGAATGATAGTGAAGGCCGAAGCCAATTCTTTTATATTAACCATCTGAAATAGAGTTTTCATCAGGCCGAAGCCAATTCTTTGATATCAATAATATGAAATAAGTTTTTTCATCAGCCCGAACTCCGAAGCCATTGTATTTTACATTCCCTTCTTCAATTTGACATATTGTCGTCATTGGTCATTGTCTTCATTGTCTTGACGTGGTCTTGACTCTTGACAGATGCCTAAAAAGTCGGCTAGTAAAGAGTTCAAAGTTATGTACATTAATTAAATATTAAATAATATTTTATTACCTACTAAAACCAAGAAAAACGAGATGAAATGCAAATATAAAAGAGAATTATTTACAACCACAAAGTACTTATATATAATTAGGAAATTTACAACACAAAACCGTTACAGAGAACTATCTCTGTGTTACTATATACAATTTCAAGGTATATAGGTAATGACTGGTGAGTATTTATTTAAATATCACCAATGGTAGAAAGGACGTACTCATATATTGGCTTTTAACAATCGGGTGTTTTCAGAAGCTGCTGAAGGGAGTGCGGGATGGCTTCAGCAGTTTTAAAGATATCCATCAAGTGATCAATAAAAATACATAAAAATCAAATTAAATTTTCAGTGCTGAAAAATTTTCAACTTTTCCCGCCACTCCCGACAAACTTCCCGTAATCACAGAATACATATTAGTTTAACAACAGATTCCTCACTCCCGAAACCCGTATAAAGAAATAACGACGCAAGCTACGATACTATAAAGTTGAAATTCCGACGCGCAATGCTAAGTTGCCTATGGATAAATTATAAAGTACGGCGATACGAGTAGAAAGAGAGCGCACTTGTAGCTTGAGCGTACAAGTGCGCTATCTTTCTATCGCCGTACTTTTTCTTAAGAAATCAAGGTTTTCGCCTTTTAGAAAACAAAATATTTTTGACGTGATAACGTCTTATAATTCGATATGGGGTGCGCGCCCGAAAAACATAACAGTTCATGCGGCGTTACCTCGCTGACAGCTCTGAGGCGTTCCATTTACACTCTCAAGTCTCTTAACAACCGTAAGGCCCACCTGGGCCGCGCTCTTTGTTTCGATTATATTACGTATTTCGATGACTTAGAGAATACTTTTGTATGAAGAATTTTGGTTAGTTATGACCTTTGATACATTGACCACACTCTGAATGAAAAATAAATAAACAATCTGTGAGCTATTATAGGTGTACCAGAATCTGATGGCAAAAAGTGAGAAAATAAATTGACTCTAGTCTCTAGCAATACCGGGGTAATTGAAATAAAACATTTTGATGATTTTCCTTTAGCAGCTAATGTGTGTATTAAACATGCAAATATAAAAATTTATCCAATGATTTAGGATATTTTTTGAAAATTTTCTGTCAAAAATTGCCATCAGATTCTGGTAGACCTATAGTATTATTTCGGCTATTCAAAATTGTGCTCTATTTCCTACGTGTCAAGGTATGACTTATTACTTATTATATGAAGAATAAAGTATTCGTTTATTTCTTCTGAACAAGTCACTAATTAAAGTTTCGAAAGTTTATAATGGGATGTTTTCTTATTTTTAATCTCCACCAGACAGCGCGACGATAGACACTTCTAGATTTTCTATTGGTTCCCCACCGATCTGAAATTATCTGCAGGTTGGCATCACTGACTACATATGGGCTGTGTTTCCAAAAAAATATCAGTGTACTGTCAAGTCACGAAGAGCATACGCCTAAGCGATCATTGGCCTAAGCGATTAGGCCAGTATACTGGTAACAGTTTAGGAACACGCAAATTGTCAAACTGAAAACTGACAACTGAAAGAGAGTTTTGGCGGGCATGTCACTTTCAAACTATAGGTCTACCAGAGGTGATTGTTTGGCGAATACATCAAATACGCAAATACAAATAGCCATGTGAAGTGCCTCCATGAACAAGCGATGTTTGCCGAATAGGCGCCGGCAGCCTATTCGGCAAACATCGCGTGACTTCGGCAAACTTCGGAGTTCGGAAAACGGCGCCGCCCGCCGGCAGCCAATTCAGCAACCGGCGCCGGCAGCCATTTCGGTAACCGGCGCCGGCAGCGGAGGCACTCCCAAAAAAAAAAACTATTATTTTTTATCTGTAGTTCATATCAAAAATGTCACTTTAATTTTGAATCTGTGAACTTTCTAATTTCTAAACAGAATTTTGAAAAATGGCGAAATTGTAGATTGTGAAACATGTATTTTGACTTCCTTTTGCGATACTGAAGGTTTTGTAAATAAAATAATGTAATTTATATCGTTCATAATTTTACAGTTCGTGTAAACAATACCGTAATAGGAAAACTATATTGCTTTTTGATATCAATGATAGTTGTGAACATAATTTTTTCATGTTACTGGATAAACAATTTTAAATTATACAATTTACCACGTAAGTGATTGAGTTTTCATCTAACAAGGTAATCATTTTAATATTTATTGCTAGTAGGAAGCATTCAAGACAATGCTCGGGGCTTCGTTAATAAATTAGAAACGTAACTCCGCCTTTTCTTGGTAGCATTCTATCATAGTAATTCATCACATTTCTAAAAGTTATATTTATAACTTTTTAAACAGTCCATTTGCTCTCATTAATCCCGATAATTCTCGTTCTATTGAGTATATTTTTAACAATTATAGTGATATTGCATGTCCATTTTGTAGGAATTTAAAATATGAATAACTGTGGAGGAGCAAACACAGTAAGCTGTGGGTCTGGTGCGTACGATGCGAAAATCGCTGGGCTGTATGATCTACTGGACACCCTTGGATCGGGACACTTTGCCGTTGTTAAGCTCGCAAGACATGTGTTTACCGGTGAAAAAGTTGCCGTTAAAGTTATAGACAAAAGTAAACTAGATGAGGTTTCAAAGTCTCATTTGTTTCAAGAAGTAAGTCACACTATTTCATTATATATTATTACTAGTTGTTGCCCGCGACTTCGTCCGCGTTAACATAGTATAATAACAAAGATCGATAGTTTTACCCTTTTTGTGGTTCCTTATACAAAGGTTAAAACGGGACCCTATTTAAGCAAACATCAATAAACTTTCATGTTTCTAACTTAAGAAATGATGGACTTTCATTTAAACTTTCAACCCCTATTTCACCCCCTTGGGGGTAGAATTTCCAAAAACGCTTAAGCACGTATCCAATCATTTTTAATCAGTAGTCCAAACATAAAATTTCATGTTTCTAACTCAAGAAATAAAGGACTTTCATTCAAACTTTCAACCCCAATTTCACCCCCTTGGGGGTAGAAAATCCAAAAAAACGCTTAAATACGTATCCATTCATTTTTAATCAGTAACCCAAAAATAAAGTTTCATGTTTCTAACTCAAGAAATGACGGACTTTCATTCAAACTTTCAACCCCAATTTCACCCCCTTGGGGGTAGAATTTCCAAAAACGCTTAAATACGTATCCATTCATTTTTAATCAGTAACCCAAAAATAAAGTTTCATGTTTCCAACTCAAGAAATGACGGACTTTCATTCAAACTTTCAACCCCAATTTCACCCCCTTGGGGGTAGAATTTCCAAAAACGCTTAAATACGTATCCATTCATTTTTAATTAGTAACCCAAAAATAAAGTTTCATGTTTCTAACTCAAGAAATGACGGACTTTCATTCAAACTTTCAACCCCAATTTCACCCCCTTGGGGGTAGAATTTCCAAAAACGCTTAAATACGTAGCCATTCATTTTTAATTAGTAACCCAAAAATAAAGTTTCATGTTTCTAACTCAAGAAATGACGGACTTTCATTCAAACTTTCAACCCCAATTTCACCCCCTTGGGGGTAGAATTTCCAAAAACGCTTAAATACGTATCCATTCATTTTTATTCAGTAACCCAAAAATAAAGTTTCATGTTTCTAACTCAAGAAATGACTGACTTTCATTCAAACTTTCAACCCCTATTTCACCCCCTTCGGGGTAAAATTTTCAAAATTCCTTCCTTAGTGGGTGTCTACTTAATAAAACAACCCTACTCACCAAATTTCGTGGCTGCAACTTTAACAGTTTTTGCTCAGCGATGATGAATCAGTCAATCAGTCAGTCAGTCAGGACATGTAATTTTATAAGTATTGATTATTATTATTATTTGTGTAACCACACTAGCAGCCATTAAGCTGATGCGTGTGTGTCAAATCGTTTGAAGATTTCATCTCCCAATTGGTCCAGTTTGTTTTTAAAGCAGTTCACAGAGGTTGCCATTACAACACTTTCAGGAAGTCTGTTCCAGACTACTTCCACTCTGTTAGGTAAAAAGTGCCTTCTAGGTAACTTCTTGCTGGGATTTTGGCATAATTTTAAAGGATGTCCTCTTAGGTGCTTATTCGCATTCAGGGTGTATAGTTCTCGGAGACGAGGCACATCATAAATTTCGTGCAGTATCTTATAAGTCTCGATGAGACTTCCCCTCTGTCGACGCTGTTCGAGTGAGGTAAGGCCAAGGATTTCGAGACGCTGTTCGTAAGACTTATTGCGTGTTTATCATTTTTGTAGCTTTTCTCTGTACGTTTTCAAGTAACTTGACGTCTTTTTTGAAATAAGGGTCCCATATTACATACGCATATTCTAGAAGTGGTCTAACATAAGCCTTGTACAGTCAACATTCAAAAGTCCAGTAGCATCGTAACGACTATATTCGTTTGCCGGTACAGTGCATATTTATGTGTGCGCCATGTTACCGTGTACACACTTAAATGTCGTACAGTATCAATACAAGAAAGTTGCGTGTAGTGGATGAAAGACAAAGATAACATATATTATGCTTGTCTTCTTCATTCATTCTTCTTCATTTATTGCACTGCACTGTGTCAATAAATGCAAAAATTTCACTAGACACGTAAGATAGTTCGTAGCTCCATCGGTAAATAGTTGGCCTCGCATCATAGCTAGGACGAAAAATGGTCACGGTTCAAATCTCAGATTATCATATTATTTTAAAGTTTTCATATTGTTTTTATTATCTCAGCATTTTTGAAAACTTAATGAAATGACTATTTTGAAAGTTTTATTTAATAAGAATAATATTAAATTATAACATAGTGATAAGATAATATTAAATGTAAAAGTATTTTAGTTAGATAATTATACATATATTATAATAAAACAACACTTTCAAAAAAATATATTTTTATTTCAATGACATAACAATTATTATTGAACAATTGAATTGATTGACGGATGACAGTAAAATCTTTGATTCACAGGTCTATCAATATAATAATACCTATATCTATTGTGTTATCAATATTTCATATTGTTGAGGTTATAGTTTAATTATTCGTTTTCCGAGGAAAAGAGGATCAAAACTTAACCTCGACCTTAAAATCTTAAACCTACCAATTACTGGCCAGCACGTTCCTTTGTAGAATGCCCAATTGAAACTTATGAAATATAAATATTATAACAATTACTTTACACTTATTATTGCGACATAGAAATACATTTTTAATTTAATAATATAAATTATTACTAATTTAATAATATAAATTTTGTGTAACCTCCATTATTTTCGATACAACTAAGAAGACGTCTGCGCATGGAAGCCACAATATTCTTACAGATATCTGTTCCACGTAAATCCTCCCACAACTGCATGCAATGAGATTTGAGCAGCTCCGGACATCTATCATCGCATGCTCGCCATCTTTGCACCATTAAACCCCATATATTTTCAATCGGGTTTAAGTCTGGGGATCGTGCTGGCCACGGAATAACTTTAATATTAGAATGTTCACTGAACCAATTGCGAACTATGGAGGCTCGGTGAATTGGACAATTATCATGCACAAAACTTATTTCGCTATCACCATACACATTTCGCACAGTAGGTAACATAATGTCCTCTAACACTTCTACATAATTTGCACTGTTGGCTCGCGTAAGTATAAATTCAAGTTCACCCGGCCCTTGAGCACTAATCCATCCCCACATGTTCACACTTATTCTGCCAGATTCAGTGTTTGACACCACGTTATTTTCACACCAACGGGTGTTATCTTTACGCCATAAATGTAGTCTTCCTTTTTGAGAGGATTTAAAAGTCTTCTCATCGGAAAAAATTGTTGTTTCCCAATCAAAATCTAAATACTCCCGTGCAAAGCGTAGCCGTTCGTCTTTATGCCTTTGAGTCAAAAACGGTTTTTTCGCCGGCTTTCGGTGGTGTAATCCCTCGTCATGAAGTGCACGACGAACGGTGACCAATGACGTGTTAAATTCATCGGCAAAACGACTTGTCGGTATGAAACCACATGTTTCATACTCCGCTGCCATATAACGCCGCTGAGTCTGGTTAATAAGAAGTGGCCTTCCACTTCGTTTACGACTCTGCGAGCCACCTTCTTCCTCGTATCTTTTCACCCATCGACTTACAGTATTTCTCTAAAAAAAAAGAATAAATTGTAAAAGACGATTTTAACCAATGAAAAAATACACATCACAATAATAATATAATTAATTACTACTTACTGAGAAGCCAATTTCGTTAGAAATTAGAAAAATATTCAGGCCATTCGAATATAGGGCCACAATTTTAGCTCTTGCTTCAATGGTAATATTTGCTTGCTTATTGGATAAATTGTATCGCAACAGTAAGAACACAAACACTCGTAGCTGAGTTCACCAACCAACAACATTTTTATATTTTGTTATCTTCAAGCAATCGTTCCATTTTATTTTAAATCTACCCTCACATTCTTTGCTGTGACTAGAATGTTACGTTTCTAACTAAACGTTACTGTGCTTTTAGTTAGAAACGTAATTTTTTATTCTACATAGTTGTATCAACATTCATAATCATAATAATTTATAATTAATATTTCTCAAAAATTGTTTTACGTAAAAACGACGCAGACTCAATACGGATCGGATTCGATCCTGCAACTTAGCTGATGCAGATGATCTTAGAATAAACACACGCACTTGCTTAACCACTAGGCCACGGCAGTGCTCACATGTTGAGACGAAATTGACGATATGAATATACAGCCAAACAAAGTTTATGTGTGTGTGTGAATTATTGTCTTTATAGAAAAAGGCCACAAGTAACATTAAGTGTTGACGCTATAGCTGCGTACGATTGCTACTGGACTTTTGAACGTAACTGTACAATTGAAGGAATGTTTTAGGTGTCAGACACTTAAACGCTTTACGGATGATATAGAGGATGGAGTTTGTTTTCTTGACAATATTCCTTATATGCATTTCCCATTTCAGATCCGAAGTTATTGTTACGCCTAGGTCTTTTTGGGACTCCACATGCATCAATTGTTCAGGTCCAAGGTAGTAGTTTCTACGGGGGTTGTTCTTTCCAATGTGTAACACTGTGCATTTTTCAACATTTAGGGTTAAAAGCCATTCTTGGGTCCACTTGTATATAGCATTCAGATCGTTTTGGATATGGTGATAATGGCTACATGGATTTCCGAAAAATTTTGTGTCATCAGCGAACAAGGAGAAAGGCTGTACAAGAACGCTTTTCAGGTCAGTTAAGTACAAAATAAAGAGTATTGGTCCAAGAACGGATCCCTGTGGGACACCACTGAGTACTTTCCTAGTTTTAGATAAAGCTTCACCGATCCTAACCCGAAAAGTCCTATTAGTGAGAAAATCTCTTATCCAGGCTAACAGTTTTCCGCGTATACCTAAGTGTTCAATTTTACGAATTAGCCGTTTTATGGGTACACGATCGAATGCCTTCTCGTAATCTAGGTAGATGACGTCGGTAGGATTTCCTTCGTCAAGGTTTTTTGTCCACTCATTCAGGCATCTCAGTAGGTTTGTAGATACTGATCGACCTGGTACGAATCCATACTGCTCTTCCAATATAATGTGCTCCTTTGTTAAGAAGTTTCTTATTTCTTTAGCAATCACTTTTTCCATTGTTTTGCACAATACACTTGTTAGACCTATTGGTCTGTAGTTAGATGGATCAAGTTTGCTTCCTTTTTTGTATATGGGAACGACAGTAGCTATTTTCCAGTCTGCTGGTAGTGCTCCATCCTCTAACGATTTTTTCATTAACCTAGTAATGTTCCTTACTAGAGATTTGGAGCACCTTTTTAATACTATTGATGGTAAATCGTCTGGTCCAGTAGCTGTGGTGTCATCAAAACGATGTAGAGCCCGTTCTACCTTATCTGTTGTAATATCGATATCATCTATAGAGTTTATTACCCTGTGGTGATTAATATTTGGCAATGGTCCATCAGGTTCTTTGACAAATGATTGTTCGAATTGATCAGCAAATGCTTCAGATATCTGATTAGGGGTAGTGACAAGTTTATTTGTTTTATTTTTGATAATGTTAGTTATGCAAATTTTGGAATTAAGCTGTTTTCTAACGTAGTTGTAGAATGTTTTAGAACCGCTATCTATTACTGATGACTCGAAGGCTGCTCTTCTAATTCTACTTACTGTAAGTATTTTATTATTTATTTTTCTATATTGTTTATATGCAATATCGTTTGGATTTGTTCTATATATATATATATATATATATATATATATATATATATATATATATATATATATATATATATATATATATATATATATATATATATATTCCATAGTTGTTTCTTTTTCTTAATTAACTCTAGTGTTTCCTTATTTATCCAGGGTTTGTTCTTAATCTTTTCATTTTTGTATTTTTTTTGGAGTGTACACAGTAATTGCAGTCTGCACCTGATTTTTTAAAGAAAGCCACATATTATTAATACTACTGTCTGTCTCAACCAAGTGTTCCTCAACAGTTTTACTTATTGCATCAAAATTAGCTTTAAAATAATTATATTGCGGTTTTATATCAGTCAAGTTCTTAGTAATATTTACTTGAATTGTAGCTGTTAATACAAGGTGATCACTTTTACCGATCGGTGGGTGATACTCAATGTCGCATAATAAACTTTCTTCGTTACAGAGGATAAGATCCAGCAATGACTCTTCTTGGTTTCTCTTTCTTGTAATTTGCGTTACTAGTTGGTGGAGGTTGCTGTTAGTATACATTTCTATAAATGCTTTGTGCAAGGTGTCACATCTATACAGACTTGGGGAGGGCCATTTAAGACCTGGTAAGTTAAAGTCACCTGCAATAAGGACTGTTTTTTCAGTAGATGCCTTGTAAATTGTGTTAAACAATATCTCGTCTGAACTAGATAGACTGTTTGATGGTGGTCGGGTATATACATGCTAACAAAAAATGTAATCCTCCATATTGGATATCAAGCCAGAGCCCTTCTAAACTGACGTTATGATAAATACTATTTGTTTTAGATATTACGGCAATACCATTTACTTCGTTTGCGACATAATATATTACAACACCACCTTCTCTTCTGTCGTCTCTGTCTAAGCGATATAGTGTGTACCCAGATATATTTATAAGACTGTTAGTAATTTTAGAATTTAGTTGGGATTCCGTTATAAGAACAAATGCAGGATTATGGATATTGACTTCAAGAAGGAAAAGATCAAATTTAGCCGTTAACGATGCCAGGTTCGTGTATAGTATGCGCAATTCTGAAATAACCGCCGCAGCTAGTTTTTTATAGGTGGCGCGCTGGAGCTGATAATTCTTGGGATTTTATTAATGTATTTGATGGTTAAATTTGACTCACCATTATCAGTTCTAGTAGCCAATTCGTCACGTAGCTTTTTAAGCTGGTCTCGCTGGTAGGGCGTCATATCTGATTGCACTTTTATTGTTTTAGTGAGCTTACCTTTGTTTTTTAATATATTTATTGCACATTGCTTGTTATTTAGAATCACCTTCAAGGGACGCGACTTGCCATTATTATCTACAGGTTTACCAAGACGAATAGTTGCCAAAATTTCAGGTTTCGATATGGGGAGAGCAGCAAGTGCATCCGAAACGAGGTCTTTGTCGTGAGCTTTGCGATCCTCCACGGACGCTGACTTTGATTCTGGTAGTCCATGCAGGATAATATTACGACTTCGGCTCTTGCCATCTTCTATCTCATTAATTACTGCATCCAAGTTCACAGCACAAGCTCCCTGTTCTTTCAATCCTTGGACCTGATGCTGAAGTTCAGTAACGAGCTTTCGCAGCTGAGGAATTTGCCTTAGACCCTCCTCACATTCTTCGCACAGGTACGACAGTTTTGGGTTCTGAAGACCGATTACACGCATTTCGGTTGCAGACAAACCAGAGCACTTGACACATATTACCCTGTTACAACCCTTGCATAATATTTATGATCCTTTGTCATCTTGGACTTGGAGTTTACATTTAAAGCACTGAGCCATATTTGTAAATTATCCCGAGTATATAGTTGGAATTTTTTGCACAGTGAAGTGGCAACACCGATTGTCTATGATTCGCACTTTTGACAAGCACTGACAAATGTCAATTTCAAATTGGCCGCAATAAAATAATAGTCCAGAGTGGGTATTTCGAAAACTATGGCCAAGCACTAATGTCAAACACTAATTTTCGGCACAGTTTTAAGTTATTTCCACACAATTCAAGCTGGACTTTATTGTTCACTATGTTCCAAAACCACAAATCTTCAAACGTATCGTAAGTAACACTTCGATTGATCACTTTTACAAGAGTTTACGAATAAATTTGCGAGAGCTAGTAAACGCGATGTTTTCCGAGTGACAACCGATAACAGAAAAAAAAATATAAGACCAGCAGGGCAATCGCGCTATTTTTAAACGTTTCAATTCAGGTTCACATCTACTTTGGTTGTGGTTCAGTTACGGTTTGGTTCCGCTGCGTCTGAACAAATTTCGGTATCGTGCTAACGTTTCAACCGTAGCTCAACCTTAGATGGAACTCGAACGAAGCGCAACGTTTGACCTTTAGACAGACATTGCAGCGGAGCAATCAGCGCCCTTCTAATTTAATTTTGATTGGTTTAAATATGACCAATTTTTTTCCGATGCGTTAATTGGTCAATTGACAAATTGTTTATTTAAACAGGTTCAGTTACGTCTCAACTGGCTGTCAAAACGTTAGCGCGATACCGAATCGTTCCAAAAGTCGATCAACGTCCGAGTTTCATTTGCGGTTCAGTTGAAAGAATTTAGCGCGATTGCCCTGCAGAATATATTACAAAAGTACTTATACTAATCGCCAACAAACTGTCATTCAGTTTGGCGATTATTAGGTTAAGTCACAAATTTGTAAAACTTTTGAATAAATACTTTAAAAAAAAAAAAACTTAAATTAGAGAGTCTTGTAGTATATAAAGTAAAAAAAAATTGTGAGTTGTTACTGGGACTCTAATTTTATCTTCATTACATGCAGTTGCATACAGTATTATATAACTAGCTGTTGCCCGCGACTTCGTCCGCGTGGACTTCAGTTTATAGCGCGCGGTGTCAACAAAATTGGTGTCAAAAGCTTGTTAAAACCCTGGTACCCCTTAAATCAAAATACCCAAAAACAGCTGTGCAGTGCGCACATAATAATTCATTTTTTTAAATTAAACCTAAAGCTTATTTAGCCCCCCATTACACAACTTTAGCTTTACCCATAAACTATTTAGCATTGGTAGGTTTAAGGTTTCGTCACTCATCACTGCGTAGATAAAGTACTGAGTGGTGAGTAATATTCACTATCGACGTGCGTCGTGCATAACAGTCGCAAGAATCGAAAAACGTTACTCAACATGGTACCACCTCTTATAGAAAGATGCATGAGCAAGCGATAGCGCGATGTAGGAGACGCGCGGCGCCATCTATTATGAATTTTTGGAACTAACTTAATTTGAACAAATTTACGCATTTTCACCCCCTTACAACCCCTTTTTCCGGTTAAAAAGTAGCCTATGTCCTTTCTCAGGCTTTAGACTATCCGTGTACAAAATTTCATTACAATCGATTCAGTAGTTTTGGCGTGAAAGCGAGACAGACAGACAGACAGACAGACAGAGATACTTTCGCATTTATAATATTAGTATTGATTTAGGGATTGCAATCCCGCAGCTTATTCAATCCCGCAGGATTGATTTGCGGGATTGGCCAATCCCGCGGGATCCCGCATGTTTGAGTTTATGTTATAAAATTGAATAATTTGAAACTACAGGTTTATGTTTTATTAAAAATCAACTTTATTAATAGAAAATGTCTCATAAGATCTCATAATATTATGCCACAAAAATATTTGTTTTGTAACAAAATAACAATGAAATTATGTAATCAGTAATCACGAGCGTGATAGGACTAGATTTTTTGGTTTCAAAAATTCTAAATTTTCAAATTTTTTGCGTATAGTTTTGGGACCACTAGGTAAATCTAAAAAATGATTTTGTGTCATTTTGGACGACAGCTTCCAGAGATATTTATGGATTTAGATTTTTGGTCCCTACAGGCCGAAAAAAATATTAAAGTTTAAAATTTAGCTTTTGGGATATTGCTAGGGCAGTAACTGATGTGCAGACAGACACGTTTTGTGTCAGATTCATCCACGGGTTTCCCAGTAATTAGCAAATATTAGAAACGTCGCCTAATTGCGTCGAAAAAATATTAGAGTTTGTAAAAACGGTATAATATGGTTTAGTTTGTTGATGTCTGCTACTGCTAAAGTTTTGTGTCACTTTCATCCACGGGTTTTGAAGAAATTTATATTTTTGCTTTCAACATTCCGTAAAAGCTACAAAAAGTAATTAAAGTTTTTAGAGTTTACATATTTACAATTAAAAGCTCTATGCAAACCACATTTCAAAATTTAGTTCTTTTTCAGCCTCGATTTTAAGAGAAATTGACGATCAAGTAAAGCGAAATTGATTTTTATACTTGTTAATAGGCCACAAACTATTTTATTTTTAAACATAGATACAACATCATATTTTTAAGGGCCTGTGTAAGAGAAAACACGATATTTTATAATTTTTTCGATGGAAAACAAAATAAAAAAATTGCATCTTATTTTCACAAATATTCAACTTAATTTAGAAACTTAAAGCTTAGTCAATATTTTAATAGTTACTAAAAATTCTACCATTATGATTTATTAGCAGATTTTAAAAAGTTTATGTGTTATTTTAAGTTGTTGAAGAAAAACTACTTAAGCTACGTAATCCATAAAATCCATAAAATCCTGTTTAGTGTTCACTGTTCAATGATTTAAATTTTATTCTATTTATAAAATGAAACTGACAAATTGGTTCGAGTACCTTTGCAAGTAGGGTTGCCATCAGGCGTTTGGATAAAGATAAGTATTTTTTTTAATACGTCATAAATCAAAAGCCGCAAATCGCAATTTACCTTTTAAGTTTTACGGTTAAAGCTGCGCGTCCACTGGATCGGAGCGTACGCATCGGCATTTCGTCATTTACGAAATGCCGATGGGGTGCGTCCACTGCATTCGGAGCGCACGCGCACGTGTGGACGTGCACGGATTTATTTCTTTGACTTGAGTCAATTCGTGCGTAGCGTGTCCGTGGGTTGCAGTGGACACCGTCACATATATTTTCTTACAAAGCGAAGCTTGACGCACGTGCGTAGTCTCTCTGTGCGCCGCGGTGGAATGGAGCCCTTATAGAGGATAGTGGCGAGGATATTGTTGTAACTTGCTGTATTTTATCAAAAGAGGAAAAGAAAAACAAGAGAAAACGAAATTCATTATTTCCCAATTTCATCCCAAATATTGTCTCTCTGCAGTTGGTTATGATGATGTTAAAGTTTTAGATTATAAAGTTCATATTTTTCTACAAAAGTAATTAAAATATCGTCATTCATCGTGAATAAGTATCTATGTATAGCCGTCGCGTCGTCGCAAATACGTCAGAACTTGAAACCTTCGGAATCCGAATGACGCGTTCTCTGCGGAAGACGTCTTGTATACCAGTCAGTATCCAGTGGACGCAGTACCATATAAATCAATACAAAGTAACAAATCGTAGTGCGTAAGTGCGTACGCTCCGATTCCAAACCAGTGGATGCGCAGCTTAAATTAGACCGCAACGCGACGCGTAGATGCTTAAACTTATAAATTTGTATGGTTTTGACAGATCTTTTTTTTATAAATAAGGAGGCGAACGAGCTAACGGGTCATCTGATGAAAAGCAAGTTTCGTCGCCCATTGACACTCGCAACATCAGAAGCGCTGCAGGTGCGTTACCGGCCTTTTAAGAGGTTAGGGGTCCCTCCCCTAATCTACAACCCTATTCCCTCTAGGGTTTTAGCCTGTAGGGGATTGGGCCTCCGGTCTTTCGGCGAAACACAGCGCCTGTGTTTCGCCGAAACAGTAAACTATTTAAATGTGGAACCCAGACACGTTGGTGGAATTGACACGCTTTGTTCCTCCAAATAACTACCCCTGGCACTTCATACATGGTCACTTTATGGAGGACATGGGACTGGTGACTCCACTGGCTGGCAGCTGATTTTTTTCCTTGGACATTTTTCTGAATTTATTTTTAGTTTTAAAGTCTGTGCTTTTAATTCTTCTTGAATAGTTCCTAGTGGCATCATATTGATATTTCCGATCCGGCTCTAATGCGACCAAAATTTTGATTGCAAACTAAGGATATTTTCGTCGATAAATAAAACCACATCTAGATACAACAAATTGTCAAAAAAAAATTTAAATTAATTGACATAAAATCATTTTTATATCCGGCCAGAGCTATGCAAATACAGTGTGGTGAAAATATTTCTTTCAGAATTGGTAACACTCAATGAAAAGGATGCTTTTTGGCATTTAGAACTATGCAATAGTTATTCCCATAGAATTTAAACTCCGAAAACAATATTTTACAAAATATGTCATTCCGGTTTGACATTATATTATTTTGGTTTGACGGACGGGGTTCGTTCGCGTCAGGGATCTGTAAGTGTGTAGTGCTCCAACGCTTTAATTGATGAGGACGAGGCGCTGCTGGTAAAGGAGAACCGTCAAACACATGTCAAAAATAAAAAAATTGTATGGTAGAAGCATTAGTTTCTTTTCTCGCCACGTTCATTTAAAGCCTTGTCGAACTGTAGCTGGACGACGAACCGTTGAACATGTCAAATTTGTACAACCTGAACACGATCGGCACATGTCAAACTTGTGAAAACCAACTTCACTCTGGACCGGGTTCGCGCAATCTGTAGAAGCCTTAAGACAAGATCCAAACAAAGTAACCTTATAAAATTAACTCAATAAGGTCTAAACTCTTATACTTGTTATAAAAGAGCATTCATTATGCCAATGTTACTTATATGTTACTTATAATGGCACACTATTAGGAGATTTGGCTAATATTACCTTTATTCTTATAATTTGGTTGGGTAAACGTTAATAACTCTAATTTATACGGCAACTATAAGGCTTCGAAATATGTTCATCTTATAGTGGCTATTTAATAATATAATAATAATATAATATCTATGGACGCTTCACACCACGTCAGTCTGGCCCCGTGCTAAGTACCTGAAGGACTTGTGTTACAGGTACCAGACAACGGAAATATATTTAATACTTTTATACTATACATATATTTAAGATTTTTATTATATCATACACATATTTAATACACATCCATGACCCAGGAGCATTGAAAAACTTTTTGTTCCGTCGGCGGGATTCGAACCCGCGACCCCCGGCTTGAGTTGCCACACACTAACCATTAAGCCACGGAGGTTGTCCATTTACATTGCTTTTTAGCCTTATAATATTTAAAGACATAAAAGCTTTTAATATGGTCAATTATTCTTATAAAAGTAATGCACAAGGTAACTAATAATGCTTTTAACTTATAGGGGCATTTAATAAGACATGTATCCAACAAACGAATGCTAACATTTTATATGACCTTAACAAGGATGAAAGCAATCCACATTCCCTTAAACAGTGATTATAAAGATATTATTCTCGTTAAGGTTACATTAAAATGCTTTACATAACTAAATTCGCCATTTTAAACATACAACAGATTGTGTGAATTTCTTGCGGAGCGGAATGATCGGCCAAGTGCGAGTCGGACCTGTGCACGAAGGGTTCCGTATTTTCATAGAACAAAAAACGGCCAAAAATTTTTTAAAGTTTTTTAGGCCTTTGTGTAAATTTCAGATGCCTACCTGTTACCATTATTGACAAGCAATAAAAGCGAAAAAAACATGTTTGCTGTATAGGAGCCCCCTTAGATATCATATGTATTAATTTTATTTTGTTTTATGTATTTGTTGTTAGAGTGGCAATAAATGCATACAATCCCGACAAATTTAAAAATTGTAGCTATTGCGGTTCTTAAAATACAGCCTGGAGACAGACAGATAGATAGACAGGCGGACAGATAACGAAGTCTTAGTAATAGGGTCCCGTTTTACCCTTTGGGTACGGAACCCTAAAAAGGGATTCAAAACTGTGGAAGAAGTTGAAAAGGAGCGATGGTTACAGAAGAAAAGTAAAAAATAAAACAATTAATTTGATAATCACGTATTTTTAATAATATTTCAAACATAAAATTAGTGCGCAAAAGTGAGCTAAAGTATCCTTATAAAGAGGTCTCTTTCGGCCAACCCAACTACAGTGGAAAAAAAACATTTTATATATAATATACGGGAATAACACTAGCTAGGTGCGATTTTGTTAGTGTGAAAGGAACCCTAACGATATGTAAAATGGCGATATCATAAGAAACAATTGATGCCGTTATAAAGTCTTTACTCTCATAGACTCCTTATAGACGATGTGTGAATCCTGTTGTTCTTTTAAAAGCACTGTATATAACTTGACTAAATAATTAATGACGTTTTTAGTACAAAAAATAGCTTAAATTCAAGGGCGAGTTGATACCAAAACATACAGCGTATCACATTTTATCATGCATTTTAATTCCCATACACTTTTCACTATAAACGAGCACTAAATCAGGTATATAAACTATACATAAAATAATGACTTATCGTTTACTTGACAGTAAAATGGCTGACGTTACTATTTCTTCTCCAAGCTGTTGCGAAAATGTAAATCACTTATGACGGCAAAAAGGGCAAACGGAGTTTAACTCCCTTGTATCGGAAATAAATAACACGTATAAGGGTGATCGCCCATATTAACGCTTTCTATATGTTTCTTATAAGTTGAAGTACCTTGTTCTTAGTCATTATATAACACGTATAAGGAAAAAAGCGGACAATAAAGCAACTATAAGGAGGGTATAAGGTTATTATCCTTATAAATTGTGCCCAAATGCACCCTTATTAGCGATAATACGACTCCTATAAGAATATTATTTTTGGCTGTATAAGCCACTACAAGAGCAATTTTTGTTAGTTGGGCGATATTCTAAATTCGCCGCTAGGGAGTAGCCCGGCACATGAGTATTGTCGATGAATTTTTTTGTTTCCTAGTTAGGGTGTGCAATAAATATTATCAAAACATGTTTTATTCTTAATGCTAAAATATTGCAATCGTGAAAAAACATAGGTCTTATACTTAATAATATATATTTGTACTTAATAATATTATTTAATTTGTAGGTAACAACCCTAGGGACGAACTCTATCATACTCGTACCACCGACCACGTATATTTTTTTCAAGATTGTATTATATTCAAAATTCATATTGCTTTTGTACACAAAAACTTTGAGATTTTTTGACAAAAGATTGAGATAATTTGATTCCTACAGTACATCTAATTAAAGTATTCCATTAAAACGTAGGCTATTTTTATTACAAAATGTGAGGCGTTCTATGGTATTCAACGAAATTTACGTGAGGAAAGCTGCTAGAAAGTAGCAAGAGTAGCTTATTTTTTGTTATCTGCAAAATTTGTTTCAAACCAATTCTGATTGTTTCAAAGCGCATTCGTTTGCCACAATCAAATTTTTTACATATTATATGCATTATGCATACGCAAGAAAAAATTGATATCAGCAGACAGGTACAGATGTACCTACAATTTGACTCTAACTTCGCCTAATTTTATCTATTTTTTTGCGGTATACTATGTTCGGGCGAGACGGGGATTACGAGAGTTTACAAAATTGAAAAATTTTGACATTTTTGAATGCGTTGGGCGAGTGCGGGGTGTGAAGTGCGCGGGTGAAAACTATCATTATCACTATCAGCGTAGCGCGCGGATAAAACATTATTATTTTGCTTTTACGAAATGGATAATACACAATTTAAAAAATCAGAAGTTTATCCATAGCGGGTCTGTATGTCTATCTAAAGGCTGTATCTCAGACAGCCTGAAGACAGACATACAGACGGACAGACATCGAAGTCCCAGTAATAGGGTCCCGTTTTACCCTCTGGTTACGGAACCCTAAAAACGGTAGGACAGAACTACGCAAAGTTCTGTCTCATACTCGCCCTCGCCCGGTTCTTTCATACTGTTCATATTTTTGTATCTAATTTTTAAAGCAATTGGTAAAAAGGACTCAAAATGAAAATATATATTTCTTACTTCTTTAAGATGTTGAATATGTAAACGCCTTTAATTAAAAATATCTTTTTCGTAGTGTTTGGAGCTTGCAAAAATAAAAATTATTAAAATCTCGAAATATCGTGGATGAATCTGACACAAAATTATTCTATGGCTTTATTTAACAGACCTGAGCCCAATTATTGTGATTTCAGAAACTCAAATTTTTTTT
Source organism: Polyommatus iphigenia (assembly GCA_963422495.1). Taxonomy (NCBI): domain Eukaryota; kingdom Metazoa; phylum Arthropoda; class Insecta; order Lepidoptera; family Lycaenidae; genus Polyommatus; species Polyommatus iphigenia. The sequence continues at coordinate 39,022,975 of OY730180.1, forward strand.
TAGATAGTGTTTTAAATAACTGGCAATATTTCGGGTTGCAATAGGCTAAAATGGTTCAAATTAGGTACCTACAATCCGCAGACTAATCTAGATATGATGCTATTATTATTTTTAAGTTAAGTTTTTGCTAGCTAGTTTTATACAAATTTTAAAAAATCGACTACTAAATTTTGATTTTCTCAAAAACCTATTATCAGAAATGACACAAAATTTAAAAATAACCTAATAAGACATCACTCCATCCATGTGCAAAAATTCAGAAACTTTAGAATTTTTGAAACTTGACACCTCAAAACAAGCTAGTCCCGCAGGTCTACTAGTCTTATTAGATCTTAAAATTGAAATGCTTTTAATGCCTCAGCAATTTTGAAGTCCACTTTTTTATTTATTTATTTGAAGTCAGACAAGGTACCTCTCAACATTATGGCTCTGCATTGATTGCGACGACCTCCCTCGCGTTAATGCGTGGCAATATAATCTAATGGTGACCGCGAGACAGACTGACTCTTTGAACACCTGCAAGCTGCTTCAGATTTAGTGCAGTAGCAGATCCCATCCGCAGAGATCATAATACTTGGCGACTTTAACGCCCACCACGCCGACTGGCTCAATTCCAGTAAAACTGATCATGCGGGAAGATCTGTCTGCGACTTTGCCCTTGCGAACGACTTCAAATAACTGGTTGCTACACCTTCGCGAATCCCAGGTGTAGACGGTCAGAATCCTTCCCTGTTGAATCTTCTGCTGACTTCAAATCCTGATGGCTACCAAACACCCATGACCGCACCTCTTGGTTCATCTGATCATTGCCTTATTAGGAGTCCTGTGCCACTTACGACGGTATTGCGACAGCGAGCTGTTAAATACCGTCATGTGTGGCACTACAAGTTAGCGGATTGGGATGGGATGCGGTCGTTTTTTGCATCATATCCATGGGGGCACTTGTGCTTCTCGCCGGATGATCCCGACAACAGTGCCAACTCCATTGCCAATGTGGTGATGCAAGGAATGTAGCTTTTCATTCCGTCCTCTGTAGTGCCAACTTGCGGCAGATTTCGTCCCTGGTTTAGTTTATAGTCCAAAAAAGCTTCTCGCCGGAAGCAGAAGGCTCACCAATCCTGGGCCAATGAAGTGTCTGCTCGGGATTTAAATACCAGCACATATAAAATGAAGTACTTACTCAATAAAGAGATCACTCGGGCAAAGAAACAGCATGTCAATAGAATTGGTCAAAGACTCGAGCGCCTCCCTTCGAGAACCCGTGCATTCTGATCTATGGCCAAAGCTACTGAAGGGAATTTCTTCAAGCCAATCCTAACATCCCTGCACGTCGAAAATGGATCGTTGGCCCATGACGCAAAAGACAAAGCCGATCTGGGTAAGTTCTTTACGTCAAACTCGACCCGAGATGACGGGGGACAGAAACCGCCGACCATACCGCGATGCACTAACGTCATGTCGGCTATTTGGTTTCATCAGCGCTAAACGCAAATAGTCTTTGTTCCCTTGATATCCAAAAGTAGAGTGAGCCAGACGGAATCCCTCCTATTGTGTTAAAAAAGTATGCTCCAGAGTTGGCTCTGGTCTTAGCGCGTCTTCTTCGGCTCTCCTGTTCTTCGAGCATTGAACCGGCTTCTTAGAATTCTTAGAAGACAGCCTTGGTGTACCTGATCCCCAAAAAAGGTGACCGCTCAAATCCTTCCAATTACAATCGCTGTAACCAATTTATGATATAATGGAATCAATTATCAATAACCAGCTCCGTCAATACTTCGATACTTGGACGGCTAGGGATTACTAAGTAACAAAGTACGCAGTACGGGTTCCGCTCATCGTTGGGTTCATATCAGGCGATTGTGTCGAAAGGGAGAGGCATTGGCTGTTAGTTTGGACATTGCGAAGGCCTTTGATCGGGTTTGACACAAAGCGCTGCTATCAAAGCTTCCATCATATTATGGGCTCCCCGAGAAATTATGCAAATGGGTCATGCGGGATCCGCGGATCCGCGTTTTGTAGGTGCGGGATCCAGCAGATCAATAATTGGGGCGGGATCCCGCGGGATTGCGGGATCCCGCCTTGCGGAATTGCAATCCCTATATAGATTCTTGTCTGGTATTTTCAAGACAGTGGATTTGTTTTTCTGCTGCATATTATTATATTCTCATGGCTCCTTATATTTTTTAAAATATCATTTTTTATTTAAATCTTTAGGTCCGATGCATGAAATTGGTGCAGCATCCAAATGTAGTAAGACTGTATGAAGTAATAGACACACAGACAAAGTTATACTTAATACTTGAACTCGGCGATGGGGGTGACTTGTATGATTATATCATGAGACATGAGACGGGGCTGTCAGAATCACTGGCCCGTGACTACTTCCGACAAATTGTTCGTGCTATTTCATACTGTCATAGGTAATGTTATTTCTGAATATCATTTTCATTTTAAAATGTACAATCACTATTAATAGTAAATAATACTTTGGAAGCCTTTAATCCCTCAAGCCCCAAGCGGTCGCATGCGACCGCGATAACAGTAGAATTCCAAGAATCCGCGATCGAGGTATTAATAAAGTAATTAACAGTTATTGTTTGTAATTTTTAATAAATGTTTTGTATTTTCAGGTTACATGTAGTGCACCGCGACCTCAAACCTGAGAATGTAGTGTTTTTTGAAAAATTAGGTGTAGTTAAACTGACTGACTTTGGTTTTAGTAACAAATTTTGCCCAGGCCAAAAATTAGAGACATCATGTGGTTCCTTAGCTTACTCCGCTCCTGAAATCTTATTAGGAGACTCCTATGATGCCCCAGCTGTCGATGTCTGGTCTCTTGGTGTGATTTTATATATGTTAGTATGTGGACAAGCACCATTTCAAGAGGCTAATGATAGTGAAACATTAACTATGATTATGGACTGTAAATATGCTATTCCAGTACATGTGTCAAGTGCTTGCAAGAGGTAAATAAAATGTTTGCATCCTATATAACATCAGTGGCGGGGCAAGACCAACATTTTATGTGGGCGAGATACATTTTGCGAGGCCCCCTAGGCACAAATGGATTATTTTTAGGCAATCATTTTTTTATAAATTAATTAGAGTCTCGAAACGCGTAAATTCCCCAAAAAAATCCTCGGGGTCCAAGAGGCGCGAGGCCCCTTGGACCGCAAGGCCGTGGGTGGTCGCCCACATCGCTCACGCCTTGCGCCGCCTCTGTATAACATTAGTTTATATTCAATAAAAAAATGTGGTAACATTATGGAATTTTCAAATACTTATAGGCTTATAGGAAGAATGTTGGTGAGAGAACCTGAAAAGAGAGCTACATTAGCCGAAATTGCTGTGGATCCCTGGGTGACGGCAGGTGAGGGTGTCACAGTTGAGGACTTTGACACACCTCTTGTGACTAAGGAGGAACTCACAGAGGAAGATCGAGCGGCCATCTTGCAACGAATGGTCAATGGATCAATAGCCACCAAAGAGCAAATATTAGAGCAAGTAGAAAAAAATGAATACAACCACATAACTGCTACATATTACTTACTAGCTGAAAGGAAATTAAGAGCTAAGAGGTAATATTCAACTTCCTACACATGCAAAATATGTACCATCGAGGAGGAAATTGATTCCTAGGCAGTTGACGGACCTACGTCATGTGGTCGGCTTATGTCAATTCAATGTTAGCTGTGATCGGTCAGATAGGTTTGACTTAACGCGACCAAATTACTTAGGTCCGCCGTCTGCCTAGGAATCAACTTCTCTAATAGTACTTAATTACTTCCTAATAAAAATAAATTTAAAAAATGTATATTTGTTTCTGCTAATAATCTGGTCATGAAATACTTGTAAATTTGTTGCACTATGACTATCACTAATAGACGTTCCGCGCGGCTTCGCCCGCGTAAATTAGATATTTCACAGACAAATTAGTCTACAAAAAATAGCCTTCGAATAGAAGTAGACCACGTGAAGGATCACGTGGTCTACTTCTTATCTGTGCCAAATAACAGAAAAATTGCTCCAGTAGTTCGTGAAATAAGCCCTTTCAAATAATTTCCCCCGTTTTTCCACATTTTCCTCTATTTCTTCGCTCCTATTAGTCTTAGCGTGATAAAATATAGCCTATAGCCTTTCTCGATAAATAGGCTATCTAACACTTAAATAATTTTTCAAATCGGACCAGTAGTTCCTGAGATTAGCGCGTTCAAATAAGCCCTTTCAAATAATTTCCCCCGTTTTTTCCACATTTTCCTCTATTTCTTCGCTCCTACTAGTCTTAGCGTGATAAAATATAGCCTTTAACCTTTCTCGATAAAAAGGCTATCTAACACTGAAAGAATTGTTGAAATCAGACCAATAGTTTCTGAGATTAGCACGTTCAAATAAGCCCTTTCAAATAATTTCCCCCGTTTTTTCCACATTTTCCTCTATTTCTTAGCTCCTATTAGTCTTAGCGTGATAAAATATAACCTATAGCCTTTCTCGATAAATGGGCTATCTAACCCTGAAAGAATTTTTGAAATCGAACCAGTAGTCCCTGAGATTAGCGCGTTCAAATAAGCCCTTTCATATAATTTTCCCCCGTTTTTTCCACATTTTCCTCTATTTCTTCGCTCCTATTAGTCTTAGCTTGATAAAATATATCCTATAGCCTTCCTCGATAAATGGGCTATCTAACACTGAAAAAATTTTTCAAATCGGACCAGTAGTTCCTGAGATTAGCGCGTTCAAACAAACTAACAAACTCTTCCGCTTTATAATATTAGTATAGATTCACTACTCTTCTCTTTTACACACGCGCGAAATATGTGCCTTTAAAAAAAAAGATTTTATTTTGACGTTTTTTTTTTCTTTTCTACAGACAAGAGGCACGGCAAAGCGCTCGGCGGCCGGAGGCGCTGTCGGTGACGCGGACGTCTCGCAACTTGCTCGCACCGCCGCAGATGCCCGCCGCGCCGCGCACGCCGCAAGATGTGCCACCGGTATGTTTTTTTTAAGGCTACTAAAAATCAAATTGAAAAACATTGTTTTAAAATTTTTGAACTACGGAAAACCCGGGAGTTCAGTTAGTTTCAATGACTTCAAAGCGGGCAAAAGCTTAAGGCCGCGTTTCCACCGAACAGAGCGGAGCTTAGCGATGCCGAATTGACCAATCAACATGCTCGAAATCTTCGCTCCGCTTCGCTGTCATTGCGCTGGAATAGCACAATTGGTCAATTCGGGCACCGCTAAGCTCCGCTCCGCTTCAGTGGAAACGCACCCTAAGGCCGCGTTTCACTGACGCGGAGCGGAGCTTAGCGGTGCCGAATTGACCAATCACCATGCTCGAAATCTTCGCTCCGCTTCGCTGTCATTCCGCTGGAATAGCACGATTGGTGAATTCGGTCGCCGCTAAGCTCCGCTCCGCTTCAGTGGAAACGCACCCTAATACACATGAATTCGCAGCGGTCCCGCAAGTGCAGCATCGTGCGGGAGGAGGAGGACGACGAGGAGCCGGCACCCGCCCGCGCCGCGCGCCGCCCCTCGCGCTCCGAGGGCCGCCTCCACCTCGCCCGACCCGCGCAGCTCGCTGATAACCTCGTCAAGGTAACTAATATTATAAATGTGAAAGTGTGTCTATATGTCTGACAGTCTGTTACCTCTTCACGTTCAAACTGATGAACCGCTTTTGCTGAAATTTGGTTTGAGTATCCCGAAAAAGTGTACGGTTCCCGCGCGATAAATGAATCCTGGCGCGATATAGTTGCGGGCGTCGTCTAGTACAATATGTTTTATTGAATGCAACCAGCAGATCCTCAGAACAGGATTACTTTTAAAATCTGTGAGCGGATCAATATCTTCATTTTGACGTTTAGACCATTAAAGCTGTGCGTCCACTGGATCGGAATCGGAGCGTACGGAGCGTCGTCATTTACGAAATGCCGATGGGGTGCGTCCACTGCATTCGGATTCCGCATCGGCAATTTAGTTATTAATGTATATATGAAATGTGTGCGTTAACGCTTTGGCGTTAAGGTTGAATTTGCTATGTTCAGTTTTGATACTTTGTTTCGATGCGCTTTGACTCTGCACTAAATATATAAATTAACCCATAGACGCGGCTGCGGATGACGTCATCGGCATAAATTCCGGTCTCAGGCGCAGAAATGCCGATCCAGTGCACGCAGTACCATACAAATCAATACAAAGCAACAAATCCGTACGCTCCGTACGCTCCGATTCCGATCCAGTGCACGCGCAGCTTTAGACAACATTATATAATTTTTGGTTTAATTGATGTAATAATGTTAAAGACACTTAGTACAGGAAAAATAGAAAAAGTTCCTGCTTTTTTTTTAAGATAGCGTTAACATAACGTAGATACAAACACATCACACAAAATGTTTCATGCATCAAAACCGAGTTGTAATGTAATAAGTAGTATTTAATATTGCAGGTCAACCTAGACGAGGAAGCGCTTAAGGCACCTCATATTGACGGTGTTGGACTGAAGGCGCCTCACATTGACGGCAGTGGACTTAAGACTCACATTGACGGTGGACTAAAGGCCCCTCACATTGACGGTGGATTAAAGGCTCCACACATTGACGGTGGACTAAAGGCCCCTCACATAGAGGGCGGGGCGGTGCGAGCGCCCGGCGCCCCCGCCCCCGCACGCCGCGCGCGGGTCGAGTGCCGGCGGCGGCGCACGCGTGCCGGGTCCTGCTCATCATCAGATCTCTCCGATGACGACTCTGAGAAGAAGAAACGCGCTGGAGAACAGGTAAGAGCCAGTCCACACGGCGCGTTGCGTCAGCGTTGCGTCGACGCAGCGCTGCCGTTGCGTTGTTTTCTACGAATAATAAAAACTAAGGAAGAGTAACTCCGTCAAAAAAAGTGCACCAAAAGGCTACAAAATGTGACCCGAATACATGCACATTTATGTATGTGTTCGGTACACATTTTTCGTGTATATATACTCAGTGACGTTCAACCAGGTTGACATGATAATTATTGTCAAACTCATTTTACAGTTTATTTACTTACTTTTTACGTACTAGCTTTTTACAATATTTTTGTTGTTAAAATGCCTAAATGCCCTGTGAAATGGTGTAGAAGTCATACAGAGACGACTTTTAAAACAGGAATAACCTTTCATTTGTAAGTGAATTGTTTAAAATTACTTAAGTATGCTTAAATATGGCTTAAATAATATGGTTTATTTAAGTTGGATGCCAGGGTATTTGCATAAAATTAAGCTGGTCTATTTGTGTTTGTCTTATTAAGTTTACATGTTATTGTAAATTCAAATTCAAATGTCTTTATTGCTAGAATGTTGTACATAAACAGGTCTTATAATTAACTACTTATAGTTCTAACATTCTGCCATAACAATGGCGTGCAATTAAATTAAATTTATGTAAAATTAATAAGTACATCATTATCTTACAAGGAATTTTAAATACATAATTTGTCAATTGAAGAAATATATATTAAATTGAATAAGTAAGTATGTAAAAGTGCAATAATTAAAAAATAATATAATTACAAAATTTTTACAAAGTCGCCAAGGACAGTGTTATGCAAGATGTAACAATTTAATCATAAACGAAATTTTAGGGTCTGGCTGACATTAGTATTATTTCCTAAGATCCTAAGAATGCAATGCAACGAAAAAAGTGGATAACTGCCGTTCGTTTAGAAAGAAACGAACCGAATTGGATGCCGAGCCTGATTACTCGTTTATGTAGCAATACTTTAATAGTCATGATAATATTTGTATGAGTAATGGCCGAAAATTTAAGAGATTATGAAAATCTACATTGCCTATTTGCACCGTAAGTTTTTTATTTCAATTCTGTAATAACTTAGCACATAGATTCGTCTACTCTAGGTGCTCTGGACAGTTTAAGATTCGTCCGAGTCGTACAAGGTTTGTTCAAAATTATTATATATTATTATTATCGATGACTTTAGGATCAGACGAAAATGTTTGATTTTAAAATAATAATTATGCGCTCCTTTCTTCGTATTAGTAGCTGATGTGCTTGGTGTATACTGCATAATACTATCCGCTTTTGAGAATTATTGTCAACGGCTTTGTTTCATAACTTTGACAATGACAATAACCGCGCAGGCTGTCGTCCGGCGCGCAATATTATGATACGTTACCTGGGATACGACCTTGGCGAAAATCTGAATTGTCATATTTTAGTTTGCGAAAAGGTGCCAAATTTAAAACGGTTGAAGTATGGGAGTTACGTTTCCTTAGTTTTTATTATTCGTAGGTTGTTTTACATACAAATAACCAAGGTGTTCAGACGGCGCGCTGCGTCGTGAGTCGTGACTCGTGACAGCAGTGCGCAACGCACACATGACGGACAGCAACCCCCAAGACGAAGCGGGAGGGGGTGTTGACGTAAAGGCTGCGTTTCCACTGAAGCGGAGCGGAGCTTAGCGGTGCCGAATTGACCAATTACCATGCTCGAAATCTTCGCTCCGCCTCGCCTTGTCATTCCGCTGGAATAGCACGATTGGTCAATTCGGACACCGCTAAGCTCCGCTCCGCTTCAGTGGAAACGCAGCCTATACGCCGGTTTTACGCGGAACCTGACATTCCTAAAAACTTTTAATTAAGCTGTTATATTCTGTCAGTTTTTTTAATTGGGCGTAACAAAACTAAGTGTTAATACTTTAAGATGTGTGAGTAATGTGACAGCCTGAAAGAGTAACTTTTTTTACTTTTGTATGGAAAAAATCATATCTCTGGGGAGCGCCCCGCTTTCTCATACAAATCACAAAAAATAATTTCCTCTTTCAGCGCGGTTACTTTCACAGTTAACTCTATTCGGAGCGTGCGAAGTGGGTGAAGGGGACAAAGAAAGCGATTGCCGCGCTTGCCGCGGCAAAAATATGCAACCAATAGGGCTCAGATAGTAGTCAAACAAACTTGTCAATCTTGTTTTGAAATTTTTAGAAATTGGTATTAATTGTTTTTGTATCGTAGACTGCAAAAATAACAGCAAAATATAGGTAGTCAGTACAAATTTAATGTTTTTCCTAAATCCACTAGGAAATTAAATCAGATATCTGCTCTAAAAATGAAAAAGTATGTGATTCGATATAACCTAAAATTGCATTATCAGTCAAGTAAATTTTATTTGAGTTGCATTTTATAAAGAGTTTTTGAGTACCTAACTATTGTTTTAGTGTTGATGGATCACCATGATGGTCTCCAAAACCCGACGACAAAACTTGCAGTGATAGTTTCATAGAATATTTCATATAAATCCAAAGTATCAGGTGGAAGAAATAGTGACTCACAAATGACGATAAACCAGATAATACATCTGGTTTAACTGATCTTTTAGAAGCTGGAGATAGAGTTTTGAATGAAAAGGGTTTTTCAAGTAAGCAAGTTTTAGATGAAAGGGGTAAAAAAGTTAAAATTATAATGCCCCCAGTTTGAGCAAAACAAAACGAGTACCTACTCTCAAGAGGAAACCGAAAGGACTTATGATATTGCTCGAGTAAGAATCCATATTGAAAGCAATGATATTCTATATTACTATTTTAGAAACTCATTGATTGAAAGTGTATTAATGCAAAGACTCAGAAACGTGAAAAATGTTTGCAGTGTTTTAATAAATTTTTGGACTCCGATTTCTTCAAGAGTATAATTAATGTTGTAAAAAATAAATAAAAACAAGATTTTTAAAAACATAACATTTATTTTTTTCAAGTACCTATTGCTCGTATTTTTGTTACTGATTAAAGCAGCAATATGTTTGCACTTGCCGCTCTGGTTAAAACGCAGCTGCATTTTACTCCAGCAACAATCATTATTATCTACCTGTAAGGATGAATAATAATATTTAGACGTGCTTTATCCAAATGTTTAGTTACGTTTTTTGGTCGGTTGAGTACTTTTACGTTTGAACTTGTTTTATAGGGTGCCAAAGTAACCGATGTTCGGCGAATTATATTGGCTCGTAATATATAACATTGCCATTAGTTTTTAGCTCTTCTACATCCCTTACATGTCCTGCTATAGTCCGCGCGGAACTAGTTGGCCGCGCCTTAGGTATGTGAGCGGTGGGACGGAGAGGCAGGGGCGCTTGATTTTGACAGTTCTGGCTAGTTAAGACAAAAAGCACAAGAGATTGCAATAGCAAGATGAGTCCGCCAATAAAAAGATAATCTAAGGAAATAATATACAGGGTGACCGGTAATAGGTCTGTTTCCTTTTAACATGTAAAAATACATCACTTTTGCAGCCTAAAAAGCTATATCATACCCTGTCCAAAAGCTAACGGTTACCGAGATATTCAATATTTTGTATTTTTTTCAAAAACACCCGATTTCAAAGGAAAACTTTAAATAAAAAAAAATCTACCTATTAATTTCTTAATCTTTAACATAATTTTAGTTCTTAGGTAGATAAACTACAAATACAAAAGTTATTTATCCATCTAAACAGGAAACAAAAATTAGCAGAGTGTTTCAAAAGTCTTAACAAAAAAAAATGAAAATGATTTTCCCTCATTTCACCCCTTATTGTTTAAAAAATCAATAAGACATTAGTCGTACAAATTACTTAATTAAATTCCTTATTTATTAAGCTATCCAAAAAGGTATAATTTGTGTGCAAAAAATTCACAAACATCTGGTAAGGTAAGATAATAACTCTCAGCACAATTTTTTTGGCTTACAATTTGTTCAGGGTTAGGTTGCCAGGTAGTCAAATTCTTTTGTTATCGGAGGAAGAAGCGATCTATTATTGGTCGGTTTAAAAAAATCCGGTTTCTTCGTAACTGTTCGCGTCGGTTCGTAACAGTTCGGGTCTGTCTAAAGAGCAATATGTAGAGTTTTTGTTTAGTTAACGCTTCTCGTCCTGAGCGCGCTGACGTTTTATTTGCGATTCCTTTTGATCAAGTTTGTTTATCAAAAATGGCATCTTTTAGCAATGAAGAGTACGCTGACATACTGTACTGCTACGGTTTTTGTGATGGCAACGCAGCCGCTGCACGGGAAGAGTACCGGCGTCGTTTTCCCCGTCGAATTAATGTACCAAGTGCTGGAGTTTTTTCCGCGGCGTACCAACGCGTGCGGGAAAGTGGCTCTGTTCATCAAAGGCGACGTGATGCAGGAAGACCTCCTCGTTATGTTGCAGAAGACGAAGAGAGAATATTGGAACGTTTTGCAAGAGATCCGACCACCTCTACAAGAATTGTAGCGAAGCAACTGGGTTTAACGCAGTGGAAAGTGTGGTTCACCGTACATAGCGCTCGGTTATACCCTTTTCACTACACACCAGTACAAGCATTAGAAGAAGGAGACCCTGCAAGGAGGCTCGATTTCTGCCGCTTTATGCTGCACTCCGATGAAAACGATTATAACTTCTTAAGAAAGATTTTATGGACCGACGAGTCGCAGTTTGAGCGTGACGGCATAACAAACTACCACAACATGCACTTTTGGGCTCCCCAGGGTGGAAACCCCCACTTGGCAAAAGAAGGTGCTCATCAAAGGAGGTTTTCCCTGAATGTTTGGATGGGAATTTTGCATAATCATTGCATTGGGCCGTTTTTTCTACCGGACAATTTAAACGGGGAGTCGTATGAAAATTTCCTGAGAAATAATCTTCACGAGCTCATGCAAGATATACCAGTTGAAACCCGAAGAGGTATGATATACCAACATGATGGATGCCCGGCACACTACAGAGTGACAGTTAGGCAATGGCTGGATCAAAATTTCCCGCAGCGTTGGATTGGCCGCGGCGGTCCAATACCTTGGCCCGCAAGGTCTCCAGATTTGACTCCTTGCGATCATTATTTATGGGGCCACATGAAGTCTTTAGTATACGCAACACCTATTAGCGATGTACATGAACTGAGGAGAAGAATAATTTATGCAGCAAACGAAATCCGAGAAACTTTAACAAGTAGAGTAACGCGATCTAATTTTCGCTTAAGATTACGCAAGTGCATCAGAAATCGAGGACGACAATTCGAACAGGATTTACCGTAATAATTATCAACTTATTATGTAAATAAAATATTAATTTTTATTCAAAGACTTTTATTTAACTTAACCTGACGTAGCAAATGTTTATTTAGACTTTTCCAATTTGCTAATTAGAATTTTACTACCTGCTAGTTCAGGTAGTTAGCAGGTTCTTCATTTGGACAAATCGGCGTAGGGTCCTTAATATTCCCTAAGTAAGATGTTATTTAGATTTTTGCATTACAAATTATACCTTTTTGGATAGCTTAATAAATAAGGAATTTAATTAAGTAATTTGTACGACTAATGTCTTATTGATTTTTTAAACAATAAGGGGTGAAATGAGGGAAAATCATTTTCATTTTTTTTTGTTAAGACTTTTGAAACACTCTGCTAATTTTTGTTTCCTGTTTAGATGGATAAATAACTTTTGTATTTGTAGTTTATCTACCTAAGAACTAAAATTATGTTAAAGATTAAGAAATTAATAGGTAGATTTTTTTTTATTTAAAGTTTTCCTTTGAAATCGGGTGTTTTTGAAAAAAATACAAAATCTTGAATATCTCGGTAACCGTTAGCTTTTGGACAGGGTATGATATAGCTTTTTAGGCTGCAAAAGTGATGTATTTTTACATGTTAAAAGGAAACAGACCTATTACCGGTCACCCTGTATAAAGTGCATACGTTTTTAAAAAAACGGAAAGTCGATGTCAATAGTTTAGAATATAAAACTGATCAATTGTCTTTTATTTATTCTTTTCAATAATTAAATAATATTATTGTTCACGATATCGCGAGATTGGTCGTCACTGTCTAATCTCATGTGCATAAGTAGCCTAAATATAACCCAAATACCATTAATTATTGTTCTAAATATATTTTATTTGCTATAATATTTACAAAATAAACAAACTCTTGTTGTTTATTTTTTGACACGCCTCTGAAACTTCTTTTGAAATATGTCACTACTGACGTGCACGTTCCGAATATGAATACATTTAAAACAACATTGCAGGTGGGAGCGCTAGGCGAGCGTCCGCGTCGCGACTCGCACGACGACTCGAGCGACAGTCAGGAGCGCGGTGCCCGCCCCCCGGCCGCGCGCGCCCCCGCACCGCCCCCCGCCGTCGCCAGGGACGCCCCTTCGGGTAAATCTATACTAATATACTAATATGTATTATAATTGGGAAGAGTTTGTTTGTTTGTTTGAACGCGCTAATCTCAGGAACTACTGGTCCGATTTGAAAAACAAAAATTCTTTCTGTGTTAGATAGCCCATATTTTATCGAGGAAGGCTATAGGCTATATTTTATTGCGCTAAGACTAATAAGAGCGAAGAAATAGAGGAAAGTGTGGAAAAAAACGGGAGAAATTATTTGAAATGGCTTATTTGAACGCGCTTATATCAGGAACTACTGGTCCGATTTCAAAAATTCTTTCAGTGTAAGATAGCCTATTTATCGATAAATGCTGTAGGCTATATTTTATCACGCTAAGACTAATAGGAGCGAAAAAATAGAGGAAAGTGTAGAAAAAACGGGGGACATTATTTGAAAGGGCTTATTTGAACGTACTGGAGCAATTTTCATGTTATTTGGCACACATGAAGAATAGACCACGTGAAAGGACATAGGTTTCTTTTTTTGCGGAAAAATGTACGGTTTCGTGACATTACTAAATTACGCGGGCGAAGCCGCACGGAACGTCTAGTATTGTTATAATCTTATATCATTACTAGTATATTTGTAACCGGGACAAAAAGTATCCTATGTCTTTTCCCTGTACATTTTTCCGGGATAAAAAGTATCCTTTGTCCTTTCCCCGGGACTCAAAGTGTCTCTATACTATATTTTATGTGAAGAGGTAAAAGACAGACAGACAGACTGATAGGGTTTAAACGAACAAACTTAGGCTTTATAATAATTAATATAAGTAAAAATTTGCGAGCCGCTGAGTTACCAAACTTCTCCGAAACGGCTGGACTGATTATGTTGAAATTGTGTGCTTGTATTAGAAATAACACTTAGCATATTATGACGAAGCAGCACGGTCCTAAAGCGCGCGTATCAAATACCGTGACATGTAGTACAACGAACGTCTAAGTCACAGGTTACACGGTCAAATTTTCATCAATCTGATCCATCAATCCGGTACAGAATACGGATTGACGAAAATTTGATCGTCTAACTTTTTATAACCATCAATATTCCGTCAATCAGATTGATGGATCATAATTTCGCCATGGTGTGTCATCGGTAATTTAAAATACATTGCAGGCGTAATCATGCCGAACTGCCGCCGCGGAAATTCGGCATAGTGTGTTTAGACACTTAGTATTGTTACACCTTGTAGAAATATGTGAGTAATTTCAGGCGGGAGTGCCGGTAGCGGCGGCGGGGGCGGTGGTGGCGGGGACGCTCGCGGGGGCGGGACGGGGGGAGGGGGCGGACGCCGACGCCGCGCCGCACGCAAGGAGAGCCGCCTGCGGGAGTCGCGCTCTCTCAATAGAATCGCTGAGGTATACTCCCCATACATACTGGACGCAGAGTAAGGCGCAGCGCAGACGACAGACTATCCGCGACGCACTTTTTAGTCTCTGGGAAAAAGAACCTATGCAATTATATGCACTTATGCAGTAACGCACACGACGCGCAAAAAGTCCGCATATAATTGCATAGGTTCTATTTCCACAGACAAAAAGTGCGTCACGGATAGTCTATCGTCTGCGCTGCGCCCAAACAGCTAACTAACGAGTGGGTCGACTCAGAAGAGGTCTTAAAAATACGTTTGATGTAGTATGTCAGATCGGCCGGCGCGCACCGTGCTAATGCGTTACTCAGCATTGTGAAACTTGTCGAAAGTGGTACTTTCGCCCAACTTGCGTAGATTCTTTCTTTTCTTTGAAGTCGAGGTACTCCTTAGTTCTGTCCACTTTGCTAGACGTAATATTGATTTTAGTTACTTTTGAATCACGATTACCCACGATTTAGTAGTAGTTGGACTCATGCCTAGTTTCTGAGATATTTTGACAGGAGTTTATTTTATGAACACCATGTGCTAATGAAAAACGTTAGAAACCGGGCATTAATCAAACATATTTTTATTTATTTATATAACACTTAATTGTATACACTAAACAAACGATACTACAATTAGTATAGAAAGCATACACAAAACAACTGCTTATATCTCAAAAGAAATTCTTTCAACAGCTACGGGTAGAAATAGGATAACCTAATAACTAATAAAGTAATAACATACTAACAAGTCAATGCTTTCACATAACATGAAAGGAGAATTTTAATTATAGATATTTAGAATTTATATTAATCTTTGTCCCCAGTGCTGTATCAAGCTGTGGCATTTAATGTCATTGTAAAGGTCATAGTAACAGCTTTATTTTATTGTATGACACCAAATAATGCAAAATGCACAGGGAACGTACTAAAAGTATTTAAAAAATGACACCATATAAGAGAAATTGAACCACCAGTACTATCACAACTTGATACAGCATTGGGGACGCAACCCATACAATAGTGCTTATACTCCTTTACTAGGTGGAGGAGGCTGCGAGCGTGCGCTGGGGCGGCAGCGGGCTGGTGGCGCTGTGCGGCCGCCCCCTGCTGCGGCTGCTGGCGGCCGCGCGCCCCCACCCACGCCCCCACCCCGCCCCCGCGCCCCACCCCGCGCCACACACCGCGCCCGCGCGCCGCCTGCACGGGATCTGCTAATACCACACAAGAGACGGGGTATATAATGCCACCTGACACGCACACATCGAGGCATTTCATCAGTGCGCGTGCGTGCTATTTTGCGTGCACGTTCGCAATGCCACCCGTCACACACAAGGATGCACGTGGTCGAATCGCGTATCTCGTCTGTGCGCGTGTGCAAGTACGTCAGTGTGCACGTTCGCACGTCAACGAGACGTCCTCTCTGTAGTGTGTGTATGTGTGTGTCAAGAAACGGGCCACAATCAGCACTTGACTCCATGTATTCGGGGGAATTTATACAATGTCGTGTTAGTCGTAAGAGCGTTTGCATATTATGCATTGCGATGACCCGAAAAAATTTTTATGTCCTTGTAAAGGTGCTTTTTCAGTATCTAGTATTATGTCCGATATCGCACACCAAATGACAACTTAGACAGTATATTAACAAAAGCATATATCTGTCTATCTCCCTCACACTTATGTGGTTTGATGCTGCGAGATGCTACATCGCACCGCGTAATGTTTAAACGCTCTAAGGCTATCGAGTCCACACGTTACTGTAAACTCCGTGTGCCCCCCTTACTGTTTCTTGGGGTCGACAGTGTATCGATACACTGAACAGCCTTATTTTGATATATTTGAATTTATATCGACCGGCCCCCGTCAAGGCTGGTCGGACATTCCTCCACTCGCCGATCCTAAATTTTTTTAACCCTCTTACTAATAAAAACATTTATGCAGCGTGTTTCAAGGTCCGATGTCTTTGTCTATGGTACAGCTTTCAGTGAAAGACTAGTGAATATTTTTAATAGTAAGCGGGTATATTTGTTAACACTTAGGTTGTAACATAGATCGCCTTACTGATTTCGTGAATCTGATCGGATCAAAATATTAGACATACCGACGACTCGAGTGGGTAGTTTAAATTGTAGCTAAATGATTTACTAAATTAATAATAGAGGACTAGATTTAACATGTAGTGACATTTTCGCCCCCTGTTTTTGTTCGTTCTGATCTTATTGATTTGCTCTAAACATACTAAAGATTTTCTTACATGTGTATATGGCAAACTTTGATCGATATTGTATCACTAATTAATAATTATGTATTTCGTGATGGCCTTAAGTTCTCATTTAATATTTGTCTACAATAACACTGTTGGGTTAGGCTGGCCGCATGCACAAAACGTGTGCATGCGTTCGTATTCGATTTCCTAATGTGAAATTTCGAATTGGAATGGGCATTGTCCAAAAAAATCACATGTACTTTTTAAATTTTTTTTTCGTTAAAATAGGGTATTTTAAGAATATAAATTAAATAATTTTGAAATTCATTGGCTACTTTTTTCTCAATAAATTTTTAAAGTTTCGCTCTGACGTCATCATCGGCGGCCAATTGACCTCTGCAGTATGTTTTTTTTCCTTTCAATCTTATTTATAATGGCTGGTTCGTCAAAAATGCAAGTTCTCATTATGTGAAAGCTGATACGAGAAGCTTACCAAAAGTTCGAAACGTAATGTTGGTCGAATTTATTGCTAATTTAACGCCATTGAAGGTCAAACTAAGGTTAAACATATTTGTTCAAAAATATAAGTGACTAATGGGTATTTTTTCGTTTATATACAGAAAAACGATCACTGACCTTATTCCTCGAAATGTTTTTGTAATGAGCAAAATTTAAAAAAAATGGACAATCCCCATTCCATGAGACCAGCGCAAACGTTTTTCTTCCCGCGCGAACGCACCGGCTTGCATTCAAGACGTACGTGCGAAATTCGTTTCGTTCGGAAAAATCGAACGTGTGCGTCAGGTAATGTATTTTCTACTGATTCCACGCATACGGAAAACGTGTGTATGCGGCCAGCCTTAATTGAGAACTTGTAGTACTTTAGATGTAGGCCGCGCACAAATTTAAGTTCACTCGGTGAAGCTCTAGGATAGGATATATACATGTGTACAGTACCAATAACGAGCCGTCTGATTATTGAATTATGCTCGATTTACACGGGTACTAACGGGTCGATTTTAGTCGCGCGGCAAGTCACCAGTCGAATCGCCTGTCCAACCCAAATCGCCACCCCATTTACACATTCTACAAAAATCGCCTGTGACTAGTGCCGACAAACTATGTATTTGCAACAAGCGATCGCTTGCGACTGAACGTTGACACGGTCGATTTTGGTCACCAGCCGCATGCGGCCATTGGCCGCGCGATTTTGGGGCTTGCGGCTTTAGCCGCATGCGGCGTAGTCGAACTGCCATTTAGACGGTCGATTTTCGCCGTGCAGCGTAAATCGTGCGGCTTTAGTCACCCGTGTAAATCCAGCATAACCACTAACCAGTAGCGTATGTAAAAAATGAAAATCCTTCTTACATTTTGCGATGTTAAAGCTATGAGCGGTCAATACACCTTTGCATAAGATCAACTTTTGTGACGCACGGTTGTTATTACATGTGATGTATTTAATTTGATTGGATGTGTGGATGTCTTCTCTCTTCATGTGGCCATAGTAGTGCAATAATTAATATTAATGTGTACCTAAAACCTTTGCATGGTTGCTTTAATAATAATACGTCTAGCTATAACGAAAGTTAAAGATCGGCATTGGTTATTTGAAATTACATCGGGTTCAGGAGTGAATATTATAAAGTTAATATTATATAAGCCGTAAATTGTAAGCAAAAGGTTTACCGCACTACCGTTGTTAGAGAATAGATCAATTAATATTAGGAGTTTGTGGTTCGGAATGAAGCTATTTATTGTTTAGATTGTCGCATCGAAAGCCTCTCCTCTAGTGAAGATAGGTCGCCCCCAGTCCCGCCAAAATTATATACTCTAAAATTTTTTGATATATTCTACATGTAGCTACCGGCTACCGCGCAGTCAAATTCATACGTATGCGGGGCCATTACTTTCGAATTCGTTTACATAAAACGCATTTAATGTGTAAATAATTTAGGTCAACAGGGTTTCCTGGGTTTGACGGGTGGTGGTAGATAAAAAACTATTTTAATTTAAATTATTTAATATTTTTTTAATAAAATCTTATCGAATATAAGTAAAATGTCTATTTTCACCAACTGCAATTTAACGTTACGTGTTTAAGTGTTTCGTTATTTTATTATGTATCACTGACAAAACTTTATCAGTTATCACCAATGTAATGCTATGTATGTATCGACCGAGGTCTTAGGCAATAATGACTAATGTGGCATATAAACATTGGTATAAACTTAAGAGATAAGCATTAAGTACCCCTAAAGGAGATACCATACTAAAGCGACAGCTAGAAACAAATTATCGGACGCATCCATAAGTCGCGGCTGATGGATGCGGCTTAACAATGTCTACGGTTCATCCGCGGACGTCAAAGGCCTAACCTATATGTCAATGGCAGACGTCCGCGGATGCAAAAACATCCGGCCAGCCAGATTCTGTTCGGACGTCCGAACTCCGAACGCTCAAGGTCGCGTCCGCGACTTATGTCAGACAATGTGCACAGTTTAGTGTATTTTGTATTGATCAGATAGAAACAAGCCGCATCCGATGAAAACGTCCGCGGACGTTCGTCCGATAATTTGTTCCCAGCTTTCACGTTGTATGGAACTGACGTTTGCAAAACGTCAGATTCACATTCGTTAAACGACAGTTCTATGAAACGTGACGTGTCACGTCATGTCGATGCTGCGTAGTGTGTCTCAGCTTAAGAGCCGTAATAAATAAATAAATCTTAATAAATAATTTATTTATTACTTGAGTCAATTCGTGCGTAGCGTGTCCGTGGGTTGCAGTGGACACAGTCACATATATTTTCTTACAAAGCGAAGCTTGACGCACGTGCGTAGTCTCTCCGTGCGCCGCGGTTATTTTTAAAAAGGTTTCATCACTAAAACATGCATTTTGCTCATCCTAGTTCTAAAGTTTCTTATTTCTAAATTGCCACTGTCCGTCAAAACAGATTCTACTTTCTACAATTATTCACATCTTGGTACATCTACTACCGCTTTTCTTTCATGACACAATAATTTACAATGAGGACGAAAGAACTGACTTTTATATTAACGTAACTTTATTTAAGAACAAAATATTTAAAATATGGTGGTTTTTGGTGGCATTAGGTGCTGAAGTTGGCTATGATTTTATATTAAAAAGTGTCATACGGTCAACACTTGACTCAATGTTATTATAAAACGATGTTATTTATTTATTTAATAGTATCGAGGATCTTAAAGTAGTTACTCCTTTATAATTCTTGTAATACACTTCGAATATTTTTGTGAAACGCAGGCAGAGAAACACTTTTGTGTTAGAGCTTTTCTTATTTGTTATACTTAATACTATACAATAGTACTTGATAAAAATTGTAAGCTATAAATAGGTTCAATTGAAACCTTCATATTTTAAGTTTATGCTGTTAGGGTTAATTCAGACCGCAACGCGACGAGGCGAGGCGCGGCGCGGCTTTAATTTGTATGAATTTGACAGATTTCAATTTCGCGAGGCGACATGCCAATCTGTCAATTCAGTACAAAAGAAATGCATCCACGCGTCGCGTTGCGGTCTGAATTGACCCTTAGTTTCAAATATGTGCAACATAATCGCAGAAATGCAAAAATTTTATTTATTGTCAATAAATTTTTGGTCATTGATTAACCTAATGTGCTAACTAATTTTGTCAAAAGTTCAAACATTTTATAACTTCTAGTTAATTTTTATTTTGCACTGTAATATGCCTTAGGTTCACTAAAGTTTGACGATTTATATTATATCGAAATAAATTGTTGTTGAACAAATATAATATTGCGTAATAGAATGTTTGTGTTGTTGTACATAAACAATATTGTTGTAAATAGATGTTTATTTGGCAAACATAATACATAAAGACTAGAAAATGTAGGGCAATATTATTAAACTGTGTGAGTTTTTGTCAGTACTCATTACACGTTATGAATTTTACGACAATTTGTATGTCACGGATTCAGCGCCTCTGGTGGCAAATAATTGTAACTTATTTAAATACAGAATATAAAGCCAATGCAATGAGGTTTGACTGATGAACTCTAATGCGACGTCCTATTATTTTGTTACTAGTTGCCACTTTCTAGTCTTTATGAATATATTATGCTATAGGACGCGCACAATTTTAAGATAGCTCGGTGAAAGTGAACTCTTTGTCCCATCCATAATACCTACTTCAGGTTGGATGGTGGAAATATTTAAGTATTTTTCTTAAAAATTTTCCCTACTAAACTAGCCTATGACTTAAATTTGTGCGCATCGTATAACACGAAAGCCCCATCCGCGTTACGCGCAAGGTCCCATAGAATTTGGTACGCTTCTGCGATTTCTGTTTTAACACTCAAACCAAAGACTAGCCACTCGTTTCTTTATGTAGGCTCGGTGTAAATTATTGTCATAATATGAATATTATTGCCATTAACACTTTTAGTGAGTAATTTATTAGTAATCTGTTTTTAAAATATGTCTACCGATACTATTGTAAGTGTAGGTGCTTCGTTGTTAATATTTTGTATTTTGTACCCATTACACATCCATCCATACTTTTTATACCTTTAATTATTATAAAAATATTAAAACCGAAAGAGCTGAGAGCACCTTCGACTAGGTTTAACCAAAAACATACGTACTGTTTTAGATATTTGTTGCTAGGTACATTAAAATTATTTGTATTTTAATAGATTTACTATAGAACTGTGTATAAAAGCAATATTTATTTTACGCAATATAATCTGATTCAAAATTATTAGAAGTATCGTTAGAAATGTATTATTTTTAATCAATATATTTTAAATTATTATGCACTTGTGTCTTGTATATTTAAATTAAATTTTTATTATATCAACATCTTTGGTATTTTCGGGCAAATTATTCACACAATAACATTATACTTAGGTTTTGTAGCCTAATAATATGCCACATATTAAGCTTCTTACTTCTGTGACATGGAGAACATAATATGGATAAACCGCTCTTACATAATTTATAGAGAATAAAATAAAAAAATGTGTAATAGAAAATTTTAAATTAAAGAGCGTTTAACACTTGGAACACGTAACACCTTTCAATTTTCAAAGAGTATGTTCCCTAATATTATGTAGTCTCCATGGTTTCAGAGTTATTTTTATATCTAGTATTTATTTGTATATCTATCTTTAAAACTGGTGGATAAAAACTAATGGAGGCACTTCACATGGCTATTTGTATTTGCGTATTTGATGTATTCGCCAAACAATCACCATGTGTAGAGGGTATGTTTGACAAATATTGGCCTTATTTGCCTATTTGACAAATATAACCAATACCAAATACACGTATCCGTACCTTTGTCGGTTTTTGACGCACATCAAAGGATTCAAATAGGCAAGTAAAGAAAATCAAGTAAAAGTTTGGTATTTGACGTCCATGTGTGGAGGGCCGTATTTGCCTATATTTGCTTGTTTGTGTATTCGTCAATAATTTTTCCAAATACAACAAATAGCCAATAGCAAATACAAATAGCCATGTGAAGTGCCTCCATAACAAATACCTTTCATCTCTTACTTCGCGTGTGCACGATTGTTCGTGTTTGTTTTGGCACACTGTGATTTTAATATTTGGGAATGTTAAACATGGATTTAATTTTGAAATTAAGGATCAGGTTCCACCGAGACGCGGGATGGTAAATTGAGTATAGATATTCAAAATTAAACTTTATTTACCATGTGGGAAGATACATTTTTTATCGTAGGAGTCGAATATTGAGCTGCGCCGTGCGACGCAACTTTTGCGGTGCAGCTTAAAATTGTCGCGTTCTGTCTTCGTGTAACCGATCCTTATATTGGAATATTGTACTACTTCATAACTTATTAGACACATTAACAATAGTCACAAGAAGGACCATCTCATTATTGTTTCGAATTCCGATGTGAATTTGTCATTAGACTATCTAGCACTTTAATTTCATTTTAATATGATTCGCCAATCCACGCTCTATTGAATAGACAACTATGGTCCAAACCGCACAGGGAGTCACAAAACATATTAGTTACTGTCAAAATGTGTCTGAAATTTCATGACTGGCTTCTTGTTGTTTGGACCATTTTCCTTTGGAGTGACTGTACAGGAGGGTATTTTATTATGGTCCTTACCTCTCTTTGTGAAATTATTTACTAGGTATAAAATTAATAATTATTTAATTGTAATTTGTAACTATTAAAATAGTTACAAGTATGTAAGTCCATTACTTCGTCCGTTTATAGTTTACTGCTTTAATTAAGTACTTACTTACTACTTTCACTTTTCAGATTGACACTATTATTATGTAACATCAAACACAAAACCACTGAGCCCTGCTGTATAAAAATAATTAAAAGAAAAAATATTATGATTTCTTATGTTTAGGAAAATTTATTATTATTTAAGTATTAGTCATTGCAAATAAAAAGGCTTAAGCGGATTTTATCGCGGTTTTTTCTCCCGACGTAGGACGGGATGAAAAAGGGTTGAAAAGTGAAATAAGTATATAATTTTGATATACAGGTATAACAAAATTAGTGATAATACTTGAGGGTGTATAGGTATGGGTCTCTCATTTTATAAAATTCGCTGTGAAAGTGGCAGCGCTAATGGAGTAACTTTTTTTTCACTTTTGTATGGAAAACTTCATGTCGCTCGGGTGCTTGCCTTTACAAATTACAAAAAAAAAATACATACTCCCACAGTAAACTCTATACAAGGGACACATACACATGTACCCCAAAGTATGTTTTGTTACACCTTATAAATTCCATTTCTAAATTCTACATTTTTAATCCTTGTTCTTATGGAAAAGTAGAACATTGAAAATAGATTTGGTATAATATTCTCCCTCTAGATCAGGGTTTCCCAAACTAATTTTCATGACGCCGCGCCGCTGCTGAAAGTTTTATTTAAGTATGGAAATAAACCACGATAAAATCCGTTAAGTAGTTACGGGCAATGTTTTTTTTTTAAATGAATATCTATTTTATATTATCAATTTTGTAAATAATAAATATTAAATGTTTACTTTTATTTATGATATTTTATTTTGTGTATAGATTGTAACTGTGTAATAGAAATTAAAGATTACTTTGTCCTTTGTTTTCCAACCTTGTTAGAATTTCAAGAATAAATGTACCTAATTTAATATGAGCTTTTAGATTTTATAATCTTCAAAATCTATCGATTTAGAGCGGGTACACATTGGGCGTTTAGGCTTTGCTAACGCGCGTTTTGAGAACCCCGGATTCTCAAAACGCGCTTCAGCAAAGCGCGCATCTAACGCGCGCTTCAAAACGCCCAATGTGTACCAGCTGTTATTGTAACCTTACTAGCCATGAAGACTTCCATTGTTGGATGGTTATTTAATGCTGCTGGCTGCAGCCTGCACCTAATGACTCCCGAGTCTCAGCTCGGTGTAATTTGATCAAATACAATTTACACCTTTAACAAATAGAGGAAAAAGATGCAGATATAAGGAATTAACGATAGAGAATGTCAACGGACACAAAAAAGATTTTATCAAAGATTGATCAAGTTGTCTATTAACGTGACGGCTCGGCAAATAAACACGTCGTTATTTGAGAAATATAATATATATTTATTGATGAACCCATCCATTTTTCCCTAATTTATGCATTATTACTACTTTTAGGGACAACGCTAAAACACGAGCGGACGCACGCGCGGGCGCACGCGTCGGACGACCGCCGCGTGCGAGCGGGCACCCGTCTCATCTCATTTAGCGCTGCTATTATAATTTTTATCTCGAGCGTGTACAGTTGTGTCCAGTAGATTACCATGTATTATTTACTAATTTATTATTTGGCAAAAAGACGTCAACGGAAACAACGTCGATTGCGAAAAGCGTGCGCACGCGACGGGTGTCCGCTCGCCGTCGCGTGCGCCCGCGTCGCCCTCCGTCGCACGCTCCTGCGCTGCTCATACTATTTTTCGTTTGAACACACGCGAGCGTGCGCCCGCGCGAGTTTTAGCGTGCGCGCTTAGACATTCTAATTCAGGCTATCTTTCTCGTTCAAAAATACACAAATATTCTAATAATTGCGAAGTAAGAAAACCACAGATTGAATCATTTGATTTTATTTACCTTTGCTAATTATACATTGGTAAAAACATTCATGCTATAAAACATTTGCCTTCATGTTAGCATTTGGTTTATAAACATTGAAATAACATGAGAGGATATAAAAAGGGAGCTACTGCAATACACTCCTTAGATCTTGAAAAGCTTAAGCCAATATAATTATTTAACCAACAAACATTTAATTAATGTTAATAATTCGTAATAAAGTCGAAACTGCAAAGCCATACCTTAACTTGAAAAGAAAAAGACTTTACACTTGATAAACAATGTTTATTAAGGGCAATACTATTTCTTTATGCTTATTAACTAAGTTCGAAATTATCCAGTAAAGTAAATATTTGAAGAAAATTAGCATTTAAATCTTTTACCATCAAGTGTACAAACCATGAAAATGATACTAAGCTTAAAAGCGAGAATGGTTAGGAGGTCTAGAATAATTTAGGAAGTATTATAAATATAGTATGTTTATTTGCAAATTGGTTATAAACACCCACAAGTGATTTCAATATAATAATAACCCAATCCACTAAAACAACTAAAATATAATCAAAGTGAGTATGTAATAAGAAGTAAATAAATGCATTTCATAAAAAAAGTTTCACTGGCTATACAATGCAAATATGATGTAAACAAAAAGAAATGATATGCCAGTGAGTAAGTCAAAGTCCTTATTTAGACAAACAACTGTTGGTATGCAGCATGATAATATATAGTAGATTGGGATATACTCTGAGAGAAACTAAAAGGTGCTCCCCTCTGGCGGTTGAGATAACTTCATGTTTTCTTTAAGAGTCATAAGACGTCTTAATTCTTGAAGCACTGTCTTGATAGTGTAATCACGTTGCCATCTTGCAAGAATTGGAACTTGTCTATTGTCAACCTGTAATATAAAAATGTATAAAATAACATTTCTGGCTATTTTATCTATGCAGATGTAAATTATATGTTGTGAGGTAATCAAATATAGTGTGATTTCAATTGTGTAGCTTTCTAAATAATTTTGGGGTTATCCAATAATCATGTAGGGTTTCATTTAATTAAAAAATCTCTGACATTATCAATGTGTGGATAGATCTTTATTTGGTTAATAGTGATCTCCAAAAACACTTCTACACTAAACTCATACTCGTTTACATGCCTTTTATCATTGGAAAGCTATATCACCAAGATGAAGTAACAATTATTCATACATTATTACTAAAACGGTACAGTGTTTAGACTTTTGTATGTATACTTACAAGACCAGTCTGACTGTTGACGCAGTTCATGTTAATTCTAGAAATAAATCTAGCCGTAGGAGGTTCATCAGGATACCTAGTACCGCATTCAACTTTAAGAGAATACATCCTATTTTCATACGGCGTCTGAAAATGTGAACATATTTATCTTTTATTCAATATGATAAAATTTTAACCTAATCTAATTTAGAAATATAGTTGATATGTCAATTACATCTAAAAACAATGGCTTTTGGCAAAGAATATAATCTAACAAGACTTTTTCTCTAACATATAACTCCACAAAAATTTTGTTTAGAACAAAGAGAAGTTCACAAAATAACAAAAACAAATGTTACCCTTGGTGGTCCTATGATCATGCCTGTCCAATGAGTTAGGGTCATATCATCGTCACTTTCGAGGCCCCATGATATTGTGCCATCGCCCACACCTTTCTGACCTTGCTCAAGTTCTTCTAGAAGACGAAAATTTCTCGGTACCACTGAAAATAATAACCTCCAATTAGCATACATTTTAGGCATTATATAAAAATATGAATTTCAATATACCACAAACGTAATCATTTTTAATTATCACTAAAATTAAGATTGTTATGTTATAAGTAAAATTTAATTCTCACCAACGCCTGATGACGGATTCGCCATGATCACAATTCACCGGTGGTTATTACTTTTAAAAATATCTTTAAAAGTAGTAACTTTATCCTAAAACGAATAAAAATTAAATTTGCCGAGATCAAAGCGGAAAATTAAAGGAAATCATGAAGCATAATTTCCTAAATCTGAAGCCAAACTTTTTATACAATTTGCTCACAGAGCAAATCAGAAAATTTATTTCGCTGACATTGACAATTTAAAAAAGTAATGTCATGTAACTTTGAATCCCCAATCCTTATTCTTTGTTTGAAGCAAAGACTTTTTCTTTATAAATCATTATATTGCACAAAGCCATTAAAATTATATAAAAAAATCGGTTGTCTGTAAAGTCGGTTTACTGGTTTACTGACGATAGTTGAACGTGACAACGTCATGGCCTTAACCCCTCAGTTCCGGGAAAAATCTATGCAAAAAAGTTGGCAGGTCAATGTGCAAAAAAAAAAATGGCGCCCGGCCTACCCTCTTTGTAAAATTAATGTAATATGAAATATCCTTACATACAATCCATATTTTATGTTTGTGTGAACTACATTATAATATATGTTAAATTTTCTATCTATCAAGCCATCATAATATAGTATTTAGTCCGATGTGATATTAGTTTCTCAATTATAAACTTTAGAAACTATAATTAGTGACTTGTTCAGAAGAAATAAACGAATACTTTATTCTTATCTCAATGATAAACTCCTATACTGACTATTTTTGTAAACAAATCGACGAATGATGTTGAGATGTATAAAAACATACTACTTGAAATAGGACACTCCTCTGCAAAGAAAAAATAGTCCGCAAGCAAAAATCGTCCTTAGCGCTATACAAATAAATTTCAAAATGGCCGCGGCCGGCACAAAGCCCCTAAACATATTGTGTCAAATGTTAACGGTTCCCTGCCGGTCTGTGTGCTTAATAGGGCAATAAATCATTTCGTACAATAGTGACTAGTAGTTCTACAAGCTTTTAACGTAATTTATTTACAAACATAATAAGCAAATCGCTTCCGAATCTCTATAAATAGAAACAAACTTTTTCGAGTGTAACCTAAAGTTATTTCGATGTATTTCTTTCAAATGATTGTCTAAAAATATTTATAATGAGTAAAATAATCTATTCGCAATACACAACGCTACATACATTCGTGAAATCCAGTAAAATCTTCCTTAATAATTCCTTCCATCCAGTAATACCTTGACACGTAGGAAATAGAGCACAATTTTGAATAGCCGAAATAATACTAATAGCTCACAGATTGTTTATTTATTTTTCATTCAGAGTGTGGTCAATGTACCAAAGGTCATAACTAACCAAACTTCTTCATACAAAAGTATTCTCTAAGTCATCGAAATACGTAATATAATCGAAACAAAGAGCGCGGCCCAGGTGGGCCTTACGGTTGTTGAGAGACTTGATGATTGGATGAATGGAACGCATCAGAGCGATCAGCGAGGTAACGCCGCATATTGCGTCATGTTTTTTCGTACGCGCAGCCCATATCGAATTATAAGACGTTATCACGTCAAAAATAAAAATATAATTCCTCAGTCCTTGCTGAAAAGCAATCCTAAATGTAAAATGAACAGGTTTATTTATATTTTAAAAGAGCTGTGCTGACGCCTGACCACCGATTTAAATTTTAAATCCTACAAATTTTAATGCATTGAGACAAAATATTACTACTAGGATGTAAAAGTTGTAAAACAGCTTGTGTAAAACCTATAACTGTTTACTGTACTGGGTGCAATCTAGTATAGTGCGTTTCATCGAATAGTTCCTTTGCCGTCATGTTGGCATTCCTGTCTGTCAATAATGTAAACAAGGTAGACATGCTCTGCGAGTTTTCATAAGTTTTACTGTGATTTCGTAAAAAAACCAATCCGAAAACATTAAAGAGTGGTGAAACAATGATGGTGCTAAGAGTAAAAGAGTTTTGTGAACGTGAAAAACGTAACTAGGCCCCAATAATTCCATTAAACTCGGGTTGCCGCCATTACGACTAGTGAAATAGGGTTACCAGCGTCAGTTTAATCACCCTTAAACACAGTAAAACTTATGAATACTTGCAGAGCGTGTCTACCATGCTTACGTTATTAACAGAGAATGCCAACATGATGGCAAAGGAACTTTTTGATAAAACGCACCTCTAGTAACGAAAACTACATACACGCAAACGAAGGCGCGGGTAAAAGCTAGTACAATAATATTATCAGAGCGAGCGAAGCGAGCCCTAGTACATCTCACAACCTGTACATTTTGTGGTACACTTTACGGACAAACTATGACGCCTATTGATTTGTGCTTTAACATAGTATTTACATGTAAATGTGTTATCATCAGTCAGTGAAGGTGTGATGACGCGAGCCCTCACAAAGCTCGGCTTTTAGCTAGTAAATGCGAAAGTGAATTTGGTTGTTACGCCTTCACACATAAAGTACTAAGCGGATCATAATGTAACTTTCATAGGTACACGTTGTCCGGGGTATGGAGAAGGACATAGGGTACCTTTTATCCCGGGAAAAAGAACGGTCCCCGAGGGATAGAGAATAGACGTTAACGCAGGCAGAGCCGCGGGCGAAAGCTGTTAGAACTATGTACAATTTTCATGTTACGTTAAGTGCATTTTGTGATAACATATTATCTCCCCTAATTTAAGGTAGCACAGTAAGGGTAATGTGGCAACATTAATTTGCATTAGTGACAACAAGACGGCAAAGGAACTATTTGATGAAACGCACTCTACTCGTATGTGAAACCCGCCTTTTAGTCCGAGCGACCACTGGGCACTGACTACACTCGGGAGTCGGGTGACGGGTCTCGGACCGGACCACTATTTAAAAATAGGGAGTGCCTCCGCTGCCGGCGCCGGTTTCCGAAATGGCTGCCGGCGCCGGTTGCTGAAATGGCTGCCGGCGCCGTTTTCCGATCTCCGAAGTTTGCCGAAGTCACGCGATGTTTGCCGAATAGGCTGCCGGCGCCTATTCGGCAAACATCGCTTGTCAAATGACAGAATAATGATCAAAACATCAGTCTTAAGCTAATTACGCACGGACCCCTAAAGGAGAATGCTGATGCAGCCACACGAGTCCGGTCAACGCCATCGCCTTCGAGGAAACACATCAGCAGTTTCAGCATTACCGCGTTTTCGTAATTATTAATATTGTAATAAATTTTCTATTCCGATCTCGCATCGATCGCAGACATTTTTGTAAAATAGTTTTAAGTTAGTTAAATAAATTTTAAGATAAATTTTTTGGTTTTTTTTGGGAGTCCGGGCTGCTAAAAATATAATTGGCGCAGTCGGTAGGACATTCTTGGGGCTACGAGATCGCGTTTTAAGAAGATTTCCGGAGCTCTAAAATCGACTCCGCGCGCGGTCGGTTAGCTCTCGCTTTCAAGCGTTCACCGAGAGAAGAACCTCATCATCGAGCGGCCGGGGCGTACTCAAACTTCAGTACAACTCAAGGAAAACCAGAGAAGTCGACGGGCTATGTGAGTACATTGATTTATTTTTCCATCAGTGTTGCTTTCTCCTCGTCACAATTTTCCGTCCCACGAAAAATAGTCCTGCCTCCTCCAGGCTTAAAAATCGTAGGGATAGTGTAGTTGACTCGAATCGTCAATTAACTAAAGGCTCGAATAGCCCTCAAATAGATTTAAATATTTCAGATTCTCTTATTTTAGATATTAATAATTCCTCTGAGAGTTCGAATTGCCCTCAAGGAAATTTTTGCGAACAAGAATTAATAAATTCAGATAGTATTTTAAGTAATCAATTAAATTTAAGTATTAGTGAGTTAAATAGTATAATGGATCCCGATACACTGTGTATAAGGCGCTTCGCCCAGTCCCAGAATTTGACGGGAATCCACATATTCTCCCTAGATTTATTAGAATTTGCGATCAAATTGTCATTAAATGTGTTAGTAGCGAGCCAGGCTACGAATTATCGAATTTATGTGTAATTAACGGTATCTTAAATAAAATTACTGGTCCAGCAGCTCGTACTATTAATTCTAATGGCATTCCTGAAAATTGGATAGGGATTAGAAATACTTTGATTAATAATTTTTCCGACCAAAGGGACGAGACCGCACTTTATAATGACTTAGCATTAGCGACGCAGGGTAATGAGACACCGCAAGAATTCTATGACAAATGCCAAAACCTTTTTAGCATTATAATGTCCTATGTATCGTTGCACGAGACAATAGAGACTACCGTGGAAGCTAAAAGAATTTTATACCGTAAATTAACTTTGCAAGCGTTTGTAAGAGGCATAAAAGATCCTCTCGGTCCCGGTCCCGTATCCGGTGTATGAGACCTGAAACTATTGAGAAGGCTTTGGAATTTGTCCAAGATGAGTTAAATGCCATGTATTTGCAGCAGCGAAATAATTTAGCAACAGATCGAAAACCATCATCATCGTCAGCACCACACAACTCACACCAACAATTTACACAGCCGATGCCTAAATTTCCTCCTATGAATAATAACTTTAATTTTCCTAAATTTACACCCGGACCAAGTTGGCAAAAATCTAATTTTAATCCCCAATTTAATAATCATCAGCGCATGCCTATGCAACCAACGCGTACTCAGCAAATGTTCCGAGCACCATTGCCTAATTATAATAGTGGTTTTAGGTTATCTAACAGGCAACCCCAACAGAACAATAATTCTGGCCCTAGGCATAGGCCTAGGGCCAGAATTATTGTTCTGTTACAAAATGGCTTACGCCACTCATAGGAGTGGCGTAAGCCATTTTGTAACAAAACCCTTCCAACCTAGAAATATCTCGGCTGCCGGCAGTGTAAGTACACACCGCCGGTTCCCGTAAAGCGCTTATTCCACTTATCCTAGCTAGGTTCCTAGGTAGGATCCTAGCTAGGATCCTAGCTAGGAACCTAGCTTTCTAAATGTTATTCCACTTGACTAAATCGGAAACGATTTAGGATCCTAGCTAGTAGCATAATAGCATAATACAATATCTTTGCTTCATTAAACAAAGCTGAAACTCTCTAACATGTATAAGGAATCTGGAGTTCTCTGCAGTACCTTCGGAAGTATACCACGGGGTTTATAACTGTAGCTGTGGTGCGAAATCTTACTTTTTGGTAGCTTAAAAAAAGGTAGCTAAGGTAAAGCTAAGCTTAGAAAATGCATCACAAAAAAGCAGAATACAGATACAAAAAAAAAGATATACAGACGAACATAGGTAAATAACTAGTAGATTGGACAGTACAAGTCATTGGAAAAAGCACAAAAACACCATATTTATTAATGTTGCTTTAAAACTGACTGTTTTTTTAAAACAGGCGTTCTTTTACTTAAAAACAGGAAATTTTTAAAGCAACATTAATAAATATTGTGTTTTTGTGCTTTTTCCAATGACTGGTACTGTCCAATCTACTAGTCATTTACCTTAATATAACTTCCTCCTTTTTGGAAGTCGGTTAAAAAGTCATAAATTATAAACGTATTTTTTTTTATTGATGAGAAGTGAGACGAAGGATACCAAACATACAGCTCACTCTTGTAATACGGGCCTTTAAACAGAAAAATCGTAACTCGATTTTAGGGTGTTTAAGATCGATTCGCGAGATCGATTCAATGCGTTGAATCGATTAAAAAGATCGATTTTGCGATTAATCGATCTCAGATCGTCAACCCTAGCTGAGCCCATTGAGATACTTTATTATAATCCTTAAATCTGTGGCTGAGCCGGTTCACAGCCGGTTTCTAGTAGGTACCTTTAATTAATATTAGAATCGAATCGAATCGTCGAATAAATCATAATATATTATAATTACTTATATTGGTAACGAATAGAATGTAATTTGTTAAAAATAGTAATAAAGCCATACAACATTTCAATAACAATAATGTTATACGTACAAAACTCTTGTTGCTTGTTGCTGGTAAAATTTGAAATAGTGTAACCAAGTTTTTATATCACAAGTTCATTGGAGTTATAAATTTGTCTGCATCATGGTACTAGCTCATACAGTCAGTGAAAAGATAAGGACTAAAGATATTCAGATTCTACAAGATGTTTCATTTGATACCATGCTCCTGTCAACAGAAACACTAGAAGGTTTGAAAAACTCTGGTTTCTATAAACCATCTCCTGTGCAATTTCATGGAATTCCCATGGGAAAATGTGGTTTTGGTATGTATTTGAATACTTACTCAGTGCCAAATTTATATTTTTTATGAGGGTTGGCCACTTTATAAATCTGGGGCTGTAATTACTATAGTAAAATTGTTTTAAAAATTGTCTTACTGTGAAATATACATTTATTATAATTACTATGTAATTTAAAATGGTTGACTATGTGCACACAAATGTTCCATTAAGTATAATTTGTATGCATTCTTTTAGATTTGTTATTAGAAGCTAAATCTGGGACTGGTAAAACTGCTGTATTTACTGTGATTGCATTGGAAAAAATTAACCTAAAATTAGGCTTACAAGTGGTAATATTGAGCCCAACAAGAGAAATAGCAGCACAAATATGTGATGTAATAAAACAAATTGGTATAGCTTACACAGGTAATTTAAACATAACCTATGAATAATAAAACTAAACGTAACAAACTTTACATTGTTGCTACTTATTATAATCTTTATGATAATATTACAGTATTAAAATTTCTTTTACTGAATATAATTTTCAGGTCTTTGTGGGGAAGTAGTGATGGGAGGTTTGCCAGTCGAAGATGACATTGAAAAATTTAGAGGAAACAAAGTTCATATAGTAGTCGGAAGTCCGGGAAGACTAAAACATTTAATACAGGATAAACATATAGATGTCTCAGCTGTGAGATTGTTTGTGCTGGATGAAGCTGATAAATTAATGGAAAAAAGTTTTCTAACTGATATTAAATATATTAGCTCCAATTTGCCCCAACAGAAGCAAGTGATTATGTCCAGTGCTACATACCCAGATAGTTGCAAAGAATTTTTAAACCAGTTTGTCCACGGAGCTCAACACATATGCCCAGAAAATAATTCTGTTCTTTTGGGTGTCAGCCAAAAAGTAACTTATGTAAAATATAACAGTAACATTGTGAGACAAACTAAATTCAGATTTGAGGAACTCAACAAGATTTTATCAAATTTGCCATTCAAACAATGTCTTATATTTTGTAATTACCAAGCCAGAGTCACCGAGTTGAATAGAATGCTGAAGAAAGCTGGTTGGCCAGTTGAAATGTTACATGGGCAACAGGATCAGAATGATAGGCTGGGAGCACTCAAAACTCTCCAAGAATACAAATGTAGAATTTTGATATCTACTGACTTGGCATCCAGAGGAATTGACGCCTCAAATATAGATCTTGTAATTAATTTTGAGCCACCCTTTCAATGGCAAACATATTTACACAGAATAGGCAGGGCCGGAAGATTTGGATCATATGGTACTGCAATTACGATTGCTAGTGAAGGCAAAGAACAAAAAAAGTTTATTGCATTGTTTCAATCTCTAAATTCTTCTGTAATTTTAAGTGATGTTTGGGCTGGTAATAACATTGTCGAAGATGATAATAATCATAAAATTGAAGAACAAAGCCAATGTCAGAATCCGTGTAGTGGAACTCATGATGTAAATAAATCAGTTGAAACCAATGAACATAATCCACCCAATGCAGGTAAAATGGAAGAGTATCATAGCCTGCTTCTTAATGAATCTCAGACACAAGAACAAATAGAGTCTTTTGCAGATTTATTGCTTTCCTATGAAGAATATAATCCCACAGATGTAAAGGTTGAATCTGCATATACTTGCATTGAGTTACCAACACTTTCCTTTAATGAGGCATTATTGCAACCAGATTCAACAACATTCAACCTAGAAGATCAAGCAGTTATATCTAACAAAGGTACTTTAGAATTAGTGCCAGAACTAAATAAAACATTGCAAAACAAAAACAATGATGATTTTAACAGTGAAGTTATTTATAATAATGAAGATTTTATAAAACTTGGTCTGCCAACAGAATTTTCAAGTTCAAAGAACAAAAGAATTTGCAATGATATAAAGGAAATAGAAATTAATAATAATGATAAAGCTAAACATACCTTTATGAAAAAAAGGTGTGATACAAGTAATCATTGTCGCAAACACAACAAAGCGCGGGAAGAAAATGAATCAGAACATGGAAATTTACAAATGAAAGCACATAACAAAATAGGAAAAGCAAAAAAATCATATTCTGTAAATGAAACTTCAGATGAAAGTTCAGAATCTGTTTGTAATAAAATTAAGTTGGAAAATAATTACCAAAACAAAAACAAATATAAACACAGAACTGAAAACAGACAAGATAAAATTAATAATAAAGTTAAGCATTATGAAAGTGGAAAAGAAAAAATAATTGAAAATGACTCTGAAAGCGATAGTTATTCTAGTAGCACTTGCGATAGCTACAACAGTTCCTATTTAAAATGGTACAAGCAGCTAAAACTAAGAACAAAACAAATAGAAATGTCACTTTATATTAACGAGTTAAGCAGTATTCGATAAAAGTATATAATATTCATTAAAACTATAAAAGTTATTAGGTATTCATTTTATCACATTATTATTTTTAACAAAAAATTAAAACCGACTTCCAAGGTAAAAACAATAAGTAATAATATTATTATGAACTAAAAAGTATTAAATAATTCTTACTCTTTAATAGTGCCTCTTTCAGAATTCGTCTAAATCTCAACTATTTCTGTACATACTATAGTCTTCATTATTTTGAAGTCGGTACCAGCTAATTTAATCGTGAGTTAATCAGTCAATGTCAGAATATATGAAACTTTTAAAGACTATAGTATGTACAGAAATAGTTGAGATTTAGACGAATTCTGAAAGAGGCACTATTAAAGAGTAAGAATTATTTAATACTTTTTAGTTCATGATAATATTATTACTTATTGTTTTTACCTTGGAAGTCGGTTTTAATTTTTTGTTAAAAATAATAACTTCACTCTTTTTAGTTATTTACCGGTAAACATATAACCTGTCAGTTGTAGATATATATAGGATTTAGGTATGATACTATCACAACTCAGGCAGTTTTCAAAAAAGGTTTTTTCGTACGTACCTCATAGATCCCATGAACAAATTGCCAACTTGGTAACCGCAACACCAAGTTTAAAATATCATTTACTTTGTAACAAGTTAACAACATTAATATAATTTTCAAAATCACTCGACAAACTCGAGTCTCGATCGAAAAGACTATGAAAAGTACCAATAATAGGGTCATAACTCATAACGATGCATCGTGTTATGGTTCATGGTAGTGATAATGATGATGATGAATGTAATTTGCATAGTAGCATATGCTTTCAGTTCTTAAAACATCGCCGAAAGTCCCAAACTTGTATCTATAAGGAATCCGGAGTTCTCTTAGTATCTTCGGAACCATAGCATGCCTTGGTGTAAAATCTTACTTTTTGGTAGCATATGCCTAAGATCCTTCACATAAAACCAAAATCACTATATGTTTCCATATAAATTTTGAGGAGTTCCCTTGATTACTCATGGATTCCATCATCAGGTCACCACTTTTGTGAACATGATACCAAATTGGAGTTGAACCCTATACAACAAAAGAAAAATTTTGAAAATCGGTTCACAAACGGCGGAGTAATCGTTGAACATACACAAATAAAAATAAAAAATATCTACAGCCGAACATATAACCTCCTCGTTTTTTGGAAGTCGGTTAAAAATAAAACTCATATTTAAATATTTAGTTTTATTGAATAATTTATAATTATGGACTAGAATACAATATCATGTAACACCCAGTTTCATTCCATATAATTATTTGGAAATAAAATATTTTGATATTGATTTTTTTTATATAGAAGACAATTTGTACTTAACAAGGTTTTGGGTAAAGGGTCAGTAAGAAAGGTATTTTGGAAAACACCACAAGTCATGTATTCTAGTTATGGCTTTTAGTTGTTTGGCTAATACACACATGAGACTACTGATATAGTTTACCTACATGAGTTCAATTTATATTTACAAAAAAATATAATTATTAAAAATATAAAAGGTAGTAAATGCTATTTGGCCAGTATTTAAATTCGTTTTACGATTGTATAAAATTAACGTATCGTAGGAAGTTATTGTAAGACCTCAAATAGCATAAAGCTAACTAGGGCTACAGCCTTACACATAACATCACAAATTCCAATATTAAACTTCATATTATCAAATAAAAAAAAACAAAATAATGCACGAACTTTGCTAAAAGAAGCCACTTCGATTTACGCAATATGACCCAAGATTAGCGGATGAGACAGATCGGTTCGCAGCTGTTTTGCGTTTCGCAGCGTCGGTGGACTAGAGGCGTTAGCGTCGTCTATTTACTATTTAGATTTTAGACCCAGATCCCAGAAGGATCAGACATAACTAGACATGACTTTGATGCCATCATTTTGGCGTGGCTCTGTTATCGCCAAAGAAATTATACTATAACAAGAAAGTGCACAAATTACGGTAATACGTTACAGTATGTATTTTCTTCTAAGCGGTAGCTAGCGAAAAGCGAGCGAGAGTGGGAGTGTCCTTGTCTAACATCTTGCTATTGGTTGATTGTCGTGTTTCAATTTGCGTTGGTGTCATTAGAAAGGGACAACCATGGGGAGCCATCTCGCTCGGACCGGATTTTGCGCCACAGTCCTTGTTGTTCTATAATGTCTCTGGTTATCGCATATCAGTAGTTTTAATCAGGTGGATAAGACTTGCAAAAACGTTATTATTTCACACGTGCTTGAAAAACGGCTGTATTTTGTAGTTCATAGAGTTTGTATTCGGTCTGACTATAAAACATACACTTAACAATTGTACAAAAAGTTACTTATTTACTTTTTCTTACGCAGGACCCAGGTACTTTAATACAAATGTCTGATTAAATTGATTTTCTTTATCAGTAGGTATTATTCTTTGTTTTCAACTAGCGACCACATACGCTGTTTTCAACCCTGTCTAAATTATTCACTACTAAACTAAATTTAATCTATTTCTTCTGGATTGCCAAATCAAAATTCCCTAAACAATATTATAATAATTTTAATATTTTAAATTATGATTTGTCAATTTAAAAACATCCACAACTTTATAAAAAGTTATATGAATTAGTTGGTAGGCCTTGGGTGATTTATCTTGAGGTTTAACTTTCCGATCTTTGCCGCAAGCGACCGGACCGCGACCGGCAAAAATTCTAATAAAATGCTATAGTCCGTGCAATCCACGAAGACGCGCCCCACTATTCCTCCTAATCGTCTATAGTATATGAGTGCAAGCTTTCGCCAATGTTGAGTGTTATCGGTACCAGGGCTCGAAAACGTTATTTTTAATAACGGTTTTGATTCGTTCGGAACTGTTCATTGCAATAACGTTTTTGGGAACAAAAACGTATTTGAGAACGTTTTGAAAACCGAAATAAAACGGTTAAATCCACACAGCGGGACATAGGGCAGTCAGTAAAGGTTTTCACCTCAATCTATTTTCTTTAGTGAGTATAAGGGTAAAGGGGATAACTTAAGAAATAAAAGTGGCATACTACCTACTTGCGCTTTTACCCTGGGGGTGAATGCAACTCCGTCTCGGGGGTGAATTTTGACGTGACAACGTCTTATTATTCGATATGGGCTGCGCGCACGAAAAAACATGATGCAATATGCGGCGTTACCTCGCTCTGAGGCGTTCCATTTGAGTTGTTTAGCAGAAATTTACAGTCGGGGAAAATTGTGCTAAGCAGAAATGTACAGTCGGGGAAATGAGTTGTTTAGCAGAAATGTACAGTCGGGGAAATGAGTTGTTTAGCAGAAATGTACAGTCGGGGAAAATTGTGCTAAGCAGAAATGTACAGTCGGGGAAATGAGTTGTTTAGCAGAAATGTACAGTCGGGGAAAATTGTGCTAAGCAGAAATGTACAGTCGGGGAAATGAGTTGTTTAGCAGAAATGTACAGTCGGGGAAAATTGTGCTAAGCAGAAATGTACAGTCGGGGAAATGAGTTGTTTAGCAGAAATGTACAGTCGGGGAAATGAGTTGTTTAGCAGAGATGTACAGTCGGGGAAAATTGTGCTAAGCAGAAATGTACAGTCAGGGAAATGAGTTGTTTAGCAGAAATGTACAGTCGGGGAAATGAGTTGTTTAGCAGAAATGTACAGTCGGGGAAAATTGTGCTAAGCAGAAATGTACAGTCGGGGAAATGAGTTGTTTAGCAGAAATTTACAGTCGGGGAAATGAGTTGTTTAGCAGAAATGTACAGTCGGGGGAATGAGTTGTTTAGCAGACATGTACAGTCGGGGAAAATTGTGCTAAGCAGAAACGTACAGTCGGGGAAATGAGTTGTATAGCAGAAATGTACAGTCGGGGAAATGAGTTATTTAGCAGAAATGTACAGCCGGGGAAAATTGTGCTAAGCAGAAATGTACAGTCGGGGAAATGAGTTTTGACGTGACAACGTCTCATAATTCGATGGAGCCGGCTGCACGCACGAAAAAACATGACTCATGCGGCGTTACCTCGCTCTGAGGCGTTCCATTTAAGGCTTGAAGTGCAAGCGAGAGCGCGGAACGAGCGACAAAGAGGCACGTTGTCACGTTCAACTATCGTCAGTAAACCGACTTTACAGACAACCGTTTTTTAAATAAAAAAGCCCTAGAAATCAATAGACACACAAAAGTAATTTGTTATGTAAACGATTTTTTTTAATTTGAAGCAGAGAATTGGGATGCAAATATTGTAGCAAAACGTGTCAATACGTTTTCTGGTATAATATTATAAATGCGAATGTGTTTTTGTCTATCTCTTACCTCTTCACACCCAAACAACTCAACTAGTGTACTGAGTATGAAGATACTTTTGAGGCTCGGGAAAGAACATATTAGGATACTTTTTATCCCGAAAAAATGTACGGGCGTCACTAGTCCATAGTAAATACACGTCATGTATGTGTCTTTTTAAAAATTTGAGAAAATAAACGGAAGTTAACAATTGAAAGTGAATTTAAGAGTAACATTGTCCTACAAATAGAACAATCCATAATTTAGGTCTTAGGACCATCAAATTAAAGTATGAAGTCCTTTCTATCTTTGTTAGAGCCTACCATTATCAAGATTTTTCGCAAATAAAAATGTTGTTCGTCTTATCAAAATGAAGCTACTCACAAAAATTTGCTTGATAGTAATAAAAAAAATGTTCTAACTTCTAGGGAACCCTAACGGCTTTACTGATTTTTTACCTATGTGCACATATTTTTGTATATATTATGCATATCAATTAAAAGGTAAAAATCAGTAAAGCCGTTACAGTTTAAAATAGATAGCAGCCGATTCTTAGACCTACTGGTCTGAGCATTGGCTACTATCTATTTTTCATACCCCTTAGTGGTAAGGGTTGTTCAGTGTTCACCCTTAACATTTATTTTTTATTTTTGGTCAATTTTTTATTTTTTTTATTTTTCTATAATGTGACACTAAAAATATATGTATACAACCCTTCATTTTATAAAATGTACATTCATTAATATACAAAAAATTGGTAAAGTGCAAGCAGAACTCGCGCACGAAGGGTTCCGAGTTCCGTACCATTAGGTACAGAGCAAAAATAGGCCAAAAATTGTGTTTTGTGTACTGGGAGTCCCCCTCAAATATTTATATTATTTTAATTTAAAATGTTTTTCACTCTATTTCGATTAAAATTTCCCTGAGCTTTTTTTATAAAAATAAGTTTTTTATTTATATTAATAAAGTTTATTCGTGATGAAGTAGAAACACTTTATATGGCAAAACAACATATTTTGTCGAGAAAGCTAGTAGTTATATAATAAAAAATCATAAATACAAATATTAAAAACATTTTTTTTACCTAATTAAACACAATTAGTTAAGCCAGAATGGTTAAATCTGCATTTTTAGGAAAAGGGGTAAAAAAAATTTAAAAACAAGGGGGGTAAAAAAATCCATCCCTAAAAGCGCAATTACGTAGTATGACAATTTTAAATTAAAGGGTAAAACGTAATCGATCCCTTATTTAAATCTATGCTGTACCAGATTTTTAGGGTTCCGTACCCAAAGGGTAAAATCGGGACCCTATTACTGAGACTTCGAAGGCTGTCCGTCTGTGCGACCGCTAATATTATAGCTGGACTTGATTTGATTGTGTATATCAGCTGTTGCCGCTATAACAACAAATACTAAAAAACAAGATATATTTCATATTTAAGGGGGCCTCCCATACAACAACCGTAATTTTTTGGCCTTTTTTGTTCGATATCAATAACGACAATAGGTAGGCTCTTGAAATTTTCATAGAGTCCTTGACTATATGAGTTCTTTATTAATTAATAAAACTAATAAAAAATTAATAAAATTAATCCCATACAAAAACACAATTATTGACCTTATTTTGCTCTGTAACGGTATGGAACCCTCCATGAGCGAGTCCGACTCGCACTTGGCCGATTATTGCCTCGCCGTGATACCGCAAACGAATGCCCGAAAAATAATAGTTTTTGTTATATATTTAACTTTTGATCAAGGAAACGGGAACAACCGTTTAAAACCGTTTTAAGGATCAAAAACGAAAAAATCATTTCGTTCTCAAAAAATGTTACGAATAGCGTTCCGTTCCGAACGAAACCGAAATGAAACGTTCTTTTGGTATTTAAGGCGATAACGTTTCGAAAAATATAACGTTTTTCGAGCCCTGATCGGTACACACTAATTACATATGAGTGCAAACGCACACTACAATAGACCAATAAGAGAAAGCGTCACGGTCAAAGGTAAAGATGCTCACCCAAAAATTGATGGGCCGCGTCTTCGTGGATTGCACGGACTATACCTACTTTATGACATAGGATGTAGGTTTCATTTTTTACAGACATTAATCTAGCGACCCATGTCGTCGCAGCTTTACAGTGACGTTGAGCAAAATGAAACCTATATCTTATCACCTGTCGGTCGCTTGCCGCGTTTATCAGAATGGTACGTTTAGTATTAAA
Source organism: Polyommatus iphigenia (assembly GCA_963422495.1). Classification (NCBI taxonomy): domain Eukaryota; kingdom Metazoa; phylum Arthropoda; class Insecta; order Lepidoptera; family Lycaenidae; genus Polyommatus; species Polyommatus iphigenia. The sequence goes on from OY730180.1 coordinate 39,064,727, forward strand.
AATCGACATACATAATAATACATACTTAATACAAAGCTTAGAATGTAATAAAATAAATTAATGTTACTTATTTATCAATTACATAAATGCCACAATATGATTGATACTATTACTTATAATGATTATCAATTACCTTTTTTAATTACAAAAAATTAAACATTCTAAAATAAAAAATGCAGCCTAACATAAATTTCACTTACAAACATTCATTAAAATAAAAGGAACAAAATGTTTATTTATATGTATGCAATACTAATAACTAATTTTAATATTATTACTTACTTATTATTATCTTAGTAAGCGGTAGTCATACTAGTAATAGTAATACTTTAGAAAATAGTTTTTAAAATTATTATATTTTAATTTTAATTATACAAACAAATCAGCTGTTGACTCATAAGATTTTCATCCATTTTCTTACACTTAGGGCGCATTTTCATTAGTCGTTAACTCGTACGGTATACAGCATGCGGGGAGTCTATGACAACTAAAGGTGGGTTTACACCAAAAGAACATAGAGCAAGAACAGCACAAGAACATTCTTTCGTATTCGTTTAGTGTAAACTATAATTCGTTACAACATACTTTAGATCGTTTACACCAATCGAATCAACAAGAACATCAAGAATAAGAATTTTTGCTCTATAGATGAGAATCATATAGCTCCGTTTAGACCAAACGAGCGAATGCTCATTGCTCATTCGTCAACGATAAGTAGTTAATTTATTTTTATAGTCATCAAAGGTTGGATCCCATAAACATCTTTTGTTATGGTATAATTCTATCATTTGTAAACATTTTTCATTACTCCAATCCATATTTACGAAACAACCTTTGATAAACTACCTAAAACCAGCCGCCAAAAAGTAAAAATATCAAGAACACTAGAATCCCTTTGAAGAGACCGCCTCGAAGAGCGAGCACGTCCGAACACGAAAGAACGCTCTAGGCAATTGCTCGAGCGCTCTTGCGTCGTTTACACCAAACGAGCGAGATTCTTAGAGCATTCTACCTATTTACCGCCGAACACGTGGCGAACACACTAGAACAACGAAAGAATGCTCGTTGTTAGTTTACATCAAAAGAGCTTTACTAGAATGAGCATTCGCTCGTTTGGTCTAAACGGAGCTTAATTGGTCATTGGTCGTGGCATGCGTTTCAGAAATCTCCCTCACCCCGCATGCGGGCCCTATCGACCAGTGAAAATGCGCCATTGGAGTGCGTTTCATCGAATAGTTCCTTTGCCGTCATGTTGGCATTACTGTCTGTCAATAACGTAAACACGGTAGACATGCACTGTTTGGCACTGCGAGTTTTCATAAGTTTTACTGTGATATCGTGAGAAAATCATGCCGAAAACATTAAAGAGTGGTGAAAGAATGATGGCGTTAAGAGTGAAAGAGTTTTGTGAACGTGAAAAACGTAACGAAGCCCCAATAATTCCATTAATATCGGGTTGCCGCCATTACAGCTTAGTAAAATAGGTTTACCAGCATCAGTTTAATCACCCTTAAATAAAAGTAAAACTTATGAATACTTGCAGAGCGTGTCTATAACCGTGTTTACGTTATTAACAGAACGGGATTCCTATAAGATGGCAAATGAACTATTTGATGAAACGCACTTCTAGTGATGAAAACTACAAACACGCGAACGAAGTCGCGGGTAAAAGCTAGTATGTACATACAACAATAATATCAGGGCGAGCGAAGCGAGCCCTAGTATATCCCACAAACTGTACATTGTGGTACACTTTACGGAAAAACTATCACGCCTATTGATTTGTGCTGTAGCATAGTACCTATGTTGTAACTATGCACAACTGTAAAATAGTGTATTTTGACGTCAAAAAGTGTTGTAAAACCTATTTTGAATAATTAAACGAATTTGACTGACTTTGACTACCTAATTTTTATTTACATGTGAATGTGTTATCATCAGTCAGTCAAGGTGTCACGACGCGAGCCCTCACAAAGCTCGGCTTTTAGCTAGTAAATGCGAAAGTGACTTTGTTTGTTTGTTACGCCTTCGGCCTTCACGCATAAAGTACTAAGCAGATCATCATAAAACTTTCATAGGTACAAGTTGTCTGGGTTATGGAGAAGGAAATGGGTACCTTTCATCCCGGGAAAAAGAACGGTCCCCGAGGGATAGACGTTAACGCAGGCAGAGCCGCGGGTGAAATTTAGAATTATATAAAATTTTCTTTAGGGAATTATTATTAAAAGTATTTTGTGATAACTGATAACATATTATCTCCCCTAATTTAAGGTAGCACAGTAAGTTTGCATTAGTGCCAACATGACGGCAAAGGAACTATTTGATGAAACGCACTATAAATTTGACTACAACAAAATAGCAATTTACCATAATAACCTAATACATATATGAATTACCTCAGTAGATGTTGACTTGTTCATGCAGAATTTTGTTTATAGCGCAGGAACCGTGCATTTTTCGCGATAAAAACCACATGACGCAGGTCCTTCAACTGTCTAGGAATCAATTTCCTCGATGGTACATATGTATAACAAATTTTAAATTTTATTTAATCCACTTAGCGTGAAGAGGTCGAGTCGCGAGTAGAATATAGTGTATTAAATACACCACGCATCCGCTAAAATAAGCACTTACCTAAACCAACCGAACTTTTAAATTAAATATTAATTTTAATCTTTCTTCTCTTTTTAATCCTTCTTCTCGTGTGTTTCATCTGTAAAAATAAAAACATCATTATGACAAGTTGATGAGCTTAAAGCTTAATTAATAAATGAAATTAAAAAAACGTTAAAACCGCATAGAGGTGTAACTGCACTGCACAAATCTTAAATCACACATACTTAGGGGCTTAGCATGGTATGGCATTGTACAGTAGAAATGCGAAAGAATAGAAACTTTGACAGTTTTTGCGGAAAAACTGACAGATTTCCTTTGAAGACCTTTCTATCGTAGAAAGGTCTTCTATGGTGATAGAAATTCTATGGTGACCAATTGACCATGTTAAGTCGGCTGGAGCTTTTTACTGTATGTACAATTTCATACATTCACGGCCCAGGGGAACCCCATGGGCCGTGAATGTGAAATGACGTGGTCTCTGCTGAAGTGTAGTTAGAGATAAACAACGATAACATGGCGCGCCCCTCCAAAATTCAAAAAGTTTGAAGTGCGTTGTCAAAACGTGTGAAGTGCGTTGTCTTGCGCGGTCGGCTAGTTATGATTAGTTGACCAACAAATGTTTGTAATAATTAGTGACATTAAGTGAAATATTACGAGTACTGGTTGATTGGTTGAATACTTAGGTACTACATAGTACAAACTCTTTCATAAGGATGTGACTACACACATAGGCTCCTCCCTCCCTCCATAGTAATTTGGAGGGGCGCGCCATGTTATCGTAGTTTATCTCTACGCCTGTTACGGCGATGCCAATGCATACCTACATGTAATATATGCTGTATGACGTGAAACTTTTCTTATAATACAGCATACATTTTGTAGATATTCTGTAAAGCATCGTTTATACTCAGCCCTGTTGGACAGCGAAGTGCATGCGAGCGCAAGAATGTAATTTGTTACTCGCGCTGCCACTCGTCATGCTGCTGCCGCTGCCCGACGCGGCAAGTATGTAGAGGGCTAAGTGTAAACGTTCACTCGCGTCGTTACTGCCGCAGAAGTATTTAAGAATTTAAAAAGCTTGACGACCTCTGTGGCTCAGTTGGTGGGCTGTTGGTAGCTCAAGCCGGGGGTCGCGGGTTCGAATCCCGCCGACGGAACAAAAACTTTTCAAAGATCCTGGGTCATGGATGTATATTAAATATGTATATAATATAATAAAAATCTTAAATATATTATGTATAGTATAAAAATATTAAATATATTTCCATTTTTTGGTACCCGTAACACAAGTCCTTCAGGTACTTACCACGGGGCCAGACTGACGTGGTGTGAAGCGTCTATAGATATTCATATTATAATTAGGGCAATATTGCCAGCAACGCGAGTGAGCAGCGGCAGTGGCTGAATTTAAACGTCCCAAAACAGACAACATACCTGAGCCCTCGTCCTCATCCGCGTCCAATATATCGGCACAGCAGATGGAGTAGCAGATAAGCGACAGGAAGCCGAGCGGCAGGCCGAACACGAGCGCCGTGAGCACGGGGTTCCCGCGCCACATGTGCGCCAGCGACGTCCGCGCCTCCCACACCGCGCGGTACACGCGCACCGCCCAACTATTCCCGCCATACGCCTGACAGTATATTTTTTTTATTTGAAATGTTGCAGTTGGCAAACAATGTCTCCTTAAGGTAGCATTCGGATCAAGACGACCGCGACGCGAGACCGAGACCGGCAGCTGGTCGCACGTCGCGGGGCGACACCCACTTACGAATCTACGCGACCGGGTCGCGCGACCCATACGAAACTCAGTGTTCACAGATTTGAAATGCAACTTTATTCACTAGGCAACTAGGTTGCATTTCAATCTATGTCACTAATTTTATTATATTAAGGCCATCCCCCGAGCAAACGACCTTGGCCGTACATTTGCCGCGTTGCCGAGATCGCACCAAAACCCTATTTCTTTAACTTATCTTAGTTCAAAATTGTCCTAAAAAAATTTAAAACGGGGAATATGTAGTTTATGATATTGTCGATCTATTGGCGTGTGTTTAAAATAAAAGTAATTTGTAAATCCTAAGGAGATGCTAAATTTATGCTTGAATTTTAATAAATTGGTTTTACTTTGGAAGCTGATATCATGAATATAATAAACAAAAATAGAAAATTTAAAACGGGGAAAGGAATGTTGATATACTGAAGATCATTGCTGTATATTTATTATAACTTTGTAGCTTTCAAATTATGAGTTTATAAGGCTTGAAATACGGTAAATTATGGTATTTCCGTAAGGAACGCCCTTATGTTTAATTCATTTATTTGATAACAGCTGATGCCGCTGCTTGGCGGCTACATCGCGATATAGCTAGCACGAAGATTTTTGTTATAGGTGACTATTATGAAACTATTTTCACTCACACTCAATCTAGGTGTTGTAGAATTATCACGCCAGAAGGATTTTAGTCCCAGGGTGGGATACCCTTGGGGGCTGGGACTAAATTCCTCTCACCTCTGGCGTGTATTGGTCCTCAAATACTAACTGGTGGCAGTTCATTCCTGAGTTTTACAGTGCGTGGCAGGAAGTTACGTAAAAAATGCACGGTGGAAGACTGCCACTCGCCAAGGTGATGAGGATTGATGATGGTATGTTTTTCGCGTGGAATGATGACGAAATGTTGCAGGAGGTACAATTTCCAACAATGTGTTATGTTTACACTCGTACTGGTGGAAGAATGACGCTTTTGTTCGAGCACGATATCTCGAAATCCGTCTGTACGGCTACCCTAGGACTAAAATCCCTCTGGCATGATAATTCTACAACACCAAGAGTGAGTGTGAGTGGTTAAATTAGCTGATAATCACCTATAACAAATATCTTCGTGCTAGCTATAGCGCGATGTAGCCGCCAAGCAGCGGCATCTGTTATCAAATAAAGGAATTAAACTTAATATAATAAAATTAGCGGCATAGATTGAAATGCAACCTTGTTGCCTAGTGAATAAAGTTGCATTTCATTAAAACTTACTTATTTAACTTAGTGACTTAGAGCAAAATGATATCTATTATCGTGTTAATAAAGTTTAATTTTACTTGAATGTTTGTCAGTGTGGCGCGGCTTGTGAGTTGTGATACAACGCGCCGTGTGAAGGGGTGGCTAGTGCTCGCCTGTTGGTTCGCGCTCGCTCGTAATAGCTGGCTCGGCGCGGCACGGCTTGTGATATCACACGCCGCACATAAGGCCAGATTACATAATTACGACGACAAAAATATTTATTGTCTGATTACTTATTGTTTAACTTACAATTGATTACAAAATGGCCATCCGCCTTATACTTAATAGAAACTCGATTTGATATCCTCTCAATACGTACTCGTATTGAAAAAATTAAACAATTTATAGTTAAACGATTATCATTTATTTATATATTATATATACAAGTACAGATATAAAACGCAAATCATAAGTATTAAAAAATATATTCGCCGTCATCATCATGATCGTCATCATCATCATGTTCTTGATCATCATCATCATAATCATGTACCTCTTCACTTATGTTGATCGTCGGCAATCTAAGCATGCCTATTATGGTTTGATTGTAATTTCCTTTTGTATTTTTAGGTTTTTTTCGACAATCTGTCACCACTGGATCCGAGGATACAAGCATCCAGTGGAATATATCGCTATTAGTATTAATTCTCGATGTTTTTCGAGAGTAAAATTGCCTTAAATGTTTGTAGGTCTTGTGACCTGCTTCAAGAACGTCTTCTGATAATTGACCAACAGGCAAGGGTAGAGATTTTATTATGGCAGCTCCGTGTATCAACAGTTTGTGCACACTAGCGCTCATGTGGTACCATTCGTAAAGTGTGACTGCCCTTTTTGCTGTTTCCAAACAATATTCTTCAAAGCTTTCTTCATTCACGTAATGCCCACATGAAATAAGACAAAGAATGTTAGAAAACCTTTCTATTAAATCTTTATCAATACCAGTGATCTGGGACACCAACAAAGGATTCTTGAAAAATTGTCTTGCGGTATTGCCGTCATTGCTGTTTCCTCCTCCTTGTTTCGGCTGATCTACGACAAGGCCCATTTGTTTGTAAAAATCGTTTCTTATTTTGTCTTTTCTTTCTTTTACTTTTTTTTGCGCTTCTGCGCCTCTAGCTTGCCATTGTTTATGTTCTAATTTATAAGAAATATGTAATAAATATTCATAGCATCTAAGATATGCATGAAGCACTGAAATGCCATATTTATACGTACTTTCGTCGCAAAATCTTTTCTTAATTTCTTGAATATTGTTCATAATTTTTGGGGTGGCTTTGCAAACATTGCATGCTTGCGTACTTAATGTGTCAGTCAAAACATTAACTGTTTTTCCATCCAGCATAGTGCATATGGGGATATGTACAAATTTTATTTCTTTATCTCCTAACATAATGTTTGTTGGCTTCAATAGCACAATTTGTTTTTCCACTTCCGCATACTCTTCTTTCATATTACTATTATTTTCTTTTTTCAATTTAAATGTAATTGGACGACTGTATCTCGTGGATGATGGTGTCATATTCTTCCATAATATTTTTTTGTTGCTTCTGTCCTTTATGGACATTTCCAGAGGCACAATTGTGCACAAAATTATGTTAGAATCAGCATAGTTCGAATTGTTGGAAAAATTCTGTTTATAAATACTATGACCACCACTACCATCTAGCCCCCATTTATAAAACACTTCTATGTTATAACAATTAGTAGGTGTATTTTGCAAGATAACTTCTGACTGGACTTGTACAAGTCTTTGTATCGACAGATCCAAAAGATCTTGTACTGGTACCGAAGCTTCATTTTCTGTTATTTTATGTTGACAGGATAACAATTCTTCTTTGCCTCTGCTACCACGTGATAGGATGGATATATATCCGCTCCTCTTTTTTTTGCTCCAAGTCGCATCGTTATGTAATCCTCTTTTGTAAGACCAAGATCCACTATAAGAGCGAGAGCTTCATCAGGAGTATACGGAGTTATAGTAGCAGAAGATGTCGTATCATGAACTTGTTTCATTTTTTTTAGTCTTTTTGGGGTAGAGTCAACGGTTAATTTTACCACTTGTGCTGCGGTTCTTTTCCCAGATTTAATTAGGCTTGATTCTGCGGCTGAGCACAATTGCTCTGAACTGAGATTCGAAACAAGAACCTTAACATTTCTCTGTTTACTCCGTTCGGAACTATCAGCAAACAATTTTTTCGGTCTGCCACGTTGTTTTCTCGTTGATAAGGTACGTGGTGGTGGTACTGAAAGAGTTGGAGATGTAGTGTCCATTTCCGAAAACTCCAAGTCGCCATCCAACCATTTGACATGCTTCTTGTTAAAACGTTCGTACATATAATTACAGTCACGCCATTTCGTCAAAAGCTTCGTTACAAACACTTTGATGACATTTTTTATCTGTTTTGACAATTGTTCAGAAACTTCACTAATACTAAATTTATTCACTATATAGTCTACTAATCGTTCATTACACTTCAATGACGAAAAACCACAAAACTGTTCATTTCTTAACACTATAAAAAGTTCATTTTTCTTTATCTTCCGTACTCGTAATGCAGGATCATCTCGACTACCTGCAAAGAATTGACTCCAGTTTAGAAAAGGGGACAGGGGTGGACCCAGTCAGTCCTTGCGTATAATCGTAAATATGTACAGTACTCTAGCAATAGAAAAAAAATGGGGAACTCTGCGGAACTTTTTTTGAAACTCTAGAAACGTGAACAAATATATTCATTGTATACAAAAAAAATAGTCCTTTAGAAAATCAATATTATTGACACGTAATTTACATTTGATATAAAAGTAAAATGTAACAGCATAAAGTACATACCTGATGCTTCCATCTCCATGCTAAAAATGTTGCAACTTTAAAACAGAACAACAAAACGACCGTATTTACTCCGTTAGATTTCGAGCGCAACTGACTCAGCGAACAGATGTCCGAGAGATCGCGCGACAAGTTTGAACGCGTCGGAGCAGACCTTTTGTTTTTTTACAGCAATTTCAAGCGGGACAATACACAATGGGTAATAAACAGCTTGTATTAGACATTTTAGTTAAGTTTTGTGATATAGTTTTTTTTTGTTTTTGTCGTCGTAAATACGTAATCTGGCCTTATGTGCGCCGTGAGAAGCCAGCTTAGGGCCTTACACACTGGCGATTAGCGAACGATTTGAAAGCGACACGACTGCACAGCGCATAAAAGCATAATTTCAAAATAATATTAGCTCAATGCACTCCTTCACCATATAAACTATAATATAACTGTGCAAAATTTAATTCACCTACGTTTTCTCATTTTTCGTCAAAAGGGATAAAAGTTTTTCGCTCGCGTATTATATTATGTACCTATATTGTATTATAGGTATAGATAAATTAACATGAGTCTTCAAAAACTTCTGCGAGGGGCCCTCTATATCCGGTGTAGGTACTAGGTATGTATAATGTATTATACAGGGTGTAACAAAAATAAGTGATAATAGTTTAGTGTGTGTACGTGTTCCTTGTAGAGAGTTCACTGTGAAAGTAGCAGCTCTGAAAGACGATTTTTTTTTCACTATTGTATGGGCAAGGGGCAAGGGCCCGAGCGTCACCAGTTTCCCCATACAAAAGTGAAAAAAAAATGGGCTTTCCGCGCTGCTACTTTTCACAGTGAACTCTCTACAAGGAACACGTACACACCCTAAAGTATTTTCATTTATTTTTGTTACACCCTGTATATTTCTCGGTGTATGTATATTCTCTATTGCGGTCGCGCCACGGCCTCACTGCCTTGTGAGCGACCGGGTCGCGCGACGCACTTCGGCGGCAGGCCGCGCCCACACGTCGCGCGACTCGGTCGCTTGCATCCGTCAGCACTTCCTATTAATTCATATAAGGCAGTGGGTCACGGTCTCGCGTCGCGGTCTCGCGTCTCGGTCTCGCGTCGCGGTCGTCTTGATCCAAATGCTACCTTGAGCGACTGGGTCGCGCGACGCAGGTCGGCGGCAGGCCACACGTCGCGCGACCCGGTCGCTTGCATCCGTAAGCACTTCTTATTAATCCATATAAAGCAGTGGGTCGCGGTCTCGCATCTCGGTCTCGCGTCGCGGTCTCGCGTCGCGGTCTCGCGTCGCGGTCTCGCGTCGCGGTCGCCTTGATCCGAATGCCACCTTTAGGATTCCGTACTAGTTTGCAATGATTAATAGTAATTGGTGGAAGAAATGGTTACGAAATTAGGGAAAAAGCAGTTTTAAAAAAGCTGCTATTTTGAGACAATTGGTTTACAGCTACAAGTTACTGACGACCTCTGTGGCTCAGTGGTGAGCGCGTTGGTAGTTCAAGCCGGGGGTCGCGGTTTCGAATCCCGCTGACGGAACAAAAAGTTTTCAATATTCCCGGGTCTAGATGTGTATTAAATATGTGTATGATATAATAAAAATCTTAAATATATGTATAGTATCAAAGTATTATATATATTTCCGCTGTCTGGTACCTGTAACACAAGTCCTTTAGGTACTTAGCACGGGGCCAGACTGACGTGGTGTGAAGCGTCCATAGATATTATTATTATTATATTATAGTTACTACACACAACCATTCTCTATTTTCGATTGGACATTACTAACCGGTGCCATCTGATTGTGTATTTGATCTAAAAATATCAATATGGCCTCCGGAGTCATCAGCACTGGATCGTCGTCTGGAATATGATGATGGTTTGTTGTGGAGTTGAGGACTATCAGATGTGGTACAGTCAGCTCTGACATCGCTATTGAGTTGGCGAGCTCTTGATTTCCCGTCCATCCAAATTGGAATCGCTGGTGAAGATTGTGTTTATTCTCTCTGAAATTAAAGCAAAACTTGATTTTTATCTTTATTATGACATAAGTAGTACAACAATATTTTTAATCATCTTTAAATGGTCAGTATTTATTATTTAAAATTAAATAAAATTTACACAAAATTGTGAAGCAATATATTATCTTCTGAATTCTTATACATATATATAAGTCATTAACTTACTTAATGATGCTTTCCATCATGTCCTTAAAATCTCGTTCAGTTTGGCTTATTTCATTTAATTTATTTTCAGATACCACAACAATTACAATATATTTTTCAGTATCCATAATGTCATTGATATTAGATCTTGTTATCTTTGGGAAGAAACCAAATCTTTCCGAATTAACCCATTTATCAAGTGTTGTATTTAAAGACTCCTTATCTTCCAATAATTCGGGATGAGCTGCAAAAAATATAATTTTGTAGTCTGAAATATTTTTTGATTTTTTTTTAATATATTATTTATTTCATTTCGTTGTGAAGGAAGCCCCTCAAAAGCATTTCCACAGTAACAGCTAGTTAAGCCATGTAATCAGTATCTGATCAACTGTATAGCCTTTAGGGAGATCGCACACGTCACACTTTTTGTGTGATCGAGTCTGCGGCTTACATACAATCTGCATGGCGCGCGCCATCAGACTGTATGGAAGCCGCAGACTCGATCACACAAAAAGTGTGACGTGTGCGATCTCCCTTAATCGTATTTATTGCAAAGTTATGGTTTGCTATATAAAACAATACTATACAAAGAATTTCATAGTATTTTGTGCCTTGTAAAAATAAAATTATGGTAACATTGTCACCAACATTCACATGAAGTAGTAGCCTTTGAATAAGTGTCTTACAATTTTCATTATGTTAAATTTTCTAGTAAATTACTTACTATTAAAGTAAAAGACATCATTTTCTTTGTACACAAAGATGGCAGTTTCATTTGGAGGTACTTTCTCAGTAGGTGCCAAATCATGTGGCAGAGAATAAAACCAACTGTGCGCTTGATATTTTTCAGCATGATTTGAATACATTTCCTGTAAAATATTATAAAAGTTATTTGGTCTGTATTTTCTGCATAATGATTAAAAAAGTTTGACAACAAATTAAATTGTTTAGATGTTGTGTAAAGTGTATTCATAATATCCTTCTTACAAACAATTCCAATAAGCTTTGAATATTAATCCATATAAATAAGCTGGTAAAAGTAAACTTTTTTAATTTTCTATAAATTATATATAAATTATATATATCTTTAATTATCTATAAATTATAATATATAAGAACTCATACCCATAACACTCCATGTTGTTTTCCAATGTAGCCAAAGAACAGGTCATGTGATTCTTTAAGATAACCAAGACTGTCTGCGTGTGACACTGCCTGTATGGCAGGTAGCGCCATTCTCATGGCATAGTTCACCATGTCATCCTTAACCCTCTCTCCATTATACTCATGCAAGTATGAACCTTTGATACTGAAATGGTAATTCATTAATAATAACTTTTTGTTGCAATCCCATAATTTAAGAGAAATTGTCATTATTAAAAAATAAAAAAGTTGACAGTTAATGCACCTAATGGAGGCACTTCACATGGCTATTTGTATTTGCGTATTTGATGTATTCGCCAAACAATCACCATATTGTGTAGACGGTATGTTTGGCAAAGTATTGGCCTTATTTGCCTATTTGACAAATATGACCAATACCAAATACATATCCGTACCTTTGTCGGTTTTTGACGCACATCAAAGGAGTCAAATAGGCAAGTAAACAAAATCAAGTAAAAGTTTGGTATTTGACGTCCATGTGTGGAAGGCCGTATTTGCCTTTATTTGCTTGTTTGTGTATACGTCAATAATTTTGCCAATAGGCTACTTGACCTATTTTTTTTCTTCATTCTAATCGCTTCTTAATCATTCATTTTCACCAAAAAAACTAATATTTTAATATTTTAAACAGTAGAAACCCATAAAAATGTTGATTGAAAAATATGCCTTTTTTATGGCGCCGAAGACACTGTCCGCCATTGTACCTCCATAGTGTGACGTCATGTTTTTTGTATTTTATACTTTCTTTACTGAAAAAAGTTTTATGTGCTAAGCGTACGAGTCTAAAAGTGCCAAAAAATTAGAAAAGAATTTAGAAATCATTTGTAATGTTGAACACTTTTGTAGAAAAGTTTTGGCCATTTCATTTCCCAGCTACAATAAATGGAGATAATATGTAAAACTGATGTTTTATTTGAATTATTCAAGAAAATATATTTTATAAGTCTTTCTAGCTTATTCATATTATTTAGGTACAAATAAACTTTCATATAACGAGCGCGATAAATAAAAGATATTAAATTACAAATGGGATGACGTCATCCAAATCGGAAGTACCATAAAATCATATTTTCAAATCGACTTTATTTATCAATCATAAGCTTTTATTTGATGATAAGGGTGAAATACGGTTTCCTAGGGCAAATTAAATATAGGTCAAGTAGCCTAATGCAACAAATAGCCAATAGCAAATACAAATAGCCATGTGAAGTGCATCCATAACATTAAAATCAATAAGTTAAAATAATGTTGTGTTAAAAATGTAAGAACGAAATGTTGAAACCGATAAGTGTTTTCTTAAAACTAAGAGAAATATACTTACAACATAATTGTTGGGTAAGCTCTAACTTTGAAATGTGTAGCAACTGCCGTAAATCGTGTACAGTCCACCTTAGCAACTTTGATTGGAGTGTTGTACAATGCTTGTGCAACATGTGCCCATATTGGCTCTATTCTTTTGCAGTGGGCACACCATGGGGCATAAAATTTTACAAACCACATGCCCTCCGTACTTATATCAATAAATTTATCGCTTAATTCAAGAACTCTGGAGGAAGCAACATTCTGGCAACCTGCAGATATAAGATTAAAATTGATTTCCCCGCATTACAAGTTTCGGTTGACTATAAAAAGGTCTTTTGAAGGTTTACAACTACAATGACTAAAAAAGTTGCTTTAATTCTTTATAGTGGTATATTAAAAATATAGTTTTTGATTTCACAAACCAAAAGCTTACAAATATAGAAGTGTAGCATTATCAAAGGACCTTATGCGTTAGTAATATGTGTAAGATCTTATTAAACTTACCGATGAAACAGAAAAATATTGCTAGCAATGCTGTTTTCATGTTTACGTTTTTTTAATGTTCTCAGTCTATTTCATATAGTCTGCGTTAAAACTGTAAAGAAACGAAAACTTTACGAATATCTACAGCTTAATTTTTCTTTTATATTTCCTTCCTATTTATTAAAAATTACAATTTCGTGAACATTTCATGATTTCAAGAAATGAACCAACATGAATGACAGAACACCAACTTCATTTTTTTCATAAATGTTGGGCACAGATTATTATTATATATTTGTAGACAGATAAGCGTCTTAGAAGAGTTTGTTGACGGCTCACGAATTGACATTTGATGGGACAGCTAGCGCCATCTAGAATTGGTTCGATTAAAACTCCATAGGTGTGTATGTGTGCGTTTATGTTTGTATGTGTGTATTAGGATATTATGGGGATAGGATATCCTTGTCAGATTTTTATGTTTCAATAAGCTTGAATTTGTAAAAACTGAGTTTGTTATGTTTAGTTCACATAACAATACCCAATTTTCACAAAAACAAAGTCTTTGAAACATAAAAATCCGACAATATAAAACAAATAAAAACAAAATTTTGACGAATATGATTATTTATTGTTTTTACTTTTTGGTCAATATAAAGTCCCTGCCACCGGTTCGCTGACCCACCCACCGAGAAGAACCGGCGTAAGAAACTCGGTGAGTCTATTTTTTTAAACAAACAATGCTAGAATACATACATCATACACACTCTGTTTAGATTCAATTAAATTCGTAAAATAAAAGTTAAAACATTTTGTTATGCATCACTCAATCAAAACTAATTATTTACATTCAATTGAAATTAAACTGAGTTTACAACGTTACATTCATAACACTATTCAATCAAGTGTTTTAAAATAGTTACAGAAATGTTATAATTATTCATAATAACGGGTTTTTTGTTAATCTGGCTCAATCCATAATTTACTGCTAAGATTTAGAAAAATATATATTACGTTATACATGTTTGTACAATTGATAATAAATAGTCTGAAGATTTTTTTTAACAATCAATCTACAGTTTGCATTTTTTCCGTAAAACATTTTGTCATGCATCACTCAATCAAAACTTATTATTCACATTCAATTAAAATTAAACTGAGTTTACAACGTTACATTCATAACACTATTCAATCAAGTGTTTTAAAATAGTTACAGAAATGTTATAATTATTCATAATAACGGGTTTTTTGTTAATCTGGCTCAATCCATAATTTACTGCTAAGATTTAGAAAAATATATATTACGTTATACATGTTTGTACAATTGATAATAAATAGTCTGAAGATTTTTTTTAACAATCAATCTACAGTTTGCATTTTTTCCGTAAAATATTTTGTCATGCATCACTCAATCAAAACTTATTATTCACATTCAATTGAAATTAAACTGAGTTCACAACGTTACATTCATAACACTATTCAATCAAGTGTTTTAAAATAGTTATAATAATGTTATAATTATTCATAATAACGGATTTTTTGTTAATCTAGCTCAATCCATAATTATTTACTGCTAAGATTTAGAAAAATATATATTACGTTATACATGTTTGTACAATTGATAATAAATAGTCTGAAGATTTTTTTTAACAATCTATCTGCAGTTTGCATTTTATCCGTTTAATTTTTTTAATGAAGAGTATTATGAATAAACTAATTATTTACATTCAATTGAAATTAAACTGAGTTTACAACGTTACATTCATAACACTATTTAATCAAGTGTTTTAAAATAGTTACAAAAACGTTATTAATTATTCATAATAACGGGTTTTTTTGTTAATCTAGCTCAATCCATAATTTACTGCTAAGATTTAGAAAAATATATATTACGTTATACATGTTTGTACAATTGATAATAAATAGTCTGAAGATTTTTTTAACAATCTATCTACAGTATGCATTTTTTCCGTTTGATTTCGTTAATGAAGAATATTACGAATAAACTTATTATTTATATTCAATTGAAATTAAACTGAGTTTACAACGTTACATTCATAATACAATGAAAATCGTTGGAGCTGATTCCGAGATTTAAAGATATATCGTTTAAAGATATTATAAGATAACGGGTTTTTGTTAATCTAGCTCTATCCTTAATTTACTGCTAAGATTTAGAAAAATATAAATGTTATACATGTTTATACAATTGATGATTGTATTATTGTAATATTCTTCATATTACGAATAATAAAAACTAAGGAAACGTAACACCCACACTTCAACCGTTTTGAATTTAGTTCCTTTTCGTACACTAAAATATGACAATAGCATCATGTATGTATTCGGTTCTAATTTTGTAGACTCATGGATTTTTAGGGTTCCGTACCCAAAGGGTAAAAATGGGACCCTATTACTAAGACTTCGATGTCTGTCCGTCTGTCCGTCCGTCCGTCCGTCTGTCTGTCTCCAGGCTGTAACTCAAGAACCGCTATAGCTAGACTTCTGAAATTTTCACAGATTGTGTATTTCGGTTGCCGCTATAACAACAAATACTTAAAAAAATAATAATACTTAAGGGTGTCTCCCATACAAGAAACGTTATTTTTTCGGCCTTTTTTGCTCTATATAAAAAATGGCAACAGGTAGGCACATTATATTTTCACGAAGGCCCTTATTGTATGTCTACGTCAATAATTAATTAAATAAAATAAAAATTTAAGGGGTGCTCCCATACAAGAAACAATTTTGGCCTATTTTTGCTCTCTAACGGTAAGGAACCCTTCGTGCGCGAGTCCAAATCGCACTTGGCCGATTATTTTGATACAGTCACCCTTCCTAAGGTTTTATTATCTGTAAGAATAATATATTATTCTATTCAGTAGCGCATTTGATGCGTAGGTCCGCTTCGGCGTTGTCATCCTTTCTCCAAATCAGTATTCATCTCCTCCCATATCAAAACTGTTGGTTTCGTTTTCTGCATGTCACTGTAAAATTAAAATGATTTATTTTAACGTACTGTTATAATATTTGTTTTTTAAATAATACCTTATCTAGACCCTAGAAAATAACTTCAAAAATTATTTTAATCGCCAAATCTCACGGAACACATCGTTTGCGTCCTACGCATAAAAAAAATCTATTCAATAAAGCAAAGAAATAGATTATTATTTGTTCATAATGTTATTTGGTTCCTATACATACATATTTCGATTTTCCATGGAAATTGGCACTCATTTAGATCTCCATCCTTTTTACGGTGAAGTCCATAGACAAGAATAATGTTTGTATGGAACTTGGCTTTCCATTTTTACATATTTTATGTTTTTGGTGGGATCGTCCTTTCTTTTGCTAGTCATCTTCATTATTCTATACATTCTATCCCATAAGCTTTCCTTGTTTTGTGATGTACAGAATTGTTTCCAGCTGGCGGTCTTTGTGGTGAGTATCAGGTCTTTGTACTCTTCTAGTGCTTTTAGGTAATTATGCACCACCATCTCTCTTCTGTCGCTATTTGCCTTATTGATTTTCCGTCTTAGTCTTTTTACTTCATTTTTCTTTTCTTTCAGTTCTGGAGTTATGAAATTTGGCACACAGGTCGTGTGTAATGGAGGCACTTCACATGGCTATTTGTATTTGCTATTGGCTATTTGTTGTATTTGACAACATTATTGACGAATACGCAAACAAGCAAATAAAGGCAAATACGACCGTCCACACATAGACATTGGACGTCAAATACCAAACTTTTTCTTGATTTTCTTTACTTGCCTATTTGACTCCTTTGATGTGCGTCAAAACCGACAAAACAAATACGTGTATTTGGAATTGATCATATTTGTCAAATAGGCAAATGAGGCCAATATTTGTCAAACATACCGTCTACACATGGTGATTGTTTGGCGAATACATCAAATACGCAAATACAAATAGCCAAGTGAAGTGCCTCCATTATATGTAGATTAACAAAAAATTAAGAAATTTTAGAAATCGGTCAAGCGTGAGTCGGCACATCTACGAACTTTAGAGGCTACTTCCAAATGCCCAAGCGTTATGAAATTTGTCACACAGGTCGTGTTTTATAGTAGATTAACAAAAAATTAAGAAATTTTAGAAATCGGTCTAGTGTGAGTCGGCTCATCTACGAACTATAAAAGGCTACTTCCAAATATAATAGGGTTATGAAATTTAGAACACAGTTCTGTGACACAGGTCGTGCTCGTGTGTTATATAATATGTAGATTAACAAATAATTAAGAAATTTCAGAAATCGGTCAAGCCTGAGTCAGCTTATCTACGAACTTTAGAGGCTACTTGCAAATATCCTAGCGTAATGTAATTTGGCACACAGGTCGTGTGTTATTATGTTGTATATATATATATATATATATATATATATATATATATATATATATATATATATATATATATATATATATATATATATATATATATATATATATATATATATATATATATATATATATATATATATATATATATATATATAGTTGGAGTTGGAGTTGGAGTTGAGTTGGAGTTGAGTTGGATTTGAGTTGGATTTCGAGTTCGAGTTCGAGTTCGAGTTCGAGTTCGAGTTCGAGTTCGAGTTCGAGTTCGAGTTCGAGTTCGAGTTCGAGTTCGAGTTCGAGTTCGAGTTCGAGTTCGAGTTCGAGTTCGAGTTCGAGTTCGAGTTCGAGTTCGAGTTCGAGTTCGAGTTCGAGTTCGAGTTCGAGTTCGAGTTCGAGTTCGAGTTCGAGTTCGAGTTCGAGTTCGAGTTGACGTTGACGTTGACGTTGACGTTTCGGTTTGAGTTTCGGTTTGAGTTTCGGTTTGAGTTTCGGTTTGAGGTTCGGTTTGAGGTTCGGTTTGAGTTTCGGTTTCAGTATCGGTTTGAGTTTCGGTTTGAGTTTCGGTTTGAGTTTCGGTTTGAGTTTCGGTTTGAGTTTCGGTTTGAGTTTCGGTTTGAGTTTCGGTTTGAGTTTCGGTTTGAGTTTCGGTTTGAGTTTCGGTTTGAGTTTCGGTTTGAGTTTCGGTTTGAGTTTCGGTTTGAGTTTCGGTTTGAGTTTCGGTTTGAGTTTCAGTTTGAGTTTCGGTTTGAGTTTCGGTTTGAGTTTCGGTTTGAGTTTCGGTTTGAGTTTCGGTTTGAGTTTCGGTTTCAGTATCGGTTTGAGTTTCGGTTTGAGTTTCGGTTTGAGTTTCGGTTTGAGTTTCGGTTTGAGTTTCGGTTTGAGTTTCGGTTTGAGTTTCGGTTTGAGTTTCGGTTTGAGTTTCGGTTTGAGTTTCGGTTTGAGTTTCGGTTTGAGTTTCGGTTTGAGTTTCGGTTTGAGTTTCGGTTTCGGTTTCGGTTTCGGTTTCGGTTTCGGATTCGGTTTCGGTTTCGGTTTCGGATTCGGTTTCGGTTTCGGTTTCGGTTTCGGTTTCGGATTCGGATTCGGTTTCGGTTACGGATTCGGTTTCTGTTTCGGTTTCGGTTTCGGTTTCGGATTCGGTTTCGGTTTCGGATTCGGTTTCGGTTTCGGTTTCGGTTTCGGTTTCGGTTTCGGATTCGGTTTCGGATTCGGATTCGGATTCGGTTTCGGTTTCGGTTTCGGTTTCGGTTTCGGTTTCGGTTTCGGTTCCGGTTCCGGTTCCGGTTTCAGGTTTCAGGTTTCAGGTTTCAGGTTTCAGTTTCAGGTTTCAGGTTTCAGGTTTCAGTTTTCAGGTTTCAAGTTTCAGGTTTCAGTTTTCAGGTTTCAGGTTTCAGGTTTCAGGTTTCAGGTTTCAGATTTCAGGTTTCAGGTTTCAGGTTCAGGTGTCAGGTTTCAGGTTTCAGGTTTCAGGTTTCAGGATTCAGGATTCAGGTTTCAGATTTCAGGTTTCAGGTTTCAGGTTTCAGGTGTCAGGTTTCAGGTTTCAGGTTTCAGGTTTCAGGTTTCAGGTTTCAGGTTGAGGTTGAGGTTGAGGCTTGAGTTTGAGCTTGAGTTTGAGGTTGAGGTTGAGGTTGAGGTTGAGGTTGCGGTTGAGGTTGAGGTTTGAGTTTGAGTTTGAGTTGGAGTTGGAGTTGGAGTTGGAGTTGGAGGTTGAGGTTGAGGTTGAGGTTGAGGTTTGAGTTTGAGTTTGAGGTTGAGGCTGAGGTTTGAGTTTGAGTTTGAGTTTGAGTTTGAGTTTGAGGTTGAGGTTGAGGTTGAGGTTGAGGTTTTTGTGCTATACGTAGCACTACATTAATTATATAATTAGATAATATTTATAGAATTTAATTAACCTACCAAGTTTAAATTAGAAGTATTATGGATCAGGCTGTTGATGAAGATGATTATGATCGGTGAAGTACATCTGAACTTGGCATTGTATGTTTTTGATGGGATTTTATTCAGCAGCGTCGCGTTGTTAATATTTTAGCTATGGTCAATCAAAAGTGTTAGCTGATATTCTTTTTTTTTAATGCGCAGGGGAAACCCGTCATGGGTCCTCTGGGTTGGGGATGTGCCTCAGTTAAGCTGAAGCACCCCGGGGGTATGTGGGACTCTTACCCACTAAAACCACCTGCGGTTTGCCTTCAGACGTATACGGAGGGATGTCCTGGATCTGTCTAACGCAGGACTCCCTCCACAACTGGCCGGTCTACCTCAAAAGGGACCGGACTTCCACCAAAGTAAGGGAACGCTCCGGCAAACTAAAGCGTTCCCCTCGGCGCCGGGACTAGCTAAGCCGGGCAGGTTTCCATCCTTGCCTGGAGCCCCGGATTAGACGGCAGTTTGGAGGTTCGCGTAACGAGTTAGCTGATATCCTTTAATTAACATTAATTAACACATATTATGCTAAATTTTACTGCATTTCACATTGATACTTTGAGGAAAAGACATAGGATACTTTAAATCCCGGAAAATGGTGCGGTTTCCGGGCGATAATCGAATTTTGGTGCAACGGAGTTGCGGGTCATCTGATATATTATAAATGTACAAGATTGTCTCGTTTAAAGGCGATTTAGGGCGACCCCCAATGTAAGTGATTAACGCCACAATAGACATAACTACCAGTAGTTCGACTGCAAAGAAATGGACAGGTTTCAATATCTGTCAAATTCGTCGGGTTTCACTAGGATTATGAACGGAATGTGCCTCGCGCTGGCTGATATTATTTATTTTTAAATATTTAAAATAAATTTCAAAATTGGATTCTGACAATTTTAATCGCATGTGCCAAAATACAAACAACAATACGACCAAAGAGGAACACGTCCAGCGAATATGTCATAGTTTTAAATTCGTAGGCAACAAGTCAACAACCCTAGCGACGATTTTCGTCATAATACGTCAAATTTAAAAATTTCAACATCAGTTCTAAGTCGGCATACTCTATAATTCTGTCTACTCTGTTAACGCTACCCAAAACATCAGCCAATCCCTGTATCTAAAGGTAGGTAGCTCCCTCACCCGCGGGAGCATTCACGTGTAATGTAACATTATACGAGTATATTCGTTTTTCAGCATTACATTACAAAAATACCTCCCTGACCGACGAGCATTAGCTATGTCCGCTATGTATGTAATGTGTATATATTTATTCAACTTTCGTTTGGCATATTCAATAATTGAATGCGTCAAAATCCACCCGCGTTGAAAGAACAGTGTCATAGCGAGCGCTACGATTTCAACACGCGTCACGGGCATGCCTCACGTTCGCTGCAAGCGCTATAACGCATGCCCTTGATGAACAAAAAAAGGCCCAGTGTGGACAAAGCTATTCACCTGTAATGTAACATTAAAGATTCGACTTCAAGCATTACATTAAAATACTACCTCCCTGACTGACGAGCATTCGCGTGTAATGTAACGTTCGACTTTGAGCATTTCATAGCTAGTTGATGTTACAAGTTTTATCAAGATATTACACACTGTATCATTACAAGGTGCGCACTCGAATCTCCTCTCTCATTGAATGAATGCTCGAAGATTTTTTTTATTTATGCCCTAGTGCCTAGACGATAGCTATTAATATACTTTAATCCCTCGATCGTGGGAAACGAGACACAATAGATATTCTTTTTTTTCGCGGCCGCATGTGGCCGCTTGGGGCTTGATGGGTTAAAATAAATTATAAATATGCTGCTTACCTTTTTATTTTATTTTCGATACAGCTCACAACGCCCACAATTGAATTGCAAAAAGTGCCACTGATAGCACCTTTTAACACTGAAAAATTTAAACAAGAAATTAAAAAAAAAAAACATAAAATAAGCATGTTCAAGGAATATTTTTTTATGTTCTTTCGTTAATATCAGGAAACTGCAGGCAATATTCAATACTTATAATTATTATGTGCCTGCTTTTTTAGGGTTCCATACCCGAAGGGTAAAAACGGGACCCTACTACTAAGACTTCGATGTCTGTCCGTCCGTCCGTCCGTCTGTCTGTCTCCAGGCTGTAACACAGGAACCGCTATAGCTAGACTTCTGAAATTATTACAGATTATGTATTTTGGTTGCCGCTATAACAACAAATACTAAAAACAAAATTAAATTAATAATTTATTGTGGCTCCCATACAACAAACGTGATTTTTTCGGCCTTTTTTGTTCTTCATCAGTAATGGCAATTGGTAAGCGCATGATATTTTCAAGAAGCTTGATTGTATGTCTACTTCAATAACTCATAATAATATTAAAATAAAAATTTAAGGGGGGCTCCCATACATAAAACACAATTTTTGGCCTATTTTTGCTCTATAACGGTACGGAACCCTTCGTGCGCGAGTCCAACTCGCACTTGGCCGATTTTTTATTAATATTTAATGCGTTAAGTATAGTCTGTCAAAAAAGTGAAGAAATTAAAAAGTGGCAACATCGTAATGTCATCCCTTTTTTCTTAGATTAATTTGAACACTACGATGTTGCCACTTTTTAATTTCTTCACTTTTTTGACAGACTATACTGACGCATTAAATATTAATTTAAAAAAGTACTAGCTCGATATACCCACCGCAGCCGCGCTGGTCCAACGATTTTAGAAATTTTTACTTATAAAATAGTTATTTTTAGAAAAGACTGCTTACCTTCGACGTTTCTTGTCGTCTGTTTTGATGATTAACTACAACTGCATGCGTTGTTTTTTTCATCCCACGAAGAAGGATGCACGATGATATTAAACGAATCGCCCACAAATTACACTGGAAAAAAAAACGTTTCAATCTTTGTTCGCTGCAAAAATAAATAAAAATCAACATGAAACATTACACTTCCCTCGGCAAGCAAGCTCTCACTCACTTGAGACATGATAGTCTTAAGACACAGCTATACAAATCACATGAAGATTTACACAAATCTTCATGTGATCCTCAAGTGAACAAGAGCCGTTTTCTGCTTTGAACATCTTCTGCATCTCTCGAAGAAAACTGTAACAAAAATCAGAATGTTAAATGGATTCAATACTCAACGTAAGAAAGTTATCTGACATGGTGATCTAGTAAAAAAAATATTAATAAACTTGTATTTCAAAATTGTAGGCTAAGAATTTTGATACTTGAAATTTAATATATTATGTCAGATAAGTTTCTTGCGCTGCTTATAAGTCCGACTGCATGAATTTTGTCACTTTATTATGCTAGATACCTATTATACAATAAAAAAATTAACAGAATTTTCGTGATATGTATAATGGAGGCACTTCACATGGCTATTTGTATTTGCGTATTTGATGTATTCGCCAAACAATCACTATGTGTAGACGGTATGTTGGACAAATATTGGCCTTATTTGCCTATTTGACAAATATGACCAATACACAATACACGTATCCGTACCTTACCACCACAAAAGAGTCAAATAGGCATGTTTAACAAAATCAAGTAAAAGTTTAGTTTTTGACGTCCATGTGTGGAAGGCCGTATTTGCCTTTATTTGCTTGTTTGTGTATTCGTAAAGTACATTATGTGAATAAATGATTTGATTTGTGATGGTATGATAATAAATTATTACTGGACTCAATAATATTAAGATAATTTATAAAGTCATATACTTACCAAATGGTAAATGAAGTTTTGGAACTGCGGTTCTTTTAAGGCGACTCCCAGCACCATACTTTGCTTTTGCTTCTGGTTCAAAATGTCTATCGCAAACTCTATATTTGCGATAGTCGAAATTTTCCTTATCGAATTTGCTTGGGATGAGTTCCAACCAAGCTCTATATACTAAAGGAAATTTCGGTGACGGAAATCTATGTACGGTCTTCGATCCTAAAAAAATATGGATTATGGATATCATACAGAAAAGAGTCTGAATCATATGATAGAATCAATCAGTCTTGTAGAATAAGAAATCTAGTAGGTATTGTATACTACGTAGTATGTAATACTATGTATTGCGTAGTGTGAAATACTATATTATATTATGTGTATTCTTAAAGGTAAAACGAACAAATTTTGCTGATCTGATTTTATTTACAATTAAATACCGTTTATTATTATAATACGAGGTAGCGAGGTTATGAAATTTATATTTATGTTTATATTCCAATACTTACTTTCCTTTCGCGAGCAGCCAAAAATGCAATAACTACTCATTCTGATTAAGTAATATCACTGTTAATATAAAATTAAGAGCAATAGACTTTTTTGGAAAAAAATATTTAGAAACCAGCCGCCTTATCGGCAACCATTTTCTAAAGAATGTTGCATAGACTATACACTAAGAATGTTGCTAGCAATATTAATGATTCAAAGGCCTAAATTACACGGTCAATATTATCACGATTCTAGTATCACGGGATTCACAAATAGTACTGCGATACTGCGATTCGGCCTATTATATTGATGCGTGTAATACCTGCCAACGCGATACAAAACGCGCCTAATGTACTCACCCTTTCTTCGTTGTAGTCCTCGCTGTCATCCAACATTGTGGCACGATACATTTAAGTATTTTCATCACTAAAATCGGTCGTTTGTATCGCCACAATATCACGTTTACATCGCTATAAAACAATAACCGTGTGCTAGAGCCCTTTTAAATATTTTTAGAAGTTGGTATCACTTGTGATCAAAGGACTAGTATCCAGCTATTAAAAACATATTTTTTCTTTTTTCTTAGTAGCCATATATGGCGAGATCGTTCATTGGTGGAATACCGTTTCCACGGCTCTGTCCCCCCCGTGATGTTGGGTCACTTGACACTTGGGCGTGCGCCACAGTGCGGCGTGCGCCGTGCGCTTTTGCAGTCTGCAGTACCGTACCTACACGGGTCAGGGCCATTGACATCTCGATGGCCAATCAAATTCGTCAAAAAGTGATGGCCAAAGAACTGTTACACTTTTAGAATATACCATTTAATGTCACTGTCAAACAAAGGTGGTTCCTTTATTATTGTCAATGTGATAGTGCATAGGATCTGACAGTTTTGACGTCTCAAAAGCCAATCAAATCAAGTGCAGTCGTACCTATATTAAACTGGTACACTACAGGAACATGGTTATGTCATAAATGGTGTCATTTCTGCTTCTTCTTTTCAAGTGTTTATAGTATTACACTTAGCCCAAAAGTTAGGTATAGTTATGGGATCTTCCAATGGATCTTCAGTACTAACTACTAGGTAATAATTATTTTTTCTGTAGTTTTTCATTCTACGATACGATATTATATCGCATGTCGCAGCGATAATACATACCCTTTAGGTTTTGTGCACGGTGTCACGATGTCGACAGTCGATGTGTTATGTGTACAGTGTACGTCTTGGCTACCTCTTCGTATGATAATAATCTCAAAGCCAACTATTTCACATCGTATAGGTATGCAAAATACGATACCAAGAATGCCGCGATTTGAGAATAGTACCTATTAGTGTGATATATTATAGTCCGCCAAAAAAGTAAAGAAATTAAAAAGTGGCAACATCGTAGTGTGGCAACATCGTAGTGTCATCCCTTTTTTTTAGATTGATTTGAAAGGGAAGGGTTATGGGATGACACTACGATGTTGCCACTTTTTGATTTCTTCACTTTCTTGACGGACTATACGATATCGTATCGTTAGGGTGTTTTCATATTATCCGATCCGATATCGGTGTTGGACGCTGATCCAATATATCGGGGTAAGTAAATATGTACCTGTCTTTCATGTTGTCCAGCCCGATATCGTAACGGACTTACTACTTTACGCCGTAAAGTAGTAAAGTAGTAAGTCCGTAAAGTTTACGCCTTACGGACGCCGATCCGACACCGATATAGGATTGGATAGTGTGAAAACACCCTTATATGTGGAAAGTTCAGTCGTGCAAGCAACTATAACAAGTCGCCTGTCGCAATTCGTATCGCCAGTCGCCATTCGCCAATCCGCAAATAATATTTTGTACCGCAAAATGCAAATTGCATGTCGCATGACGCATCTCATCGCATACGTGAAGGTGAAAACACTCTCACGTCAAAATAGACAATGAAATTGACACTTTCACTATAAACGTCATTTGATTTTAATCACATTCCATGACGCTGCAGCTGCTACGTGGTGTGAATAAATTATTTGCATTTCGATTTCAAAATTACTGTAGCAACCGTAATTTGAATCGCCATTACAAGTTGTTACGTAGCGAGCACCGTTATCCGGAGTGGGAGTCAAGGCGCGCGCGGGGGGCTCGTGCTAGCGGTGCGGGTGCGGCTGGAGTTCACTCTGTCAGTCGGTCATTACGGTACATCTCGGTCGTGCGTTCCACATTCTCCGGAGTGAAAGAAAAAGTGACAATGCCAGAAAACAAACCGTTTCGTCGACTCCCCAACAACGTTGTACCAAAACATTACGAGTTGCGCTTAGTGCCGAATCTCGAGAAATTTTCATTTACAGGAAAAACGAGAGTGAAAGTATCGGTAAGTTATAATTTCGTCATGTGTATTGCACAAATCTTTTCATTTTATACGTCTAACGTCTACACTTTCAGATTAATAGTCCTACCAAAGAAATCGTGCTAAACAGCTTAGATCTCGAGCTCACGAAAGTTAAATTGCAATTAGGTGAGAATGGTTCGCCCGAAGTGCTGGATCCCACGGAAGTGCGGCTCACACCCGAGGAGGAGACTGCGGTCATCACGTTCGATAAACCTTTACCCGTCGGTGACGCGTTTTTGCTCTGCGAATTCACTGGCGAAATAAACGACAAAATGAAGGGGTTATACCGCAGCAAATATCTCACGCAAGGCGGCGAAGAGCGCTACGCGGCGGTCACCCAGTTCGAGGCTACAGATGCTAGGAGATGTTTCCCATGTTGGGATGAGCCTGCCATAAAAGCTACCTTCGATATTACCCTTGAAGTGCCCGCCGATAGAGTAGCTCTTTCCAATATGCCTTTGAAAGAGGAGAAGATCGATGGAGATAGAAAAGTTATGCACTTTGACACCACTCCGATCATGTCGACGTACCTCGTAGCAGTTGTGGTTGGAGAGTATGATTATGTGGAGAAGACTTCGAAGGATGGTGTTCTAGTGAGGGTTTATACTCCAGTCGGCAAGAGCAAACAGGGACTCTTTGCACTCGAGGTAGCAGCGAAAGTATTGCCATACTACAAAGAATATTTTGACATAGCTTATCCTTTGCCTAAAATAGATTTAATTGCTATAGCCGATTTTGCTCCTGGTGCTATGGAAAACTGGGGTCTGGTTACATACAGAGAAACCTGCCTGCTCGTGGATGACGAGCATACATCTGCAGTTCGCAGGCAGTGGATAGCACTAGTTGTGGGACATGAGCTGGCCCACCAATGGTTTGGTAATCTGGTGACCATGGAATGGTGGACACACTTGTGGTTGAATGAAGGTTACGCCTCATTTGTTGAGTTCCTCTGTGTCAACCATTTGTTCCCTGAATATGATATTTGGACACAGTTTGTAACAGAAACCTATATCAGGTAATTTGAATATTAAGTTTGCTTAATTTCTAACTATAGTTGTTAAGAAGATTTACATGGTACATAATATTACAAAAAATACATATTTTGTTCTATTTTATCTTATCTCAGAGAAGACTGAATGCAATAATCATAAATAAATAGTTTAATCTAAAAGTAAATAAAATAGAAGTATACTTTTACCATATAACCTTATATTATACAATACACAGGACATATTATATGAAATAGATTTGAAAACATTACAATGTAACTTAAAAGAAACAAGTGAAATTTATGTACACAAATTAAAAATAATTAGTAAAGTTATTACGAAATCATAGTCACTATTGTATTTTGTTAATCTAAAAATCTACACTCATCCAATCAAATATTCAGTACAAATATTATGTACATAAAAACCTTTTTTTGTCACTTAAGCATGTTTGATTCATTTTCCATAAGACGTTTTAGATTCTAAGCCAAAATATATTTACAGAGCCTTAGAATTAGACTGTTTGAAAAACTCACATCCCATTGAAGTACCTGTCGGTCATCCATCTGAGATTGATGAAATATTTGATGACATCTCATACAATAAGGGTGCGTCAGTAATCCGCATGTTGCATAGATATATTGGAGATGATGATTTCCGTAAAGGCATGAACATATATCTAACAAGACATCAGGTAATTATTTTCAGTATTTGTGAAACAGCATGTTTGATCCCTTGTATTTGAAATTTTTGTGGAAGTTGAAATACTTAAATAAATATATATATTTTTAATTTCAGTACAAAAATACATTTACTGAAGATTTATGGGCAGCCTTAGAAGAAGCCTCCAAGAAACCAGTAGGAGAAGTGATGTCCACATGGACCAAGCAAATGGGCTTCCCAATGGTTGAGGTAATTATATTTGAAAATAGAACAAAAAGTTTTATTCCAAAAAATAAATCATTATGATAACTCCAATACAGTGGTATTGAACCTTTTTTTCATACATGCCACAAAAATGTTTTAGGGCCGCGCCACACCGGAATGGCAGCGGCGCACACTGGTCCCAAAGTAAAATAAATGGGACATTAAGAATTTTCGGATCGAAGGTCAACGGATCAGGCTGATATTTTTTTTTGTAGATAGCTGATGCAATTACAAGTCACTTTTATAGATGTCGTTTTTTTTCAAATATGCCGTATCTACAGAGATAAAAATTAATGATTTTTTTTTTTGTATGGACGAAATCATAATTTTGTCATTTTCATCCAAGATTCAAACGTATTCAAAATAAATCATAGCATAGCTTATAGAGGGACTCTTGTCGTACATTTTTGTCATACACACTCAACTGCGATTTTTGCGCCTTTTAGAGCTACAGGCACTTGATTAATTTTTTTTTGGTCAGTGGATGAAGCTGTTTTTTTTTGTAGCATCTGATGCAATTACAATTAACTTTTATAGACGTCGTTTTTTTCAAATATGCCTTATCTACAGATAAAAAAAAAATGAATTATTTTTTGTATGGATGAAATCATAATTTTGTCATTTTCTTCCAAGATTCAAACGTATTCAACATACATCATAGCACAGCTTATAGAAGGACTCTTGTCGTACATTTTTGTCATAGACCACTTAACTGCGATTTTTGCGCCTTTAGGAGCTACAGGTACTTTAATTTTTATTGTTTTGTACAATTCATTTTCGAGTATTTCATAAGGATTTTAATAAATATTCTTAAGGATAGACAATGTTTTCTTTATTGACAAGTAAGGTAACTCTTACTAGTAATGTCTTATTTATAAAAAAATCCTATATATACTTAAACTAAACAAATTATTAAAGTAGAAATCACAAACATGTACATACTAGGTAAATTATTTTATGACTCATCCAGTTTGTACCCAACAAACAAACTAATCTTATAAAATTAAGTCAATAAGGTCTAAACTCTTATAC
Organism: Polyommatus iphigenia; assembly: GCA_963422495.1. NCBI lineage: Eukaryota > Metazoa > Arthropoda > Insecta > Lepidoptera > Lycaenidae > Polyommatus > Polyommatus iphigenia. Next base: position 39,094,119 of record OY730180.1, read on the forward strand.
TTGTTATAAAAGAGCATTCATTATGCCAATGTTACTTATAATGGCACATTATTAGGTGATTTGGCTAATATTACCTTTATTCTTATAATTTGGTTGGGTAAACGTTAATAACTCTAATTTATACGGCAACTATAAGGCTTCGAAATATGTTCATCTTATAGTGGCTAGTTACAAGGCTTTTAATATGGTCAATTATTCTTATAAAAGTAATGCACAAGGTAACTATAATGCTTTTAACTTATAGGGGCATTTAATAAGACATCTATCCAACAAACGAATGCTAACATTTTATATGACCTTAACAAGGATAAAAGCAATCCCTATTCTCTTATACAGTGATTATAAAGATATTATTCTCTTTAAGGTTACAATAAAATGCTTTACATAACTAAATTCGCCATTTTAAACGTACAAAAGATTGTGTGAATATCTTGCGGACCGGAATAATCGGCCAAGTCCAAGGAAGAGTCGGACCTGCGCACGATGGGTTCCGTACTTTCATAGAGGGATTCAAAACAATGGAAGAAGTTGAAAAGGAGCGATGGTTACAGAAGAAAAGTAAAAAATAAAACAATTCATTTGATAATCACGTATCTTTGATAATATTTCAAACTTAAAATTAGTGCACAAAAGTGAGCTAAAGTATCCTTATAAAGAGGTCTCTTTCAGCCAACCCAACTACAGTGGAAAAAATCATTTTATATAAAATATCCGGGAATAACACTAGCTAGGTGCGATTTTTTTAGTGTGAAAGGAACCCTAACTATATGTAAAATGGCGATAGCATAATAAACAATTGATGCCGTTATAAAGTCTTTACTCTCATAGACTCCTTATAGACGAACTGTGAATCCTGTTGTTCTTTTAAAAGCACTGTACTTGACTAAATAATTAATGACGTTCTTAGCACAAAAACAGCTTAAATTCAATACCAAAACACACAGCGTATCACATTTTATCATGCATTTAAATTCCCATACACTTTTCACTTTAAACGAGCACTAAATCAGGTTAATAAACTATACATAAAATAATGACTTATCGTTTACTTGACAGTAAAATGGCTGACGTTTCTATTTCTTCTCCAAGCTGTTGCGAAAATGTAAATCACTTATGACGGCAAAAATGGGTAACGGATTTTAAGAGCCTTTGATTTGCCGCATTGAGTTTAAACTCCTTGTATCGGACAATAATATAACACGTACAAGGGTGATCGCCCGTATTAACGCTTTCCATATGTTTCTTATAAGTTGAAGTACCTTGTTCTTTGAAATTATATAACACGTATAAGGAAAAAAGCGGACAATAAAGCAACTATAAGGAGGGTATAAGGTTATTATCTTTATAAATTGTGCCCAAATGCACCCTTATTAGCGATAATACGACTCCTATAAGAATATTATTTTTGGCTATATAAGCCACGACAAGAGCAATTTTTGTTAGTTGGGTAAACATTGTTTGGTAATGACTCATTGCCTAATTACCTCTATGCTTGGAAAATTATGATTTCGTCCATACAAAAAATAATTCATATTTTTTTATCTGTAGATAAGGCATATTTGAAAAAAACGACATCTATAAAAGTTACTTGTAATTGCATCAGATGCTACAAAAAAAATCAGCTTCATCCACTGACCAAAAAAAAATAAATAAAGTGCCTGTAGCTCTAAAAGGCGCAAAAATCGCAGTTGAGTGTGTATGACAAAAATGTACGACAAGAGTCCCTCTATAAGCTATGCTATGATTTATTTTGAATACGTTTGAATCTTGGATGAAAATGACAAAATTATGATTTCGTCCATACAAAAAAAAATCATTATTTTTTATCTCCGTAGATACGGCATATTTGAAAAAACGACATCTATAAAAGTGACTTGTAATTGCATCAGCTGTCTACAAAAAAAATATCAGCCTGATCCCAACGGATCAGGCTGATATTTTTTTTCGAAGATTTAAGAATTTTTAGCTAGCTATTAGTCTACAATTTTCAGATCGAAGGTCAACACCTTCGATCTGAAAATTCTTAATGTCCCATTTATTTTACTTTGGGACCAGTGTGCGGCGCGGCGAGCACTTTCAGTGTCATATGATTTTAAACTTTTATCTTCATTATTATAATACATAGTTTCGCTTGAGAAATCGCGGCCGCCAGCGGCCACGAGCGGCCACGGACGGCCGTAGACTTCTCAAACGATACTATGTATTACAATAATGAAGATAAAGTTAAAATCAATAATCATAATATGACACTGAAAGTGCTCGCCGCGCCGCTGCCATTCTGGTGTGGCGCGGCCCCAAGTCTTGGTGTCAGGGCCCAGGGGTGCTACCAAAATTATTTAGCTGCTCTAATATGCATGATTTTATGTTTATTGTGTAAATTATTATAGCTTTTTATCACATGCTTGCTGTTGATAGCAATGATATAAATTACAAAATTAGCAAGCATCTTTAATCAGCTGTGACCAAATTGTCCAGTTTTATCATTACATGTGTAGCAGAACATAGTGTTACAATCAAATCATCTACCATGAGTGCCATTTTAGACTTACTAGGTCACATGAATCACACAATCTAGCACAATTTATATTTGCTCTTTGCTCCACATCAATTCCAAGATCATTTTTTCATTACGTCTATTACCATGTGTATCATGAGATTGTAATTTTAGTAACAGCTTTTGTAGACTAGTAGCTAGCTAAAAAATGTGCAGTACCCCACAGAAGATTATACTTTTTCAGAATAAAATAAGCCTGTGTGTCCTATCCAGACGAAACTGGAACCATACCTAATTTGCTCAAGTTTTGTTCAAGAGTTTTCGCATGAAGAAGTAACAAACATACATGCACACAAAATTTCAGCTTACTCATATTATTCTTAAAAAAATATTTGATATTTCAGGTGTCCTCTAAGCAAGAAGGTGCAAATCGTGTGCTGACTTTGACACAGCAAAAGTTCTGTGCCGATGGCAGTAAAGGTGGAGACATCCTATGGATGGTGCCCATCACTATTTCCACACAAGAAAATCCCTCAAAAGTGAGTCGCATTTTTAAAAGTATTATCTAACTCAGGGGTTCCCAAGCGGCGCCCTGGTTCGCCGTGGAAAGGCAAGAGTCGATCCTCCATAATTATTTGAAACCACAAATATTATAAAATTAAATTATAATATTAATTATGTAAAGAAGGTAGATGATTAAATATTTTTAACCGACTTCCAAAAAGGAGGAGGTTATTATATGTTCGGCTGTGGATATATTTTTTTTATTTTTATTTTTGTATGTTCAACGATTATTCCGCCGTTTGTAAACCGATTTTCAAAATTTTTGTTTTATTGTATTAGGCTAAACCTCAACTATTTCTGTACTCAATCTTCATAATTTTTAAGTCGGTGCCAGATCCAAAAGTTTCAAATATTCTGTCTGAAGATTCAGCTATCTGGTACCGAATTCAAAATAATGAAGATTGAGTACAGAAATACTTTGAGGTTTAGCCGAATTCGGAAAAAGGCACTATTAGATAGGAAAAATTATTTCATACTTTTTAGTTCATATTAAAAGGATGTTATTATTGTTTTTACCTTGGAAGTCGGTTTTAATTTTTTGTTAAAAATAATAATGTTAATTATCATTTACCTGCTAAACCTAACTATAATCATTAAAGGTGTTTGTTTATTTTTGTATCTTTTTTTAATGGCTAGGTAGAGTAGGGCGCCGTTATTGCGACGTGTAACTGCGCCGCAGGCTGAACAAGATTGGGAACCCCTGATCTAACTGATAAAAAATAAGGAAGTCAAAAGGCCTTGTATGAATGAACTTGATTTTGCAATCTGCGATTGTTGCAATTATTTTGAATGTCATTTTCAAGGTTTTGTTTATTGATATAAATATCTCATATGAAAATATCAATTGTAGTATTGACCCACATTTGAAGTACGCCTTATCTAACTGATAGTGTTATCAAAAATCAATACAGCTGATACTAATGTTACAATGTCGTAAGGATTAATGTTCTAAAAAACAGGAAAGTAGATAGGAAGTTAAAAAAATAATAGTCATGGTTTATTTAAACGGTATGTTTTTTTTTTCTCTAAGCCCTATACAGCTTGTCGAACTTGAACTATTAAATTATTATCTTTGTATCCAATGTGCGGTTTTATAATTTTGGACATGGCGGTAATATCGTGGACGTCCGCGGTAAAACTATAACATAGGGAAGTAAAATGTATGGAAATATAATATGAAGACGCTTTTAAATTTCCGCCGACGATAACTTTTTAACGTGCAAGTTAGAGGACATCACGACGTCTACACTCTTCTGAACCGCACAAAACGTCCGCGGTGCGTAAAATCAAAAGGGCATTTAACGTCCCCAACGTTTTATTGTGGAAGTCGGCGTCCACGATATCGTGTCGTCCGGAATTATAAAACCGCACAATAACGAAATGTATCTTATTATTAGTTATTTGCCTATATCCTTTAAAAAGATACTTAGGGCCTGTTTCACTACTACCTGATAAGTACCGAATAGGCTATTCACCACTTAACTAGACATATCAAGTATGGAGAATCTGTCAAAAAAGTTGTGAATAGCCTATTCGGCACTTTATCAGAATGTGGTGAAACAGGCCCTAAATGTTAAACTAATCAAGTTAGTAGGAAAATCCGTCTCATGGAAATAATTAAACAAGTTCACCTAAAGCTAAATAAAGGCCAATCTTCTAATAAAAATAATAAATGCTAAAGCTCAATTGCATTTAAACTAATTGTCCGCTTAATTATTTTCGTACAAAAGGTTATTCAGGTTAAATATGACTCAGTTGATTAGTATGTAATTGTATGTAGATTTTTAATTTGGGTTTACCAATTTCTGTTATTTGTTCCAGGTAGCTTTATCAATTGTTTTAGAAAAGAAAACACAGGAAGTGGTTTTAGAGAATGTGTCTGAAGATTCTTGGGTGAAACTCAATCCTGGAACTGTGAGTATTAGTATTAAAAGTTCTACATCTTCAGTCCTCATTGAAAAAAATATAAATACCTTGCATAATATTTTGTTGTATACCATAATCTAAGTCTATTCTGAAACAGTCTGAATGTGAAATATTTTTATTACTGTGTGTGGGTGCATGTATGCAAAAACTAAGCCTCTAACAGCTTTCAGGTGTTCTTTCATACAAGAACAACTGATATAATTTGTATGTCCAATGCGTGATGGTAACATTGTAAAACTGCTGTCAATCTGTTGCATTGCTGTGGCAAGATTAAAAAAAATTGAGAGGTGTCAAGGGACACCCGGATGGAACGAATTTCACGAACGAAAATTCCAGTTTATTATTTCATATGTAAAAAAACCTGTATACACTCGAAAAAAATATTTCTTATATACATACAAAAAACCTGTATACACTCAAAAAAATCGTCGCTACACCACACTGTTTAATACAAGAGAGAGAGAAAGAGAAACAGAGAGAGAAGCACGCGCTACCGCATGGCTTACAGTTGTAACATTTCGTCGTAATTTTTTCTGTCTAGACCCCTTTCGCAACCCGCGATAAGGTACTTCGTTCCAAAAAATGCTTGTTTGTCGTATCGTGATTTTTGTAATATGTAAACACTCTTCAGGTGGGATACTATCGCACGCGGTACCCGGGCGGCATGCTGGAGCAGCTAGTGCGGGCGGTACGAGACGAATCCCTGCCGCCGCTCGACCGACTCGGTCTGCTAGACGACTGCTTCGCGCTCGTGCAGGCCGGACACACCAATACCGCAGAGGTAACTTACAACTACTAAGAGCCAGTCCATACGGAGCGTTGCGTCGACGCAGCGCTGCCGTTGCGTTGTTTTACATACAAATAACCAAGGTGTTCACACGGCGCGCTGCGTCGTGACAGCAGCGCGCAGCGCACACATGACGGACAGCTGCAGCCCCCGAGACGAAGCGGGAGGGGGTGTTGACGTTGATACTGCTTCGTAATAACGCTGCGATGACGCAGCGCCCGTGTGGCCGGCTATGCGTCTAACGGCAGCGCTGCGTCGACGCAACGTACTCATTATGTTGGTAATGTGAATTGTGACCCAACGCCCGTGTGGACAGGCTCTAACCGCGTCTCGTCATAGGTGGTCTCTTAAAATATTTTTAAAGCAGATTTTTATATCATTGGATGGCTTAGAAAGATATTATGAACATAACCTATTAGAGCGCTTACAGACGAACGGCACGTGTCGGCGGCACGCGTCGGCGGCAGTCGACGACAGACGACGGCACGTGTCGGCGGCAGTCGACGGCAGACGACGGCACGTGTCGGTGGCAGTCGGCGGCAGTTGACGGCAGCCGTCGACAGTTTATCACGCTTGCAGTTGTGACGTAACGCGTAAAGGTAAGCGTCCACAGGTCGGTATCGTACGCAACGGACGTTTAGCATCAAACGGATATTTTTTTACAGTAGATCCACTGTATCGGCAGCGTACGGATTACCGACTAGCCAGTAAGTTTATCTTCAAATTAGTCCAAACAATGTTCCTAATCGAAAATTTCTGCTTTCGACTTTTCCATCCACACCCCCCTTTTGAGCATTCATTTACTAGGCTAGTCGGTAATCCGTACACTGCCAATTCAGCGGACGTACTGTGAAAAAAATGTCCGTTTGATGCGTGACGTCCGTTGCGTACGATACCGACCTGTGGACGCTTACCTTGCGGGGGTACGTCACAACTGGGGGCCTACCACCAACTCTCCTAAGCGACACCGTTTGACAGATAAACATTTATTACTTAATTACGTCAAGCTAGCGATCTTAAAAAGTTGATATTTCACAGCGGATTTAACATTTTTTTGCATTTTTTACTGTTTTTTAGTAAAATTATATTTAAAAAGTGAGTACGGTAATGTTATTGTAATCTTACAACAAAGTGTTCTGGAAACATGATAGTTTTAGGAAAGGTCGTGGTAGGCCCCCTGCAAGCGTCATAAACTGTCAACGGCTGCCGTCGGCTGCCGTCGACTGCCGCCGACACGTGCGGTCGACACGTGCCGTTCGTCTGTAAGAAGCCTTAGCGGTATCTTGTTTGACACATTAAAAAAAACCTTCAAAGATTAATTATTAACTAACCCTTTTAATAGGTGCTGTGGTTGTAATGGCTATAATAATATAAATACATAGTTGTGTTAGCTTTTGGTTGGTGATAATAATATATGTAATAGGTTTTTAATTCGTAATATTTTAAAACAATTAACTTGAGGTCATTGATCTCGTAGTGGAAGAAACCTATGAATTGAATACAATGAGGTATTAAAATTTGTACAAAAAATTATCATTTCGCAATCTTAGAATATATATAAACTGAATATAAATAATTAATCATTTTCATATATTAGTATGGTGTAGAGTATGAGAACCTTTTAAAATTATCTGTGTCATGTTAAAAACTTCTTGAAACCTAGTCAAGCTTCACATTGAGCTTTGTCAACCTAATTAACTGCCTTTATCCTAGACTCTAGATGCAATAAATTATGTCAGCAGTTTTAAATGAATCATTTGCCCAGAGGTTTTTTGATTGATTTGTAGAACATTGTTTATTATACTGCTAATATAGTTCATAACATTATATCTTCTATTTGCAGTCCCTCAAGCTGATGGAGGCGTTCACAAATGAAACTAATTTCACCGTTTGGTCTTCAATATCAAACTGTCTGTCGAAGTTGAGCATTCTGTTTTCTCACACCGCTCTCGACAAACCCTTAAAGAACTACGGCCGAAAATTGTTTGGAAATGTGACCAAACGCCTAGGCTGGGACGCTTCGGAGAAAGAGAGCCATTTGGATACCCTACTAAGGAGTTTGGTACTCAACAAAATGATCAGTTTTGAAGATCCCGACACAATCAAGGAGGCGAAGAGTCGGTAAGCTAAAATAAGCATTAATATTTTTATTATTATAGGATAAACAATGTTAAGGCTGTGTATTTCGAGAATCACCAAAGTGGTTTAGTTTTATGATTTCTTATTGTATATACCTATACTATAAACAATAGTTATTATATTGTTTATACTGTAGGTATACACAATAATTAGTGTGGTTATAAAATATAGACATATTTCTACACGGAAATATTCGTGAAAGTCCAGAGAGGTTTATGTGGTGAGAAAAGTTAGGTGTTTATAGGTGATACGATGTTCACGGGTCATCTCGTAATATAATATTTTCTAGATTTGAGAAGTTCTCGTAATTAACTTAAGAGGTGTCAAGGGACACCCGGATGGAACGAAGTTCCAGTTTATTATTTCTTACGTACAAAAACCCTGTATACTAAAAAAAAACCAAAGAAATCGTCGCTACACCACACTGTTCAATGCGAGAGAGATAGAGACAGAGAGAGAAACGCGCGCTACCGCACGGCTTACAACTATAGCATTTTTGCTATAGTTGAAAGCCGTGCGGTTGTAACGACACTTGTGTCGTAACAACTCTTCGTCTTAATTTTTTTCTGTCTAGCCCCCTTTCGCAATGCGCGATAAGGAACTTCGTTCCAATATTTATTTTCTCAAAACGTAACATAATATTTATTTTATAGATTCGAGAAGCACATTAACGGCGTGTGCCCTCTGCCCGCGGATCTGCGGTCGGCGTGCTACCGGGCGGTGCTGGCTGAGGCGGATGACGCGACGTTCCATCGATTCCTGGAGCTGTACCGCGCGGCTGACCTGCACGAGGAGAAGGACCGCATCAGCAGAGCGTTGGGCGCGGTCAGGGATCCCGTGCTACTGAAGCGAGTCTTGGACTTCGCTATTTCGGTAAGTTTTAGGGCCTGTTCACATGTCCACGACAGGACGTCGTCAAAGTGGAACGGTGCGGTAATGTGGGCCCGGTACATTATCGTGACGTGAAAATCGTCAACGGAACGTGAAAATGCACCTCACGACGCGATGTAGAAACATTGTACGTCACCATGCCTTGTAAAACTGCTACATTCTTCACTACTTATCTAGATATGGACCGCACAATACGTACTCTGCTTCTGTTATTGTTAAGAAGACGGAGAGAGATTTAAGAAAAAAAGACGAAAATTTTGCTACACCGAGATGTGCATTTTTACGTTACGATACTAATTGTGGCGGTATCCACCATCGTGCTATCGAAGTTTCGGAGAACGGATATACATATGTACATATTATTATACAACGTCTGAAATGACGTCAGTGGGCTTCGGCCTGACCAAGCATGCTATCTCGCTCGGTCGGAAGATCTTCCTTTTCGGCCGCCACTTTCATCGTTAAAATATATTTTTGCGATAATAATATTATCTGTCTTAAAAATAAAGTTTCTTAAGTGAGCCTAACCTAACGCCGACGACTCTATGGGCCACGCTACACCGGAATGGCAGCGGCGAGGCGAGCATTTTCAGTGTCATAATATGATTTTAAACTTTATCTTCATTATTGTAATACATAGTATCGCTTGAGAAATCGCCGCCGCCGGTGGTCGCCAGCGGCCACGAGCGGCCACGGGCGGCTGTAGACTTCTCAACCGATACTATGTATTACAATAATGAAGATAAAGTTTAAAATCATATGACACTGAAAGTGCTCGCCTCGCCGCTGCCATTCCGGTGTAGCGTGGCCCTATGGCTCAGTAATTAGAGATGCCCAAGTCAGAGCGCGTTCGAACCCCGCTGAGAGCAAAATATTTTTCAATGTTCTCGGGTCATGGATTCGTATTTCCGTTGTTTTGATTTGAGATGAATACCCAGGGAAATAGGGTATTAGTATGGCCCTGCGCACACGTCACACTTTTTGTGTGATCGAGTCTGCGGCTTCAATACAATCTGATGGCGAGCGCCATGCAGATTGTATGTAAGCCGCAGACTCGATCACACAAAAAGTGTGACGTGTGCGATCTCCCTATTAATTATTAAATTAGTATGCCAAGGAAAAAACATATGCTTTTTTTCCGAGGCAAATAATATTTGGTTTGCTTGGAATTTTTTTGCACGTACATAGTACACGGGAAACATGTATTTTTAATGAATACAGTCGTAAAGCGATGAATAATTTTAACTTTTTGCTTCGTAATAATTATTTGTAACAAATAGGTTTTTTGCCCTGTATTATAACTACAAATAGGTATTATATTAATAATTACCACCTCACGTGGCGGATACGTTACGCCCGATAACAAATCTTTTGTATTGTATTTTTAATTATAATCGTGTTACTTTAAATAATATCATGTAACTAAACATCCCATCAAAAACATACCTGTAAAAATGGGGCCAAGTTCCTATCGGCTAATTTTTGGCCTAAAAAAGAGTTGAAATCCAATCCAATGCCAAGTTCAGATGCACTTCATCGATCGTAATCATCTTCATCAACAGCCTGATCCATAATACTTCTAAATTTGAACTTGGCAGGTTTTCGTGCAATACGTAACACTTGTTAATTTAATTAAATACCTATATAAAATTTATATACTTAATTAAATTAACCTGCCAAATCGATTCGGGCTAACCATCGATAATGACTTAAAATTATACAAGCGTGAAAATTATACAGGATAATTCAATTATATAATTATATTATTTAATTATAAAATTAATCAAGTGTTACGTATAGCACGAAAACCTGCCAAGTTCAAATTTAGAAGTATTATGGATCAGGCTGTTGATGAAGATGATTACGATCGATGAAGTGCATCTGAACTTGGCATTGGATTGGATTTCAACTCTTTTTTAGGCCAAAAATTAGCCGATAGGAACTTGGCCCCATTTTTACAGGTATGTTTTTGATGGGATTTCAATACTTTTTTTCAATAAATCTTATACGTTTTTTGTGTCACACCCGAAATAAGCAATACTTTCGATGGATTGCACTAGTGGTATTTGTTAAACTATCAATAGAAGTTAAATTATTAAGTTAACAGTATTTATTTAATAAGCTATACAGTGCAGTGCATTATACATGACAATATTATGTTATACCCCCCCCCCCTCTCCTCCTCCCACCCTCCTCATCGTATTCTCATTGTATCACTGGTACATAAGAATTTTTATCTATAGTTCGTAGATGAGCCGACTCACGCTTGGCCGATTTCTTAAATTTCTTTATTGTTTTTTAATCTACATATTTTATACCACACGACCTGTGTGCCAAATTTCATAACGCTAGGACAATTGGAAGTGGCATCTTAAGTTCGAAGATGAGCCGACTCACGCTTGACCGATTTCTTACATTTCTAAATTTTTATTAATCTACTTATAACACACGACCTGTGTGCCAAATTTCATAACGCTAGGGCAATTGGAAGTGGCCTCTTAATTTCGTACATGAACCGACTCATGCTTGACCAATTTCTTAAATTTCTAAAATTTCTGAATTTTTTGTTAATCCACACATAACACTCGACCTGCGTGCCAAATTTCATAACGCTAGGACAATTGGAAGTGGCCTCTATAGTTCGTAGATGAGCCGACTCACGCTTGACCGATTTCTTACATTTCTTAATTTTTGTTAATCTACTCATAACACGACCTGTATGCCAAATTTCATAACGCTAGGGCAATTGGAAGTGGCTTCTTAATTTCGTAGATGAACCGACTCACGCTTGACCAATTTCTTAAATTTCTAAAATTTTTGAATTTTTTGATAATCTACATATAACACCCGACCTGTGTGCCAAATTTCATAACGCTAGGACAATTGGAAGTGGCCTAGAGGTTTTGATTACCGGTCAGTGAGTGAGTGAGTGAGTGAGTGAGTCAGTGCCAAAATTAGCTATTTTTACAGGGAGATATCTCAGGATCTACCGAAGCTATATCTATGAAATTTGGTATACTGCTTAAATACTAGTATATAATTACGTAGGTATAATTTTATCTTTGTACTCGCAATAGGCATTGAGCTACAGGGGGGTCAAAAGTGAGTCGAAACGGTTCGTGTAAATAGTGCACGGCAAGCGCGCAGCCTGCTGGAACTTGGCCGCGCACGGCCGTGCGCTTTGATATAGACCAGCACGAGTCGGCGCATGAGTACCGAAAACTATTCCACCTCAATTTTTTTATGCGATCCTCTTCAAATTGAAGAGGATCGCATAAAAAAATTGAGGTGGAATAGTTTTCGGTACTCATGCGCCGACTCGTGCTGGTGATATAAATGCATGTTGCCATGGTGCAACCCGGTGCCATATTGTTTAAACAAACATTGTTTAAACAATTGCAAGGAATTGTTATTTTTCAACCGGACAATTTTTTTTATATTCTTTATTGAAATACCAATAAAAAGGTCCTATGACTTTTTACGATAAAGTTAATATTTTTAAAGATATGAATTTTTAAAGGTTTGAAAAATCTCAAATTTGGGTACATTCGACCCATGAAAAATATAGTAAAAAAATAATAATGTCTAAGTAATATATATTTTTAAATTCTCTATACAATAGTTAATAATATCGTTAGTAGAGATTAAAAAAAAATTCATTGTTTATATCTTTTTTTATCTTAGCAAAAGTAGACAAAAATTGTGTTTTTTTGTATGGGAGCCCCCCTTAAACATTTACTTTATTTTAATTTTATTATTAATTATTATAGTACAAATATAATTAAGGATTTTGTGAAATTTTCAAGTGCCTAGCTGTTACTATTATTGATTACGAGCAAAAAAGGCCAAAAAAATCATGTTTCTTGTATGCCCCCCTTAAATATTATACTTTATATTATTTTTAGTATTTGTCGTTATAGCGGCAACAGATATACACAATCTGTGAAAATTTCAGAAGTCTAGCTATAGCGGTTTTTGAGATACTGTCTGTCCGTTTGTCTGTATGTCTCCAGGCTGTATCTCAAAAAACGCTATAGCTAGCTACTTCTGAAATTTTCACAGATTGTGTATATCTGTTGCCGCTATAAGAACAAATACTATAAATAAAATAAAGTTATTATTTAAGGGAAGCCCATACAAGAAACGTGATTTTTTTGGCCTTTTTTGCTCGTAATCAATAATGGTAACAGCTAGGCACTTGAAAATTTCACAAAATCCTTAATTATATTTGTACTTTAATAATTAATAATAAAATAAAATAAAGTAAATGTTTAAGGGGGGCTCCCATACAAAAACCACAATTTTTTGTCTACTTTTGCTAAGATAAAAAAAGATATAAACAACGATTTTTTTTAATCTCTATTAACGATATTATTAACTATTGTATAGAGAATTAAAAAAAATATATAACTTAAACATTATTATTTTTTTAAATATATTTTTCACTAGCTGTCCCGGCAAACGTTGTTTTGCCATTTAAAGTATTTCTACTTCATCAGCTGTTGATACAAAATCTTACCCCCTCTTTTGTCCCCTAAGAGGGGTGGGGAGAAAAATTTTATAAGGGCGCTCCACATTCTCAAAAGAATCTCGCGAGAACTCAAGAAACATGCGAAAAACGTGCATGTGGAAGCGATTTGCGTACTCTTCTCAAGTTCTCGCGTTGTTCTCCGGCTTTTCGCCACTTTTTGTCGGTTTTTTGACGCGAGACAAAGGAGCGCGAGGACGTGAGAACAGTCGAGAACGTGTATTGACTCCACACTCGCATGTTTCTCACTTTCTCAGTAGCGCGCGCGCCACAGAGTACTTTTTTATATATGGCGCGAGCCGCGGACTTGAACGGTTGTATATTGTGTACCGCGTGGCGTCAATATGAGCGTAACTTGGACAAACGAACTTTTCCTCAAGGGAGGCCATTTGTAAAGAAGAAGAAGAGTTGAAATTTTTAGAATATTTTGCAAGCGAATGCGCATAACAATAAACTTGTCGCAGCGGCTTCTGCGTCCATCGTCATCGAGCGCGAGAACTGTAGTGAGAACTATTTGAGAACTTTGTGAGAGTGTGTACCCAAAGAAGTTCTCGCTATAGTTCTCGCTGAGAATCTCCGGAGATTCTCGTGTGAATGTCTCTTGAGAATGTGGAGCGCCCTATACAACAGATGTTAAGTTGGAAAAGCAGTTAATAATATGAAGTAAGTCCAATAAAGAAAAAAGTTTGATATAAAATCTGACCCCCCTCTTTGGTCCCCTTAGAGGGATGTGGGGGGGGGGGGGTAATTTTTATACACCAGATGTTGAGTTGGAAGAAGGCAAATATATCTGCGAAAACCGTATGCAAATCGGATCAGTAGTTTTCGTGTTAAAGCAAAAAGTCTTATACAAAATCTGACCCCCTCTTTCGTCCCTTTAGAGGGGTGGGGAGAAATTTTTTATACACCAGATGTTAAGTTGGAAGAAGACAAATATATCTGCGAAAACCGCATTCAAATCGGATCAGTAGTTTTCGTGTTAAAGCAAAAGTCTTATACAAAATCTGACCCCCTCTTTCGTCCCTTTAGAGGGATGGGGTGAAATTTTTTTATACACCAGATGTTAAGTTGAAAGAAGACAAATATATCTGCGAAAACCGCATTCAAATCGGATCAGTAGTTTTCGTGTGATAGTGGAACAAACATACAGACAGACAGACAGACAGACAAAAAAACTGACCACATTTTTGGCTTCTATAGCGATGTAGTGACACCCTCCGCTTATTATTTTTTGAATATCTTTAATGTACAGAATCTTCATTTCTACAGTTTTATTATATGTATACGAGGGCTGCTATTTATGTATCCGGAACTGGCCACTTACAAGAACAATATTTAAAAAGTAATTACAACATTTGAAAATAGAACTCATTGGTTGAAGAATACATTTTGTTTCATGTGACTGTTAATTATTTTTCCATTGTGGCGTCATTTTGAAAATTGCGTGTCTTCATTTGCCATGGATTTAACGCGTGAACATTTTCGTGCAATGATTTACTACGATTTTCGGCGTGGGCTAAATCAACAACAGTGCTTTATTCAACTCACCGCAACTTTTGGAGATGAAGCACTATCAAAAACCACTGTTTATCACTGGTACAGTGAGTTTAATCGTGGGCGGTCTATGCTCACGGATGAAAATAAAGAAGGTCGCCCAAAAACAGCTGTTGTCCTACAAAATATAGATGCTGTGCGGGAACTAATAATGCGTGATCGTCATGTTACATATCGCGAGATAGAGGCGTCCTTAGGCATAAGTATGACGAGCATACATAAGATATTACACGAACATTTGGCTATAAAAAAAATATGTTCGCGTTGGATTCCGCACAACTTGACAATCGATCAAAAACGGGCTCGTGTCGATTGGTGCAAAAAAATGATAAAAAAATACAACCGTGGTACGTCAAAAGCCGTTTATAATATCTACACAGGTGATGAATCTTGGATCTATGCATATGACCCCGAAACTAAACAACAGTCAACGGTGTGGGTGTTCCAAGATGAGCCGAAACCAACAAAAGTTACTCGTGCAAAAAGTACTTTGAAGAAAATGGTCGCCTGTTTTTTTGGAATTAATGGACATGTGGCTACAGTGCCATTAGAGAATCGTAAAACGGTTAATTCTGAATGGTATACGACCATTTGTTTACCAGAAGTCTTTGAAGAAATAAGAAAGGACAACCGACAACGCAGAATCATATTACATCACGACAATGCTAGCTGTCACACCTCAGCTGAAACAACTCAGTTTTTGGAGGGTCAAAAGACCGAATTGACTGGTCATCCGCCGTACAGCCCTGATTTGGCACCTAACGATTTCTTTTTATTTCCATACGCGAAGAACAAATTACGTGGTCAACGTTTTTCGAGCCGCGAAGAGGCTGTTGATGCGTTCAAAATGCACGTTTTGGAGATACCTCAATCAGAATGGAAAAAGTGCTATGAAAATTGGTTCCAGCGTATGCAAAAGTGTGTCGATCATCGCGGCGAATATTTTGAAAAGCAATAAAACCATATTAAATGATATATGTTTGTTTCTTTTTTTAATTCCGGATACATAAATAGCAGCCCTCGTAGATGGGTCAAAAGTACCCAAATTTGAGATTTTTCGAACCTTTAAAAATTTATATCTTTAAAAATATTAACTTTATCGTGAAAAGTCATAGGACCATTTTTATTGGTATTTCAATAAAGAATATAAAAAAAAAATTGTCCGGTTAAAAAATAACAATTCCTTGCAATTGTTTAAACAACGTTTGTTTAAACAATATGGCACCGGGTTGCACCATGGCAACATGCATTTATATCATCAGGAGGGCAATTTGAAGAGGATCGCATAAAAAAATTGAGGTGGAATAGTTTCCGGTACTCATGCGCCGACTCGTGCTGCACTAATATAGTTAAATCCATAGGCGCCGGCAGAAATAATTTCCAAGGGGTGCAGATTTGAGTTTTCTATCTTTGCTTTTATAATTTTACTTTTTACGAACAAAAGTGACTGTCTATTTACATCAACAGAATACAATATTTAGTGCCGGAGCCCGAAACATTACGATGAACATAATTATTTCGAATAGATGGCTTTTTGTTTCAATAATTCCTGTTGATCCCGAGATTCCCAAGGGGTGCAAGTGCACCACCTGGCACCCCCCTGCCGGCGCCCATGGTTAAATCTTTGAAATATTATTTGCAAAGACATATAATTTGTGAATACCTGTATAGTAGTTACCTTGGCAAAACTAATGCTATTAAAAAGGGGTATAAAGTATGGGGAATTAAAAAAATGTTTTCGTTTTTTTTGTTTTGATTTGTTTTGTAACAAATATATTTTTTCAGGATGAAGTTCGAGCACAAGACACAGTGTTTGTAATCGTGTCGGTAGCAGTCAGCCGGAATGGGCGCGACTTGGCATGGGAATTCTTCAAGAGCCATTGGCAAGAGTTCATGAATAGATACGAGGTATTCTAGCAGCTATTTCAGTGTCCACCCTTATATTTTATGTGTCTATGCAAAATTCAGGAACTACCTATGTAAAAAGTATTCCCTGCGTTAAAGTGTTGCCATAAATGCTAAATTAAGATTTTCCGTGCGATATCTTAAGGTTTTAACTAAACCAACCCATATTACAGTATAAGGCTTCGTTTTCACCAGAGTTTACCTCTAAAGCTGTGTTGCGAAAAAAGTGCTTAAAATTCAGGCAAATGAAGCGATTCTTTTGAAACTTTAAAAACATATTTGACGACCTCTGTGGCTCAGTGGGTGGGCTGTCGGTAGCTCAAGCCGGGGGTCGCGGGTTCGAATCCCGCCGACGGAACAAAGTTTTCAAAGTATCTGGGTCACGGATGTGTATTAAATATGTGTATCATATAATAAAAATCTTAAATATATATGTATAGTATAAAAGTATTAAATATATTTCCGTTGTCTGGTACCCGTAACACAAGTCCTACACTCTACAGGTACTTACCACAGGGCCAGACTGACGTGGTGTGAAGCGTCCATAGATATTATTATTATTATATTCTTTGCAACGCAGCATAGTACAGCTCTGATCTCAGACTAAAACTATTTCCCTGTCCAGTGTCCCATCGTTTGACTGTGGCGGTACCCACAATAAGCGCCACATTCCTAAATCTAAGTTTTCTAAGTGCGTCCGTATATGTATACAGGGTGCCCTGCCAAATTTTGATGTATTGATCCTTGGTAAAAATTAAAATATACGTATTTTTTCTTTTATAATCACTCAGTACAAAAATGTTGAGAAATAGCTTCCGAAAGTTATCCTAAAAAACACTACAATTAATGGACACTACACGCGTCGCCCGTGCGCGGCTCCCCCCGCGTCACCTCCACTCATACCCACCGCCGCGAGTGACCGTTCTGCAACGATTATAAATGGGATAAAATATGTCATTAAAATAAAAAGATGGGTTGCACTCCGGGAGTGCCGGCAGAAGTGAAAACTTGATTATTAACGTTGTGCATTATTTTTTTAACCCATTTTTTATGAAAATGGAGTTTAAAAAAAATAATAAAAAAACGATCGTTTTAATTAATTAATCGAAACTCATTTCCCCGACTGTACATTTCTGCTAAACAACTCATTTCCCCGACTGTACATTTCTGCTTAGCACAATTTTCCCCGACTGTACATTTCTGCTAAACAACTCATTTCCCCGACTGTACATTTCTGCTTAGCACAATTTTCCCCGACTGTACATTTCTGCTAAACAACTCATTTCCCCGACTGTACATTTCTGCTTAGCACAATTTTCCCCGACTGTACATTTCTGCTTAATTACTTATTTCCCCGACTGTACATTTCTGCTTAGCACAATTTTCCCCGACTGTACATTTCTGCTAAACAACTCATTTCCCCGACTGTACATTTCTGCTTAGCACAATTTTCCCCGACTTTACATTTCTGCTAAACAACTCATTTCCTCGACTTCGTTCGAGTTCGACACAAAACACTACTCTCCAACCGTCTTACGCGTTTTCTATGGTTTTTCGATCAACACGAAAATCTGACGCGAGTTTCACAGTTTTTACCCCTCCCACAAAAGTGCTCAACGCCGCTAAAGAAGTTTTCACTTCAAAAATAACACCCAATTTTTTTTTTGGTTAAATGGACTCTCCTAATAATACCTAAGCCCTGGAAAAAAATTGGCAAGGTTTAATTGCACCCTGCATTCTGCAATTATGACAGCTGTGAGCTGAAATCAATCACGTGGGCTACGGCCTGACCGAGCATACCTCGCTCGGTCAGAATTCCTTTGCGGCCTTCACGCATATTTAAAAAAACACGTGTTGCAGGGTGGTTTCCTCCTGGCGCGTCTCGTGAAGTCCACCACGGAGAACTTCGCGTCAGAGGCGATGGCGCGCGAGGTGGAGGCGTTCTTCGCGGACCACGTGTCCCCGGGCACCGAGCGCTCGGTCCAACAGGCGCTCGAGACGGTGCGCCTCAACGCCGCGTGGCTGCGCCGCGACCTCGCTGGTGCCACCGCCTACCTGCAGCCGTACCACTGACGTGAGTACCATCGAAGTTGATCCATAGGCTAGTCCAGGGGGTGTGCCAAAATCTTTTCGTTTTCGCTTCATTATACGAGGGCTGTTTGAAAAGTTCTCGACCTTACATACTTCTGCGTGTGTTACAAGCGTATAACTTATACCATGTATAGGGCCATTATTAACTAGATTAAAACCCACGCCTTTTGTAAATTGCTTCGTTAGAAAAAAATTTTTTGAACAACCATCTGCGCCTAGTCAGCAGAAATGTGAAGGCGCGCGTATTCAAACAGTTGCGCTATTATTGCAAAGTCTAATAAAATTGAATTGTGAACACGGAATTAGTCTTTGTCATTTTTAACAAGTTTTGTATGTCTTTACAGACATATGCAATGATTAAAAAAAATATACAACAGTTAAAATAGAAAATATAGGTCTTTAAAGACGAGTCTACCCCAGTTGCTAAAAATCGTTCATTTTCAAAGAACACGCCTAAAATTAAAAAAATATATTCTAATCTCGGAATATATAAATTGATAAAAGAAAGAAAGATAAACAAGCTTTTAAAAAATAGCATTACTTTTGTTTTGTAATATCGTAATGATAAAAATAAATGTCTTTGAAAAACCGGTGCCGCGTTTTCCGACAAAATTCGAAGTATCAGGCAGCTCGGAAATTAAATTGATTTTTTGAAAATATTTTGTACTTAATAGATTCAAATTATATTCATTTTATAATATAAATTTATTCATTAGTTTAATTTTATTAAAATCACGCCAAATAATAGCCTAATATTTTAATGAGCGTGGAAAATCGAGCTATAAAGAAATCTTCTAGAAAAAGTGGGTGTTACAGATTAAGGCCACAATTTTTTATTAAGGAATAAACTCTATTAAATTACTCTTATATTCTAAAATAACAGTACATTTTGAACGGGAAATAGTAATTTATTAGGTCTTTACCAAAAAAAAAAAATGTGCGGTAGGGCCCTATGAACACAATGATCGGATTATTGTTAATTGGGACAACACAGATGCTCACAGACCCGCTTTGCAAGGCTTTCTATGAAATTATATAAATAAGTAAAATAAATTTCACTGTCGAAAAATGTTGGCTTGGTTTTCAGTATAACAATACATTTTTCAAATCTAAATTAGAGTTACCAGGGACGGAGATATTCATATTACAACGAGATGTAGTCGATCTCGGTGATCATTTTGTAAGACATTTTTTAATCAACTTTTTTAGTCATTAAAATTTATTGTAATTTGAATTTTTAGAGACATATCTTCTAGTTAAAGACTGAATTTAAAATTGAAAAAATCATCTTAAATCATTTCATTGGAAAAATTCTCAAAGCTGAGAACTTCTCAAACAGCCCTAGTAGAATCGTCGATGAAAATGTATGGAATTGAGTATTGACTAAGCGTTCGTTAGTCTTATGCCGTATATTTTGATCGGCGATTCTATAACGAAGCGAAAACGAAAAAGTTTCGGCTAAATGGCCTGGATTTATATAGCCACAATTTTGGTAGTGGCTTGCGACACCAAGACCAAAAAAAAAATGCCCCTTAAAAAATGTGATTATAGTACCACTGAAGTAACTTACTATGAGAAGAACTTTGATCTTGTTAGGTTAGTTAATCACCTATTTAAATAAATTATTATTCGCCTATTTAACTATATTATTTTTCTTTTCAGGACCAAATAAACTATATGAAGACTGAAGTAACAACGAAGTTTCATAATATTGTTTCAATCTGTATTTAGCTGTTAAAAGCTTCTATTTATTTACAATAATATGCTAAAGGTATAATGAAGTATTGTTTCTTAATGTGAATATGATTTGGTTTATTGTAAGTATAGACGAAGACTATTGACTGTTCAGAGAAAGAATTTATATGGCATTTAAATAGTTTGACTTATAATTAAATAGTATTTGGTATCTTTTTGTAACTAAAAACATTCAATTGCGACATATTACAGAACTTTTTTTTCAACATGACCGAATCTCACTGTCAGTGGTTAAAGTGTTGAATACATTTAAACTTCGGAAAATGATTTATTTGTATATTAAATTGTGCAAATTGCATAGAATGACTTTACTGGAATGTGATTGATATTGCTCAAACACATTTTTTTAACGTTTTTAAAAGTCTGTGTTTACACTTTAGTTATTCTACTTGTTCTCTCCCCCTTTCTAATAAAAACATTTACACAGTAACGCCTCTAGTCCGCCGACGCTGCGAACTGCGAAAACTCTGCGAAACCAATGCGAAACAGGAATAGAGCGAGATGCAATATAACGCACTGTCGTGTGGCCGATGAGACAGTAAATCGGTTCGCCGCTGTTTCGCAGTTCCCAGCGTCGGTGGACTAGAGGCGTAAATGACAAAGACAGCGACCCTTGAATAGTTGTGCGTCGTTTATGTTCAGCCCTGTTGGATAGGTAAGTGGGCAGTGCGAGAATGTAAATAGTTACTCGCGCTGCCACTCATCATGCCGCTCCCGCTGCCCCTCATCATGCCGCTCCCGCTGCCCGACACGGCAAGTATAAGGCCTGTATAAATAGTACTTAAAGTATAATTTACACAGAGCCAGTACTGGCTGCCAATAAGACTGGCAGACAGTATTGGCTTGGTATATTCCGCGTGTGAACAGTTTTTCAAGCCAGGCCAAACTGATCACACGCGGCATATGCCAAGCCAATACTGGCTGCCAGTCTTATTGGCAGCCAGTACTGGCTCTGTGTAAATTATACTTAAGATGCGACCCGGTCTCAAGACGCGGTTCGGCTCTATGATTGGTCCATATTTTGACAGCCAACCAATCACAGAGCCTGAACCGTGTCGTGAGACCGAGATGCATCTTGAGTACTGACTATTTATACGGGCCGAGGGCTGAGTGTTAACGCTCACTCGCGTCGTTACTGCCGCAGAAGTGTTCAGGGCAATATTGACGGGAACGCAAAGAGCAGCGGCAGTGGCTGAATATAAACGTCCCATTTCCCTTTTATATGCCATTTATACGCTGCATATTTCTATTAGCAATGGGGTTATAAGTGTAACATTTCTGTAAGCAGGTACGATAAAGTTTCTTAGATCTGTTGATATTTAAAACCTATGTTCAGATCGTACAAATGTGTATTAATAGTAAAATTTTAATATAATATGGTGTAACAGATTTTCTGGTGCTAAACAAAAATAAGAAGTCATAGGCTATGATAGTCATTTTTTTCTTTTGTTTTCATTATTATTTTATGTTATCTGCTTATGTATTATATTGTAAGAACCAAAGATTTTAACTATAGCCATAAAGGTTATAATTAAAATATTTTTGTTGGCTTATAATAATATATTACATTTGGTTCTGTTTTTGTATAAAGGTATTATACCTACCTTTAATTACAAACTTACAGTTTATTATTCTTTTTGTTGTTTTTTATAAAATTATTTACGTAGACTATTCTACTGATTTCAATTTTTTACAAGTAGGTGGAACCACCAGTATTGAAATATGCTGCATGATTTAACCCACATAGTCATGGTTGTTAACTTTAAGGTGTCTGGAAATTTTTGTTTAGTAGTTGCCATACAGCAGATAACGTTCAGCTTCTTGAATTTTTGTATTTCTCAGGAATGGTCATATTTTGTATCAAATATTGTTGAATTGAATGCCTGTATGAAACCATTATCTAAAGTTACCAACATTTTCACTCTTTTGTTAAAACTAGTTGTTTTGTAAGATTGTGTTATTGCAATAAATCGTACAAAGAAACTGGATTTTATTTTAATTTACACCAGTAAACTAATAAGTAAAGTTGGGCAATGGGCTAGGGAACTCTTATTGTCAGATAAGTACAATAGCCTGAATTCACTTCGATTAGTGCGAGTGCAGGTGATTAGTGCAAGTGATTAGGAGAAATTAAAAGAATTGCAGTAATCAGTCTCTGTCCACACGTACTTTTTCCTGATTACTAATCACCTGCACTAATCACCATTCACCTGCACTTATCAGTTAGCACTAATCTTCACAATATGGTCACAATTTCGACTTGTGACTCAAAACAATATTTATTTTAAAAGTTATCATGTCAATTTTTGATGTTGCTTTAAAAAGTTAAAACGTCAAAATCGTGACCATAAATTGATAACCATAGACATTTTTTTTTTGGTTTGATTCGTCCCATTCAGGACAGGCAAAGGGAACAAAGCCCATACAGCCATGTCTTTTGTAGTACTATTGTCTTAAATCCTTTTTATTTAACAGGCCGAAGCCTTGTCTTCTTTTATTTTCCCAATATTTTCCTCATAATTATTTTTTATTTTATTTATAAGGCCAAAGCCATGTCTTTTGTTCAAGTATATTTCTTGTCAATTAATCTTGTATTTTTTCTTTTCAATGTCGAATCCTTGATGTAAAGTCATTTTTGGTATCTTTCATTGTCAAAATCAATATTAAAATAACGATCATTGGTCAAATCCTGAAATTAGCTGAAACAACTCAACCAAAAGAAACATATTAGTATTATTTACATATTTACAAACAGCAATAATTAGATTTCATTAACTGTAGAAACAATAAACCCATAGACTGGCGAAAAGCATTCTTGATTGCTAAGTATCTGCTGAAGAGAGCGCGGGATATCCTCAGCAGTCTTAAAAATACTTAAAAGTTGGTCTACAAGGACCATCCTTTGAAAACAAAACTGCGGACAGTGTAAAAATATATGATCGAGGGTTTCATCAGCACTATTGCAATATCTACAAGTTGCAGAATCAAAAACACCAATCCTAAAAAGGTGAGCACCAAATCTACAATGACCTAGACGCAAACGACAGATTGTAGTGTAATACTTTCTATTGAGATAGTCACCACCTCGAGTAAACCAAGGGGGAGAGATCTTTTTCTTTATTACAGCTAGCCATTTTCCTTTTGTCTGGACGACCTGCTGCCATAAGTCGTAAAATTCTTCCTCTAATGTGAGTTTGAAAAGAGATAGAGCGTCTGATGAAGGAATTGAGAGATTTAAAAAGCTATGACTCAATCGATTGTGGACTGAATTAGTAATAAATTTAGCTAAATAGTCTGCTTGCTCATTACCATGTACACCAATGTGAGCTGGTGTCCAGAAGAGGACTATTTGTTTTGTTTGTGACAGGAGGTAATACAACTCCCTTATTTTATATATTATATAGCTGGTTTTCAAATTTAATTGTGGACTTTGTAGTGCCATCAATAAACTTAAACTGTCAGTTATTATAATCCACTTTTGATGAGACTGTGTTTGAATGTGCTCCATAGCTGCATACACAGCTATGGATTCAGCGGAGTATATGCTTGTGAGTGGATTCAGTCTATGACCAAATCCACTTTTGACATGACTATCATAGACAGCCATAGAGACTGCTTCGTTGTTCTTAGACCCATCTGTATATATCTGTCGATATCCCTGCCACCTATCAAGTTCCCTATAAATATCTTCCTTATACTTTGAAAGTTTTTTAACTACAATTTTAATCTGAGTAAACTTAGACTCATATGACCCAGAATAACAAGGCCATAATTTGCTAGAATAAATGTTGTGTTCATTAAAAAATTGTTCTGTTTCAGAGAAACCTTGCAATAAATATGAATGATTGTTAACAGTCCTGCCCCGCAATTTAACAAGAAGAGGATGATTACTTATGGAGAGCAACCTTACAAAAAATTTTGATTGTAAGTATTTAAACCTAAGTTCCAATGGAGGTATATTACATTCCACCTGCATTGACACTATAGGAGTAGTTCGCATCGCACCCATTATAATACGCAAACATTTGTTTTGTATCTTTTCCAATTTATCCACAATAGTTCCTACTCCTGCAAAACAAAAGAATGCATATTCAAAATGACTCCTTACTAATGACTTATACAGTGTTAATAAAATCCTTGGATCAGCACCCCAGTATGTACCGGCCAAAGATTTCAAAACATTGCAAGCATTCAAAGCACGACTTTCAAGAATTTCAGCATACTTGTTCCATCTAGAATTGTTCGAAAAAATAACGCCTAAAAATTTTACAGAACTATCTACAGACAATACATTATTATTGAACAAAATATTTACATTCCTATTTCTAATAGCATTTTTTGCGAAGACAACAACTTTACTTTTGTCAATGCTCACCTCCAGCCCAAGACTTTCAAAATAGTCCTTTAATTTCTGGAGAGCAGCATTGAGGACTGACTGTGCACGTAATAAACAAGTATCAGAAAAATAAACAACTAAATCATCTGCAAACTGCAGATTAGAAACTTCACAACCCAGAATCGAATTTAGCTCATGTATAAATAAAATAAAAAGCAGGGGGCTCAGTACACCACCCTGTGATATACCCCTACAAGAATACCTTGGACCAAATAGCTGATTGTTAACCTTAACAAACACCTTCCTATAGATAAAATAATTAAAAATCCAATTTACAACTTTTCCAGGTACCTTTAGTGATAAAAGAATTGAAGATAATTTTTTCAGATCTACATTATTAAAAGCCCCTACAATATCAAGAAAAACTGCAACTAACATTTTATTTTCGAAACGAGAATCATGAATATCCATACAAAAATGACGTAGACTCTCAGAAGCAGAACGTCCACAACGAAAGCCGAACTGATTATACGGTAAAAGGTTATTACTTTCTATGTGAAAAATTAATCTCTGTTTTATTAGTTGTTCAAAAATTTTACCAACACATGAACTAAGCGTAATGGGACGATAAGAATCAGCAGAATTCGAGTCTTTGCCAGGCTTTAATATTGGTACTATACAATCAGTTTTCCAATCCTCTGGGATAATGGAAGACGACCATAGGCTATTTAACAAACTTAAGAAAATAGATAGAGTCTGAGAATTCAAAAGTTTAAACATTCTGTAGGAAAGCCAATCCAGGCCACATGCAGAATCTTTTCTAGAGGCCAAAGCAGATTTTAACTCTTGCAAAGTAAAACAACTAATCATGTACAAGTTATCGCTATTTACACCAAGAGCATTATCTATACTTGTCTGTTGTGAAACAGTATCAGGTGTGTATTTGTATAAAAATGTCTGAACCCAATTAAGGTCAGAAAATGGATTAGCACTTGAAGAGTGATTTTTGAATTTTCTCATTTTAGCCCAAATGCGACTTATTGGTGTTAAGCGATTTATTGATGTGCAAAATTCAATCCAACTTTTACGACGTTCTTCTCTTAAAGTGCGTTTTTTGATAGCTTGAGCCCGTTTAAACTTGATATAATTTTGACTGTTAGGATTAGCTTTGAAATGAATGTAGGCATTCTTGCAATCATCTACTACCAATGAGCATATATCATTCCACCAAGGTACTTGACGCCGCTTTCTAGGACGATTATCAATATAATCAGATGCATTATGATTTAAACTAGGTCCAGAAATTTCAATTGCCATAAGAATAATGGCGCAAAACTTTCTGTATGAAGCAAGCAGATCACATTTGTCAACTTTAAAATTTATTAACATTTCATTAACAACTTTTTCATACCAATCCCAATTTACTAATTTCAGGTTGCTATGAAAAGGTATGTTCGAGGAAATAGAAGGTTCATGCTCGTCTCTTACGAGAATAAATTTTGTGATAGTTGGAAGATGATAACTGCCTAAAGAGTCCTGATGAACTTGCCATTCACAAGAAAGAAACAATGAAGAAGACACTATTGTTAAATCTAAACCGTTTGGTTCCCAAATATGAGAGCCTACTGTTGTTGGTTGTCCATTATTTAAAAGCATTAAGTCATTATCATCCAAAAATCCATAATAGCTTTGCCCCGAGAATCTATACGACTACAACCCTAGAAGGTATGATGTGCGTTAAAATCGCCTGCAATTATTAACGGTTTCGGAATAGTTTGCAATAAACGATCTAACTTCGCCTTTTCAAAAACAGAAACACTATTACCAGGACTGTAAAAACTAACCAAAGAAATGGATTTATGTTTCAGTTTAATAACAATCACTACATTTTGTAACGAATCATCATAAAAAGTATCTAGTTTAGAGAAATGTATACCATTTTTAATAAATATTGCTACGCCATTATGATCATAACCACAGTCATTCCTAATAGTGGAATAACCACGAATATTAAATTGAATGCTTGGCTTAAGCCAAGTTTCTGAAATAAGTGCAACATGTATATTATTTTGGTATAAAAAATTTTGGAACTCAAGTCTGTTACTTAACAGACTTTGAGCATTCCACTGTACAATATTTAAGACTTGATGATTGAATGTGACGGTTTACTATTTTTATCCTGAATAGTTTCTTTAATTGCTGAGCTAATAAATTGTGAACTAATACTGACATTTTGAGTTTTATTTAAAGTTATTACTTTTACTATAGATTCTGTTAGTAGAGTCATAGCTTCCGAGTTTGATAAGATGGCTTGAATTACTTCTTGAGTATTCAATTTTTTATTTAATTAAGGAAAATTTAATGAATTTTTTAATGTACCAGCATATGATTTAGATTTACTATCTGCAATTTTCTTTTGCCTAATGGGGCACTGTCCAGAGATGGCAATGTGATTGCCATTGCAGTTAATACACTTAGCTTTCTCAATTTGAACTTTACACTCTTTAAAAGAATGCCCCTCTGTGCATATGGAGCATCGTGGTGAGTTTTTACAATACTTAGCCAGATGATCATAACGTAAACATTTGAAACACTGTTTTATTGGAGGGATGTATGTTGAGACGGGCAGGCGCCACATCTTAATATGAACATAGTCCGGCAGTGACGTGGCTGACGCAAACGTTATAACTACACTCTGAGTAGGCTGCAAGATAAAGGTATTATTTTCTTGTTTGACTTTACGCATTATGCGTCGGACAGAAATTACTTTTTTTGTACTAGTAATAGCTTTGTATATTTTTTGATTAGACAGATGGGTGGGCACCGAAGAGATAACTCCCGCAAGTTCAGTGGCCCCTGCTGGTATTGTAGCTTTAATGCGTTGTTCCTTTAAAAATGTGTTATTATCTAGAAAGGCATTTGCAAAATTCGCACGCTGAAAAATACAATAAATTCATATTTGGCCTCCGCATCTTCAGGATATCGCCGAGAGTAATCAGCGACCCTAAAAGGAGCGAAGGGATCTGCATCCTGCAATACTTGCGAGTCCTCACAATCAGAATCGCTACTGGTACTGGAAGGCGGAGACTCACCCTCATCCTTTTTCTTACGTTTCTTCCCCATCTTTCCACAAAAACACTTATGTACAACCTAAATTTAAGTTATTTACAGAAAAAATAACCAATATTTACAAATAATACAATAAAATTACTTGAAATAATTAAAATTTTCAAAAGCCCCCACAAAATGTTGTGACCGCGCTCCCGCCAAACTCCGATAACCATAGACAATTCAACCATTTACTTGACAGATCTGACAGCGTCATTCATTCCAATCAATTTCAGATTTCAGTCAATTTCAGTTTTCCTAATTTTCTTTTGCTGGACACAAATTATTTTGTAAAAGTAAAATAACAATAGAAAATACAATTAAAAAGTGTTGGCAGTGAGTTATATTACGAAAGAAAACTATAAATATAAAATTATGGTTACTCTGCGAGCGGTCGTTTATTTATAGGTTCGTATAATATTTCATCGATTTTTTGGACTTGTTATTTTGCTTTAAATAAAACACAGTTTGACCTTAATAAATTAAAATTCAACAAATAATACCAAAATATTGCAATGAAGAAAAAACATTCAAGAAATGTGTATTGATTCATCATGAAATATAAACATTCATATTTTGTAAGAGACTATTTTCTAATCACAATTTTGTGTTTCCTTTATAATAATTCTAATTTCATTCAGTATGGATTGGCATATATCATATTATAATAAGAAATTCCTTAATAATCTTATAAACACAAAAGTGTGTCTGTTTTTCCTGAACTGCCTGACTGGTTCAAATAAATTTTATATAAATACAATAAAAAATAGGATAAACTTTATTACAGAAAAGTGTAGGGTTTCCGCTGTATATAAATTTTTTTTTACACTAACAAAGCTGTGAGCCACATCAAGTATCTTATGAGTCCAATGAAATTATTTTTTTCAAACATGTAGAAATGTTCTTAGTTTTAAAAGTAAGATCTGTGCAAATAATGTTAAGAAGGTCAAAACTATATGTGACCTTCTTAACATTCCCTCTCCTCTGAAGCAACTGTTCGTTATCTGTACATTCCAGCTAACTTCCACAGCTTGGAAAGCCTCGGCTTTAATAGCGACTTAGTCAAAAAGTCTGCTATTTTGTATCAACCTTCTCAACTCTTATATCCTTTTCTAGGGCACACTGCCTTATGAAAAAATGTCTCAGCTTTATGTGCTTTGTACGCTGGTGCGTTTCATAAGGTGGATCATAAGCCAATCTTTTGGCGGATTCGTTATCTATGTACAGTGGATCATCTATGTACAGTGAATCATCTACCAGAGTGTTAGCCTGCATAAATTTGACGATCCGTCTAAGCCAAATAATTTCTCTGGCGGCTTCGCTAGCTGCTATTATTTCTGCCTCTGTAGACGGATCTGTGCAAATAAGGTTATTTATTTACATACACTTAGTTAATACCTCAATCGTGGAAAAACGAGACGCAATACATATTTTCTATTGTTATCGTGGTCGCCGGTGACCGCTTAGGGCTTGAAGTATTAAATAATTTAAGTTTAGATTTTTATTTTTAATTAATATTTTAAACTTAAATTATTTCATAGTCACATTAGTAGTATAAATTAACTCTCTAAATAAACAAATAAAAAATCTCATCTTCATTACTCCCATACACACCACCCTGAAAAAGAAAATGAAAAGTGTTTTTTTCTATTGATTAGAATTTAGAACTAACACCTTGGAATATAATGCCTACTATAACTGACTTGGGAACTATCTCAGTGTAAAAACCAGGCAGTCCTGTACAAGTGCGTAGCACCTACTTTATACATAGAAGAGGGTATTGGCAAATATACATTGAAAGTATTAGAATAGAAAAATAAATACATAATAAGTTGCCAACATTGTCAGCTGTAACTGTACATCAATTTGAATATACAGGATGGCGCAATATGCATTATGCAGTACCCAATAAATAACTACCAAAGTCTTCGATCAATATTTGATCGAAGACCAAAGTATTTTGATGCTGTGGAACAGTTTCAGTTATTTTTAGAAAAGGATTTTCTTTAAAAACCTCAAAAGTAATATTATGCATGTTTGGTCTTTTTGTCAAACTGTCACTGACTAATATGATAATATCACACACAATATATTATGACAAACACTGTATCAGAATATTGTTTTAATATGAGTTGGGCTAGTTCATACATATAAATAATATACATTACATATAAATAATATACCAAAACAATACATTTAGATATATTGTAGTAGCGGTGGCGGGGTGTGAACCCGGGGGCTCGAGCGGGCGCGGGGACACGCTGCGGCGCGTGCGCGTCAAGATGTCGTCAGTATCCGCGCAGGGCGTGGTGGAGCGCGCGTCCGCGGAGCTATCGCGCCGCATCACCGGGCTGGGGCTGCGCGGGCGCAAGCGCTCGCCCGGCGTCGTGGAGCGCGTGGCCAGCGCGCTGTGCGGGCCCGCCGCCGCCGCGCCGCGCGTCCCCCGCCGCCGCCGCCCGCAGCCCCGCCCCCTCCTGTGGCCACAATTCGTCCTCGACGAGAGGTTCCTCGAGAAGTTCTTTCTGTACTTCAACTCATCAGAGAGAAGGAACCTGGCTCAGGTTTGTTTTCTATATTTATACTTGCATTGTTCCCTGATTTTGAGTTATTGTTGTAAAATTTAAATGACTTGTTCTTGACTAGCATCAAGGACACTCCAGATTGTAAGTATAAGTAGGTACTGCGGTAGTTTTCTTTTGATCATCTCTCATCTCATCTAGGTACAATTCCATGCATCGTATAATCCAGAGGTTCCCAAACTTATTTTGTCTACCTTTAAGAACAAAATATTATATTTTAGCGCCCCCATTGCTTCAATTTAAAATGCATCCAGATGAAATAAATCACCTTCAAGCCTCTACACAACGCGACGCCTCCATTTTTTTCTGGGTCCCACACCGCCCCCCTTCAGACTTCAGCGCCCACGAGGGGGCGTTGTCGCCCACCTTGGGAAAGGCTGGTATAATCGATCGCGGCCGCGCGCGGCCTTTGTCGTCGGCCGGTAGCGACAATAGTATCAAAAATCAAAATGTATGGCACCGTTTCCGAGGCCCGCTACATAGTACAGACGCGCGCGGCCTGAGGTCCATCTACACGTGTGTTTATTGAAGCCACAACCATGGTTGAATAGCTAAATTACATTTCTTGAAGAAGAGGAGGATCAGGAAAAGGATCGATCTCGATGCACTGAATTTTACCCTTTGGTCTTTGGCACCTTTGGATGATTTAAAATGTTGGAATTGGAGGTTTTTATTTTACATTATATTTCCTGGGTCAGGTGTGCACCAAGTGGCGGGACGTGCTATACTCGTCGCCGCGGTGGTGGTCGGGGCTGGTGGTGGCGCTGGACTGCCGCGAGCTCCGCACGGAGTCCGGCTGCTGCATGCAGAGGTTCTACAACTCGGTCGTGCGGAGGGGTATCCGAGGTGTGGTGCTGCTCTCCGCCACCGACGACGACATAAATGAATTCATCAGACTGTTCCCCGTTTCGGCTCACCACGTCCACGCCATTGGCTTGAAGGGTTGCACTCTGACCGACAGGGGCCTCGAGACGATATTGGACCATCTGCAGGTGAGAGCGACCGTCGTTTGTCTTTACACTTTGTTTGAAAACTGAAGCTTTACAATTAACACAGCTGTAAATACCTAATCTAATATATTGTTTTAGGTCCTATTCGAACTCGAACTAACTGGGTGCAATGAGATAACAGAAGCAGGTTTATGGGCATGTCTAACTCCACGAATTGTTTCACTCACGCTTACAGATTGTATTAATATTGCTGATGAGGCTGTAAGTGGACTTGGTTCTTGAAATGTTTTTCTATGCTATTCATTATTATAATTGTAAATACTAAACCCACGTCGTAATTTTTTAGGTTGGTGCAGTGGCTCAGTTACTGCCGTCTCTATACGAGTTCTCTCTTCAAGCTTACCACGTGACGGATGCTGCACTCGGATATTTCTCGCCCAAACAGAGCGCATCGCTTAGCATATTACGTCTACACAGTTGCTGGGAGTTGACCAATCACGGCGTTGTTAATATTGGTAAGAATACAGAACACTCATTTGATGGGCAAAATACTTAAAACATGACCAAAAAGAAACTCGCCAATTTTGGGAAGTATTTACAGATCTGAGTTAATTGTTATTGTTCAGGATAGAAGTTATTGAGCTGTTAAACTTTTCGGGATATATTGTGTCAAGTTGGTCACACAAGGGGTGTCCTTTTTTCCAAAACAGAAGAAAATATTATGTACTAAAGGTAGAGAGCGCTTTAAAACGCACTCCACATTGCACATGACAGCTCATGTGTTGTTCTTTTGAACTCCAAAATGGGGACAAACTTTTACTCAAATGGGTTTCTTACTTTCTCTTTTAAGAAACAAATAGCTGCTATTTTTATTTATCTCCATGTTTTTATCGTTCCAGTGCACTCTCTGCCGAATCTCACGGTGCTGTCTCTGTCTGGATGCAGCAAAGTGACAGACGAGGGCGTGGAACTGCTGGCGGAGAATCTGCCGCGCCTGCGCAGCCTCGACCTTAGCTGGTGCCCGCGCGTCACCGACAACGCGCTAGAGTACATCGCCTGCGATCTCAATCATCTGGAGGAGCTCACGCTTGACCGGTGAGTTGAGATTTTTGACGTGACAACGTCTAATAAGTAATAACTCGATACTACCGGCTGCATGCACGAAAAGATGACGTCATTGTCCCGTTACGCTCATTGTCGCGTTCCGCAAGCGAGAGCGCGGCACGAACGGGAGAGACGCATGATCGGCTCGAGCGATCGATCGGCTCAGTTCGTAGTTGGCACGTCAAACTACCGTCCGCAAAACCGACTTTACTGACAACTATTTTTTTAAATTGGAATCTATATGTTGCCAGATGATGCCCGCAACTCGGTTGCGCCAAAATTCGTTTATCGCGTGGGAACCGTACATTATTCCGGTCAAAAGTATCATAATATTATATCCTTTATCGGGACTCGAAGTATCTCTATACCAAATTTTAGCAAAACCGATTCAGCGGTTTGGGCGTTAAGAGGTAACAGACAGACACACTTTTTCATCTACACTAATATTATAAAGAGGAAAACTTTGTTTGTATAATTGTAATGAATAGGCTCAAAAACTACTGGACCGATTTTAAAAATTCTTTCACCATTCGAAAGCTACATTATCCACGAGTAACATAGGCTAAATTTTATTTTGGAAAAAATTGGTTTTCGTAAGTTATTTGGGTTTTTCGGACACAAGGAGTAAAAAATCAACCAGAAAAGATACTTATTTTGCGTACGCTGCCTAAGCTATAAAAGATAAAACCATAAAATGTTCTAATTAGTTGTAGATCTTATAAATACATATCTACAAAAAAGTACAGCAACCATTTTTTTATTTAAAAAATCTTGAATTTTTTTGGACTTTATTGTTATTTTACTCATGCAATTAATACTTATCAAAATAAATTATTTCATCACTAACTACAGTTTATGTAGATAATTTTTGGTCTTTGAATGACTAAAATTGGACGTTTGGTTTTGAAGTTATGGTGAAATTAAATTATTACGATTTCTACTGCACGGCCCGTTGCGAAGTGGGCGTCATCAAGGCGGGGGTGCGCGTGCGAGAGGGGAGTTTAGTGCACTTTCATCTTCAATTTTCGTCACCTTCTTGCATTCAACTGTCGTATTAGCGCATTCAATTATTTTCTTAAATATTTGAAAATGCCTAAGAGAGCCAGGTCGGACGACCATGGCGCCATACTTAAATATTTTAGTCTCTTCAATAAACAACGTTTGCCGGGACAGCTAGTTTATAATATTAGTATGGATTTATCAGCGCGGTCCGAACGGAGGAAAATCTAGCCTTATCTAGAGAACCTTATTTATTTATACAGCAACATATTATCTTGTTGCTGTTCTCAGGTCTGAATTTGCTAAGGGTCTATTTCAGTGGCGAAGGGTGAATTATTATTGAAGGGAAGCCGGAGTATAAAATCTACTTACCAAAATGCCCAAAAAAATCTTTCTGAATTAATGCCATTTCCGAACTACACGATTGCGTATGACACACAAATCACAATATAAATTAATTTAATTCATGACACACTTCTAACACTAAAACAAATAAAATTCGACAAAACAGAACTGTAAACAAACAACTAAAGTTGTTCACGATTCGCAGTTATCTGCCACATTATGTCAAACTAAAAAACCAGCAAAATAAAAATGTATAACGCGCCTATCATATTTAATACCGCTAAAGGCATTCCTAATAAAGTCGTATTACAAAAAATCCTACCAAATAAAATGTATTACGCGCCAGCAAAAGTATTATGCCGCTACCTACATTCATTCTTAATTCGTATCATAACAATTTTACGTCATGACTCATCTTTCTCGCTTGCACCTGTGCGTTGCTTATTAACATTTCTCCGTAATAAGCCCCTTCGGATCGGCTTATTTCCGAGTATATTCGCGCGTGCTAGAACGAGACAGAACATGACGATCAGTTCACAGGAATGAAAAGGACAGATGCTTACTATGAAATATTGTTCTATGGAGAAGTAAGCCGCTAATTTATCGGCTTGATTCTCGATCTCGGAGATGTTCTGCGCTTGCACAATTTTGTAGGCGCTTAGTTATTAATTCAAACTACATATTTCAATTAAGTGGAAAATTTGTTGCATATAAAAATTTTGTAGGCGTTTTAAGTGAATTCAAAGTTTTTTTAAGCACGTAAAATATTTATTGGATAAAAATGTCGTTGGCCCATAGATTCAATTTTTCTAAGGGAAGCCGACGGGAATCGGGTTATATGGACACTTCGCCACTGGTCTATTTCACAATTTCCTGATAAGTGCCGGATAGGTTAGCTACATCTTATCTGATAGACTCTCCATACTCTATCTGTTAAGTTAAGTTGTGGATGGCCTATTTGGCACATATCAGAAAGTGGTGAAACAACCCCTTATTCCTGGGTTACACAGTGCGAGCTGGCCTAGTCAGTTACTGTGGTGCAGCTACTTGCACCGTGTGTCCGCATCATACGAGTTACTGTCATATGCGAGTGGGCCAGTTGCTCGCGTGCGAGTTACTACAACGTTTTTGACGTGATAACGTCTTATAATTCGATATGGGCTGCGCGCACGAAAAAACATGACGCAATATGCGGCGTTACCTCGCTGACCGCTCTGAGGCGTTCCATTTATCCTCTCAAGTCTCTCAACAACCGTAAGGCCCACCTGGGCCGCGCTCTTTGTTTTGATTATATTACGTATTACGATGACTTAGAGAATACTTTTGTATGAAGAAGTTTGGTTAGTTATGACCTTTGATACATTGACCACACTCTGAATGAAAAATAAATAAACAATCTGTGAGCTATTAGTATTATTTTGGCTATTCAAAATTGTGCTCTATTTCCTACGTGTCAAGGTATGACTTGTGCTTTGTTCGAAGATTTTACTGGATTTCACGAATGTATGTAGCGTTTTGTATTGCGAATAGTTTATCTTACTCATTATAAATATTTTTAGACAATCATTTGAAAGAAATACATCGAAATAACTTTAGGTTACACTCGAAAAAGTTTGTTTCTATTTATAGAGATTTGGAAGCGATTTGCTAATTATGTTTGTAAATAAATTACGTTAAAAACTTGTAGAACTACTAGTCACTATTGTACGAAATGATTTATTGCCCTATTAAGCACACAGACGGGCAGGGAACCGATAAACATTTGACACAATATGTTTAAGGGCTTTCTGCCGGCCGCGGCCATTTTGAAATTTATTTGTATAGCACTAAGGTCGATGTTTGCTTGCGGACTATTTTTTTTTTGCAGGAGTGTCCTATTTCAAGTAGTTTGTTTTTATACATCTCAACATCATTCGTCGATTTGTTTACAAAAATAGTTAGTATAGGAGTTTATCATTGAGATAAGAATAAAGTTTTCGTTTATTTCTTCTGAACAAGTCACTAATTATAGTTTCGAAAGTTTATAATTGAGAAACTAATATCACATCGGACTAAATACTATATTATGATGGCTTGATAGATAGAAAATTGAAAATATATTATAATGTAGTTCACACATACATAAAATATGGATTGTATGTAAGGATATTTCATATTACATTAATTTTACAAAGAGGGTAGGCCGGGCGCCATTTTTTTTGCATATTGACCTGCCAACTTTTTTGCATAGATTTTTCCCGGAACTGAGGGGTTAAGGCTATGACGTTGTCACGTTCAACTATCGTCAGTAAACCGACTTTACAGACAACCGATTTTTTTGATTTCACTCGCCACTGGCCTTCCCGGTCGAACTGCTCTCGTGTACCTACAGTAATAACTCCCACGCCGGTTTCGGTGACGGTGGCCGGATTCATTAAAACCTAGGCCAGTTACGCAGGAGTAATTTTATAGTGCTCAAGTGTGTGCGCAGTGCACAACAGCACTCTCTATTCCTTTTACTCTCATAACCCAGTAGGACGGAAGACCGACACGACTGGGGAGAGACCAGGCGCAGGACCGACTTTTTACATGCCCATCCGACGCAATGATCATCTTACTTGTCAGACAATCAGGTGATCAGCCTGCATTGTCCTAACCAAACTTGGAAACAACATGTTTTCAACGCGGGAATCGAACCCACGACCTCCGAGCCAAGAGCCACTGGACCACGGAGGCGCCTACAGTACCGTAGTAGCTGCCTACTGTCACTTCAGGTGCTCGTACTGTGTGATCCATCCTATAGTCTCCTTTATTTTTCCCCCAGATGCGTCCACATAACGGACATCGGCGTGGGCTACATCAGCACGATGCAGTCGCTGGTGGCGCTGTTCCTGCGCTGGTGCTCGCAGGTGCGCGACTTCGGCGTGCAGCACCTGTGCGGCATGCGCGCGCTGCAGCTGCTGTCGCTTGCCGGTATGTAGAACAAAATTGTTGTAGAGATAAACTACGATAACATGGCGCGCCCCTCCAAAATTCAAAATGTTTGATGTGCGTTGTCAAAACGTTTAAAGTGCGTTGTCTTGCGCGGTCGGCTAGTTACGAGTATGATTAGTTGACCAACAAATCTTGGTAATAAGTGACATTAAGGTGCCGGATCCTGATAAGGTGCCGGATAGGCTTATTTGACAGATTCTCCATACTCTATCTGTCAAGTTAAGTGGTGGATAGCCTTATCGGGAAGAGGTGAAACAGGCCCTAAGTGAAATATTATGATTGGTTGAATACTTACTACATACAAACTCTTTCATAAGGATGTGACTACACACATTGAAACAGTAATTTGGAGGGGCCCGCCATGTTATCGTGATTTATCTCTAGGAAGTTTCGCAAAATTCCTTTAAGGATAAACTTTGCGGAAATTTCTTTATCACGAGGGACATTTTTCCCGGATAAAAAGTATCCTAAGTCCACCAGTTCGCTGTGCATCGTTGCGTGGGTGTAAGTACTATAAAAATGTTTTTGAAATAATAATAAGCACATGATTTTATTTCCTACTTATAACGTTATGCAAAATTGCTTCGATACAAAACTAAAGGAACTAGGGCCAGGAAATACTTTTTATTCTACATCGATGATAATATCACGCGTTTTTTTAAACTGTTAGCAAGGTTTGGTTTTAGTAATTTACCTGCTCAAGTGAGTATATTTGCAGTTTCCCTGTATTTATAAAATGTGTATGTACAGGGTGTCCGCTGCTCACGTCCAGCGGCTTGTCCAGCTTGATCCAGCTGCGACAGCTTCGCGAGCTGGAGCTGACGAACTGTCCCGGCGTGTCGCCCGAGCTGCTGGACTATATCCACGAGCATTTACCACGTTGCCTCATCATAGAGTAAGTTGCCGAGGATGTTGTAGTTGCTGCGCGTGAGGTTTTAGGACCGGGACACAAAAACACGACACGACGTCGTGTCGTATCACGACGCGGCGTCGTTTCACGATGCGACGTCGTGTCGTGGGAATCTACGACGCGCGTCGTAAAAAACTACGACACGACGTCATAACGTGCCACGGTACACGATGCCGCGTCGTGGTACGACACGACGTCGTATCGTGTTTTTGTGTCCCGGCCCTTAGGGTTCGGTTGTAACAGACCATTATACGGAACCATTACATAAACACTTGGTGGCGCCAGATAAAATTTACATTATTTTCAAGGAAATCTTGCCTGAACAAGGTCAACAATAATAGGCAAATTAAAAGTTTTTATGATTAAATAGTATTGCAATAAATAAAGACTTTATTTAGGCAAGCAAAAATTACTATTTGCTTACACGTCGCGTTGTTAGCGGCGTACATATTGTGCACGTTTCAATAAACAGCTCTATTAATGATGTATCTACTAAAACATTTAGTAATTTGGATATTTATTTGATGGTATATCAATTATATACTCTTTTAGTAATTTGATCAGCTATTTAACTATTTTTATTGCCAAAATATCTCAGTAATAATGCAGCAGAAATTGCTAGTCGAATAGCGAGTGGGAAGCCCACGCGTTGGCAACTATTAACATAATATTAACTTGTATAATTCATAAAAAAGATTATAAACGGTGAATACAGTATGTATATAAGAATAGTATTACATAAAATTTTATAGTCAATTTAAACAGTGCATTGTGACAGAATATATTCACTTTCAGAGGCTATGTGTTGTATAAAATTATTTGGAAATGTGATAGCAAACGTAAGAATTATTATTGTGAACTCTCGAACCATAGTTTGTGTTGTTTCAGTGTTGAATGTGTATTTGTTCTCAGAGACGGTGCAGTATTGCATAATTTATGTTTTTTTTAAATATAAAAGTGTGTCATAGTCACAGGCTACACGATCAAATTCTCATCAATCTGATCCATCAATCTGATTGACGGAATATTGATGGTTATAAAAAGTTCATATTAAAAATACGATCAATCCATCAATCCGAGTCGTACACGATCAAATTTTCGTCAATCCGTACCGGATTGATGGATCAGATTGATGAAAAATTTACTGTGTAGCCGCTGACATAGAGTATAGATTATAATTAGCCATTATTCTTTTAATGGTATTCGTATTAGTACAACATTTTGTAGGCTATTTTCGTAGTAATTTAATATTTTGTGAGATAATGAAAAAGACAATTTAATGTAGATATAATATGTTTAGTATTAGCTAATATTCCTCACGTTGCTTTTTGATTGCTGTAAAAAGTCTTTAGTTTAAATGCTTTATAGGTTGCCAGTATCTGTCCTCCTTTACCTGTGTGCTCCAATTTCTATAATTGCTCAAAGTCTAAAATAATAGGAACTTTATAGTTTTCCATATTATATAAAACTTAGCTGAAAATGATAAAATAATATTTTTTGTTTGTACCAGCACAATTCACATTGCTTTCTTGCAAAGATACTTTTGTACAAATACGTACCTGCATATTTCCAGTGTTTATTCAGGTTGGAATAAATGGTATACGTACACGACAAACTTACGGGAATGAAATACTTCTGATAGCACATTGAAGTATTTTGGATTAAGTACACTGAAACGGAATAAAATGTACCTAATAAGAATATTTTCACATCAATTACACGTTTTGTATTAATGTTAAAAGTACCTTTTGTATACAATTCTCATATGTTGTACCTAAATCATTCATAATAAGTACTTATATTTATTCAACAAGAGTAAAATACTTTATTAATCCTTCAGGCCCCGCGTGAGCACCGGTGATCGCGAGAACAAAAGAATACAATGGGAATTCCTAGAACCTCCGATCGAAGGATTAATTATGACGTATTCCAAATATAAGTAGTATAGCCTATGTCCTATGATATTATAACATTTTCAGAATCAAGTACGTAATGGAAATATACTTTTAATGAAAATTGTAGACCTAGTCCCAAGTTTTTAAAAGTCAGAATAGTGAATTTGTAAACATTTATCTAAGACTTGCGTACACGCTTTGAAAATGCATTTTAGACTTAGAAAAATTGCTGCATTAGTATTATTTAAATTTATGTATTCCAAATGAAGAAATATTGAAAAGTATTATCCCTAGGTACCAGAAAACGAGCATTTTTTTTCTCAGTAATAGACTACAGTAAGTAGCAGTTAGATCCTTAATTTTTTAACAGTTGCAAATTAATAAAAATACTTACAATTTGTAGCCAAATAACTCTCAAGTCTCAACAAAACTTATGATGTAAGAACAATACTGCATTTGTCTGAATTAATTCAGTGATTAAAATTAATCAAATATAATATAATACAGGAATGGTTTTTAAGACGAATATAATAATACCTGTTTCTTAAACCCATTCTATAAATTCGATTTGTTTTTAAATGTTTTTATTTATTATATTGAAAGAGTATTTTTTCAAGTGTAGTCTATAGACTACACTTGAAAAAAAGTGGCTATACTATATGGTTACATTTCGAATGCCAAATGCTAAACATGGCTTTTAGGTTAAACGTTTATTTAAATAGGTGCTTATTTATAATATTGTGACGTCATATCTCACGAACACTTGGAAACAAAATAACAATGCACTTTTCATTACAGCCCCTCTCCATGTTGGCTCATGATGGATCACCTAAATTGCCACCATAAGGGAGATCGCAGACGACAGACTTTGTGCGATCAAAGTCTGCGGCTTACATACATTCCGCATGGCGCGCGCCATCAGATTGTATGGAAGCCGCAGACTTTGATCGTACAAAGTCTGTCGTCTGCGATCTCCCTAATAGGATATATTACTGCAATGTTTATGCATGCATGCAGATATATGGGCAGTGAAAGTCGGTCATCATCGCTTGTATTTTACCATCATGGGCCAACATGGACAGGCCTCATTCCATCATTTCAGTCTATCCGTCCAAGCCTGAATCAAATATTTATTTCGCGCGCTAAATTTTTACATTACCGAGCTTAAAGTTATCAAAATTGCAACACATTGTACATACTCGTTGTAATAAGTGACACTTATACAACAGCTATTCGGTTATAATTATAATACCGTCCGACTTCGCTGAGTGAATGTGAGTGTGCTTTAAATCTCTCTCTAAATTAACCATAAAGCTTTCCAAACTGGGCTCTATTTATATTGGCATAAGGTCTATGTGAATTATTATGGGTAGGTAGAGAATAGAGATACAGCACTAGTATGAATAGAGCCTCGAATTGGTTAAATAAAATAATATTGTAAAGCTCTGATCAAATAAAACAGTGAAGTCATTACGTTGGCATACATAAAGGCTGCAGCGTGTTACTACACAAGCACAAACCACACACATCGACGACTTTTTACAATGTATAAGGCGTAGTGTCATTACTCATTACATATGTGTGCAGTGCTAATAAAAATGGAATCTGCGGTGGCGCCAAGACCGCCGAAGGCAAAAAAAAGGGTTGTTTGCCTTCGGCGTTCTTTTTTATCCGGCGCCCTGGTCGTTCTCCCAGCGTGGCGTCGCCACACTCTAACGCCGCTACTGTTGTATGTGTGTGTGACACAATGTGCTGGGCTCACTGTTTGGTATTATTTGATCTGAGGCTATGAGTGTTAGTGTACAAAATTAATGTAGAAGTATCTCTGTATATTTTCAATCACGATAAGATGTCGCTACTATAAAATCAAACCTGCTAATATATGCAAATACAAAATCTTCATAGATGATTTGTTTTCTACTGAATCATAATTTGTAAAATATCTGTAGCTCTCCAATTTCACAGTCTCAGTCACTCTGTGTATATTTAAATAAAACTTTGAGTATTTCTTATTGGTACTCACTAGATACTTTGTTTGAGTTCAAAATAAAAGAAAAATAATTGTAACAGAGATATATAGGTAAATTATAGGTAATCTTGGTTTTAATCGAATGAATGGTACACCGTGGCAGCTTTTAATATAATGACTCATCATATTATGATCCTAAGCGGTTATGATTATGTTTAATTATTATAGACAGTAGATAAGCAAAGGCACTTGAAGGCAATAAAGAAAAATATCGGATGTAGTATTATCGCAAAAGACTCAAAAAGGTTTGTCTCCCTTATTAATAAAAATATTTAATTGTAGTGTAGATGTACCCTATCAAGATTGTTTTCAATATTGTTCTTGTTGACATAAGTTTAAATGAAAAACAATAGCGGCCTCGTTAATAAAATAAGGATAAGACTGGACTAACTTATCTATGTTGCTGTCTTTGTCTCTCAAATGGCTTTTTCAATACGTAAGACAAAGAAAGAGACATAGTCCTGTCTTGTTCATTTATTAACGAGGCAGTTGAGGTATTATTACCGCTACAAATAGATGTATGTATGTAGTAATTGTAGGTGTTGTTCATTACCCTAGCACTATTTTTTATTCTATTTGGATAAAAGAGACCACAATCCTCTTATGTATTTCTGTAAGGGCACAAAATGAATAATTATGAACCAAAATGGCTGCTCCATTGCCTCTATAGA
Organism: Polyommatus iphigenia; assembly: GCA_963422495.1. Classification (NCBI taxonomy): domain Eukaryota; kingdom Metazoa; phylum Arthropoda; class Insecta; order Lepidoptera; family Lycaenidae; genus Polyommatus; species Polyommatus iphigenia. Next base: position 39,136,652 of record OY730180.1, read on the forward strand.
CAATTGAAATTAATATGTAACATGTTCGAAAAGCTGTTCCTATAAATATTATTATCCATATACTATAGGTAATGTGCCCTTTTCTTTTCTCTACACGCTTAGTCGATAAGTCAAAATTATTTCTGAATATATTTGTACTGACAAAAATAACTAGTCAAAGATGTAATAATAGGCTATAAGTTGTTAAGGATATGACTTAAGTATTCATACATTTTGTGAAATGGTTGTAAAATTTATACAAGCAATATATTTTTATTATTGTTTTATCTGAAAATATTTTTGATTATTTATTTTGTATCAAATTCATTAATGGAATCAGTATGTGCATATTATGACATGTATTATTTTAGTAACGATTTTTTTACACTTGCATTATTGTGTTTTTTATTCTGATAATAATATTATGTTATAATTCAGTCATTGGTAAATGCACTTACTAAATGCAATCTAATCTATGTGTTGCCTTTTGTATTTTCTACTACCTTCGTTAAAACTTTTTTAATCATTTTATTTGTACAAAACTAAGTGAGATGTTATAGTGCAATATAGATGTATTGTTTTATTTCGCATTTTTATTCCACCTGGCCATACCTAACCTTCTATCATAGTTATTAATTTAAAATAGTCTGTCAACAGTAGGTACGTTATTCAGGGGAAAGTAGCTATTTTTAATTTTAGGTTTTATGTTCTCTATATTTTAAAGTTTGATGTTAGTTGTTAGGTACTGGTTACTACCACCGTACGAACATAAATTGATTGACTAGTTTAAGAGGGCGACTAACCCCAAAAATCAAATATCGTCCTTCTCTCTTCACACTCACGCCCGTCTTTCATATGCCAGGTGAAAAAGGACGACGCGGATTCATCGCCAAATTAGTTTTTTCTCAATAACTCGATAAATATACAACATTTTAAAAATCCGCTAGGTCGGATTCTCAATGATAGAATTTTATACAATGTGTTAAAATATTAACTTAGTTCAATGCACGGTTATGGCAATACACGAAAAATTCGTGAAAATTAGATGCATCTTTGTGATTTTTTTCTATCGAGAAAATTTTTAGATATCGTGTTTTTGCTCAGATTGAATTCTTGGAAATATAATGTAGTATCTAATTTTAGAAAATGAAACAATTCAGGGCGTTTTTTCAAGTATAAAAATGAATTATAAAATTGAAAATTTCGGCCAAGTGCAAGTCGGACTCGCGTACTAAGGGTTCCATACCATAAAATGACTATTTTTGTATGAGAGGCGCCCTTAAATAATATTTATATTCTGCTTTATTAAATATTTATTATTAAAACAGGAATAAAATTTACTATTTCAGCTGAGCCTCAACTTTGGCCTCAGCTAGCGGAGACCGGAGGCAAATTTTACAGTCTGTTTACAAAATACTTAGTTAAGTATGTATTAAATTTAATAAATAATAATTATTAGTATGTAAAATTACAAAAGGTTGTCTGGAAGAAACCGCTTTCACCAACATATTGTTATACTTTAAATTGTAATTTAGTTTTCTATTCTAAATAATTAAGGCGGGCTCCCATACAAAACACACAAGTTTTGCCTAGTTTTGCTCTATAATGGTATGTGCGTGAGTCCAACTCGCACTTGGCCGATTTTTATTATGCTATGTTCCGATACACGGAACTTAGGCCCGTATTTTTGGTCAGTACTATGGAGTGTAGATGAAGTCAGTACTCAAGATGCATCTCGGTCTCAAGACACGGTTCAGGCTCATTGATTGGTTGGCTGTCAAAATTTGGATCAATCACAGAGCCGAACCGCGTCTTGAGACCGGGTCGCATCTTAAGTACTGACCAAACGGGCCTTAATCCGCGATTAAGCGCTTATTCCATTTCACTAAATTTAGAAGTCCTAGCTAGGATTTTTAGAAGTCTTAGCTAGGATTTTTAGGATTATTAGAAGCTTCTTATTCCACTTGTCCTAATTTAGTAACTAAATCAGTTGTCACGACGCGGCGATTTTGGCCAGACGTCTTCTTAATGGCTCCAGTTCTGTCAAAGCAACAAAAAATTGGTCTTCTCATAGGCTTAGCTGTTGGCTCAATGAAAATCAAAATAAATAAAAGGCGAAAAAGATAATTGAAAGAATTTTTGCTCCACGAAAAATTATGAATTATTCGAACTTTCTGAACTACTTGGAACCAGCAGACTTTAGAAATTATAGGTCTACCAGAATCTGATGGCAAAAAGTGAGAAAATAAATTGACTCTAGCAATGCCGGGCCGGGGTAATAGGAATAAAACATTTTCATTCTTTTTTATTCCTTTAGCGGCTTATTTTGTGTGTGAAACATGAAAATATAAAAATTTATCCAATGATCATGGATATTTTTCGAAAATCTGCTGTCAAAAATTGCCATCAGATTCTGGTAGACCTATACCTACGAGTGGATTTCATAGTACAGTAAATGAAGGCAAAAATCAGGTGCAACCTCCGATTTCGTTGAACCTCCATCGATTTGGATGAAAATTTGGGATTAAGTACATTAAGTCCTCTACTTTAAAAGTGACATACGCTCGTATTGCGCTTTTTTTTATTTTAGGGGTGAAATCCACCCCTTTTGTTGAAAATAGAAAAAATGCAGATTTAACCATTCTGGCTTAACTAATTGGGTTTAATTCGATAAAATAAATGTTTTAATGTTTTTTTTTTTACGATATTTTATGATTATTTAATTAATTTTTCAACCCTTATGGCAACTGTGGCCTACCTTTATACATTTTATATTTACTATTTCTTTATTTACATTTTTAGATTTTATATTTACAAGCACATATACACTTACTAATCTATTTTTACAATTTTACTTATACATATTTTAATATTTTATATATACACATATTTTACATATTTACCAAAATATATACCAGATCGTCGATATCGATACGGCAAATTATCGATAGCGGTTTATCGAGCAGTGCCTCGTACTATCACTATCGATAGATAATATAACCGGTCCCGCCGGAGCGGCGCGCGCGCATGATTTCTAGAACCTTACCAGTCGTTCCCCGATATTGACACGGAGCGTACGTCACTCGCTCGTTTGCCGAAGCTTAAATATTTCGCTAATTCACTATTCTGTGCTTGAACTCATATCATTTAGTGCTTATATCATACTGTGCTTTTCATCTCCTATTCTGCACCTTCTTTCGAACTATAGATATGAACCTAGTGTATGTGCTTGGACAATATAGTGTGCTGGATCAGTAAGTCCAGACTTTCATTTCATATGGATCTCATCTAGTGCATTCACCACCCCCCCCCATACCACCCCCATCACTTAGCTACTAGCAGCTCATCTTATCCATACTGGTGACCTCTAAACATGAGCAGGACATCGGAGTTTGAAGATGCACTCGAGCCTAGCGCAGGCGCGTCATCAGAGAATAGTGCGGGACAGTGTCGATAGATCCAACATTATCGACAAATGTTTTTAAGGTCGGCGTAAGAGTGCCACCGTTTTGGGCTGACGAACCGGAAATTTGGTTCGCTCAAGTCGAGGGACAATTTAATATTTGTGGAATTACCAGCGACTCCACGAAATTTCACTATGTCATCGCCCAGCTCGACAACCAATATTCCCGAGAGGTTAAAGACATAATAATTAACCCACCTGCAGCCAAGAAATATGAGAAGCTGAAATCGGAGCTTATTAACAGATTGGGCATTTCCAACGAGACAAAAATCAAGAAGCTTCTGATGCATGAAGAGCTCGGTGACCGCAAGCCGTCTCATTTCTTCCGGCACCTCAAGGATTTGGCAGGCCACGGAGTACCGGACGAGTTCATCAAATCCATTTGGACTAGCCGCCTTCCTTGTGGTGTGCAGATGGTGCTCGCTGGTCAGCCAGCATCGACTTCACCTGAAGACCTCTGCGACTTAGCTGACCGTGTCAACGACTTGGCCTGCTCTTCGCCAAGTGTAGCTGCAGTGAGCCGAGAAGCCCCGGGCTCAGTCCTTGGCGATCTCGCGAGGGAAGTCGCAGAACTCCGGAAGCAGTTCCAGCAGTTCCAGGCGTCATCTGGTAGGAGCAGATCCAGAACGCGTGGACACCAAGGCAGGCAGAGGAGCTCTTCGAGGCGACGGTCCCAGGTCAAACTACCGGAAATACCCTCTCTGCTGGTACCATGGCAAGTTCGGAGACAAGGCCAGCAGGTGTATCCGGCCATGTGAATACAAGTCGGTGGAAAACGTGATGGGCAGTCTATAATGGCGACTGACGATTGTCCATCAACGTCCACTGGTCGCCTGTTCGTAACCGACCGCCCTACGAAGACGCAGTTTCTGGTCGATACTGGAAGCGACCTCTGCGTTTACCCACGGTCGAAGCTTTGCGATCGTCGTTCTCAGACCGGATATAGTTTATGTGCTGCAAATGGTACCAATATAGCTACATATGAATTTTGTAAATTTAAATTTAGATTTTATTTTACGTAGATCTTTTGCATGGCGTTTTGTAGTTGCCGATGTAACTAAACCAATTATTGGTGTAGATTTTTTAAATTTTTATAACCTTGTTGTTGATTGTCGTAGTAGACGCTTAATTGATAATTTAACTTCTATTACTTCATTAGCTGCTGTAGCCGATTGTAATGACGTGCACTCCGTAAAGGTAGTAACTGGTGAGTCTCGGTATCATAGGACCCTTAATGAATTTTCCGAAATTACTCGACCAGCTGGTAGGCACAACATTACACCACATAACACTGTCCACCATATTAGAACGACACCAGGCCCTCCAGTATCTCTACCGCCTCGTCGTTTAGCACCGGATAAATTAAAAATAGCCCAGGAAGAATTCCGGATCATAGTAGCTAATGGTACAGCTAGACCGTCGGAGAGTCCCTGGTCTTCACCACTTCATTTGGCACCGAAAAAGGGCAGTGGATGGCGTCCCTGTGGGGATTATCGCAGCCTGAATGCTCGTACAGTGCCTGACAGGTATCCGATTAAGCATATTCAAGATTTTGCTTATGATATTGCCGGTTGTAAGGTGTTTAGCACTCTTGACCCTGAAAAAGCATATAATCAGATACCTGTCAGTCCCGACGACATTCCCAAGACCGCCATCACTACCCTTTTTGGTCTTTTTGAGTTCCCCTATATGACGTTTGGTCTACGTAATGCAGGCCAAACGTTTCAAAGGTTTGTAGACGAACTCACCAGAGGACTTGACTTTGTTTATGCATACTTAGATGACTTTATTGTCTACTCCAAGAGCGAAGCAGAGCACGAGGGGCACCTACGAGCAGTCTTCACCAGGCTTAAGCAGTATGGCATGCTTGTCAACACGGCCAAGTGTGTCTTGGGCGTTTCAAAGGTAACGTTTCTAGGGCACCAAATTTCAGCTGATGGATGCAGACCCCTGCAGTCTAAGGTGCAGGCAATCATCGACTTTCCGCCACCAACAACTGTCAAGCAACTGCGAGGATTTTCGGGCATGCTCAATTTCTATAGGAGGTTTATTCCCCGAGCAGCCCAAATTCAAGCCCCTCTGCATGCTCTTTTGACAGGAGCTGTGAAAGGGTCACAGCCAATTCACCTTACCGGTGATGCTTTAATTGCCTTCCAGGCTTGCAAGGAGAGCTTGTCCAACGCAACCATGCCGGCTCATCCGGATTGTTCTGCAAAATTAGCAGTTGTCACGGATGCGTCAGACAAAGCAATCGGTGCAGTGCTCCAGCAATTTTCTAATGATAGCTGGGAGCCCCTGGCTTTCTTTTCCAGGAAGCTTAGCCCCTCTCAAGCCAAGTACTCTCCTTATGATAGGGAGTTGTTGGCCATATACGAGGCTATTAAATACTTCCGTCACATGCTCGAGGCTCGTCACTTTACTGTCTATACTGACCACAAACCGATCAGTTTTGCCTTTCATGAAAGGAAGACCAACTGTTCGCCCCGTCAGTATAGGCACCTGGACTTCATTTCTCAATTCACGACAGATATCCGTCATATTAGTGGCAAGGACAATGTTGTGGCGGATACATTGTCGCGAATTGAGGAACTAGAAGCACCAGTCAGCCTCGAGACTGTAGCCCGGCATCAAGCCTCCGACCAGGAGCTTCAACAGCTGCTAAACGGCAGCACCTCCTTAAAGCTGCAGAAACTCCATGTCCCTGGAAGCCAAGACCTTTTGTACTGCGATGTCAGTACACTGGCTACCAGGCCTTTTGTACCCAAGCTTCTGCGTAAGCAGATTTTTAACAGTTTGCATTCTTTAAGCCACCCTGGTTGCAAAGCCTCTGCGAAACTAGTTTCAGACCGGTTCGTCTGGCCGGGTATTAAAAAAGATTGCATGGCGTGGGCTCGCACATGTTTGTCGTGCCAACGATCTAAAGTCAACCGACACGTGACTTCATCGTTGGGCACATTTAGCTTACCGCGAGCAAGATTTAAACAGATCCATATAGATCTGATTGGTCCTCTGCCTGTTTCCAACAGCTATCGGTATTGCCTCACTCGTTGGCCAGAAGCAATACCGATAGAAGATATCACGGCAGAAACCCTTGCAAAAGCCCTGCTGTCTACCTGGATTGCTCGGCTCGGCTGTCCCACAAGCATTACTACTGACCGGGGCCGTCAGTTTGAGTCGGCCCTATTCCAGTGCTTATCTAGGATAGCTGGATTCGAGCATAAGAGGACGACAGCATATCATCCGGCCTGCAACGGTTTAGTTAAACGGTTTCATCGTCAACTAAAAGCGGCTATCGTCTGTCATGCAAATGACAGATGGGCTGAGTCATTGCCGTTGGTCCTGTTGGGAATACGCAGCGCCTTTAAAGAGGACTTACAAAGCTCGTCAGCCGAGCTTGTCTACGGAGAGCCACTGAGACTTCCTGGTGAGTTTTGGGAGTCTAATACCACCACGATGTCTGATATCTCAGATTTCTCCGCGAGGCTCAAGGGCATCATTAATAAGCTACGGCCCATTCCTGCTTCACGCCATTGTAGGCCGAAAGTATTTATTTATAAGGAATTGGACACCTGTAGCCAAGTCTTCCTTCGCGATGATACTACTCGTGGTTCACTTACTCCTGCTTACTCCGGTCCACACAAAGTACTCTCCAGAGGGGACAAAGTTTTTAAGATTCTCCTAATAATAAGGAGGTGTCAGTGTCTATTGACCGGCTTAAACCAGCTTTCACACTGGACAACGTCAAAGACACTCTCGCACCTGAAAGTCCTCCACTGCCTAAAACAACTCGTTCAGGGCGAGTTATTAAGTTCCCAGACTATTATCGTCCCTGGGGGACTCTGGTGGGGGGTGGTGTGGCCTACCTTTATACATTTTATATTTACTATTTCTTTATTTACATTTTTAGATTTTATATTTACAAGCACATATACACTTACTAATCTATTTTTACAATTTTACACATATTTTACATATTTACCAAAATATATTTTATTTGTCAGTTAAATTAAGTGTATACCAGATCGTCGATATCGATACGGCAAATAATCGATAGCGGTTTATCGAGCAGTGCCTCGCACTATCACTATCGAAAGATAATATAGCCCACAGACTAATAAGGGATACTACGTATATATAACCGGTCCCGCCGGAGCGGCGCGCGCGCATGATTTCTAGAACCTTACCAGTCGTTCCCCGATATTGACGCGGAGCGTACGTCACTCGCTCTTAAATATTTCGCTAATTCACTATTCTGTGCTTGAACTCATATCATTTAGTGCTTATATCATACTGTGCTTTTCATCTCCTATTCTGCACCTTCTTTCGAACTATAGATATGAACCTAGTGTATGTGCTTGGACAATATAGTGTGCTGGATCAGTAAGTCTAGACTTTCATTTCAGATGGATCTCATCTAGTGCATTTATCACCCCCATCACTTAGCTACTAGCAGCTCATCTTATCCATACAACCATCCCTTTAATCGTGAAAAACACTTTTTGTATTTCTGAACTTTAAAATCGCATATTTACATTGTATAAACAGTTTGTTTAATATTTATGACATAATTTTTGGATAAGACTGAAATATAAACCCCTAAAAGTATCCCTTTATTGCGGAATCACGGTAAAAATTGGGTTCAAAAACTTAATAGGCTTATGTTTTTGAACCCAATTTTTTCACTTTATTTACTTAGTATTAATTTCTTATTAAGTTTTTTTTGCGAAATTTTTTCACCCCTATAAACTACCCAATGTCAGAAAAATAAGCTTTTTATTTTAAGTTTTTTATCAGCATTAATGAGTTCAAATATTTTTTCATACTTAAGATAAATTTTATTAATATATTTCAAACATTGATATTAATTAGTCCAAAATATTCAAACAACGATTTCAAACTACCCTCTGTGCAAAAAATTGACGCAAAGGCTGAATCTGCTAGACTGAAATATTTAATAGACGCACATCATTATAAAAAGTCCCTCTCTTATCGAGTCGACATTTACCGTTTTGTTTACTTTCTGAATATTGAAAGACTTGAAAAGATTAACGTATATTTAGTAAGGACTATATGACGTCTGCAATCGCACTGTGCCCGTATATTTTTCGGGATAAAAAGTAGGTATCCTATGTCCATATCCATTCCCAAGACTCTAAACTTTAGAGTCTAAAGTATTTTCATACTAAATTTCAGAAAAATCGGTTGAACCGTTTGGGTGTTAAGAGGTAACAGATAGACAAAACACTTTAGCATTTATAATATTAGTATAAATGTACCTATTGACAGGTTTTCCTACAATATTTGCATCCCAAATTTCTACTTCAAAATTGTTTTCAAAAAAAATATTTTTGTTTTATCACAATAGCTCTGTTAATTTTTAAGTTATCGGGTTCTTTTATAGACCATTTTAAAGGTTATTTAAAGAGCTTTAAGATCAACTTAAACAATACTTTTTAAAGCCCTTGGTTTTAAAAAAAAATAGGGTTAAAAGGTCCCGATTTCATGGGTCTTTCAGTAAAAGTTAGGCTTTAAAAGTCTCTATCTTCGTTGTTTTTCATCCTATGAAAATCAAAAGAAAAACAAAAGATTTCTTAAAAAGTGGACACCAATTTCGTTCTTTCTAATTTTTACGAAGATTCAATATTTTTGAAGTTATATTCAAAACAAAATGATATTTACGAAAATTTGAATAATTTCGATTTTACTAAATCATTCTGTTTAATAAATAATAAAAAATTAAGCATTCTAAACTAAGAAATTTTTTTGAGGTCATTAGTTATGCTAAAATAAAGAAAAATCTTTAGGGATAACCATAAATTTGAATTATTGTAGAAATGCTCAACGTTTTATTTTTCGGTTTTTCCAAAAAAATTTGAAAGTGTCATCTTATTTTTATCATAACTTGTTCAATTTTGATGATTTTAACTTTTTGCAATGCTTATTAGAAAGGTATTTTTAAGCACTTTAAAATGTTTGAGGAAGTACATGTCATAAAATGCATCGGTTTACCGTTATTTAAGTTTGAATGCTTAGACTTAGGTACTACAAATAAAAAAGAAAATATATATACAATCACCTACGAGTATACCTCACTTTGGATGAATATAGGAAGGCATTTTAGAATAGATATTAGTTTGTTTTTTTATTGGCTTTAATTTTGTAATAATACATTTTTCGTAAAAACCTATAGTTTCTTAGTTAATTATGAAAACCCGCTTTAAGTTTTCTCACGCAAAAACATGATCTTTGATCTTTAATTACTCCGAAAGTATTGATTTATTCAAAAAACTTTAAATAACAAAATTTGCTTAAAATTTGTGTGTCTATTGATTCCTGGGGTTATTTTTATTTAAAAAATTCACCCCCAGAGAAGGGTTGGCATCCACCCCCAGGGCAAAAGCGCAAGTTGGCACTATGTCACTTTTGTTTCTTAGGGTATCCTCCACCTACTTACCAATTTTCATGAAAATCGATGGAGGTTCAACGAAATCGGAGGTGAAAACCTTCCTGCCTCCACTATCAAGAGAGTGTCATATTCTAAAATACCGATCAATTTCTGTCAGATTTTAGAAAATCTGACAGGTATTTTAGAACATGACAAGGTATTTTAGAATAAGACACTCACACTGACACACAAAAAAGCCGCGCATGCGCAGTTGAAAAACCAAACTAACACGACTACAGATTAGCAGTTCCCACTACAGATAAAAGGTTGAAACCATCTGGCAACACTGATTTAGTCAGTCAGAAGCCACATTATTTCCGATTTAGGATCCTAATTAGGATCCTAGCTTTCTAAATGTTATTTCACTTGACTAAATTTTTTAGGATCCTAGCTAGGACTTCTAAATTTAGTGAAATTAACGAAATGGAATAAGCACTTTAGGCACTAATCACTATTACAATGCTACGTCCATTTTTATAAAATGCTAGTGACAAAGGTGAATGCCCAAAAATGTATGGACCAAAAACCCGTAATCGATTCAAACCATTTATATGGGGCATAGTAGATCTACGGTATCCCAAATACAATGTCCTTTTTGGATTAAACAATCACCAAGTACTTTAAAAACGATCGTAACCAATTGACTTTTCTTATAGGAATCTATGATATTTGGGACGACATGATGCTTCAAACGATATTGTGACGATTAGTACTCGTATGTAGTAAAAACACATTTATATTTGTCTACTGATTCTTATATTCATGTATTTAATATTAAAATATTTATCATTTTTATATCTGAAAAATGATAAATATTTTAATATTAAATACATGACTATAAAATGTCAGTTTGGTATAGAAATGGTATAATCTGTACAATGTATTTTTAACGATTATTACATGATATCAGTTAACTGATAAAAAAGGGCAAACGAGCAAACGGGTCACCTGATAGAAAGCAATTACCGTCACTCATGGACACTCGCAACATTAGTAGAGCTACAGGTGCGTTTAAGAGGGAATACGCTTTCTTCCGAAAAACGTATGGTGGAAGACTGCCACTCATTAAAGTGATGAGGATGGTATATTTTTTGCGTAGAACGAGTGCGAAAAGTTGCAGGAGGTATGATTCCGAACAATTCCTCACGAGGACTCCCCATGATACAACCGGTACAGAATACAGTGAAAAGCCACGTGTGATTTAGTTTACTCATAAAATATATAATATAAGACATCTCTTTTTAGGGTTCCGTAGTCAACAAGGAACTCTTATAGTTTCAGTATGTCCGTCCGTCTGTCCGTCCGCCCGTCTGTCTGTCCGTCTGTCTGTCCGCGGTTTTGCTCAGAGACTATAGGACCTACAAAGCTGTAATTCGGCATGAATGCACATATTAATGATGCCGACAAAATGGTATATTTAAAGATCTTTAAAAATATCCCCTACACATATTATTTTAGCGGGGATGAAATTTTTTTTCGCGTCCACCTCACCATGTGAGGTGTCGTTGGATAGGTTTTTTTTAAAATATTATGATATCATTTTCCGATTTAGAAATGTGAAATATGAAGTTTTAAAGTGGAAAAAAATATTTAGAGTCCTGCAGTGTCCCCCTTTCTACCAGCTAAACGGTAGCTTCTGGAAAAATATTCACGGAAGTAGGAAATATGCTGAATTTAAAAGAAAAACTATCACGGCTAAGAAGACTTCATAAGTTATAGAGCAATAGTCGATCAACTAAAAAAATGAAACTATTTGGAGAAGTATTAAAGGAACTTATAATTTAAATTCCTTTAAAAACGTAACTGAGATGATGTTGTTAGTAATGTATAACACGTTATAAAATATGTACATTCATTGACCATTCAAAAAAATATCAAAAACTAGCGGTACTACGGAACCTTATATTGCGCGTGGCCCGACACGCACTTGGCCGGTTTTGACTTTATTTTCTCTAAATTGTATATTCTTATCATAAAGGTAATATAAGGTAACTAGCTGTCCCAGCAAACGTTGTTTTGCCATATAAAGTATTTCGCCCATATTATTTTATTGAAGTGACTAAATAAGTATGGCACCATGGCAACGTCCATCGCTATCCCGCCGCACAAACAATGGTCGCCGTCAGTCTTGAATTGTAATAATTTACTATTATTTATTCAACAAATGCACTTATCGATATAAAAAGTACCCAGTCGCCGATTCTCAGACCTACTGAATATGCATATAAAATTTGGTTAAAATCAGTAAAGCCGTTTCGGAGGAGTACGGTAACTAACATTGTGACACGAGAATTTTATATATTAGATATACCTATCGGAATAGAGAAACAATCCCGAGCTGTCAAGCTTAACCAAAATTTGATTTACATCTGTGTATACAATTATGTTTACGTGTGCGTGTCAGTGATGTACAAACATCTTGTAATTCGACAAAATATCGATCATGGAATAATAATTATTGTAAGATTGTAAAACTAATAAAATAGGATAAAATAAAACTGCATAGATATAAAATAAAATTGTAATTTTGAAGTAAAATGTGACTTTTCTTCATAATGCTTGCTGCATAATTAAGTATGCATGAATTTTTCTTCGGAGTCCAGTTTGGACGGTTAATTATTTTAAGCCATGAATTTCTGGTATCCAGGTCAGCAGGAAATCTGAAAAATTGGCCAAGTGTGAGTCGGACTCGCGCATGAAGGGTGACCGGTTTCACCCTGGCATTTTCTAAAACCCGGCACGATACGACATGACATGTCATGACTCATGACACGATTCGACACGACAGGTTACGTCACGTCACATCAGTACACGACACGACACGACTTCACTAGACCCTATTAATTTTCAATTCACTCTCAATGAGCCCTTTTATTTGATTCCCATCTTGCAGAAGTGGAAGTGCTTTCAACTATTCCCCTATCTTGGATGAGCAGCCATATTGGACGTAGAATGACATTACATCTGTGGAAATTTCAGAAGTCTATTACTATAGCGGTTCTTGTTACAGCCTGGAGACAGACAGACGGACGGACGGATGGACAGACGGACAGGCAACAAAGCCTTAGTAGTAGAGCGGGACCCCACTACTAGGACTTTTTACCCTTTGGGTGCGGAACCTTAAAAACGATAAATTATGTATGATAGTATATTAATATACTTAAACTAATTATAAACTACGGATGAGTATGTTATCATTTCAACATTCCTAGATAATTAGTATATAAGTACACTTAACTAAAAATATTTTCATATCGATACAACTTATCGATGACTTGATGCAGCCCTAGTGTAAATTATATGAAAATTGCTTACACAAAATATCCTTAAATTGTGCACCATGGCTAGTCAAGTTATGTTTTCCATATAATTAAACATATATAGAAGTTTCAATACCAATAACTCGTAGGGAATTGGCAAAAATAAACTTAAAACTAGGTCCTGTCGATGTAGAATAATTCACCTGTGAAATGAATATTTGTCCGGGTTTTTTCGATGTGTGGATCCACAATCATTCCACAAACATTTAACCATGTTTCTAGAGCAGTATTTCTAAAAATTATTCATTATTTAACTTAAAATCACAATTTTTCTGAGATCCCAAATTGACAACGATCGGCTCAGGGTCAGACAGACTGTCAAACAGATGAAAAAAAAGCGATGCAACCTCAAATCACGCTTCTCTTTCTACCACGCTGTGTTACCGATAGTGACATCTCGCTTGCTCAGGCCTTTGTTTCTCTATTCCGATAGGTATATTAACTTTATGATTCTTATACGTGTCACCATAGTGCATCGTTTTTACGAGGAAAACACAAAAACAAAGGAAGAAACTTCATAGTTGATTGAAAGCGCTGCCTCAAAATCTCAGATTTATTTTTTCAAATTATCCGTTTCGGTTATGGTTTTGAATAAAATGAGTTACATATTTACAATCTACTATTAATGGTCTACTTTGCTGTATATAAATTATTTTAATCGACTATGGGTTGTTTTTTGGGCATTCACCTTTTATAGTATTTATGAAGTTATTTTAATTAAAATTTATACACTTAAAAAATCTATGAAAATTATTGCCTGTGATATATTTTACAGTATTTACACAAAACAGCTAGGTGTAAACTGTAAACATCAGTAAACATCACAGAGTACTATAATACTGGCGTAAGTAAACATTCATAAAGAAAAACGGAACGCAACTCTTTCCTTTTGACAGTCATGACAGATCACAGATGTAGGTGTCAGATCTACAAATATATTTAAGTAATCTGTGGTGTCAGATGACATTTGTCAAAGTCACAACGATGTGCCGAATGCAGTTTTTATTTTTGAAAATTTAAAACGTCTTTGTATTTATTACATTATTGGATATACGTGCTTAAAAGTTTTACAATTTACTAAAATCTTAAGAAGTTTCTATCTTTCATAACAAGGTCTGTTTTAAAATATCTATTTGGGGATAAAATCGTCAGTGCAATGGAGTTTGTCGAAGGAGTACCGGTAACTTTTAGAGAGATAGCTCCAAATCTTAATATCCCAGAGAAATGGAAGGAAGTGGTGCTTAATACAGGTAAAGTATTTGCAGTACTTACGATCTATGTACTTTTGTAACTTAATACCAATACCATGTGTGGATCTTCACTGAAGTAATGCTATAGGTTAACAACTTTTTGTCTTTTTAGGAGGCACCCATAGTACACTTCAAGATATAAAACTACCTCAGAAAGCTGGAGGTTATTGGTATGAGGACTCTAAAAAGACCAACACTAGAAATAGGTTTATTTATTGGTAAGCAAGCATTGTTTTTATTACTTTAATATTTACAAAACATGACCATTTTGTGGAATTAATTAGGAGTTTTATTAAAGTACTGCCCCTTAAAGCTTCAACTCCCGTAAGGCCCAAGTGGGCCGAGATAACAATTGAAAGGCTATTGTGTCTGGATTTTTCCACAATCAAAAGATTAATACCTCGATTGTGGAAAAACCCAGACACAATAGCTTATCTGTTGTTAATCGCAGCCGTATGTGTCCACTTGGGAGTTGAAGCATTAATCATAATATAAATCATCAAATATGTTTGTGCTGGTATAATATTGAAATTTTATAAATCAATGATGGTTTTTCCAGGCAAACAACACCAGATGCTATTGAATTGTCAGAAGCTTCCTTAGATGTGAACTTGTCTGGAGCAAACTTAAGATGCAAAGTTGCTTCAGGGACGCCGCCTCTTAATAATCTTTCATTTTATGAAAGAAACTCTCAAGAGTTAGTTGTTTTGGCCGCCACAGTGTCATCGGTGCATAGACTGATATTTCCACATCCTGACACATTGGACAAAAAGGTATTGGTGCATTAATTAATAAAAAAAAATCTATTTTATGTATTTTCAAGGTGGTAAAATTTTGAATAAGTGATTGATGAATAATTAACATTAAAAATATTATAGGCTCTATAAATAGTGTTATAACAACAAAATTTGTTTGATATGAATTGAGAACCTTTACCTTTGTTATAATCATACTACATAATAATTATTATTGATTACAGTTTGGCTCAATTACCAGCACATCACCATCAGTATTTTATGACACGTCATTGATCAACAATCCCAACAACTTCTACATATTGACCCAACACACAATACCAAGTAAGTAAATGTTTAATTTACTTATAATTTAGTTATTATGGTAGAAAATAAAACAGAATTGGAAAATGTAGAAATACAAATGGGGATTGTCCATTTTTTTTTATTGTGCCCATTACAAAAACATTTCGAGGAATAAGGTCAGTGATCGTTATTCTGTATATAAATTCAAAAAATATCCATTAGTTACTTATATTTTAAAACAAATATGTTTAACCTTAGTTTCACTTTCAATGACGTCATCACTGGAAGCCATACGTTAAATTAGCAATAAACTCTACCAACATTAGGTTTTGAACTTTTGGTATGCTTCTCGAATCAGTTTTCACATAAATAAGAGAACTTGCATTCGTCTAACACCTTGTTGATACTTGACAATGCTCTTTTTTTATGTATTCAATGCTGCCGGCCGCCGATGATGACGTCATAGATCCGAAAACTTTAAAAATTTATTTACAAAAAAACTAGCCAATGAATTAAAAAAATATTTAATTTATATTCTTAAAATACCCTATTTCAACGAAAAAAAATATAAAAAGTACATGTGATTTTTTGGACAATGCCCATTGCATGTGTGACAAAAACTAAAAAGATACTGGCTTTTGTACAGTTTAACATTAGTTTGTTAAGTGATCTGGCTTACCTAACTATAAAGAGAATGTTGTCATTAAAGGTGGCTTTCGGATCTTTACCGCGAGCGACCGCGACCGACGAAAATTCAAACGAAATGCCACTTTATGACATAGGCTATAGGTTTCGTTTTACTCTACCTCTAGCTCTTACGCCGCGCGCCGGCGGCAGCGTGGATCTCCACACAAATGTCAGTAGAAAATGACACCTATATTCTATGTCATCAAGTATAATTTTATTTAAATTTTTACCGGTCGCGGTCGCTCGCAGCAAAGATCCGAAAGCCACCTTAACTGTTATTGTATATTTTCTAATATTGAGATTATTTGTAGATACTGGTGTAGCGCATACATGTGCCTCATTATTGCGTGATAATGGAGAGGCGGTGTTTGCTCTTGCATTTGGCTATGGTGGGGAAGGGGGACTGCTGTTGGTCAAGTTACCTACAACAGGCTCAGCAATAACTATGCCACTCAAAAGAGAATCGGCAGTACCAAGATTCCTGTCTGGTTTAACTGGAGCTTTAAGGTAAAGTTAATAATTCATTATTTTCAATTGTTTTAGATTTTGCTCTGAATTGAATTATTTAGATTTGTTTATTGGAGCTTGCTTCAAATTGTGTTTAAATCTGTAAGGGAAAATCTTTACTGTTCTTAGATTTGAAATATTATGAATCAGGCAAAAAAAAAAACAAACAAACGAAACATAATAATCTTAGGAGATGAGCAAGTTAAGGGATTAGCAATAAATTTACAAAAGAAAAGACTTATCCATCAAGACAACAATTATAAAGTTACTGGAATAGTAAAGAAGGGAGCTACATGTACACAAATATTAAATTCTACCGATAACATTGCTGAAACAACAAATAACGAAGATATCATCATAATAGCTTTAGGAACACACGACAGAAATCCTTATTTATTATTCTCTCAACTTGTAACAGCATTAACTAAATTTAAAAAATGTAAAGTTCTTGTGCTAAATGTTGTTTATAATCTATATCTTAATGTAAATCTATTAAATTACAATATACAACAATTAATTAAAAATTTTAGTAATGTTAAATTTATAAGCTACACAAAAACTCACTACTATAATGATCTATGTCACACAATCGAAAAAGAGATAGAAACTCTGAGTATTAAAAATGTATTACCACAGAAAAAACTTGTATTAAAACAAAAATCAATAGTCAACTATTTCCCGACGCTAAAATATAAAAACCTGAATAGTATTAACTATAACCCCAAAATAAAAAGTACTTACACAGAACATCCTGAGAGTGGTAAAACAAGTAACTGTTTTCGAACATAATACGCAGGAAAATAAATTATTTTCTATATTGCATCAAAACATCGCTGGTGCTATATCAAAATCTGGAGAAATAACAGTTGCTATCTCTGAACTTTCTAATAACAAAAAAGATATAAGCGTCATTTGCCTCACAGAAACCTTCATCAAAAAGGGAACAGAACAATTACTTAAAATACCGGGTTATAAACTAGCAACGTCTTTTTCACGTAGCACAAAACGAGGAGGGTCATGTATCTTGATTAGAAACGACATACACTACAAACAACTGGGCGTTTTAACCAATCTGTCTTCCAATTTTACTTTCGAAGCTACTGGTATAGAACTAACACTTCAAAAGATTATAATTGTTTGTATCTATAGAACTCCAAATAGTGATCCTCTGATATTAATAGAAAAACTTGAACAACTTCTATTAAAAATCTCAAATAATTCTAAAAAAATAATTATATGTGGAGACTGGAATATCAATACTTTAGTAACTAACAAACCTACTCAAAATCTAACAAACTTACTAAAAAAATTTTAATATAGAATTACACGTCAAGACCCCGACTCGCCAGCTAGCATGTCTTGATCAATTCGCTAGTAATGTAAAACGCGCCGAAATAAGTATACATTATTTAGGCTTATCTGATCATGAAACTGCTCAAGTACTAACTTTAGAAACAAGTAAAACCTTCAAAATTATTAAATGGTCAGAAAAAACACGCGATTTTAGTAAAGAAAATATTAAAAAATTCGGTAGTTGCATGTCTAAGTTAAGCTTTGCCGAAGTATATGAGCATACTACTTTAAATGAAGCCTTTAACGCATTTCACGAAACATTGGTACTCTTATAATCTATGCTTCCCCGAAATTTCTATAAAAAATCTAATAAACCATCAAAGACTTCATGGTTATCAAAGGGCATCAAAAAATGTAGCATTTTTAAAGGAAAATTATACTTGAAATATATAGGTTCACGGGCAAATAAAAAGCTTAACTACAAAAAATATACAAAATATAGTAAAATATTGAAAAAATGCATATATAAATCTATACAATTACAGAATAAAAGTTATATTAATAATCATAAAAACAAGTGTAAAGCAATATGGGACATTATAAATAAAAATATAGGTGACATAAATACACAGACTGACATTGATATAATCTTAAATAATAATATGGAATTATCAGAACCCAATGACATTAGTGAATCATTCAACAATTACTATATACAATTGACAAATAGAAATAAATTTGACTTTGATAGGAACTATATTAATTCCACTTTAACAAATAATAACCCGAATACTATATTTTTAAAACCAACAGACCAATACGAAGTAAATAGTATTATTAAATCCTTAAATAACACAAATGCTTGGATTTGATAATCTTAAAACTAAAATAATAAAGGCATGCGCCAAACATATAAGCCAACCTCTAAGTTTCTTAATAAACTTATCATTTGAGGAAGGCAACTTTCCAGAATTACTAAAGAAATCTATTATTAAACCGCTATTTAAAAAGGGAGATACTACTGATATGAATAATTACCGTCCTATCTCATTGATACCGGTATTGTCGAAAGTTTTTGAAAAAACTATACTAAAACGATTATATGATTTTGTCATATATCACGTAATACTGAAAAGCGAACAGTTTGGATTTAAAAAGAACAGCAATACCACATTAGCGTGCTTTGATCTCATTAAATATATTACTGAGTCGATCAATGACAGGAATCTTGTAGCAGCCATTTTTCTGGACATGACTAAAGCGTTCGACTTTGTAGATCACAAACTGCTTCTTTACAAGCTTGAAAGCTACGGTATACGAGGTAAGGCAAATAGTTGGCTTAAAAATTATTTATCCAATCGTCTACAATGTGTAGAAATATCCAGATTAAAAAATGGTCTCAAAAGAGTTATCAGATCAAAATTTTTAATTAATGCGTTTGGCGTTCCTCAGGGAAGTATCCTAGGCCCTTTTCTGTTTTTACTTTATATCAACGACCTTCCCAATGCTATTGATCATAAAACAGTATTATTTGCAGATGACACAACTTTGGCAATTAAATTTAAAAATAATCAATTATTTCAAAACTTAATAAAAAACATACTTGACAAAATATATAAATGGCTTGAAAATAATAACTTAAAAGTAAATCTAAATAAGACAAAAATTATACAATTCGGACACCCTAAAACACAAAAAATCAATCTTGACATACAATATAATAATACAAACATTGACATGGTAAATAACACAAAATTTTTAGGACTAATCATTGATAATCGCTGCGACTGGAAATTACACGTAGAACATGTATGTAGTAAATTAGAAAAATTTGTCTACGCAATAAAAAAATTACGAATTTTGGTATCGGTTGAAGCAGCTCTAAATGCCTACCATGCTTATGTATCCTCTGTACTTTCATACGGTATTTTACTGTGGGGCAACTCAGTTGAAGTTGAAAGAGCTTTTAGAGTACAAAAAAAAGTGCGTTAGAGCAATATGTGGAGCGTGGTCACTGGATAGCTGTAAACCATTATTTGAAAAATTTCACTTTTTACCATTGCCTTGTATGTATTTAAGAGATATTAATGTATTTGTGAAACAGCATCCAGAATACTTCACACTAAGTGCAAATGCAAATGGAAGATCTGCGCTACCTAGAAATAAATTTAAATTATATATGCCCCAGTGTAGGCTTGATATTTTTAAACGAAATGTATACAATAATGCCATCAAAATATATAATAAATTGCCAAACCATTTTAAAGATCTTAATAACCTAGTCTTCAAAAGAGAAATTACAAAGTGGTTAGCAGAAAAAAGTTTTTATAGTATCCAAGAATATATGAATTATAATTGAAAATAGCTTTATCATTATTTTAATTAATTGAATTTATTACTGTAACTTTGACATTTTGACACAATACTATTTTACTTATTTTTTATGAATTTTACTTATTTTGACTTAATGGATATTTTAAGACTAATTTAATAATTATGGACTTTGTTTTGTAATAGATTCTAATTTTGTAATTCTATAAATTAAGTTTCAATTATATTTTTATGTTTACTTTGACTTTTGCACGCCACCTGGATGGCAGAATGTTTAGAACAATATTTTATAATTTGAAGACCTATGTTATGCACTACATTCTTGCAATAAATATATTTAATTTCATTTCATTTTAGGAAATATTTTTTAATTAAAAGAAATACCTAAAGTTAGCCAATGGAAATGTAAGATAATGCAATTTTTGACAGACAATGACCTTCTATTATTATTATATGACATAGTTGTGCTATTAATTATTTGTATTTTTAGGGGGAAAAGTGGTAGCGATGGTATAGAGACGTATGGTGTGGTTCTTACAAACAACCTGTCTGTGGCTATATGTGGGGATTCTTGTCTGAGGGTGTGGCAGATAGACGAAGGTGGTTTTCCAACAGTTGTGTCACCACCTCTGTCACAAACCGTTGACAAACCAAAGCCGCCTCGTAAGTTTTTTTTTGTTATTACATTACTCTCAAATGTTTATATTTTGAGAGAAATACACAAGATAATTTTTGGATCTACCCTGAAAAAAGATTTATCATATTGTGATATTTTCGATAACTGGTTACATTTGCATTATATAAACATCTTTAGGACAACATTTAAAAGGTAAGTAAAAGCAGTGGCGGGGCATGACCTAAATTTTATGTGGGCGAGATACATTTTGCGAGGCCCCCTAATGGATTATTTTTAGGCAATCATTTTTTTATAAATAAAAAGAGTCTCAAAAAATAATCCCAAAAAAATCCACGTGGTCCGAGAGGCGCGAGGCCCCTTGGACCGCGAAGCCGTGGGCGGTCGGCCACATCGCCCATGCCTTGCGCCGCCTCTGAGTAAAAGAATAATATAAAATGTAACATTTCAGCTCATGGTCACATGCTGCAATACACGACTGGCTCAGATGGAGGGGTCATATTAGTTGCATATCTTTCATTCCCAAATGAATGTGAATTTGTCGTTATGAGGATGCACGATGCAGGCGCGGGCGCAGTCAAGTTTGCAACCATTTGTCACATTTATGGACCTCAAGTAAGTTAATCTGTTTTTTATTTAGACGACATTTAAACATCATTATACGTAATTAACATTGTAAAATAGAAGTTAATTTTATATGCAATGCATAATAGTAGGGGAGGTAGTGCTATCGTTTGCTAAGTGATTTCATACCGACCAAATTTTTGTCCAGCGGTAGCTTAATATTTATCAATCAATATAATCAGCGTCAGTCGCCGCACCCGTGGTGGAATGTTAACTGAGAGTATTTCAAAGTTGTAAAAAAAATAGTTGCGAAAAGTGATTTTATACCGAATGAAACTTTGATGGATGATTATTGAGGTCATGTTTAACCAAAAAATCACCGTCAGCCGTATTGCAGACGGGGGATTCAACGTCAGTCGCGTTACTGAACATGTAAAAAATTTTTGAATATAAAGTCATTTTATACCGTACAAAATTTATACAGGTGAATGTTTCTACTTTGTATATAATAAAGAAAACCGTCAGTCGCTAATACGACGTTGGAAAAACCGTCAGCCAGCGATATAAGTTATAACCAATATAGCCCTACTTCGCGCTCAATATATTCTAGGGCGTCGCGTAGACGACATTTCCACCTGCAAACATTCAGCTGACGGTGATTTTCGTTTGAATTAACCATAAAATTGTCTCACATAGCAATTTTAAGTAATTAATTCGATAGTCAATATTTGTGAAGAAGAATGATATTACTCTAAAAGCGCCATCTGTTGTTATATACTAAAACTAAAACGACACCTACCGAACCTAAGCGTGTATAATCTAGATATGAACCTTTATTGGGTGCGAATTGGGATCTTTTTTATGTCAATTCAATACGATTCCCAACAATAACTTTGAGATACTCTCAATTTTCATTCCACCACTTCTGAAGCAGCTGACGATCAAAGCTGTTATGTATTAGTGGAATACTATTATTGTAACGATTTTCGCTCGGTATGAAATGACTTTTTAAACTGAGCGCGACCTCCTCTACTATAATATTAGGAGATTGTAATGGCAATTATTTTTTTTCAGCTTGATCTTTTAGATTACACCATAGGATATGGTGATGGTAATCATGTGATTTGGGCTCTATGGACTCAGCCTGACGGAGATGCAGTCGTAACAAGTATGTTAAAGTTAATTCTTAGTGATAACTTTCTATAAAACAATGTTTCCCTGTGTCAAGTTGCCTAATAAAAATAAAAAAAAATGTTCCCTTACTATTAAAAATATTTAGACGCAAAGTATCTATACAAGGTTTTATTGTCTTTGCCTGGCCTATTGGAAGTTAATAGACAGGTTAACATGGATACGCAGACAATATTTTACATATTCTATTTGTACATGAAAATTTGCAGCCAAATCTGACTAATGAGTAATGACTAATGAATGACTAATGACTTAAAAAAATAGTCATCGACAAGTGTTTACACTTTACTAGATGTCGCCCGGAACAGTATACATTTTTCAAGGATTAAAAGTATCCAATATCCTTTCCCGCCTCCAGCTAAATCGGTTTAGCTGTAATTTGGGTATGAATAGGTGACAGACGGACACACTTTTGCATTTATAATATTAGTATAGTGTAGTATCATTTAAATTTTAAACGAATAAAAAATAACAGCTGTGTACAGTGCCGTAAATAGCCTCTTTTGCGCCCTATGCGTGACTAGGGCATCGAAACCCGGACCCAACTTTCAAAACCCGGGCTTTCGGGTTTTTTAAAATGAAAACCCGGGTACTCGGGTTTTCATTTTAAAATTTTTCGGGTTTTCTTAAAATTCAAAGATTAACGATGCGAAAATACTTTAAATATGATTTTCAGCGATTGCCAGCACCTTTCCAGTAAAATACTATTTAAATACCAGTGTACGGTCACGGCAGTGCCCAACCAAGTCTCGAGTGAACGGGCACGGCCGTATCATACTTTTATAGAAGCGACTGTAATTTACCTCTCCTATTATATATATTGGATCTTATCAAAGCTAGGGATTAACTATTAAGATTTTCGGGCCAAGGTTAAGTATTACAACAAGCTTCACCTCCAAATTACATATATTATTAAATGTATTTGTATTTTATAAAATATATTAAAATCTATCAAGAATTTTTGAAGACAGTAAATGGAAGAATAACCTGAAATATATAAAACGTATGCCAACAAATCTTTATTTAATCTTTTACATTTTTATTGCTGATTGTCAAGTTATTAATAATTATTTAGTCCTAATTGATGTTGGCATACTTTAATTAACACCTGTAATTAAATTTTTGTGCCTAGTTTTTTACCTGAAATTGCCTTTTGTCTGCCTTGCTACGGTATGAAGCCGAATGTTCTTTGCAATTTAAGGTAACTTTTCTGTCATCTAACTTAGTGGAAAATCTTACATTACTGAAAAATCTTACATTACACTACACCTCAAAGCTTTTTGTAGTCATTAGTTCTAGTCACAATATACAAAATTCATGTCAGATTACCATATAATTGATCTGACCAGACCATAATATATGGCAAATGCGGAAGGTTGCTTTTAATGAATTTGTAACATTAACCATGGTGGCTCTGGCGCTGGTGCTGATAAAAACTCGCTTGTTATATTTCATCTCGATTCACTAAAATCACTTGTTTTAATAATTCCGCAGTGAGTATGACATCCACGGCCGGCTAAAAAAAGCCACCATTCGTCCTATTATGTGTTACCAACATCAGTCTCTCAAGCAATAAAAAGCAATCTGCCGCATTTTCCAGACCGCAATACAAAAATATGGATTCAAAATATACTTGATGGTAACTCCTCGGCATAGTTTTGTCAATTTCTAGGGGCTGGTTGCTCTCCTGGAACCTTTTTACTGATTGCATTGTCTTAATATTGTCGCTTTTTGTTATGTTGTGAATATAACAAATAATGACAAAAAGCATAACGACAAACAAAAACCTTTAGGTGTTTTAGTAAATTAGACGACTGAAAATAATGACTTTGAATTGCAAATAAGACTGGGTGTCATACCGCAGCAGGACACAAAAAATATTTTTTTTGTAAAAATACTGTATGCCAAACATCGATCAGTATAAATTATTGCTATTAATTTGACAATCAGCAGTAAAAATATCTCAATCGAATGAAATTTTCAGTTTATAAAACGAAATGAAGATTTGTTGACTTATCATTGATTTTCTTATGACTGTAGATGCCTGTGATTGCTTTAGAAACGATAAAATTCGGAAAAGTGTTTTAATAATATGTTTTATTAAATACTAAAAAATAAGCTATATATATATAGCTTCAAAAATTCCTGACAGGTTTTTAGATATTCCAAAAATACAAATATCCCGAAGACTTTGTTGATGGGTGTATTTTATCAGCAACGGTCCACACAAGTTTCAATGTTTTGTCACCTAGTGGCTGACTTCCCCGTCATCAAAAGTCTACGGTACTTTCAGCAGACTTAGAAGTTAGAATCCTTTGAAGCTGTCCACACTTTATTTTGTAAACCTTTGATCACATAATAAACAAAACTGTAGTCAATCACTGAATGTCGATTGAAAACTATAAAATAAGTTAAACAAGACTTGGCTTCTATGAAATTTGAAAACTTTTTGCGAAGGATAGATTGTTTGAAGAGACTTGGCTTTTTTACATTGAATAGTTTTGGTAGGATTTTTAAAATATTTATTATTAATTATTACTTATTAATAAATATTTTTATGACAATTAGTCTTAAATGCTCTTAAAGCGAAACTTTTCCTTTAAAATATTATATTTTGTTTAATTATATATATAAATAATTAAACCTATACAATATGTTATAAAAATAAATAATTTGTATGTTAGTTTGTTATAAATACCTTTTATCAGGTCTGGCCTTTAATAATTATCAAAACAACGAAAAACCCGAAAAGCTAGAAAAACCCGGGTTCCATTTTTGAAACCCGGGTTTTTTCATGATCCCCAAAACCCGGGTTTTCCCGGGTTTTCGGGTTTCGGGAAAACCCGGTCTCGATGCCCTATGCGTGACTATAACTGCACCCTTGTTTTTTAACCGACTTCCAAAAAAGAGGAGGTTATATGTTCGGTTGTGGATATTTTTTTTACTACACTGGGGACTTATCGGGAGCAATTCGAAAAAATAAGTCTGCCTGGTCTGGCCATTCTTGCGCCCCCCAGAGTCTACGCCCTGTGCCTGGGCACCGGTGGCATCGCCCTATTTACGGCACTGGCTATGTATGTTTATGTGTGTGTGTATGTGTCACAGGTGCGAGCGTGTGCGGCGGTGCGCGATGGCGGGCGGTGGCGGCCCGCGCGGCGGCCCTCGCGTTACCGGTGCTCGGCTCGCACGCTCAGTACCGCGACAGAGTACTCGCGCCCGGACTATTTCCGCCAGCAGTGCTTAATAAGGCGCTAGTGGTAAGGATATTTAGAAATTGTTCTTGCAATAGACGTATTAACGTGAACCAAACAAAGTCATACCAATTAATTGGCTATTGGCAGTGGCGTAAC
This sequence comes from Polyommatus iphigenia, assembly GCA_963422495.1. NCBI lineage: Eukaryota > Metazoa > Arthropoda > Insecta > Lepidoptera > Lycaenidae > Polyommatus > Polyommatus iphigenia. Next base: position 39,162,706 of record OY730180.1, read on the forward strand.
TATAACATCCGGGGCCCGTGGCAAATTGGCAAATTTATGGGGCCCTATCAGTAACAATCGTCACGTTAATAATAATACAATGTATAAAAATTTTGGGTTGGGGGCCCGTTGCATTTTGCTAGCCCTGCCATCCTATAGTTACGCCACTGCTAGTGGGGTACTTATGTTTTGGAAAGCAGCAAATAAGATTATTTTTTACCAGACTCTAGTGCAAGTGAACTTAAGAAGTTAATGAACATAGTATTTTTTGTCCCACTGTTGTGTATAAAGTTCTGATCCTATTTTTTTTAATAAGGTTTTCATGGATTCGTAATAATTTTATTTACTTAGGTTTTTCTTTAAGACAAATATAGTTTATTATGCTAAGTACATACGGTTTTGCTCGATAGTTTTACTCCAAATCGAGTAATAATTACTGTGTGGACCGCAAAACTGACAGCTCGAAGGATCGCATCGAGACGTTCGAAGGATTGATAGAACCCGATCGAGCCGGATTGATGGAATGAAATATATCGATTAAGAATAAAACTATCGAGCAATGCTGAATGTGTGGACGAAAGCCCGAGCCGCGGGTTTTGCTCGACGTTATTGCTCGATTGAGAAAACCGTATGTGACTACTTAGTATTAGTGTTGATTGATATTCATTTTTTCACATAAAGGTATGGTTTGTCTAATTTTTATATCCTTACAGATATACCGTCGTACATGGGGCGGCGGCGACTCGGGCCCGGAGACGGATCTGAGCGAGGCGTGCGTCAACGCGGTGCAGACGCGACTGAGGAACCTCGCCGCGCGGTCCAACAACGCCGACCAGACACATCTCATGCATAAGTAAGTTTACACGTACGATATCGAATCGGATATCGCACCGATAATGTAATGGGTGTGATAGAGACAGAAAAATTTTTCAATAGCAATATGGCTAAGAGTGGTATAGGTTAGGTTAGGTTAGACCAGACCGGTCCAGACGTATCTTATGCATAAGTAAGTTTGCACGTACGATATCAAATCGGATATCGCACTGATAATGTTATGGGTGTGAGAGGGACGGAAATATTTTTCAATAGCAACATGGCTGTTCAGCATTGAACATGTGAACTAGATCGCGTCGACGATCATCATATTCCTAATCTACATAATTTAACCTACTCTAAATAAAATGATGAATAGCATAATTTGTACATATGTGTGTTGTGTTAGGAAATTTGTAAATATTTGTGTGTGTAAAGGTCAACAAGTATATATTGTGATAATTGAGAATAATAAATCAGATATCAAATCATCTCCCATTTTCTAATTCCTACCCTTAAACACTCGTCCAGGGCTACTCTCTGGAAGTGTTCCGACCGACTCCCAAATCCATACCGACAACCTCTCACTGTGGCCAAGACACCTTTAGCCTAACCACAGTCACCTGAGGCTGGGTGATTGACAGTGAGAAAATCATTTCCATCCTTTTATTCCCTTCAACTATCCGCCTGCTACCTTAGGTCTCATGGTAGCAGGTTTCCTGGACTTATTAAATATATTTATATATTACAAAAACCTATGGTTAGGGCTAGGACCTTAGGGCATTAGGGTGGTAGGTGTTAGGGATACTAGTGCTAGGGTACATCTCTCCCCATAGTAATGTGAAACCTTATCCTGGGTTTTACAATGGCTAGAAGTAGTATATGTGTCTTTACGACATACGATAAATTTCTAGATATTAAACATACGCTCGAAAGCCAAAAATTTCAGTATGTAAAATGTCGCGTAGTGTAAAAAGTTAAAAACAGTAAGTTTGAAACCTTTATATATATTATGCACAATACTAAGCTTAGGTCTAAGCGTTCCTTGTATTTATTTATTTATTTATTTATTTATTTATGAGACATGGAAAACTTACAGCTAAGTAACATCAGTGGAAATTTTATATGTGGGTCAGAAAGCCAATTACAAGTTTTCACCTCTAAGTAACAGAGCAATTGAATACAAGATATTGTGAACGGTCTTAATAATTAGATACAGATATTATGTTTTTAAGTAGGATAACAAAGATACTTAAACAAAAAGTTTAAACTTTAAATTATAAAGGTAGGTCTGACTAAATACCAGAAAGAAGAATATGCTAATTATATCGTACAATTTACCATAGTATTGTGGTTTGAATATATTATACAAAATTAGGAAATCAAGTTATCAAAAAATTTGCAGCTCAAGCTCCTTCTAATCGACGTTGTCTTAGTAGTGAATACATCAAGATCATAATCTCGGCATAGCTTGTTGAAGTTGCGACTCGCTCTCACAACATACGAGTTTTGTCTATAGTTGGTGGAGGCTTTTGGTACCGCTATTGGTGGGTTGAATCTTGTGAATTTAGTAGGAACATTTATCGAGAATTTAGAAAGTAGTTGTGGGCAGTCTAATTCATTTGACATCGTCTTTAATAGTAAAGAACAATCAGCTATCATGCGTCGTGTTTTTAATGGTAGGATATGAAATTTCTTACAAAGGCTTAGGTAATTGTCCGAGTGGTATGCAATTTTTTGATGATAGCACAAAAATTTGATAAAACGTTTTTGAGTCGCCTCTATACGGTCTACATATTTATGATAGTAAGGGCTCCACACCTGCGAGGCATACTCGAGATGACTTCTGACATATGTGCAATACAAAATTTTCAAAGTTTTCGCTTCAGTAAAACAGTTCGACATACGCATCACAAACCCCAAGGCCTTGGAAGCTTTATTAATAATCGCCTCGATCTGAGTATCAAAAATTAGTCTGCAATCATGATGTACACCTAAATCACGAACACAGCTTGACCTAGATAAGTTTTGGCCTCCTAATGAATAATTCTCGTTTATGGCAAAGCGTTTCCGAGTATACGTTATTATTGAACATTTGGTAGGATTAAGATCTAGTTTGTTCATTTTGCAATAGTTTTCAAGGTTGGAAAGGTCTATTTTAAAGTTACGAGCATCTTCGGATGACTTTATAATAGCGTAAATTTTCATATCGTCCGCAAAACACAAAAGATTTGCGAACTTTAAGCAGGAAGCAATGTCGTTTACGTAGATAATAAATAATAAAGGCCCGAGTAGCGAGCCTTGAGGCACACCGCTCGGTACACGAACCCAGCTAGATATATAATTATTGAGCACTGTAGCCTGAGCTCGATTCTCGATGTAAGAGGAGAACCATCTAAGAAGATCTCCATGTATACCTATATTTTTTAGCTTGAAAATTAGTATTTCATGGTCGATGCGGTCGAACGCTTTGCTATAATCAGTGTATACACAGTCAACTTGACTACCCTTGTCCATTGCGTTTGTAATGAAATCGTTAAATAGTATAAGATTTGTGATGGTCGATCGACCTCTTATGAAACCATGTTGAAAAGGACTAAAATAATTTTTGAGAGCATCACAAACTTGGTTAAAGATTATTCTTTCGAAAACTTTGGCAATGATACACAGTTTAGAGATCGGTCGATAATTGGTTAAGTTAGTTTTTGAGCCCTTTTTATGAATAGGAGTGATAAAAGCTTGTTTCCAAATTTTAGGAACAGTACAAGAGTGTAAGGATTTCTTAAATAAAATTGAGATTGGTCTGGATATAGAGGACGCACATCGCACTAAAAATTTTGCTGGTATGTTATCAGGGCCCGCTGCCTTAGTAGTGTCAAGTTTACGAAGCAAGCTAGAAATCTCTTCATCGTTAATTTTAACACTAGAGATGGAGATGTTGTTATTATTGGCACCTCTTGGGGGGGCTGAAGTCGGAAGTGATTGACTGAGAAATGAGGAATGAAAATAAGAGGAGAACGCTTCGCAGATGCCTTCCCCAGTTGAATAGATCTGGTCATTATATTTAAGCGAGCTGGGGATTGCATTACTGTTGTTTCTGGTCTTGACGAAGGTCCAGAAGTGTTTGGGATTATTTAAAATAGATTTCTCTGTTAGTTTTAGATAATTTAGGTAACAATCTTTTTCGGTAATTTTAACTTTATCGCGAAGAGACTTGTAAGATAATTTGTCACATAAGTTATTAAATTTTTTTATTTTTAGATAGGTTTTATGTTTGTCTTTTATTAATTTTATAAGCGATGATGTATACCAAGGCGGATAGGTTTTATTCCGTTTATGTTTTTGCGGTATGTAACAATTGTGTAGTTTAATAATTGTTTTGTTAAAGTAATCCACTGACTCATCCATACCAAGGTAGGCGAGTTTGCTTTCCCAATCAATTTTTAAGATTTCATTATTGATGGAGTCAAAATCCCCCTTATCGTATAAGTATAGGGTTCTGGGAGCCTGGTGTAATAGGGAAGTTACAACAGATTCAAAATCTATCAAAAGCCCGGGGTGATAGGGATCAATAGGTACTAAGGGATCGAGACATTCGGAGACTTTAAATACCTCGTTTGAAATGACCAAGTCTAGTATTTTGCCGTATTTGTTGGTAACCATATTATATTGGGTTAAGTCAAGAGTGCAGAGTTCATCAGCAAGGACATGTTCATCGCCGGAAGTGAGATTGCTTGGAATCAAGCATGGATTGAAAGATTGAGAGGGTAACCAGTCAATTCCACTCAGGTTGAAATCGCCTACGATCAGAAATGTGCTTGTTGGGTGATTGAGGACCGACTGATTGAGTTTAGTAAGAAAATTATTTAATTGTATCGAAAATGACAAGCCCTGATTTTGCTTACATAGGTAGGTTACACATATATATAGATTGGTTATTTCACGCGAGTTCGATTTTTTGTAACGTAAGTTTACCCAAAGGTCCTCAGCGGTAGAGTGAAACAGTGGTTGAGAAGTAAACGAAAATTCCTTTTTTGCTGCTATTAATACTCCTCCACCTCTTGTCTGACCAGTCGCGACATAGTCGCGGTCTCGCCGCCAGACGATGTAGCGACTGTCAAACAATTCAGAGCTAAGGACGCCATCCGTAAGCCACGTTTCCGTTAGCAAGATAACATCATAATTATTTAGTAGCATATGACGGTAGAAAATATCCGACTTGGACCTCAATCCCCGTACATTTTGATAAAAAATACGTAAGTTATATTTTTTGTCAGTCATTTTGTAAAGCAGAAATTATTAAGAATTGATTGGTTAGCAAAAACTTACGAGTTATTGTGATTAAGTTACTAATACAAGTGAGCAAACGCATCATTTTATAATAACAAAACATGAGTGAATGAAAAGATAAATAAACATAAATACGATAACTCGAAACAAAGGGGTGCCATAAATTACTTTTTGTATTGAACGAGTCCGAGTAAGGTGTAATTAGTCTTATCGGTCCACCAGGTACATGAGCGCAAACAAGTTTGAAGTTAGGTGCGATAGAGGACAATGCAACGCATGCAGGTGCGAGCGAGACGCATAAAGTATTCGCAGCTTCACCGTGATTGTAGCATCGATACAAACAATAGCAACCGCCCAAGGCAGGGGTATTCAACCATACGGGTTGTGTTATTATATAATTATAAGTTAATCTAGGTGAACTAAATTTACGTAGGTCTGTAATAGTGACAAAAAGCCTAACTTTAGTTAATTTAGTTTGAAAGCTGATTAAATTATCTTGTTTAAATCTAGTTCCTTTCTTATAATTAAAACTTTCGCAGTATTGTCTTTAAGGACATGGATTTTGCCATGTTTAATCCATACATACAGATATTTTTTGTCCTTGGCGATGGCTTTTGTCTTGCTTAAAAGCTTCTTATGTTCCGGACTTAGATGATCGTTGATATACACCCTCTGGGATGAGCCATGAAAACCGATGTCAGCTGTGTTCAGATTCTTAACCAGGCGGGCTGCAGAGATGAAATCTTCTTTGGCGAATCTATTCAGAAAGCTTATGACAAGTAACTTTTCCTTTGAATTGTACATAGGCACTCGCGAAATATAGTTGATTTGGGATTTTGTGTAGTTATAATTGACTCTGCGACATATAGCTTCCAGGATAGAAAACGGGTTTTCATCTTTTTTAAATGGCACGCCCTTGATCTCAACGTTACTAAGGCGGCATCGTTGATCGTAGGTAGAAAGCTCGTGCCTCGTTCTGTCCAAGTCAGATTGAAGGCAGTTTACTTGCTCTTGGAGTCTCTGGATCTCTAAAACTTTAGTTTCGACTTCCGAAACTCTGCCACTTAATTCATCTAGTTTATTACAGGAAAAGTCACAAGCAGCCTTCAACTCGGACATCTCCTCTTTGATGGAGCGAAAGTCGTCGACGAGCGTAGATAGATTAAGTAGCTGACTCTTCATATCACGAATCTCGCTCAGCACTGTTTCGAGGGTCGCCTGATCAGATAACTTTGCTGCTGGTGATGGAGTTGAGCAGGTCACGCATTTCCAGTGGTTGCGCCTATTGATGCCGAGCTTCCTCCATCCGGCTTCCGTTATTCCGGCACAGCCAAAGTCTATGTCCCTTTTGCAGACCGTGCATTGGACTCCGTCGTGGAATTCGATATTACAGGTTGCGCACTTCTTCATTTCTGGTCTGGTCAATATTTATTTTAATGATAACACAAGATAGCTAAGTCGAGAACTAGGTGCAGTCGTACTCTCGCCGGTCGGACTACATAATTGAGTATTAGGGCCTCATCACACTGGCGATAAGCGAACGATCTGAAAGCGACGCGAATGCGCAGCGCGCACGCCGCGACAGCCCAGCGTCGTCACGGCGTGGCGTGGACGCCATTTTGTACACTCGTATTTTGTATACTCCCTAGACGAGTGTACAAAATGGCGTCCACGCGACGCTGCGACGATGCTTGCGGCGTGCGCGCTGCGCAGTCGCGTCGCTTTTAAATCGCTGGCTAATCGCCAGTGTGATAAGGCCCTTACAGAGAAAGACGCAAGAAGTCAGAGTTACACTTCTATGTCATTTCAGGGTCTGTAGCGCTAGCACGGCGACCAGCGGAAATGCGAAAGTATAGACAAACAGTGGAAATAGACCTAAGGTGCCGTTCCGATCTTTTTTCGTTCCAAAAAATTCAATTAAAATGCCACTTTATGACAGACTATAGTCACAAACTGTGGAGATAAACTTAAGGTACCGTTCCAATCTTTTTTGATTCCGAAATTTCAATTAAAATGACACTTTATGGCAGACTATAGTCCTAAAAATTCAAATAATATCCTACATTATGACATATACTATAGTCTGTCATAAAGTGGCATTTTAATTGAATTTTTGTCGGTCGTGATTAGCCGCGGTAAAGAACGGAACCGCACCTCAGGTTTATTTCCACAGTTTGTCTATACTTTCGCATTTCCGTTGGTCGCCGTGCTAGCGCTACTGGTGTTTGTTTAATAAAGCGTTCATTATAACGGTAAATTAATATTTGAATTACGTGTAATACTAAAAGGAAATACTTTTTAGGTGCTGGTCAGATTTGTACAGCTGGTGCATGCAGTACATGGAAGGACTTCAAAAACCACTTGGCCTAATGGTGTCCAAACATGTGAGTTTGAAGCAGAAAAATAATGTTTATTCTTTTTTTTGAAATATTGAACATCTTTGCAACAAAGTACGGTCAAAATGGTCAAAACGTTAAATCATTACAATGTGTTTTTTTGGTGTTTTCTTACATTTTAGTGTCTAAACACACTAGGCCGAAGTTACGCGGCGTAAATTCCGCATGATTACGTCCGCAATGTCAAACGCATACAAAATACGGACGGAATAGTGTGTCATCGGTAATTTAAAATATATTGCGGGCATAATCATGCGGAATTTACGCCGCGTACATTCGGCCTAGTGTGTTTAGACACTTAGTCGCAAAATATTTATTTATATTAGGAAACTGGCTTTTAAGCATAATATTGGAATTAGTGGCATGAACTTGGTTGCAGCACAACACAAAGTATGCATGCAGCATGAAATTAGTCTCGCAAAAAATAATATGGGCATGGCCCAAAAAATTAATCCAGTGTCGCGAAACCGATACGTGCATTATATATATTACTAGCTGTCCCGGTGAACTTCGTGTCACTTAAAAACCTTCCCTGGACTTCTACGAATATTTTAAGACCAAAATCAGCCCAATCCATTCAGCCGTTTTCGAGTTTTAGCGCAACTAACACATTTGAAAATCCATTTTTATATAATACTAGCTGTCCCGGTGAACTTCGTGTCACCTTAAAACCTTCCCCGGACTTCTACGAATATTTTAAGACTAAAATCAGCCCAATCCGTTAAGCCGTTTTCGAGTTTTAGCGCGACTAACACACTTAAAAATCCATTTTTATATATAAGACTAGCTGTCCCGGTGAACTTCGTGTCACTTTAAAACCTTCCCTGGACTTCTACGAATATTTTAAGACTAAAATCAGCCCAATCCGTTCAGCCGTTTTCGAGTTTTAGCGCGACTAACACATTTGAAAATCCATTTTTATATATAAGATATAGATAGATGAAACTGTTTTACGCTTGAAGTTAATGTCATGAAACTAATCTCAAGCCATTAGTTTCGCAATGTAAATTAGACTTTCTTTATTGAATCTGATAATAATACCTGGTACAGACGGGTCGCGCGGCGTGCGCGGCGGGCGGGTGGTGGTGCGCGCTGGTGCGGCGCGCGGGCGTGTCGCTGGTGCGCGAGCTGGAGCCGCTCGAGCGCATGATGCTGTCGCCCGAGTCTACACTCGCCGACGCACTCTCAGGTACTATACTCTGGTACAGCAGGGTCGCGCGGCGTGCGCGGCGGGCGGGTGGTGGTGCGCGCTGGTGCGGCGCGCGGGCGTGTCGCTGGTGCGCGAGCTGGAGCCGCTCGAGCGCATGATGCTGTCGCCCGAGTCTACACTCGCCGACGCACTCTCAGGTACTATACTCTGGTACAGACGGGTCGCGCGGCGTGCACGGCGGGCGGGTGGTGGTGCGCGCTGGTGCGGCGCGCGGGCGTGTCGCTGGTGCGCGAGCTGGAGCCGCTCGAGCGCATGATGCTGTCGCCCGAGTCTACACTCGCCGACGCACTCTCAGGTACTATACTCTGGTACAGACGGGTCGCGCGGCGTGCGCGGCGGGCGGGTGGTGGTGCGCGCTGGTGCGGCGCGCGGGCGTGTCGCTGGTGCGCGAGCTGGAGCCGCTCGAGCGCATGATGCTGTCGCCCGAGTCTACACTCGCCGACGCACTCTCAGGTACTATACTCTGGTACAGACGGGTCGCGCGGCGTGCACGGCGGGCGGGTGGTGGTGCGCGCTGGTGCGGCGCGCGGGCGTGTCGCTGGTGCGCGAGCTGGAGCCGCTCGAGCGCATGATGCTGTCGCCCGAGTCTACACTCGCCGACGCACTCTCAGGTACTATACTCTGGTACAGACGGGTCGCGCGGCGTGCGCGGCGGGCGGGTGGTGGTGCGCGCTGGTGCGGCGCGCGGGCGTGTCGCTGGTGCGCGAGCTGGAGCCGCTCGAGCGCATGATGCTGTCGCCCGAGTCTACACTCGCCGACGCACTCTCAGGTACTATACTCTGGTACAGACGGGTCGCGCGGCGTGCGCGGCGGGCGGGTGGTGGTGCGCGCTGGTGCGGCGCGCGGGCGTGTCGCTGGTGCGCGAGCTGGAGCCGCTCGAGCGCATGATGCTGTCGCCCGAGTCTACACTCGCCGACGCACTCTCAGGTACTATACTCTGGTACAGACGGGTCGCGCGGCGTGCGCGGCGGGCGGGTGGTGGTGCGCGCTGGTGCGGCGCGCGGGCGTGTCGCTGGTGCGCGAGCTGGAGCCGCTCGAGCGCATGATGCTGTCGCCCGAGTCTACACTCGCCGACGCACTCTCAGGTACTATACTCTGGTACAGACGGGTCGCGCGGCGTGCGCGGCGGGCGGGTGGTGGTGCGCGCTGGTGCGGCGCGCGGGCGTGTCGCTGGTGCGCGAGCTGGAGCCGCTCGAGCGCATGATGCTGTCGCCCGAGTCTACACTCGCCGACGCACTCTCAGGTACTATACTCTGGTACAGACGGGTCGCGCGGCGTGCGCGGCGGGCGGGTGGTGGTGCGCGCTGGTGCGGCGCGCGGGCGTGTCGCTGGTGCGCGAGCTGGAGCCGCTCGAGCGCATGATGCTGTCGCCCGAGTCTACACTCGCCGACGCACTCTCAGGTACTATACTCTGGTACAGACGGGTCGCGCGGCGTGCACGGCGGGCGGGTGGTGGTGCGCGCTGGTGCGGCGCGCGGGCGTGTCGCTGGTGCGCGAGCTGGAGCCGCTCGAGCGCATGATGCTGTCGCCCGAGTCTACACTCGCCGACGCACTCTCAGGTACTATACTCTGGTACAGACGGGTCGCGCGGCGTGCGCGGCGGGCGGGTGGTGGTGCGCGCTGGTGCGGCGCGCGGGCGTGTCGCTGGTGCGCGAGCTGGAGCCGCTCGAGCGCATGATGCTGTCGCCCGAGTCTACACTCGCCGACGCACTCTCAGGTACTATACTCTGGTACAGACGGGTCGCGCGGCGTGCGCGGCGGGCGGGTGGTGGTGCGCGCTGGTGCGGCGCGCGGGCGTGTCGCTGGTGCGCGAGCTGGAGCCGCTCGAGCGCATGATGCTGTCGCCCGAGTCTACACTCGCCGACGCACTCTCAGGTACTATACTCTGGTACAGACGGGTCGCGCGGCGTGCGCGGCGGGCGGGTGGTGGTGCGCGCTGGTGCGGCGCGCGGGCGTGTCGCTGGTGCGCGAGCTGGAGCCGCTCGAGCGCATGATGCTGTCGCCCGAGTCTACACTCGCCGACGCACTCTCAGGTACTATACTCTGGTACAGACGGGTCGCGCGGCGTGCGCGGCGGGCGGGTGGTGGTGCGCGCTGGTGCGGCGCGCGGGCGTGTCGCTGGTGCGCGAGCTGGAGCCGCTCGAGCGCATGATGCTGTCGCCCGAGTCTACACTCGCCGACGCACTCTCAGGTACTATACTCTGGTACAGACGGGTCGCGCGGCGTGCGCGGCGGGCGGGTGGTGGTGCGCGCTGGTGCGGCGCGCGGGCGTGTCGCTGGTGCGCGAGCTGGAGCCGCTCGAGCGCATGATGCTGTCGCCCGAGTCTACACTCGCCGACGCACTCTCAGGTACTATACTCTGGTACAGACGGGTCGCGCGGCGTGCGCGGCGGGCGGGTGGTGGTGCGCGCTGGTGCGGCGCGCGGGCGTGTCGCTGGTGCGCGAGCTGGAGCCGCTCGAGCGCATGATGCTGTCGCCCGAGTCTACACTCGCCGACGCACTCTCAGGTACTATACTCTGGTACAGACGGGTCGCGCGGCGTGCGCGGCGGGCGGGTGGTGGTGCGCGCTGGTGCGGCGCGCGGGCGTGTCGCTGGTGCGCGAGCTGGAGTCGCTCGAGCGCATGATGCTGTCGCCCGAGTCTACACTCGCCGACGCACTCTCAGGTACTATACTCTGGTACAGACGGGTCGCGCGGCGTGCGCGGCGGGCGGGTGGTGGTGCGCGCTGGTGCGGCGCGCGGGCGTGTCGCTGGTGCGCGAGCTGGAGCCGCTCGAGCGCATGATGCTGTCGCCCGAGTCTACACTCGCCGACGCACTCTCAGGTACTATACTCTGGTACAGACGGGTCGCGCGGCGTGCGCGGCGGGCGGGTGGTGGTGCGCGCTGGTGCGGCGCGCGGGCGTGTCGCTGGTGCGCGAGCTGGAGCCGCTCGAGCGCATGATGCTGTCGCCCGAGTCTACACTCGCCGACGCACTCTCAGGTACTATACTCTGGTACAGACGGGTCGCGCGGCGTGCGCGGCGGGCGGGTGGTGGTGCGCGCTGGTGCGGCGCGCGGGCGTGTCGCTGGTGCGCGAGCTGGAGCCGCTCGAGCGCATGATGCTGTCGCCCGAGTCTACACTCGCCGACGCACTCTCAGGTACTATACTCTGGTACAGACGGGTCGCGCGGCGTGCGCGGCGGGCGGGTGGTGGTGCGCGCTGGTGCGGCGCGCGGGCGTGTCGCTGGTGCGCGAGCTGGAGCCGCTCGAGCGCATGATGCTGTCGCCCGAGTCTACACTCGCCGACGCACTCTCAGGTACTATACTCTGGTACAGACGGGTCGCGCGGCGTGCGCGGCGGGCGGGTGGTGGTGCGCGCTGGTGCGGCGCGCGGGCGTGTCGCTGGTGCGCGAGCTGGAGCCGCTCGAGCGCATGATGCTGTCGCCCGAGTCTACACTCGCCGACGCACTCTCAGGTACTATACTCTGGTACAGACGGGTCGCGCGGCGTGCGCGGCGGGCGGGTGGTGGTGCGCGCTGGTGCGGCGCGCGGGCGTGTCGCTGGTGCGCGAGCTGGAGCCGCTCGAGCGCATGATGCTGTCGCCCGAGTCTACACTCGCCGACGCACTCTCAGGTACTATACTCTGGTACAGACGGGTCGCGCGGCGTGCGCGGCGGGCGGGTGGTGGTGCGCGCTGGTGCGGCGCGCGGGCGTGTCGCTGGTGCGCGAGCTGGAGCCGCTCGAGCGCATGATGCTGTCGCCCGAGTCTACACTCGCCGACGCACTCTCAGGTACTATACTCTGGTACAGACGGGTCGCGCGGCGTGCGCGGCGGGCGGGTGGTGGTGCGCGCTGGTGCGGCGCGCGGGCGTGTCGCTGGTGCGCGAGCTGGAGCCGCTCGAGCGCATGATGCTGTCGCCCGAGTCTACACTCGCCGACGCACTCTCAGGTACTATACTCTGGTACAGACGGGTCGCGCGGCGTGCGCGGCGGGCGGGTGGTGGTGCGCGCTGGTGCGGCGCGCGGGCGTGTCGCTGGTGCGCGAGCTGGAGCCGCTCGAGCGCATGATGCTGTCGCCCGAGTCTACACTCGCCGACGCACTCTCAGGTACTATACTCTGGTACAGACGGGTCGCGCGGCGTGCGCGGCGGGCGGGTGGTGGTGCGCGCTGGTGCGGCGCGCGGGCGTGTCGCTGGTGCGCGAGCTGGAGCCGCTCGAGCGCATGATGCTGTCGCCCGAGTCTACACTCGCCGACGCACTCTCAGGTACTATACTCTGGTACAGACGGGTCGCGCGGCGTGCGCGGCGGGCGGGTGGTGGTGCGCGCTGGTGCGGCGCGCGGGCGTGTCGCTGGTGCGCGAGCTGGAGCCGCTCGAGCGCATGATGCTGTCGCCCGAGTCTACACTCGCCGACGCACTCTCAGGTACTATACTCTGGTACAGACGGGTCGCGCGGCGTGCGCGGCGGGCGGGTGGTGGTGCGCGCTGGTGCGGCGCGCGGGCGTGTCGCTGGTGCGCGAGCTGGAGTCGCTCGAGCGCATGATGCTGTCGCCCGAGTCTACACTCGCCGACGCACTCTCAGGTACTATACTCTGGTACAGACGGGTCGCGCGGCGTGCACGGCGGGCGGGTGGTGGTGCGCGCTGGTGCGGCGCGCGGGCGTGTCGCTGGTGCGCGAGCTGGAGCCGCTCGAGCGCATGATGCTGTCGCCCGAGTCTACACTCGCCGACGCACTCTCAGGTACTATACTCTGGTACAGACGGGTCGCGCGGCGTGCGCGGCGGGCGGGTGGTGGTGCGCGCTGGTGCGGCGCGCGGGCGTGTCGCTGGTGCGCGAGCTGGAGCCGCTCGAGCGCATGATGCTGTCGCCCGAGTCTACACTCGCCGACGCACTCTCAGGTACTATACTCTGGTACAGACGGGTCGCGCGGCGTGCGCGGCGGGCGGGTGGTGGTGCGCGCTGGTGCGGCGCGCGGGCGTGTCGCTGGTGCGCGAGCTGGAGCCGCTCGAGCGCATGATGCTGTCGCCCGAGTCTACACTCGCCGACGCACTCTCAGGTACTATACTCTGGTACAGACGGGTCGCGCGGCGTGCGCGGCGGGCGGGTGGTGGTGCGCGCTGGTGCGGCGCGCGGGCGTGTCGCTGGTGCGCGAGCTGGAGCCGCTCGAGCGCATGATGCTGTCGCCCGAGTCTACACTCGCCGACGCACTCTCAGGTACGAATACGATATATACGATACGAGCATAAGATTATAAGATAGCGAAAGCAGTGCAGATAGTGATCGGTGACGGTCAGGTGATCTGCGCAGTGCGCACACGCACACGTTCGTTCAGACATGGTTCAGACCAATTGCGGCGCGTTTGGACGAACATGTTCTACTGTACTAAAACCTATTCAGCAAAAAAGATGAAAAATATATTTTTGCTGAATAGGTTTTCATTCTTATTCAAGAATAGGAAAGTGTTACAGAAGTACTTCTATTCTGTTACGCTTTGTCTACACTACAAGTTTTTTTTTTTACTGCTCGCTCGGTAACCATATTTTTTGTGCTTAAAATCGTCCTTTACGCCTCTCCGAGGTTCAATATATATAATAGAATTTGTAAAATCCAAAAATATGATATGATATATTTTGTTTTCAAAATCCAGGCGTGGAGGGGTGTGGCGGGGCGGGGTCTGCGGGCGTGTCGGAGAGCGCGGCGCGCGTGGTGGTGGCGGGCGCGCGGTGGGAGCGCGCGCTCGGTGCGGGCGCGGCTGAGCTAGAGCGCCGACTGTTCGCGGCCGCGGCGCCGCAGCATCGCCTGTTACCGCGGTTGCTGCATCTGCTGCTCGCGCCCGCTCCCAACAACGACAATATGCAGGTAAATAAAACTAACATCGTTCGACATCGACCACTCAGGATGAGGCCAAACGAGCGTAATTTTGCGAGTCGTGAGTAGCAGAATTTCGGTCGCGTAAATATTTTTTGATACAAATCATGACTCACAAAATTACGCTCGTGTGAATGAAGTAGAAATTTTATACGAAACTGAATTCTGCCAGCCGAAATTCTGCGACTCACAACTCACAAATTACTCTCGTTTGGCTTCACCCTTATAGTCGCTCGCAGAAATGCCCAGCGTAAATTAAAAAAATGCAGCATATAATTTAACTAAGTAATTATATTTTTTTAAAATGTTAAAACTAATAATATTAATAACAATAATTTTACTTGATAAACGATCAAGTAATTTTATTATTAACTAGCTGTCCCGGCAAACGTTGTTTTGCCATTTAAAGTATTTCTACTTCGTCGGTTGATACAAAATCTTACCCCCTCTTTTGTCCCCTAAGAGGGGTGAAGGGAAAATTTTTATACACCAGATGTTAAGTTGGAAAAACAGTTAATACTATGAAGTAAGTCCATTAAAGAAAAAAGTTTGATACAAAATCTGACCCCCTCTTTGGTCCCCTTAGAGGGGTGGGGGGAGGGGGTGATTTTTATACACCAGATGTTGAGTTGGAAGAAGGCAAATATATCTGCGAAAACCGCATTCAAATCGGATCAGTAGTTTTCGTGTTAAAGCAAAAGTCTTATACAAAATCTGACCCCCTCTTTCGTCCCTTGAGAGGGGTGGGGGGAATTTTTTTTATACACCAGATGTTAAGTTGGAAGAAGACAAATATATCTGCGAAAACCGCATTCAAATCGGATCAGTAGTTTTCGTGTGATGGTGGAACAAACATACAGACAGACAGACAGACAGACAAAAAAGTGACCACATTTTTGGCTTCAATAGCGATGTAGTGACACCCTCCGCTTATTATTTTTTGAATATCTTTAATGTACAGAATCTTCATTTCTACAGTTTTATTATATGTATAGATTATAGCCATGTAATTTTGTCATAAATAACTTTTTACAGGCCTTAACACCACAACAAATAGAAGAAATAACATCTGTTCTGGAGCCAATTAAGGACATTCAAAACGCGGTACTTGAATTAAATGATGCGATTCGATTGGATGTCCCAGAAATTGACACGACTAAAGGTAATTATTATTACACATACATTGAAATTATATTATTTCTATGCCGCGGTCGCCAAATATGTAGATTTTTGTACATACTTATCTCTACTTCACTGTAACTTTCACTCGTGCGTCAAGCTATCGCTATCTCATCGTATATCCGCAAGAAAGTCCAGTAGCGATGGGGATTAAATTGGGAATGTAGATCCAACAATCCTATTTTTGGTCCCCAAACTAAATAATGCAATAAAAATTAGTCCTGAATACAATAAACTTTTACTGCGTAGTTAACTCTTCTTGTGTTTACAAAAATGTTGCTGTTTTATATTAAAAGACTATAATAAAATGACTAATTGCTGTAGTAATAGTAGTAAGGGCATGATAAGCTTACAAGTTACGATGATAAAACAGCATAAGCTTATATTATTGTGTATTCTACCATAGACGATGAAGAGGACACGAGCGAGTACGACAACCTGTTCGCCAGCGATCTCGGGGTGTCCATTGTCACTGAGACGATACGACAAATGGCTGAGATGAGGTAAGTTGTACGACTGGGAAGAAAGAGACCGCACTAGGTGTGAATACACCGCATCGGAGTGACGTGTTATAGAAAAATTTACTGAACATTCAATAATGTAAAGAATTTTGGCTAGGACACGTCGCTCTGCTATCACAATAATTATTTGCGTTGATTGCCCCTTTTATTTTGCCGAGTGATCCCTAATTTGTGTGCGGCATATATGTAGCTTATAGGCCTGGAGATGGTGACACAAAATTCTTGGTCATTTGTACCAGGCTGGCGGTTTTACAGGGGTATAATTACGTAAAGGCAAAAAGGAAAATGATGGTCATAGCGCTCGCACTGGCAGCCCAAACGCGTGGGCGTTAATCGAACGTGTCGGATAAATAACGAGTGTCGAACGATTTGTTCCACAAAAATGCTTGTATTTTCAGATAGTCGAAAAAAAATAAGTAGGCGAAAGCGTAATGCTATACTTGTCGGGTGCGGCTTACAGCCCGCCATACCGACGCGAACACGTTAATTTTAATTAAAAAATTGAACCATTTGTACCAGGCAAATTTTTGCATAGCTAATCATCGTCGAGTAGCCATTCACGAAAATCACCTTGCCATACTTTTCCGACAGGTCCCAATGGCCGCCATACCACTGCAAAGGTGTAATTTTTGTTTTCGCCAAACGATTTGTACCACCCTGAAACTTA
The DNA here is from genome assembly GCA_963422495.1 of Polyommatus iphigenia. Classification (NCBI taxonomy): domain Eukaryota; kingdom Metazoa; phylum Arthropoda; class Insecta; order Lepidoptera; family Lycaenidae; genus Polyommatus; species Polyommatus iphigenia. The sequence goes on from OY730180.1 coordinate 39,179,608, forward strand.
TTTTAACAGTTCCCTGTATGATCATAAATAGGAGCCTGATAATGCCATACCTGTGGGAGGTGGCGAATATGAACAATATTATTTCAAAATCCTAAGATTTTATTCGTAATTTCAAACGGTTTTTCAAGTATGGCGCCACTTTTTCCCTCTACTACAAGTATGGCAAATATAATAATGGTCACATTGTATCGTATAATTTCCAAAAATCCAAATGCCATACTGGTATAAATCGTCCAATTTTTATCACTTTTTTGCTCAAGTCCGATAGTCATCCCACCCCATGGTTACAATCTGTAATTTTTTTTTGGTACAATTTCCAAATGACAAGAATACAATGATGCCATGATGTAAAAAATTATTTTACGTATTTTATAGTCGTATTTTTAAAACGTGTCAAAAAAATACTCGAGGTAATAACTCAGTATTCTTTTAAGAAAAACATTTTTTACAAGCAAAGCAAATAAACAGCTGTGCTGCGTGAGCACTGAGCCCCCGCCACTCCGTGCGAGGCCCGAGCCGGTGTGAGGCCAGCGGGCGTCGCGCGCGCCTGTGTAGTCCGCCGTAGGTGATGCGTAGGTGTTTACCGCCAGTCTGGCGCCGCACCCCCTCGCACCCCCCTCGCCCTCGCCCGCCACCCTTTGTTATCTCACCGGTGAAGCCAAAATATAAATTATTATTGCTATACTTAATCGGCCACTCGATATTTTATTGTTTATTTACATTTTTTATTTTTATTTAAATTTATAAGTATTAAACACTTTCGTATATACAGGGTGTCAAAAGACCGCTTTCGATAACTTCTTGGGGTTATTATAGGGCATGAGATATATGCATTGGTGCAAGTAATTTTCTTTAAATCGCCAGTTTTTAAAATAGTCAAAATTTTCAACACGCAATGTATAACGCTGATGTAAATGCGCGATAGTATCGCACGCCAGTGGAGCTCCGGGCCGAGTCAGCCCCCACGCGCCGCCCGGCCCGCGCCGAGTCCCGCGCGCGCGGCCCTGCGCTAGAAAAACCGCTGATCGTGGTGTGCCCTAGCCCGTAGGTAGTGAATAAACCACCAATACGAGTATTGTAATAATTATTAGATAACATAATGTTAGAATTTATTAATTACCGTTTCTTAGGTTATTAGTTTATTACTCAAATATACTCAGTTTTTACTTCCGGCCAAAAAGGAAAAGAAATCATAATTCGCATCCGAATCAGGTTGTAAAAATACAATACATAGTTACTTACACCTATCTATGGAAAAATTGATAACATGTTCACTGACCTGTGATCAGCTGTCTGCTTTTATGAAATGCAGTTCGAGCTGTGCTCCATCTAACTCAATGTAGATTGCAGAGTTTTTCAACACGAAACAAAAGTAAACAGGAGACATTCCAATTCTTTAAACACTTTTTACTGCACTGTTTAAACCGCACTATCGTCTATCGACGACGACGCGATGTTCACCCCCGTTCCATAAAGGTTTACGAGTATTAAAAGTTCATTCACATTTCATCGCACATTCATCGGACACGTATCATGTCACGGCCCGTTATTAATTACAAACATAGAAAAAATATTAATTACAAACATCCATAAAATTACAAAACTTAAACAAAAACGTCACAGTACACAGCGCGGCGCGTGTTTACAGCCGACTGAACAAAATTGAATAAAAAACTTTGTAAAATAATAGGGATGTATCCCTGTGCATATTTTGAGTTATCGCTAATTTTTATCGATAAATCGTATTGTTTTACATACGAGTACGTTTTGATTTGTAGTCAAACTAAAAATAAGCAAATACCTACTCAATGTTAAGAATAGCGACAATAATTAAAAGTTATTTAATTAATTAGGTATTATTAAAGTATTTTCATTGCGTACGTAGACGCGCATAACGCGTGCCATGGCTTATCAATCACTTTATCACGGTAATGTCGGTATCGAAATTATCGAATGCAACTTGACTATGTATCCCGATAAAAACTTTCTGAATTTATAACCTCTTAATAGAGTTAATTTTAAAAATGAGAATAGTAGACCTACTAAATAATAGTTATAATTTTTATTATTTAATGGTAATTTAAATATCGACTACATCGTTTTGAATTTATAGGGTACAACACTTAGATTGTCCTTGAAATGGATTAGCGACACGTGCGTCGTACACCTACAGAGCGGCCGGCGGCGTGTGCGGCGGCGCCTTTGACGTTGCCGCCAAGCGGTCTGGTCGTCCCGTCGGTATCTTTGAATTTACCGAAAGTCGATACATGTTTTTAAAGACGATTTTCGCATAATTAGACTTTAGTTCCAATTTGCATCTTGAGGTTGAAGGTTGTCCGTTGAGTTATGTTTAATTAATAAGCGTATTACGATCTTTTTAAAACGTATTATTGTGATAACTAAATGTGTAAAATGTAAATTAATTAACTATTATTTCTTATTTGTTTGCGTTAAAAAATAAGACGTGTCGTGTAAGATATCGTGTAAAAAGAGATGTGTTGTTATTGGTGGTGTTATTGATTGGTGATATGGACTATTTTCAAAATGCATAGAGAGCACATTCAAAAATCAGAATTCAACATTTTTCACGTAAGTAATTAATTGCTAGTTTTTTCATACTGTATCGTCTGTAGTAGATAAAAAGCGATAATGGGGATTGTCCATTTTTTTTTAATTTTGCTCATTACAAAAACATTTCGAGGAATAAGGTCAGTGATCGTTTTTCTGTACATAAACGAAAAAAAATACCCATTAGCTACTTATATTTTTGAACAAATATGTTTAACCTTAGTTTGACCTTCAATGGCGTTAAATTAGCAATAAATTCGACCAACATTACGTTTCGAACTTTTGGTAAGCTTCTCGTATCAGCTTTCACATAATGAGAACTTGCATTTGACGAACCAGCCATTATAAATAAGATTGAAAGGAAAAAAAACATACTGCAGAGGTCAATTGGCCGCCGATGATGACGTCAGAGCGAAACTTTAAAAATTTATTGAGAAAAAACTAGCCAATGAATTTCAAAATTATTTAATTTATATTCTTAGAATACCCTATTTTAACGAAAAAAAATATAAAAAGTACATGTGATTTTTTTTGGACAATGCCCATTGCAGATCTAGGTACTGTCCATCCACAATCATCGTTCTGAACGGAAAATGTGTTATTATTTTTTTGTTTAAACTTTGTGTTGTGTTAGATTTCGTGTAAGAAACGTGTTGTTGTTGGTGGTATTATTGCTTAGTGCTAAAGAATACTTACAAAATGCATAGAGTCTAGAGAAATAAGAACACTTTAAGAACTTAACATTTTACACGTAAGTTTATTACCATAGTTTTACGTACGGAAGTTTTCATGCATCGTCTGTAATTTCGATAGAAAGCCTGACTCCTGAGATTGCGGAAGACGGTGCATCTGCATATCACACAAAATCGGTTTTGTTCCTTACGAATAACTTTTTAACTAATCGATAAATAAGTTGTTACTCATGCTCAGAAAGTTACTTACAGTTTTGTACATGAGTTAGGATTAAAGTTTTAACCCATTAAGGCCCATACGAGTACCGGTGATCGAGACAACTCTAGAATACAATAGCATTTCCAAAAATCCGCGATTGAAGGATTAAATTAGCCTAGGTAAGAGATCATAGGTCAAAGTTCTGAGTTACTTGAGAGAGTTGAATGTCATGGTTCTTGATAGGTTGGAAAGAGCATAAGGTTAAAAACTGCCGCGACCGTACAGTATGGTCGTTTACGACCTTATGTTATTAAGCGCGCTACATTTGATATCAATGACTCGCGTCTTTTGCATTACGTATCGGGATACAAAAAATAAAAGTAAAAAAAATATTTTAAATATTTTTTGTAAATGGTTTATCGTTTTGTCTAAAGGTTATTTATTATAAAAAATATATTAAAAAAATTTTTTTTGAAAAAAAAATTTAAAAAAAAAATACATTTTTGTAATCAGAAAATGTAGTATAATAATACCCCAAAGTTATCGGAAGTGGTCTTTTTACACCCTGTATACACTTACACTAAATCTCAATGTTATTTTATTAAATTCATTTTATATTTTTAATATTTTGCGCATTATTATATTTAATTATTGTATGTATTTATTTACTTATTTATTTCTAATAGGTACTGCTTGTTGTCTGTCAGTCGCTTGACAACTACTCAGGATCCACAGAATACCAGGGATCACGGTACAGGTATAACCTATACCGTGATCATAGCCTGAGTGGAATCCTTTTCGACGGTATATATTCGCATCTCACTGCCTTACACTACTACGACCTAGTGTAGCAAGGTTAATTTTAAGTTTTTTTTTGTCCTTATTAATATTATCTTTTTTTTTACCTTTTATTGTTTGTAGTTCACTTTGTTTTTAATGTCTAATTTTAATATATGTATTTAAGTGTAGTGTGGTGTGAATATGTGTTGAATAAATGTTTTATTATTATTAGTTAATGGAATCAGGCGTTACTTTGCGGAAATCCATAGCTTAAAATTTAGTTTGTTATGTTACGTGCTAGGGTTCGAGGATTCGGAGAGAAAGACCTGGTGACTCTCTGGAAGACTTTATTCACTGACACTAGCTCACACAAATCACTAAGTCCAAACACTAAGCACTAGATCCAAATCACTGAGCACTATCACTGTCCTAGGTCCTAGCCGAGTCGTAGGTTCACTATCACAATCACTCACTATTGATCACTTGTTTTCACTTCGAAGTCGCCTCGAAGATCGCTCAGATAAAACTGAATTCCGGGCCGTCCACCTGCGCCTATTTATATGGGCGACTCGAATTCTAGAAAGTTCCTTACTCGATTCACGTAAACAAGTAAACAACGGTCGGAACTTTCAAGGAGATTCGAGCATGTACCAACTAGCGCCATCTAGTTTCGAGTAGGGGATTTATGTGTAGTGTGTCCCCTAGTTTTGCCGGTTCGACGCTAGATGGCTCTGTGTGTCCGTATCCGTAACACTACTCCCCTCTTAGAGATGCTCGTCCCGAGCATCATTATTACTGCCATGGTAATGCGCCAGACGGTCTATGTGTACCACTTTGAATGTCCCTCTTGGTTGTTTTTGAATCCTGTAAGTCACATCATTCAATCGGGTAACCACTTTGTATGGGCCGTCCCACTTGGTCTGCAACTTTGGAGATTTCCCTTTTCGCCGAGTTGGGTTATGCAACCACACCAGTGACCCTTCTTCGAAGCCGCTCGTGTTCGATTTCCGGTCGTATCTGGTCTTCATGTTCTCACTTGACTGCAACCCATTTTCCCGAACCATGGCGTGTATATAGCGCATCTTTTCCCTTAAATCGCAGACATAGTCTTGTACGGTCTTCGGTTCCTCCGGTGACCCTCCTGTCAAGAGGTCTACTGGTACTCGCAGTTCTCTACCGTAATTGACATACGCCGGGGTAGCTTTTATGCTCTCATGCTCGGCGGTACGGTACGACAGAAGGAAGAGCGGTATATACCTGTCCCAATCCTTTTGTTTGTCATCTACCAGTTTCGCCAAATGCCTCTCAAGGGTCTGGTTAAATCTCTCAACCATTCCATCAGACTGTGGATGGTACGCGGTGGTCCTCGTTGAAGGGATGAAAAGCGGTTTACTTCACCCTTCCTACTTACTAGAAGGAGTTACACAGCCAAGCGAGAGAGAATAGGCGAAAATAAAATACGTATTTAGCGCGAAGCGGGCAAGGAACAAATCAGCGATAGTCATGCGTCCTGCGTAAAAGGATTGATCAGACTACTGCGCGAGCGCACGACTGGCGGGGCGAGGGCCGGCCACCGGCCGAACCGGTTCCGTGCGCGCGCCACGGAATGTTACAGCTAGTGTGCGAATTTCTGTACACCGCAACATACATTGTGAGTAATCGCCGACTTGCCTAATTTGTTCGCTGCCCGTAATTATTTATTTAACTTAGAATTCTACTTTACAATTCTTATTCTAGTTTATGTAAGTAGTTATTTAATGTACAATACTAGTTGTAAATAATTTCTAATTTTGTTCTAACTAAGTTTAGGTTTAATAGTAGTTTAGGCATAATACAAAGTAATTATATAATACAAGATAAATGACTAGATGTTATCAGTCGTTAAATTAGTAAAGTACAGTTGTATAAAAAAGTGTAAATATAAAATCAACTTTTGTAAATAATATTATGTAAAAACTATTTTTGTAAAATATATAACTTCTGTAAATATAAAATATGTAGAATGTAAAAACTAATTTCTAAAATTCATTTAAATGTTAATTTAGGAACTATAAATTTGGACAAAATAAAATAAATTTTGCTACAATAATACAATAAGTGACTGAGGTCACTACACCAGCCCCCCCTTGAGACCGTCAAGGGCGATAATAATCGGGGAATCTTACTGTGCGTCCGGATCTGGTTCTGTAGGCAACTCTTTCGCGATCCGGTGGACTCTGACTCTCCGGTAGTGTCACATGTCTTTTGGGCTGTTGTGTTTGTGGTGTATGTGTGTGTGGCGTGGTGTCTGGGTCACTAAGTATGTAGGCCGGTTTGATCCGGTCTATCGATACCGTGACTTTCTTGCCACTTACCAGTATGGTAAAAACTTTGTCGTCACGCTGCAGAACCTCGTGAGGTCCAGAATAAGCGGGTTTCAAGGCGCCACCAACAGTACAATCACGCAAGAATACGTGAGTGCAAGTGGCTAACTCCTTGAAAACAAATGTCGGATGTTTTCCATGGTGACGAGAGCCAGGTGAAGGCTTCAGATTCTGGACTATGCCTCGTAGTCTTAACGTGAACTCAGTCAAGTCTAGAGGACAGTCGGGCTCTGAGTCGAAAAACTCACCTGGTAGACGCAAAGGTTCACCATACACCAGTTCAGCTGAAGTGGTCTGCAGGTCTTCCTTAAATGAGCTGCGAACGCCAAGCAGCACAAGAGGAAGTGACTCCACCCAGTTGCTGCCACCGTGACAGATTATGGCAGCTTTTAGCTGTCTATGAAATCTTTCCACGAGACCATTGCTAGCTGGGTGATACGAAGTGGTTCGGTGATGCGTGAATCCAGCGATCCGAGAAAGATTTCGGAACAGCGCCGACTCAAACTGCCTGCCACGATCTGTCACGATGTCAGCAGGACAACCAAACCTAGAAATCCACCCACTCACGAGGGCTCTCGCTACGGCTTCAGCCGTCATCTCTTCTAATGGTATTGCCTCAGGCCAACGCGTGAAACGGTCGATGGCAGTGAGACAATATCTGTAGCCCTGGGATGGAGGCAGAGGACCTACCAGGTCAATATGAACAAATTTGAAACGGGACGGTGGAAGGTGGAAGTTGCCAAGTGGAGCGCTGGTATGGCGAGTAATCTTGGACCTCTGACATGCTAAGCATGCCCGTGTCCAATTCCTACAGTCCCGTCTAACTCCGGGCCATACGTAACGCTCGGAAACCAGCTTAACAGTAGCACTGGCACCAGGGTGACTAAGACTATGCAGACTTTCGAACACCCTTTTGCGCAGCACCCTGGGTACATAAGGCCTCCTGACGCCCGTACTGACGTCGCAAAACAGTTCCGTCTTCGCATCTTGACATTTTATTTTTTTGATGCGCAGCGACGTCGTGCCTTCCGCGAGTTGTTTCAGCTCTGGATCGGACAGTTGAGCAGCAGCCAGCTGTTCAAGATCAATCGGCTGGGCAATCTCCTCAACTCGCGAAAGACTGTCAGCTACCACATTGTCTTTACCAGATATGTGGCGAATATCGGTGGTAAACTGCGCGATCAGATCCAAATGACGGAACTGTCTTGGCGAGCAGTTTTCCTTCCGATTGCGAAACGCGAAGGTCAGAGGCTTGTGGTCGGTGTAGACTGTGAAGTCCCGGGCCTCGAGCATGTGCCTGAAATATTTGATGCTCTCGTAGATAGCAAGCAGTTCTCGATCGTAGGGTGAGTACTTCCGTTGAGAAGGACTCAACCCACGAGAGAAAAATGCCAGAGGCTCCCAGGACTCACCATCACCACGCCTTTGCTGTAACACCGAACCAATAGCCCTGTCCGATGCATCGGTGACAAGCGCTAACTTCGCCTCACAATCGGGATGAGCCAGCAAGGCGGCCTGACTCAGGCCTTCTTTGCAGGCTTCAAAGGCCTCAAGTGACTTACCACTAATGTTGACCGGGTGTGAACCCTTCACCGATCCTGTGAGCAACTCGTTCAATGGAGCCTGTTGTTTAGCAGCGCCTGGGATGAATCTGCGGTAAAAGTTCACCATGCCAAGAAATCTGCGGAGTTCTCTTACCGTCTTCGGGATGGGGAAGTTTTTGATGGCTTCGACCTTCGTTGGCATGGGATTCGTACCACTCTTAGAAATTTGGTAGCCTAAGAAAGTCACCTGCGAGACACCAAAAACGCACTTGGCCGTGTTGACGACCATACCATACTGTCTGAGCCGCTCGAACAGCTGACGTAAATGGTCTTTGTGGGTCTCCTCGTCTCTGGAAAAGACTAAGAAGTCGTCCAGGTAGGCGTATGTAAAATCCAGACCCCGTAGCATCTCATCAACGAACCGCTGAAACGTCTGTCCGGCGTTACGAAGTCCAAATGTCATAAATGGAAATTCGTAAAGTCCGAACGGCGTCGTGATCGCGGTTTTCGCGATATCGTTGGGATGAACCGGGATCTGGTTATAAGCCTTAACCAGGTCGATGGTGGAGAAGACCGTACAGCCCGATAAACAATGAGCAAAGTCGTGTATGTGTTTTATGGGGTATCTGTCGGGAATAGTTCGGGCATTCAGCATGCGGTAGTCCCCGCAAGGACGCCACCCATTGTCCTTCTTGGGCGCGAGGTGAAGGGGGGAAGCCCATGCTGATTCCGAAGGTCGACAGGTACCACTCTGCAACATTGACTCAAACTCAGACTTTGCTATCTTAAGTTTATCGGGTGCAAGCCTGCGTGGTGTGCAAGAAACCGGTGGCCCAGGTGTTGTGCGGATGTGGTGAATGGTGTTGTGGTGTGTTGTGCGATGTATCCCGGGTGGACGTGTAATTTCTGGGTATTGAGCAAGTATGTAATGATACACAGAGTTACCAGACACCACCTTCACGGAAGAAATGCTATCGTTACGAGACGCAAGTGAAGCCGCCGTAACAAGCGTAGTCTTACCGTCTATGAGACGTTGATTTCGGACATCTACTATTAGGTTGTAGTGCGATAAGAAATCCACGCCTATTATAGCCCTCGTGACGTCGGCCACAATAAAATTCCAAGGGAAGTCACGACGTAGCCCTAAATTTAAAACAATGTGGTAAGTACCATAAGTATTAATAACTGAGCCGTTAGCGGCACACAATTCAAAATTAGTTTTAGCACGACATTCTTTTAAAAATTTACGGGGGAAAACACACAAATCGCTACCAGTGTCCACTAAAAGTTGTAACTTTGTCTGCTTATCCGTTACAAATAGGCGACCGGCACTTGGGCAGTCGTCGGCCGCCATTACCGACTGCCTGCCGCATTTCCCGAATAGTCACAGGGTTTCACGCACCTATTTGCCTTATTCGCGAACTTGAAGTGAAACCAGCATATCGGATGTCGTCTGTAGCTCGACTGCGACCGCCTCGTCGAAGATGAACGACCCGGACGTTTTGAAGAATGTCCGGTTCTAGAGTGTGACCGCGACATACGCTCAACTTTTTGTGCCAGCACTTCTACTTGCCGCGTCAACATCGCAATCTCACTAGATCCACTGGTGGCTGGGGAAACTGCTGCTACCTGCACGCTGGGGGATACTGCATCCAGAACCTGGTCAGCAAGTTCGGCAACCTCGTCCAACTTCATCTTGGCCTGTGATGCGATTATCGGCTGCACGCTGCTGGGAAGACGGCTGGCCCATAGGGTCCTGAGAAGGTCATCAGGTACTTCCGAACCAGCTAAGCCTCGTAACCGCCGAAGAAACTGCGATGGCTTCCGGTCCCCTAGCTCTTCGTGGTGCAGCAACTGCTGGACCTGCTTCTCACGCGACGCAGACAACCTCTTCACGAGCTCCGATTTTAACAACTCGTACTTGTTAGGTAAAGCTGGCCCCTCGACGATGTCCTCCACGATCTCCACGTACTGAGGTTCGAGGTGTGACACGGCGTAATGGTACTTCGTGGCATCTGATGAAACTCCAGCCAGAGCAAATTGGCTCTCCAACGACGCAAACCACAGCTTCGGTTTTGAAGGGTAGAAAGGCGGTACCCGCACGCCAACGCGATTTAACTGAACGGGCTCGCCTTTGTTCTCGTTATCGCTATCCGGCTTCGACATCGTGTTCTTCGGATGGTCACCAATGAAGGGATGAAAAGCGGTTTACTTCACCCTTCCTACTTACTAGAAGGAGTTACACAGCCAAGCGAGAGAGAATAGGCGAAAATAAAATACGTATTTAGCGCGAAGCGGGCAAGGAACAAATCAGCGATAGTCATGCGTCCTGCGTAAAAGGATTGATCAGACTACTGCGCGAGCGCACGACTGGCGGGGCGAGGGCCGGCCACCGGCCGAACCGGTTCCGTGCGCGCGCCACGGAATGTTACAGCTAGTGTGCGAATTTCTGTACACCGCAACATACATTGTGAGTAATCGCCGACTTGCCTAATTTGTTCGCTGCCCGTAATTATTTATTTAACTTAGAATTCTACTTTACAATTCTTATTCTAGTTTATGTAAGTAGTTATTTAATGTACAATACTAGTTGTAAATAATTTCTAATTTTGTTCTAACTAAGTTTAGGTTTAATAGTAGTTTAGGCATAATACAAAGTAATTATATAATACAAGATAAATGACTAGATGTTATCAGTCGTTAAATTAGTAAAGTACAGTTGTATAAAAAAGTGTAAATATAAAATCAACTTTTGTAAATAATATTATGTAAAAACTATTTTTGTAAAATATATAACTTCTGTAAATATAAAATATGTAGAATGTAAAAACTAATTTCTAAAATTCATTTAAATGTTAATTTAGGAACTATAAATTTGGACAAAATAAAATAAATTTTGCTACAATAATACAATAAGTGACTGAGGTCACTACACGTTTTATGCATTCCCAAAATTCTGCACACTTCCTGGAAGACCTGCGATTCGAAATTCCTGCCCTGATCGGAATGGATTTCTAGAGGCACACTAAAGCGTGATATCACTTCTTCGACTAGCTCAGAAGCAACTGTTGTAGCTTCCTGGTTTGGTATGGCGAACACTTCGGGCCATTTGGTGAAGTAATCCATGACCACCATAAAATACTTGTTTCCCGATTCCGTTACAGGAAATGGCCCAGCTACGTCAACTGCAATTCGTTCACACGGTGCGCCAACGTTATACAAGCGCAGGTTCCCACGGCTCCTTGTTTGTGGTCCCTTCACTGCAGCGCAAGTTGTACATTTGCGGCACCAATCCTGCACATCATCTCGACAATGCAACCAGTAGAATCGTTCTCGCACTTTTGTTAACGTCCTCTTGACACCTAGATGACCTCCTGATACGCCATCGGGTATTTCACGGAGAACATCTGGTACTCTCGTCCTTGGGACAACTATCTGAAGATGGAACTCTCTGCTGTTAGTCTTCTCCCATTTCCGGTAAAGTATTCCATTTTGAAGTATCAGACTGTCCCATTGCGCCCAGTACGCCTTAGTGACAGCGCCAGTGGGTGCAACCTCACTCCAGATTGGTTTTACGTCACCGCGTTTCTTCCATGTGATGATATGCCGAAGGTCGTCATCTCTTTCTTGAGCCTCTCTCATAGCATCATTCTTCCAGAGACCCAAGGGACTTGTTCTGGTTAACTTTAATGTTATTTCATTAGATTCCTGCTTAACACAGTGTTTGCAGTCCTCTGAACACGGCCTTCGTGAAAGTGCGTCGGCATTCCCATGCGCCTTTCCGCTGCGGTGTTCCGTCTTGAAGTCATACTCCTGTAGTTGTTCAATCCATCGAGCTACTTGGCCTTCTGGGTTCTTGAATTGCAGTAGCCACTCCAGGGCTGCGTGATCAGTTCGCAGTAAAAACTGTCTGCCGATGAGATATTTGCTGAAATGTTGTAGCGTCTTTACAACAGCCAAGAGTTCTCTTCTTGTAACACAGTAGTTTCTCTCTGGCTTAGATAAAGATTTGCTGAAATATGCAATTACAACTTCTCTTTCACCCTGTTTTTGAAATAACACCCCTCCAATGGCCGTGTTGCTTGCGTCCGTGTCGACTATAAACTGACCTGCAGGTTGTGGATACCCCAGGATTGGTGTTTCACACAGATGTTTCTTCAGTTTCTGAAAAGAATCTTCAGAAGTCTCGTCCCAAATAAACTGTCGTTTATCCTCTGTCAGCCGATGTAATGGCTTGGCTATCTCCGAGAATCCCTTAACAAAACGCCTGTAGTAGAAGCATAGGCCGAGAAATGCCCGCACTTCGGTTTTGTTCTTAGGGGTTGGCCAATTTTGAACTGCTTCCAGTTTCTCCGGGTCCGTCTGGATTCCATCACTGGAGATGACATGGCCGAGATAATTGACCTTACTCCTGAATAAACGACATTTTTTCGGATTCAACTTTAACTTGGCCCCCTCTATTTTGGCGAAAACACGTTCTAAGTTTCGCAAATGGTCCTCGAAGTCGCGGCCAACAATGATGACGTCGTCCAAGTAGACTAAGCAAGCCTCTCCAACTAAGCCTGCCAGTACACACTCCATGAGTCGCTCAAATGTGGCAGGTGCGTTGCACAATCCAAAGGGCATGACGTTAAACTGCCATAAACCTTTACCGGTGGAGAAAGCTGTCTTCTCCTTGTCTTTTGGGTGAATTTCCACCTGCCAGTATCCAGATTTCAGGTCCAGGGTCGAGAACCATTTCATGCCACTCAAGGTATCCAGAGTGTCGTCAATTCGAGGTAATGGATAGCTGTCCTTCTTAGTGACATCATTGAGACGCCTGTAGTCCACACAAAATCTTGTGCTGCCATCTTTCTTCTTCACTAACACAACAGGTGAGCACCACGGACTTGCAGACGGTTCAATAATCTTATGCCTTCTCATGTCCTCCAAAAGGCTTTCAACTTCTTTTTCCTTTGCAATGGGTATCCGTCTTGCTCGTTGACGAATTGGGTTCTCGCTTCCGGTATCTATCCTGTGCCGAACCATCGACGTTCTTCCAAGGTCGCCTTCCTGACTGGAGAAGATATTCGCGTGGCGTTGTAAAAACTTCTTAGCTTTCATGCTCTGCGAATAAGTCAGATTACGCTTGCAGTCATCGAGTAGCTCAGTCACTATTCCATAGTTGTTGCTGTTGGCTGAGTCTGAGCCTGTGATCGAACTACACTTTCTCATCCAGACAACTTCCTCGCACTTTCCAATGACGTCACCTTTGTTCAAGCAGATCTCGCGATCACCAAGATTCAAAACCTTGACCACAGCGTTACTGCTTCCACTAACAAGGGTTCTCTCCGTCATCAGTTTTTGCGCTGATGTCTTGGTAGGTGTGTCTTCGATCAACACACATCTGTTTGACTTCTTCTTTCCAGCTGGCGGTAGTTTCACCAGCACTCTAGCTTCCGCTCGTCCAGGTATAATGACTTCCTTTACACATGCGACTTTCCCGCAGGCGCCTCCAAGGATGAAAATTTCTTCTTCGCCACACTTGAAAACTCCGTCAGCGACATTAATTCCGCAGTTATGCTTCTTCATGAAATCCAAACCCAAGATGCAATCATCTGCAATCTCAGCCACGATAACGTCATGAGGGTAAGAGGACCCCCCTACATTCATCATAACTGACATTTCTCCCAGGACGGGTATTGGCTGACCGGAGGCAGTAAGAAGCCGACAGTTAATTCTCCTCCTGTGCCTCCTTGCGGCTTTTACCAAATTTGGGTTCACTATTGTTCTAGAGGCTAGAGTCATTTTGCAATCCGTCCCGTTAATAGTCCCCTGGATCACAAGACTATTCCCGCTGCTTGCTTGGGAAACAACAGTTATTGGGGCTTCCTCCGCGTCAGCCAGCACTCGCCCCTTAGTCCTGGCTTTTATTCGTTTCCCTGCTCCCGGGCGGGGGGACGAAGCCCCTTGCTTCATCAGCTCCTCCATTGGTTCCTCGAGCCTTTTCATTCTTGCCATTTGAGTCTCCTTCTGCGGGCAGTTGAGCTGAAGATGGCCCCTCTCACCGCACTTGTAGCACATGGCTCCAAAACTTCTCTTCGTGGGAGCCTTGACTTCCTTAACATCCTCAGAGACCTCATGGATCTTATGGGTCTGTCGTATGTCACGGCGAACAACCTCGACCTCCAAAGCATGCGCCAATGCTTCCTTTAGCGAGGTGTGGTGACGTAGCTTCACTGCAGCTCTGACCTCGAGGTCCCTGATTCCGTCGACAAATTCTTGCACAATATTCGTGTCGATCATCTTGGAATCGGCTCCTGGGTGTGCCTTCTTGACAAGTTTTTCAATTTCCAACGCCCATTGCTGTAGTCCCTCTCCTGAGCGTTGGACTCTGTCACGAAGTTGAGCACGGAACACGTGCTCCAGGTGTCGCTCCCCGTATCTGGATTCAAGGGCCTCCATCAGGTCTTAGAACCCCTTCCCTGTATGTGCTTCTAGGACCGACAAAGCTTGCCCTCTGAGCGCAACAGTGAGAGCGGTCAGGCATTGTTCGTCAGTCCATCCGTTGGCAGAAGCAACCGTCTGGAATTGCTGACGATAAGCGTTCCAAGAAGTAGTACCGTCGTATGGTGGCACTTTAACTCTTGGTCCTTGTACCACTTGCACCACTCCGGTAGTTCCACTAGACACCGCCACTCCTGTGGTTTCCAGGCGCACTACTTTCTTCTGAAGTTCAGTAAGGCCGGTTTTCACATTTTCCACATCCAATCCTAACTCCGTAACTCGTTCGTCCATTATGTCGACATCTTTTCGGAGCTTAACCACCGTGTCACTTACATCCTTTATAGCTCCAAGTGCTTTTTCTTGGAGAACTTTTTGTTGCTCTTGTGACTCCTGCAACGCGCTGAGCTTGCGGTCTTGTGCCTCCATCATTGCCCTTTGAAAATCTTGCAAAGCCTGAATTAACTCAATTATGCTTTCCAATTGAGGAGCCATTTGAGGGGCCGTAGAAACTACGGGCGTGGCAGGATGGATGGAGTTAGTCGACGGGGCCTGAGCAGGCGGGGCCAAGTGGGCGGAGCCAGTGGGCGTGGCCTGAGTGGGCGTGGCCATGTCCAGAGTGGGCGGGGCCTGAGGGGCGTGGTCGGTGGGCGGAGCCAGTGGGCGTGGTTTCACCCGAAGTGGGTGGAGCCTGGGGGGCGTGGTCAGTGGGCGGAGCCTGGTGGGCGGGGCCAGCGGGTGGGGCCTGCCCCGCAGTGGGCGGAGCTTGGTCCCCAGTGGGTGTGGCCTCCGCAGCTCCACCTCCAACTCCTCTCTCGGAGTCAATGGCAGCAGCTCGCTGCGCCCTTGTCCTGACACTCCCCTTGAAGTCCTCTCTCGGAGTCAATGGCATCTCCAAATCTCACTTCTGACACCAGTTGTTACGTGCTAGGGTTCGAGAATTCGGAGAGAAAGACCTGGTGACTCTCTGGAAGACTTTATTCACTGACACTAGCTCACACAAATCACTAAGTCCAAACACTAAGCACTAGATCCAAATCACTGAGCACTATCACTGTCCTAGGTCCTAGCCGAGTCGTAGGTTCACTATCACAATCACTCACTATTGATCACTTGTTTTCACTTCGAAGTCGCCTCGAAGATCGCTCAGATAAAACTGAATTCCGGGCCGTCCACCTGCGCCTATTTATATGGGCGACTCGAATTCTAGAAAGTTCCTTACTCGATTCACGTAAACAAGTAAACACGTAAACAAGTAAACAACGGTCGGAACTTTCAAGGAGATTCGAGCATGTACCAACTAGCGCCATCTAGTTTCGAGTAGGGGATTTATGTGTAGTGTGTCCCCTAGTTTTGCCGGTTCGACGCTAGATGGCTCTGTGTGTCCGTATCCGTAACAGTTATTATTTTTAGCAATATACCGCGAAATATTATAATATTTCGCGAATTATTATTATTATTAAATAAGTATTTCAAGTATGGCCGCACTTTTTCCCCCTACTAGAAGTATGGGAAAAATAATAACGGTCATATTTTGTCAAATACTTTCCAAAAATTTAAATGCCATACTGGTATAAACCGTTAGGCGAAAAAAAAATTTACACCTTTGCAGTGGTATGGCGGCCATTGGGACCTGTCGGAAAAGTATGGCAAGGTGATTTTCGTGAATGGCTACTCGACGATGATTAGCTATGCAAAAATTTGCCTGGTACAAATGGTTCAATTTTTTTATTAAAATTAACGTATTCGCGTCGGTATGGCGGGCTGTAAGCCGCACCCGACAAGTATGGCATTACGCTTTCGCTTACTTATTTTTTTTCGACTATCTGAAAATACAAGCATTTTTGTGGTACAAATCGTTCGACACTCGTTATTTAGCCGACACGGTCGATTAACGCCCACGCGTTTGGGCTGCCAGTGCGAGCGCTATGACCATCATTTTCCTTTTTGCCTTTACGTAACTATACCCTTGTAAAACCGCCAGCCTGGTACAAATGACCAAGAATTTTGTGTCAGTATCTCCAGGCCTATTATTTTTGCTGTTATAGTGTGGTCAGACGAATATACAATGTGTCCCGACACAGATGTCCGATCCTTTAATGTCATAATCTATGGCATATTTTATCGACAAATTGGCTCTAAAAAAATTTCTCTCTCTCACGGTTGTAAAATGGCAGCCATTTTAATTTTTCTCGGGCTTTCACACTAATCTGACCAGTACTTCTCGTGTAAATATCTTATGAAGATAAAAAAGGTCTCATTTGATAGCTGAATTTGTGGACTACGCTTACATAGGCAATATGTTATTCGTGGAATTTAACACAAGCGTAGTCCACAAATTCAGTTATCAAATGAGACCTTTTTTATCTTCATAGGATATTTACAAGAGCAGTTCTGGTCAGATTAGTGTGAAAGCCCGAGAAAAACTAAAATGGCTGCCATTTTACAACCTTGAGAGAGAAAAAAAAATTGAGGGCCAATTTGTCGATAAAATATGCCATAGATCATGACATTAAAGGATCGGACACCGGTGTCGGGACACATTGTATAAAAAAAGACAGTTTACTTTCTGTAAACTATGAACGCTGTTTTATTTGTAGTCGTGAATTGTACTAGAATTCATTTTGTTCTATTTCTATAGGACCATTATAAAAATGATATGTCGTGTCGTGTCGTGTATAGTGCGCGCGGAACTAGCTGGAAGCGCCATATTTTTTATCTTGATCATACTAAAAACACCTTTACTTCGTCTATAAAACGTGAAGCTCTGTGGACCCTGTCAGTAAAAATCGTAACGTTAATAATAATTAATAAATCAGATGCAATAAATATTATATAACGATGTTTCTAAGCTTGCGGCCTCTTGGGGGCCGTAGCATTTTGCCAGCCCTGCCGTATATTTTACCGCCACTGAAGGTTTGATTTACACACAGGTCGCGTGTGGTGCGCGGCGCATTGTGCGCGCTGGGACTGGCGCGCGGCGCCGGTGACGTGCCGGGCGCGGGACACTGCGCCGTGCACTGGCAGGCGTACCGCGCGTTACTGTGGTTACGCGCCGCCAATCTTGCACCTACCAGGTATACTTAAAGCTATTTTTACATGATTTTTATTTTATGATTAAAACTTACACCATTTTGACGTGATACTACAGGCTGTATGCACGAAAAAAATGATGTCATTTTCCCGTTACGCTCATTGTCGCATTCCGCGAGCGAGAGAGAGGCATGATCGGCTCGAGTGATCGGCTCAGTTTTTGTCACGTCAAAATACCGACCGCAAATCTACTTTACAGACAATCAATTTTTTAACACAACAGTAAAATTACAAAATATTACATGCTCATTACATATTACATATTTATCTATCATCTCACACTCGTAGATTCTTTGAAATGTAATAGTGCGTCGTACACTAGCAGAACTAATAAAACATTCTTATTACGATTTTTAATATTCGACCTTTTCATAACCAGTCCGGCGGGCTCGGAACTATTTCGTCTGAAGTTGACGGCGCTGGGCGACGTGGGCGGGGCGACAGGGGCGTCGCCGGTTAACGTAGGGGGCGGGGCTGCGGGAGCGTACTGTGCCGGCGCGGGCGGGCGACGTGCGCGGGCACATCTCGCGGCGGCGCGCGCCCCTACGAGCTGGCATCAAGCTCTGCCACTGATCACCTACCATCTCGCTCACCAACTGTATCCTTTTAATTTTCTTCTATGATTTTTGTAGAATGATTCACAAGGGATCGTATTTCTGATTTTTATTGTTAAGATTTTAGACATGGATTTGATCATCATGTCTCTATACAACAACTATGTTTGTAACGTATTAATATTATAATAAATAATAATTTTGAAATGTAGTTTGTACAACTTTATTCCATCAGATTCAGATGACGGACCTACGTTATTAAGTCGGGTTATGTCAATGTTGCTCGCGAACACTCTTGTATTGACTGACCATAAACTGACCAATTTACGAAGGCCGCCACCTGTCTATAAAAATGCTTTTGATTATAACAATGGTATCCTGAGCGTGACCCAGCTGGGCGGTGAGCGGCGGGTTCGAGTTCGGGTGGTGGCTGGCGAGCATCAACCAGCCCCGCCTCGTGCAGACATACGTCAACATGCTCGAGCCATGGTGCGAGTGGAACGCCTGCTCGCGTATGTATATTTAGCGCCAGCCCTTATTCATAGAAATATTTAGGGCCTGTTTCACCACTTCCTGATAAGTGCTGGATAGGCTATCCACAACTTATTATTAGGAGCATCTATCAGATAAGTTGTGGATAGCTTATCCAGCACTTATCAGGAAGTGGTGAAACAGGCCCTTACACTCATATACCTACATGAAGACATGAGTGGATGAAGTGGATAACTAACATTTTATAACACAAGGGCAAATACTAATTTCTTCTCTTATAATTTAAACAAACCTTGTAACTTACCTACTTTATCATTTGACTAATCTATTATCTGGCTATGCATAAAACCCACATTTTCCTAAAGCATCCATTTATAGAAATAACGATCTGTTAGACGGTCAATTGTAAACCTCTTTAAAAAAAAAAGGATTTTATTTAAACACACTTAGTTTAATTCACAATAAGAATTAGAAATAGATTTTGAAATATAGCCAGGCAAATGCCGCGCACGGATGTAGAAAGATGGACAGGAACTGAGGTCTCGGGCCGAATGCAGGGATTATATATCAAATGGAAAGAGTAGTGCTGGGCACTATTATATACTAACCTAGTATATAGCAGCCCCCAGGGTTAGGAAGAAACTTATCCCTAAAGGGTTAAGTTTATGGAAGAGAAGAACGGATTTTAGGAAGCGGAATTTCATTCAGGGTTTCAAGTGGAATTTCGTTATGGGATTCTGGTTGGACATCGGGGAATTCTTGAGTCTTATTTATTTCGATTTTAATTTGATTAAAAGTTTATTCGACATGTGCCTGACTTTACAAATCTACGATAAATTGCGATAAAAGTAAAAATTACAATGACACAAATTATTATAATAGTTGAATATGAATAATATTGCCCATATTGAACTATGTGAGGTCTGTCAATTATTTCATTTAAATTTTTAACAATATCACGATTAATTTCTACATTCTTATAAATTTTCCTTAAGTCCAAATTAATATCAGATAGGTTTAGAATAGAGACAAATGGTTTCATCTTATTTAACATAACAGAATTACAACAGGTATCATTTAATAAACTAAAATTCATAACTAGCGGTTGTATTTTGATTATATGCGAATTAACAGGTATGAGTTTCAGATCCTTTTTAAAGGCGACACAATTTTCAGGTAAATTGAATATTCATGTACCAAATAATACTATCTCTGATGTAACAGAGTCTTTGCAGTCTATTGATAATTTTGTAGCATCTGTGTTTACATATAAAAATTTGTTGTTTGACAGACGGTGAAAAATATCTACAAACCCAACAAAAAACTTTGTTTCGCAAATATTCGGCACATACTTTAACGGTTTTGTTATAATTTCTGATTCACAGGTGGGGGACGTTGAACTAGAATAGACATCAACATCATTACAGATATAATTCGAATAGTATACGGACTTACAACTATTTAAACTATCTAACTTACAATAAAAACTCCTAATCCTCCTAAATCCTCCTAATACTAATTTGTTATTACTGTAGTAGGAAGCTATTTCGCATATGCTTAGCAGTGTATATATGTTTTCTATGGATAGGGTTACAGGGAGCTGATGATAGCTAGCCAAAAATCTATAATTTTGAACAAGTTCAGTAAATAATTGAGTCGGAGTTATTATAGAGGGATACAAAACATTCGATTTACTAAACATAATTGCGTTAATAATATCTTCTAATTTAAAAGATAACGTTAACAAACTACTCTCTAAAGTATTTAATAATTGATTAAAATTAGACTTTATTACTAAGTTATTTGAAACAGCTGTTAAATTTTGCTGGCCGAGAGTCAGAGCCTGAATGGCCTTATTAATATGTTTTTCGTTGACGCTTATTTTATTTATAATTTCATTTAAAGATGACAGGGTTAAGGTGGTGACCAAAATATTTTGTTTTACCAATTGTGATAATTAAGATTGATCGCGTTCAATAATTTTAATAGCCGAATTATAACGGAGGGCGTCATCCTCGTCCAGAGTGCCGAACAAATGTTTGGATACTGTGCCAACTGCACCAAACCATGCAGATCTTTTAGATCTAATTTCTATTAAATGAGAAATTGAATCAAAGTCGCGAATGACATCATTCAGTCTGACTGACAACGGTCCCAGTAAGTTATGACATTCGATATCTGCATAGAGAGTACTTTGTTTACAAATTATCTCCAGGCTACCTATTACACCGTTCAAGTTCTTAATATTTGGTTGTATAAAAGATATATCTATTGGTATTAAGACATTAAGATGTCCATCTATTATTTTGAGTGATCCGATTGGATCAAAATATATTCCAGAAGTATTCATAGATGTATCGATGAATGCTTCTTGTGCAGAGCTTTCAAAACTGTAAAATAATAATAAAATACGTTAAATTTTAAAGTAATAAAATTGATGCTGCAAGTATCACTAATCCTAAGCTAACCGTTATTTTAACTAAGAGTCGCCACGCCATGCTAACTTAACCTCATCATAGTGATGAGTGACGTGTCTTCTATTTATTAATAAAGTAAGGCTATTTCTACCATTAATCTTAATTATTCTATATGGGCCCTTCCAAATGGCTGAAAGGGCTTTACGCATACGGAGATGATTTTTTAAATAGACGTAATCACCTGCATGATAAATAACAGGTCGAGTGCGCGTGTCGTAATAAGTTTTAGAAGCAATTTAAATCTATTTATACATTCAATAGCTTTGTCTCTAGTGGTTTTCAGGCGGTGCTGAAGCATCCTGATGTAGTCCGAGTAAGTAGCGTCTAGAGCGGGTTCATAGAGAGAGTTAGGAAGGATAGCTTTATGGCCGAAAAGTAATTCATAAGGAGTATAGTTAGTTGTTGAATGTGTGGCTGTGTTATAAGCCAGCATTGCTGTGTATACATATTTAGGCCAATTATCTTGGTTTTCACAAATATAGGATTTCAAATATTCTTTTAATGTCGAATGACTTCTCTCTAGAGCACCTTGTGTTTGTGGGTGATAGGGAGAAGACCACAGTTGCTTAATTTTAAGGAATTTGCAAGTTTCTTTAAACATGTCTGCCGTAAAATTAGTTCCTTGATCTGTTAGTATAGTTTTTGGAATACCGAATAATGAGATAAAATGTATTAAGCAGTCACTAGTCTCTTCAGCTGTGGTGCTCCGGATAGGATAAGCAATTGAATATTTAGTTAAATCATCTTGTAGGGTAAGTATATACTTGAGTTTAGCTGTACCGGATTCAGGGAGAGGACCAACAATGTCTAAAGACACTCTTTCAAAGGGAGCAGTGGAGGTTGAAGTTATCTGCATTGGAGCTCTATTTATTTTCCTAAGGGCTTTATTAGTCTGGCAAGAACTGCAATTTTTTACGTACTTTTCGATTTCGCTTCTCATATTTTTCCAATAGTATGCTGTATTGCTCACGGATCCTATTATACATTCTACTGGAGCCAAGATGTCCGGATATTGGTATATCGTGATTTTCGCGAAGAATTTTCGAGACTTCAGAAGGACTGGGGTAATAAATTTTATTTCTATAAATATTTATTTGTATTTTCGTGTTATGGAATAAATGAGCAAGCATTGTATAAATTTTAATATATGTATGTTTGTCGAAAGGATTCTTAAAATCTGTAATACTCACTTTGTCAATATGCTCATCTCTTAGTATTAAATGATTTTTAAGGTTACATAGGGACACAAAGATGTCTTTATAAGAACATGTATCAAAGTGATGGACTTTGTAAAATAAGAAATAAAACGTTTTATTCATTAAATTGATTTCTTTATAGGTAAATAATTCTTTTTCTGAGTTTATGAATGAGAAAAAAATGTATTATCATTATTTTATGTTGACTTTTAATTATGCTATCATTATGTTCGACTATATCAGTATTATATTTCACAGATGACGGAGTTATCAAGAATTCGGAGTAAGTATCAGCTAAAGAAGTATTATTTTCATTTATAATGTCATTTATTTCTGTTTCAGGTTCATGAGGTGCTGTCGGAGACCCAACCAACGTAGGAGGAGTTATCAGGATATTGTCTTCGGGAGATATAGGTGGGACATTGTTTTGTCCGCTTGTCGTCTGTTGCGGTTCTAGTGATGGATATATATTAGGTAATGGTTCAATGGCTAAGGGATCAGAAGTCACGTCAAGATTCAAGTCGTCTATGTTTATAAGTTCGTCAGAATGAAAAGACGTAGGTGATACTAAAAGATCCATCAGATCTTTATCTAGGTTATTAGGATCACTCTCAGTAGGATTAGGATACTGTGAATCAGTTTTTTCAGGTTGTACAGGATTTACAGGATATCTAGATAGTGCATCTGCAGCTGAATTAAGTTTTCCTTTTCGATATACAATATCATACTCATACTCTAAAAATTGAAGACGCCAGCGTTGTAATTTACTACTTGGGTCGGTATGATTAAATAGCCATTTCAGTGGACGGTGGTCTGTGACGATGGTAAATTTCCGACCAAACAAGTATGGTCTGAAGGTCTTACAACCCCAGACAATGGCTAATAATTCCTTCTCTGTTGTGCTATAATTGATTTCACATTTATTTAGGGTTCTTGACGAGTAGGCTATTGGATGATCTTTACCGATAGGATCTTGGGATATGATAGAGGATATCGCATAATTGGAAGCATCACAGGTAAGGATGAAGGGTTTTGTGAAATCAGGGTAGATAAGGACAGGTGCGGTCAAAATTTTATTTTTTAAAGTTTCAAACGCTAATTGGTGTTCGTTGGTCCAATCAAAGGGAACATCCTTTTTAAGAAGTGACGTAAGGGGTTTAGAAGTTTTGGAGAAATCAGGGATAAAACGTCTGTAATAGGAAATGAGGCCAAGGAAAGATTTAATATCTTTTGTACATTTAGGAATAGGAAATTCTTGGACGGATTTAACTTTATTTTCATCTGGCTTAACACCATTTTCCGTTATAATATGGTGACCTAAATAACCAACCTCTTTTCTCAAAAACTCACATTTATCCGGTTGTAGTTTCAGATTAAAAGAACGAAGCCTGTCAAAAATAGAAGTTAAATTTTGGATGTGAGTTAGCAAATCTTTTGAATAAATAACAATGTCATCGAGGTAGACAAAACAGCGCTCTCCCTGGATCCCAGTGAGGACATTATTCATGAGGCGTTGAAAGGTAGCAGGAGCATTTTTTGGCCAAATGGCATCCTGGTGAATTCGAAATGGCCTTGTGGGACACTGAATGCGGTTTTACATGCATCGTTTGGTGACATATTAATTTGGTGGAACCCAGATGCTAGATCGAGAGTGGAGAAATATTTAGAATTACCTAACTGGTCCAGTATTTCAACTATGTTAGGAATGGGATAAGTTTCGCCAATTGTTATGTCATTAAGGCGACGGTAATCGATTACGATTCTCCACTTTTTCTGTCCGGAAGCGTCAGTTTTCTTCGGAACAATCCATATTGGAGAGGACCATGGCGATAAGGAAGGTTGGATAATTTTTTGGTCAAGCATTTTTTTGATTTGGGAATTGACTTCTTGCTTATGGATTTCAGGGAATCTGTAGGATTTTACATTTATTGGTTGGTCTGAGGGAGTACGTATCTCGTGTTGGATTGCATCAGTAGAAGTAAGTATATCATTCGGCAAATGGAAAATATCGGAATATTTGGAGCATGTTTCATAAAGGGCGTTGCATTCTTCGTCATTTAAATGTGAGACTCGGAGTAATTTTAAAACTTCATTAGTTCTATTTAAACATTGTGTATTTGAATGATTAATTTGGTAGCATGCATGATCGATTGGGTGTAGAATAAGTCGAAGGTCTGAATTGATTGAAACTGATTCCTCTGAGGTATTGAGTATTGTTAAATTAACCCGATTATTATTTTTTTCTCTAACTACGCATTTAGCAACAAATAAATGTTCACTCAAATGCTGGTCTAGGACTAGGCCTTCTTTTAATTCTGGATTTCTCACAGTACACTCTAAAGTGATTTCAGATCTAGGAGGAATTTCATAAACAGGTTCTGAGAATTTTAGTTTTATTTTATTGTTACTAAGATTTAATATTTGTATATTGTAATATATGAAACATTGATATTTGCTGAACAGATCATTTCCGATTATACCGTCATAATGAAGATTGATGTTTTCTACAACATGAAATGTAAAGGGTATTGATTCCCTGCCAAATATCAGAATAAATATCAGATTTATGTCTAAGGTAGGAACAGGATCATCAGTGATATCAATACCTTTGAGACTAATATTATTATTTTTCAATTTTAATTTAGATAATGATTCAATAGCAGATTTCCGGAGGAGACAAATTGAAGATCCCGTGTCGACAAGAAAGTAAAGTGGTTTATTGGAAACAGAGGTTTGCAACAATATATGAGGTAAGGATAATTTGCTAGGTGAACATTGTATTTCAAATACTTCACGAATTTTCTCTTTTTCAGGATTCGATGATTTGGATGACTGGACACTTGCTTGGGGCTGGTTACCCTTGTGGTCGTTGGATTTGGAAGAATGGACACTTGTTTGGGGCTGGTTACCCGTGTGGTCCTCGGATTTGGAAGAATAGACACTTGCTTGGGGCTGGTTACCCGTGTGGTCCTTGGATTTGGAAGAATGGACACTTGCTTGGGGCTGGTTACCCGTGTGGTCCTTAGATTTAGAAGAATGGACACTTGCTTGGGGCTGGTTACCCGTGTGGTCCTTAGATTTAGAAGAATGGACACTTGCTTGGGGCTGGTTACCCGCGTGGTCCTTGGATTTGGAAGCGGTGTCATTAGTGGATATTGATATTGTTGGTTGATGGTTGGGTCTCACGAGACACCTTCGTGAGCCCACTATTCGTTTAAAGTATCATTTTCATTATAATTATTTGGAGCATCAAAGCTAGTGGATGGTTGAGACTCGTCATAGTATGCATCGTCATTTTCGACGTAGTTAATACGCGCGGACCTTGGCTTAAAAGGTTCCTGGTTTGGTCTTTGTGGAGATTGGAAAGTATTAGTTTTAAATCTGTTATTATTAAACTCACGCTTCCTACATTGTTCAATAGTGTGTCCTTGGGTTTTGCAATACCTACAAAATAGACCGTGTACATTTTGCTCGTTAAATCTTGGCATTTGAGGCCTAGAAAATTGGTTAGGATAAGAAGGTTTTTGGACATAACGATTAGAGGGAGGTTGACGCTGAGACAAAGATGATGAATGTGGATTTCGCTTATTAAATAAATTTATAATTGCTTCTTCGGATAATGCTTCGTTAATAGCTTGATTTAGGTTAGTGGGACTTTTACTGCGCACTAGGTTAGAAACTTCAGGCTTAGGGCCGATCAAGAATGTGTGCAAAGCTAGGTCTTCCATCGCACTTATTCGACCATGTAGCTCGCTTTTTTTTTTATTTAATAGGTTAATTTCAGTTAACAATTTTGACAAGCATGTTTCTACGCGTAACGCGAATTTATTGACTGGCTCACTATTTAATTGCCGACATTCTTGTAAGTCAGTTAATAGATGAGCGTAATGTTTTCGCTCTCCAAATTGCTTATTTAGGAAAACACTTAATTGCTCCCATGACTCGAACTCTTTAATGGAGCATGTAGACTCCGCTTTTCCTTCAAGTTGTGATAGTATGAATTTAAATAATACGTGTTTTTGGTCCTCTGTGGCCAATTTTATGGCATTGTCACAGTTAGATATGAATGAGTTTAACTTTTGTCTTGACCCATCGAAGGGTTTTATGAATTTGAATAGGATACTAATACCTAGGTCTATTTTAGAAATTTGGATCTGTGTTTGAGACCTCGTTTTGGGTTGGGTCAATGGTTGCGACGGTTGTTGTGGTTGCTGTGATTGTTGCGGTTGGGGTGAAGGCATTTTAAGCAAATATTAAATAAAATTTTAAATGAATATTCCGGTGTGATAGGCAGCCACGGTGCAGCGAAATATACAATGCGCTTATCAGCTAGTTCTTAGAATTGTCTTTAAGCGAAAACAACTGCACTCGTAGAGCCCGAAGGATAGTTATTATTTTTCTAACACTCACAGTTGGCAGGACACAATGATGAAAATTGTAGAATACAGGAACATCACGAGCACTGAGCAGCACAAATAATGCTATTGACAGCAGAATAAACACCAACACTTTTCCTTTACTTTTTGGAACACTTTCACTTTTGACTTGATTTTTTCACTCAATTTTCAGGATTTTAGAATTCTTTTTACACACACGATTCACGTAAACAGGTTAGGAAGACGGAAGGAGACGTTTTCCACGGATACCCAGTCGGTATCCCGCCGCGTAGCCACCAATGTTAGACGGTCAATTATAAACCTCTTTTTAAAAAAAGGATTTTATTTAAACACACTTAGTTTAATTCACAATAAGAATTAAAAATAGATTTTGAAATATAGCCAGGCAAATGCCGCGCGCGGATGTAGAAAGATGGACAGGAACTGAGGTCTCGGGCCGAATGCAGGGATTATATATCAAATGGAAAGAGTAGTGCTGGGCACTATTATATACTAACCTAGTATATAACAGATCCTTTTTAAATTGATATCCACTTAATCTACTCATGTCTTTGTATTTTAAGCCCCTTTTTCCATTCACTTTTGAATTGTTGAACAAAAACATCGCTTAGTACACGCAAGCACTCTCAAACAGACTAATTCACGTAACACGTTTCAATAAGGCATCAGCACACTTTGGCATTGTGTGCCACTGAGTCACAATATGCTTTGCAAGTGGAAAAAGGACTAGAATTAATTATTTTCTTGTATGCTCCTGAAAGCTAGCTTAAACTTGTCCTCACAATTTTCACAGGTCAATTCATCCTGGGTCTATCGCTGCTAGAGCCGGGTGAATGCTTGTTCTTACTAAATTTTTTTTGTGTACAGGTCAATTCATCCTGGGTCTATCACTCCTAGAGCTGGGTGAATGCGAGGGCGCGTACACGTCGTTCTGTCGCGCGGCTAAGGGCGTGAGCACGGAGCCCTTCTTGCGGGCGCTAGTCGCCACGCCCTCCGCCAGGCTCACGCAGCACCAGGCCCTTGTGCTGTATTATATGAAGGTCAGACTACATTTATTTACGTAAGATAAGTTGTGAAA
The DNA here is from genome assembly GCA_963422495.1 of Polyommatus iphigenia. Lineage (NCBI taxonomy): Eukaryota > Metazoa > Arthropoda > Insecta > Lepidoptera > Lycaenidae > Polyommatus > Polyommatus iphigenia. Next base: position 39,207,524 of record OY730180.1, read on the forward strand.
TATGGATAGATGCTTTTGAAACTTTTTATTTGGCCCAATGGTGAAGACAGTATTTTTATCGTGGCTCAAATTAAATTAATTATATATAAGAATCACTAGCATATTAAAATTAAAAAAAAATTGATAATATACGGTTAAAATTTTGAAGCGAAAACGGAAAGTGACGTCACTATTGTATTTTTATTGAAAAAAATTGTAAAAAGAATTCAGCAATGTGTACCAAAACAAGTGTGACGTCACTTTGTGCTTAAAACGTTCCGATACACGTTGTTTCGAATTCTTAATTTTATGAAAATTAAGAATCATATTTTATGCTTAGCACAAACCTACGCGACCACGCGACTACGAAGCGGGAGCGTCAATACAAAACACACATTTGACAAGTTGTCAAATGTGTGTTTTGTACTGACGCTCCTGCTTCGCAGTCGCGTGGTCGCGTAGGTTTGTGCTAAGCATTATACACGGGACTAATATACAGAATTCACCCTTCAATTAGTATAATTGTTACAACATGTATACTATAGTCCAGTGGCGTGGGGTGAAAAAAAAATAAAGGTAAAGCCGGACCAAAAAACGGCTAACTCGTGAATAAGCAAAATTTCAATTCTTGTAAAAAAAACGTGCAATAAATTACATATCTGTATTAAGTGTGTTAGTTTACCTTTTCCATAACTACTAGGGTGCTTTGCTTGCATTGTGTGCGTTGCATGCAGTGTTAGTGTTGTTAGTATTCACCACCTTCACCATACATGACATCACTGGTATTATATGAACAGTGCATGTCGAGTATGATAAAAGTGGCTTTAAAAAAAGCCGTTTTAAGCACACGTCACTCACACTCACACACCAAAAATAAGTGAATCCTGACTTGCCAGTGTAGATGTTTGTTACTCAATCATGCAAAAACTGGATTAAGATGAAATTTTGCATGCATCCCATGTCAAACATGGAAAGGAACATAGGCTACCTGTCTGAAGTCCACGCAGACGAAATCGCGGGCAAAAGCTAGTAGCAAAGAAATATCAGCAGAAATACGTACCTAAATGTTTAATTTTGTTATTTGTCGTCTGTCGTCGTTATTTAATATTATTATAAAATATAATAGGTAATCCGTAAGACAACAGTCAATTTGTACTAATGCTGCCATTTCTCACCTAACCGTGTCACGACAAATTACAAAGTAAGTAAAACAAACCAACCTTTACGATGTAACAAACAAAAACACAACACAACACTTGGCAAGTAAAATTTCACTACTTTCGATTCTTTTAAACTATATAATATTACAATCAAGCTAGCCCACTAACTTAATAAACAAAATTTTGCATATTACAATAATAACAGTACAAAATGAGTGCAAATTAGCGCGTAATATAATTGTTTATGTGAATTAAAATGACAGCACGCGCCGGTCGGCCGGTGCAATTAGCTCTGTTGTGATTGGACGAAATCTTTTAAAGCGAAACATGCGAAACTAAACCTTAACACATGACAAATAAAGACTAGGTAGGCTATGTGGGATCGGCTTGTTGTTCGACAATATCGACGAGTCGTTTGCATGTAGTAGTAATGTGTATGTGTGCGTGAATTTCATACATTTCAAATGTTTGGATTCCCGATGTTTTTAGCGAGTTCCCCGGCAGTACGTACGCGTTCTGAGTGCGATCGTAAAAACGGGTATGTGTGCGTTTGCGTGATTTTAAATACATGGCGAATTATTTTTATGAAATTGTAGGAAGCGGGGTAAGCTATAATTATTAATAATAAAAAATGTATATATTAAAATTGGCCAAGGTAAGCCGGTAGGAATCGTGTTCTATGGAGGCTTCGCCACTGCTATAGTCTATACTGTATACCTAACAAAGTTAGAAGAATGGGAGCACTGTAATTTGACTCTACGCGACACATCCTGAGTACTTAAGTCACAAATATTTTTACAGGTTATCAAGCTGTTTGAGATCCACGACGCGGGCGCCTGCGTAGTCCGGCTGGCGGAGACGGCCATCAGTATTGCTGATAAGGATGATCCCAACTTGGTAAACTTATGATTCAGTATTTAGACTTAGTTATAACACGTTTATTGACGGGCCTTGTGTATAGTACGGAACCCTAGAACAATTTTTTTTGTGATTAAGTACTAACAAGCTAATTTTTGTGAGTAGCTACATTTTGATAAGACGAACAACATTTTTATTTTCGAAAATTCTCGAAAGTGGTAGCTAACAGAGATAGAAAGGATTTCATACTTTGACTTGACGGTCCTAAAATAGCTGTTGCCCGCGACTTCGTCCGCGTGGGCTTCAGTTTATAGCGCGCGGTGTCAACAAAATTGGTGTCAAATTTAAAAGCTTTTTAAAACCCTGGTACCCCTTAAATAAAAATACCCAAAAACAGCTGTGCAGTGTGCACATAATATTTCATTATTTTAAATTAAACTTTATTTATACCAAATTTTAAAGCTTATATTTTAGCCCCCCATTACACAACTTCAGCTTTACCCATAAACTATTTATCATTGGTAGGTTACGTCACTGTATAGATAATGTACTGAGTCAACGATGTCAATACATTAGATAAGGCATACGCCATCAAAACTGTAGCAATGTTTTTGCATGCAAAATGTGTATCGAGAAAATATTCTTGTCCTTTTTTGTCTTACAGTAATAGCATATACCACTTTCTCTTTCGCTCATTTTACGCTTTAATCGAATCGACAAAATATTGTCGTCCTTTTTGTCTTACACTAACAGCATATACTTCGCTCATTTTACGCTTCGCTTTGATTTTTCTCGTAAAATGGAAGACAATAATTTAAATATTAATGAAATCTTAGTAATTACGTGTGAAATATTACACCGTTGGCTTTATTTGTATTCCTCGTGTTGTTACTGCACTGTCGGAAGGCACACGACGGCATTCTGGAGCGAAATGTAGGGAAAAACAACGCGGTAATCAATGAATTATACACGTCCGACTGTCACCGCGTCCTAGAGCGCACTGCTCTCAGATCTCATCTGATTGACTGACTCATCTCGCGGGTGACACATTTTCGCGCTGACGATTGTATGGAATGCCTTTTCTAAGTTCTAACGTTCTAGTTCTATGTACTGAGTAGTGAGTTAGTTATTAATCGACGTGTATAACAATCGAAAAATCGAAAAATTTGGCTCAACCACCTCTTATAGAAAGACATATGAGCAAGCGATAGCGCGATGTAGGCGACTCTTAGCGCCATCTGTTATGAATTTTTGGAACTAACTTAATTTGAACAAATTTACGCATAAACACCCCTTTACAACCCCTTTTTCCAGTTAAAAAGTAGCCTATGTCCTTTCTCAGGCTTTAGACTATCTGTGTACAAAATTTCATTACAATCGGTTCAGTAGTTTTGGCATGAAAGCGAGACAAACAGACAGAGATACTTTCGCATTTATAATATTAGTATAGATATAGATAGTATAGAAGTATAGATATAGATTCTATAGGTACCTACCTATTGTGTTTTAAGTTTGTGTTCACGCAATCAAGAACACTAAAACACAAACCCCTAAATATCACAAAATATAAACAATAACAATATACTAACCTTGATTTTGTTGTTCGTATTCGGCCAGTTTCGCCTCAAATTTTTCTTTAAGAGTAGCCAGCGGTGGAGTAATAATCGTGAAATCCATTTGTCACACTGTTTTATAATCAATAAAGCACTTTAAGAAAACTCAATCGGAAAAAATATCAACAGTGTTCTTTGCGCAAGTTGTTTGAGGCCATATTGGTATTGGCCACTACTAGCGCCGCAGTAGAAAAAATGAACTAAAATTATTCAATAGCCTAACTGATTTTATGTCCGCTCTTTTCAAAGGACTATGCTACAATCCGCGAACTAGTTGGACGTTGGATGACGATTGTTCAATCGACGTTCGGCCGAGTCATTCAATTGAATGGAGTCGTTCAATGAATACGCTAGTCATTTAATTATTATAGATTAAACCAGATGACTGCGACAGATATATAATTATACCTTAGTATGCAACCGCCATAGACCACGCGCACCTGGGACCCAATTCTCAGAATGTGAGAAAAGTTCATCTTCGAATAAAATACCGAATTATGAGATTTTTACGAGCGTAACACAGTTTGTGTATTCTCAAAACTTCACATTCAAAATATTTCGTGCAAAGATCGCTCGAGTCGAACGAGTGGGACCGGTTATTAATTATAGATGTCCGAATTCGTATAACACCACAATGTGGCCGCTTGGGAGTTGAAGCGTTTGAGACCGGTTTCCTGCACGATACTTATAATTATTTGCTAATAGTTTGTATCCTTCGATCGTGGATTCTTGGAAATCTATTGCTATTCTATTGTGTCTCGCTCACCGGTGAGCTTGTAAATCTATACGTAGAATAATATAATACAGGTGTATTATTCTACGTACATAGTACCTACGCGACAGTTTACTACTTACTAGGTAACTAAAAACTAAAAAGAGTGAAATTATTATTTTTAACAAAAAATTAAAACCGACTTCCAAGGTAAAAACAATAATAACATCCTTATAATATGAACTAAAAAGTATTAAATAATTATTCCTATCTAATAGTGCCTTTTTCCGAATTCAGCTAAAACTCAACTATTTCTGTACTCAATCTTCATCATTTTGAAGTCGGTGCCAGTTACAAATGTTTTATGTTTCAAATATTTTGGCAACTGAAGATTCAGCTATATCTGGTGCCGACTTCAAAATGATGAAGATTGAGTACAGAAATAGTTGAGTTTTAGCTGAATTCGGAAAAAGGCACTATTAGATAGGAATAATTATTTAATACTTTTTAGTTCATATTATAAGGATGTTATTATTGTTTTTACCTTGGAAGTCGGTTTTAATTTTTTGTTAAAAATAATAATTTAACATTGTAACAATGATTATCTCAGAGCCGGCCTCGTGGTTCTTCAACCAAATATAATCGTTTTCTTATCCTGTCGCAGGCCATGTTCCAATGGGTGGTGTTCAAGTGGCACCTAGCGGGCGGGCGCGTGGAGCGCGCGCTCGGCGCCGCCGCCGCCACCGCGCCGCACGCGCGCGCCGCCGCCGCCGCCGCGCTGCTTACTACGCTCGGTAACTGTGTTCTGTATTCTATAACACGTATGTTAAGGTGGGTTTAAACCATAGAGCAAGAACTGCACAAGAACATTCTTTCGTATTCGTTTATAGTAGAGGAGGTCGCGCTCAGTTTAAAAAGTCATTTCATACCGAGCGAAAATCGTTACAATAATAGTATTCCACTAATACATAACAGCTTTGATCGTCAGCTGCTTCAGAAGTGGTGGAATAAAAATTGAGAGTATCTCAAAGTTGTTGGGAATCGTATTGAATTGACATAAAAAAGATCCCAATTCGCACCCAATAAAGGTTCATATCTAGATTATACACGCTTAGGTTCGGTAGGTGTCGTTTTAGTTTTAGTATATAACAACAGATGGCGCTTTTAAAGTAATATCATTCTTCACAAATATTGACTATCGAATTAATTACTTAAAATTGCTATGTGAGAAAATTTTATGGTTAATTGAAACGAAAATCGCCGTCAGCTGAATGTTTGCAGGTGGAAATGTCGTCTACGCGACGCCCTAGGATACATTGAGCGCGAAGTAGGGCTATATTAGTTATAACTTATATCGCTGGCTGACGGTTTTTCCACCGTCGTATTAGCGACTGACGGTTTTCTTTATTATATACAAAGTAGAAACATTAAGCTGTATAAATTTTGTACGGTATAAAATGACTTTATATTCAAAAAAATTTTACATGTTCAGTAACGCGACTGACGTTGAATCCCCCGTCTGCAATACGGCTGACGGTGATTTTTTGGTTAAACATGACCTCAATAATCATCCATCAAAGTTTCATTCGGTATAAAATCACTTTTCGCAACTATTTTTTTTACAACTTTGAAATACTCTCAGTTAACATTCCACCACGGGTGCGGCGACTGACGCTGATTATATTGATTGATAAATATTAAGCTACCGCTAGACAAAAATTTGGTCGGTATGAAATCACTTAGCAAACGATAGCACTACCTCCCCTACTATTAGTGTAAACTATAATTCGTTACAACATACTTTAGATCGTTTACATCAATCGAAGCAACAAGAACATCAAGAAAAAGAATTTTTGCTCTATAGATGAGAATCATTTAGACCAAACGAGCGAATCCTCATTGCTCATTAGGGCATGCCGGTATAGGGAATTTTTGCATTACCGGTATAATACCGGTATTGATTTTACTAAAACCGGTTTTTCGGTATTTTTTCGGTATTTCTTTAAATTCATCAAAAAACCGCTAAATCCTTTATAATTTAATCGAATGAACAAAAACCCATTAAAATCAACTTGTGTATTTAAAGTTTAACAGTTAAACAGTGTTTAGTTCCTTACACAAAACAAATAACTAAAAAAATCTTCCATTTAAGTATACTTGAAATAACCAATAAGGGCCGATTCACACCGGAATGGCAGAGGCGAGGCGAGCAGTTTCAGTGTCATATGATTTTAAACTTTATCTTCATTATTGTAATACATAGTATCGCTTGAGAAATCTACGGCCGCCCGTGGACGCTCGTGGCCGCTCGTAGCCTCTTGCGGCCGCCGGCTGCGTCGATTTCTCAAGATGTATTACAATAATGAAGATAATGTTTAAAATCATATGACACTGAAACTGCTCGCCTCGCCTCTGCCATTCCGGTGTGAATAGGCCCTAATTTAATCCTTCGATCGGAGGTTCTAGGAATTCCCATTGTATTCTTTTGTTCTCGCGATCACCGGTGCTCGCGCGGGGCCTGAAAGATTAAACAATAAAGAAATTGAGAAAAATGTGGATAAAACGGGAGAAAATATTTGAAAAGACTTATCTCATAAACTACTGGAGCAATTTTTCTGTTATTTGACACAGATAAGAAATATACCACCTGAAAGATCATAGGCTATTTTTTGTGGACTAACTTGTCTGTGAAATATCTAATTTACGCGGGCGAAGCCGCGTGGAACGTCTAGTTAAAATATATTCATACAGTTTCTAAATAATAGGCTCACAAAACAGCACTAGTGAGAGAGAGTGTACGAATAATTGTTATTAACTTATATTATAATAATAATTAATAAGTGTGACAAAGAAATATGCCAACACAAGACTCACACACACACAGCAAAACTATTATTTTACTAGCAGTTGATTTTGAGTGTATTGGTATACTTTTAATTGTTTCATAAATTATATATATTGTGTTGAAAACACGTTTGCGTATACAAAAATACATTAAAGCTAAAATACCGAAAAACCGGTATTTTACTCTTTAACACCGGTATTAAAAAATAGTCTAAATGGTGCGGTATTACCGATTTTCCGGTAATACGGATTACCGGTATCCATGCCCTATTGCTCATTCGTCAACGATAAGTAGTAGGATTCACACTTTACTCAAAGAGTATATAAACTACGTAACAACTACACTATGTCTGACTGTGATAGCGATATTGTGATTTCAAGTGCTGCATTTATTAATAAAACGCAATAATGAAAAAGAAAAGAAGGAAAAGACGTTGGTGGCCGGTGGGTGACGAATTTAATACAAAGAAGAATACTCGATAATATCCGCCAAAAAGTAAAATATTTCAAGAACACTAAATTCCTTTGAAGAGACCGCCTCGAAGAGCGAGCACCCCCGAACACGAAAGAATGCTCTAGGCAACTGCTCGAGCGCTCTTGCGTCGGTTACACCAAACGAGCGAGCATTCTTTGTGCATTCTACCTATTTACTGCCGAACACGTGGCGAACACACTAGAACAACGAAAGAATGCTCGTTGTTTGTTTACATCAAAAGAGCTTTACTAAAATAAGCATTCGCTCGTTTGGTCTAAACAGAGCTTTACACGATCAGTTTTTCATCAACCTGATCCATCAATCTTATTGACGGAATACTGATGGTTATAAAAAGTACATAAGGTCAGGTGGGGTAAGAGGGACGCGGGGGGAAGAGAGACTGTAACGAATAACACGTAAAAACTATAACGCCGAGCTAGTCTATGGTCACTACGTCGATAAAACAGTATTTGGCGTAGTTCATATATTCTTGGATAGATGAAGCTACAACCCGGCAACTAAGCGAGTAAAAGAGAGAGAAAAAAAAACTGTTTTCAAAGTAAAAAAGCCAAGTTTTACAGGTGTTTGTTTGTGTTATTAGAATATAAAAACATCAGTTTTGCGTTTGATTGCTAAGGAAAGTGTAATTATAACGTTTAATCTTTATTTTCTATGTACTGCATTGTTTGTAGTGTGTGTTTTTAGTGCTTTTTCGATATCAATAAAAACATAACCTTCAAAATGGCAAGCTGGGAAAGAGGAACGGCTATACCAGGTTAAGAGAAACATATGTTCCTCTTTCCTGGTTTCAAGGGGTAACAAACATTTTTAAAATCCGCTAAAATACCGGCTGAATTTTTAAGTACTGGCCAAGATTTGTAAGATGACCCTACCAGTGGCGAAGCCTCCATAGAACACGATTCCTACCGGCTTACCTTGGCCAATTTTAATATATACATTTTTTATTATTAATAATTATAGCTTACCCCGCTTCCTACAATTTCATAAAAATAATTCGCCATGTATTTAAAATCACGCAAACGCACACATACCCGTTTTTACGATCGCACTCAGAACGCGTACGTACTGCCGGGGAACTCGCTAAAAACATCGGGAATCCAAACATTTGAAATGTATGAAATTCACGCACACATACACATTACTACTACATGCAAACGACTCGTCGATATTGTCGAACAACAAGCCGATCCCACATAGCCTACCTAGTCTTTATTTGTCATGTGTTAAGGTTTAGTTTCGCATGTTTCGCTTTAAAAGATTTCGTCCAATCACAACAGAGCTAATTGCAACGGCCGACCGGCGCGTGCTGTGACCAGTGTTGCCACTTTAGCCAATTTTTAGCTAGATCTAGCCACATTTACAGAATAGTTAGCTACATTTTAAAAATATAATAGCTAAATTTTTTAGCCACACTTTATAGCTACTTTCAACACTGTTACTTATTAAATAAGTTACCACTAGGTATTGGTTCAATCAATTTTAATTTGTTATGTAAAACGTACCTAGGCGCGAATGAACAACAGCTGTTTTGGTAAGTTTTTAAATTATGAGATGTGTAACCCTACATAATATTATGTCTATGGTCTAACCGTCTAAGTACCCACGGCGGACTGCCGTGAATGGGCCCTTTAATCCTGCCGTATTTTATTTCCTTTTCGCCGGGGAATACCCTGCATGTGAATCAAAATGTGAGTAGTGAGTTGGTAGTTAGTTGGTTCGGTGCATTACCACTTGCGTTGTGTGTATTTCGATTGTGTATTAAGTTGATACTTGTTGTGAATTACAACTTTTTTTGTTTAGCCACTTTTGGCAACTTTTAACATAGTAATTTATTTCGAAACTAGCCACTTTTTACCGTATGCTTAGCAACTTTTTCTTTGGGCAAGGTGGCAACACTGGTGCTGTCATTTCAATTCACAACAATTATATTACGCGTTCATTTGCACTCATTTTGTACTGTAATATGCAAAATTTTGTTTATTAAGTTAGTGGGCTAGCTTGATTGTAATATTATATAGTTTAAAAGAATCCAAAGTAGTGAAATTTTACTTGCCAAGTGTTGTGTTGTGTTTTTGTTTGTTACATCGTAAAGGTTGGTTTGTTTTACTTTGTAATTTGTCGTGACACGGTTAGGTGAGAAATGGCAGCATTAGTACAAATTGACTGTTGTCTTACGGATTACCTATTAAATGACTTAAATTCGTTCTATTAAATAACGACGACAGACGACAAATAACAAAATTAAACATTTAGGTACGTATTTCTGCTGATATTTCTTTGCTACTAGCTTTTGCCCGCGATTTCGTCTGCGTGGACTTCAGACAGGTAGCCTATGTTCCTTTCCATGTTTGACATGGGATGCATGCAAAATTTCATCTAAATCCAGTTTTTGCATGATTGAGTAACAAACATCTACACTGGCAAGTCAGGATTCACTTATTTTTGGTGTGTGAGTGTGAGTGACGTGTGCTTAAAACGGCTTTTTTTAAAGCCACTTTTATCATACTCGACATGCACTGTTCATATAATACCAGTGATGTCATGTATGGTGAAGGTGGTGAATACTAACAACACTAACACTGCATGCAACGCACACAATGCAAGCAAAGCACCCTAGTAGTTATGGAAAAGGTAAACTAACACACTTAATACAGGTATGTAATTTATTGCACGTTTTTTTTACAAGAATTGAAATTTTGCTTATTCACGAGTTAGCCGTTTTTTGGTCCGGCTTTACCTTTATTTTTTTTCACCCCACGCCACTGGACCCTACCTATGTGTATGAACGACTATTTCTATGGGACCAACTTTCGTACCCGAAATAAAAAGTCAGCTGTTCCATGCAAAAGTATCGATCTGCTGTGACCAAAATATATGAAATAGTAGACTTTTTCTTTCGAGTACGAAAGTTGGTCCCATACAAAATGTTAAGGTTTATCCTACAGGCTTATACCAACTAATATTATAAATGCGAAAGTCTGTCTTTCTGTCTGTCTGTCTATTGCGTTTTGACGCCTAAGCCACTGAACCAATCGTAAGAAAATTGGAAGATAGTTAGCTTGATACCCGGGGCTAGGGGCATAGGCTTCATTTTAACCAATCTAACCGGGACACTAAAGGGGCTTCATGTTTTGAAAAATTGTGCCAAGCGCGATATAACCAAAACGTGGACGAAGTCGCGGGTGAAAAGCTAGCTTTTAATACATTCATTCAATACCAAAAAAAGTTTAGCACCTCTGACCTTACCTATATGTATGTTCCTGTTACCCCAAAATTTCGTTTTTGTATCCTGTAAGCCTAAATAAGGCCTTATTTTAAACTAGGAAGGTTTTCATTTCTTTAATTCAAAAAAAAAAATATTAATACTTGCTATATAAACACTTAAAAACATGAGTTATTACTTAAAAATATCGAGTGTTCATCTTACCCCAAATCTCGGGAAAGAGGAACATTTTTATGACCTAGCTTTGTTGCTAAATTGTGCCGTAATTATACGAACAATCTAGTTCTGTGTCAAAAAAAAAAATAAGTATATTTCACAAGCGAAGATTTGCTTCAATTAATATCGAAATAAATGTATAATTTTGATAGCTGGAGGCCAAAATGTTCACAAACCAGTAAAGTATGTTTCTCTTACCCCACCTGACCTTATTTAAAAAATGATTAGTCCATCAATCCATAGGTTAGACCAGGGGTCGGCAGACTTACCAATCAAATGAGCCAAATATCAAGTTTGTAGATTTTCCCATACCTTCAAAGAGCCGCTTCATAAATTTTATAAGTCTAATAATAATAATTAGAGTCTAATTTGCTTCACACTACAAAGCTACATTTACAGTTTTAAAAAATGTAAAAAAAAAATAATTACTGAAAAACATTTATGAAAATAACACTCTCATTATTATTTTAGTTTTAGTTGGAACGGAGTAGTTGCCTATGTCTGGCAAGTAATTACTCGTTTTTATTAATTTAAGACACGACTCTTTTGCTCCTTAACTTACTTTTAATCTGATTCGTAGTTCATAGATGAAAATGTTTGCTCACATGAATATGTAGAGCCGAGGATAGATATACTTAATAGCAAATGCTAATTTTTGTCGTTTCATATGTTGCAGGAAGGCTATTCAATGTATCAAACAGGGTTTGCTCTATTTTAGGTAACTGTTTTACAGTAACAGAGCGCGAGCGCGCAAGTTGACGGAGAATTCAGTTTTTTCATATTGTTTAGGTGTTTGATTTATGTTAAAGCGGTACAGTTAGGGCTTAGGCAGTGAGTATGGGTTGCAATACCGGATCATTTAAGCAAAACCGGTATTTTCGGTATTGGCTCCAGACCAATACCGGTAATCCGGAATTTTCGATATTTCCGGGATTTAAGCTAAAGTTGTTAAGATCTCACATATTTTAAATAACATAAACTGTTATTATAGGTATTCAATAGGTAAAGCAAAGAAATAGAGTTTAAAACTTGCTTATAATGTTATTTTATTTCTACAAATACTTAATATTTCGATTTTGTATAAAACTTGGCACTCATTTAGATCTCAATTCTTTTTGCAGCGAAGCCCATGACAGCCAGGCTTAATTTTTATATTGAAATTGACTCTCCTTTTTAAATTTTTTATATAAAACTAGCTGTCCCGGCAAACGTTGCTTTGCCATAATATAAAGTATTTCGCCCATATTATTTTATTGAAGTGACTAAATAAGATGTCGCCATGGCAACGTCGATCGCTATCTCGTCGCACAATCATTAATGGTCGCCGTCAGTCTCAGGTTGTAATAATTTACTATTATTTATTCAACAAATGCACTTATCAATATATAAAGTACCCAGTAGCCGATTCTCAGACCTATTGAATATATGCATATAAAATTTGGTAAAAATCAGTAAAGCCATTTCGGAGGAGTTCGTGGACCAACATTGTGACACGAGAATTTTATATATAAGATAAGGGGGCAAACGAGCAAACGGGTTACCTGTTGGAAAGCAACTACCGTCGCCCATGGACACAGAGCTGCAGGTGCGTTGCCGACCTTTTTAGAGGAAATACGCTCTCTTCTTGAAGGTTTTCAAATCGTCTTGGCCCGGAAATACTGCTGGTGATAGTTCGTTCCAGAGTTTTGCAGTGCGCGGCAGAAACGCACGGTGGAAGACTGCCACTCATCAAAGTGATGAGGATGGTATATTTTTCGCATGGGGCGATGGTGAAAAGTTGCAGGAGGTATGATTCCGCAAAATTCCTCAGAGTACAGAGTAACCGATAGAGTATGCAGAGGTGAAGCTACATCTCGGCGTAATTCCAAGGGGTCCAGCCTGTTTGAAATACTATGGACGTCAACAATCGAGCGGCCCTTCGTTGGATACGATGCAGAGGGAGCAGTTGGTATTTTGGCGCCCCTGCCCAAGGATGAGAACAGTAGGTATTTCATATGAGGCCGAACCTGCGCCTTGTAGAGTTGTAGGCGTTGGTCCGGATTAAAATACTGTCTCGCTCTGTTAAGAACACCAAGCTTTTTAGAGGCAAACTAGGCCTTGCTTTCTAGATGATATCGGAACTGGACTTCGCTCGATATGTTTATGCCAAGTATTTCAATGCTAGGAGAGATTGTTAAAGAGAACGAGGATATAATACGACCATTGATGACTTTTTAGTGGTAAACGTGCAGACTTGTGTCTTGGCGGGGTTGAATTTGACTAAGTTACGTCTACCTTTTTTTGTTTCTCCAATGAATTCTCTATTTTAGACACAAGTTCGTTTCGACTCTCAATGACGGAGAAATATGAGATATCAGCATCAATAGACTGAGTTTCCAAGCATTCATCGTCAACTACGACCTTTATACTTGAACTATCTGCTAAGAAACTTTTGACTCACTTGCATAATGTCTCGGGGAGCCCGTATGATAGCAGCGCTTTATGCCAAACCCGAACTTCGCAAATTCGCAATTTCCAAACCAGCCATGACATCTTATAGCAGTATTACTTTAGTATTACTTTCAAATTTCGCACAAACAAAAAACATAGCTATGTTTATTTAAACAGAGATCATGTTTGTTTATGCGAAATTCAAAAGTAATATTAAAATAATACTGCTATAAGAGCTCATGGTAAGGCCCCAAGTCCATCTAGGGTCGAGTTTAACTCAAAGAGCTTACCCAGAATATTTGTCTTGCATCGTGGGCCAACGATCCATTTCCTACATGTAGGTAGGTATGGTAGGGATGCCTTGCATAAATTCCCTTCAATAGCTTTGGCCAACGACCAGAATGCACGGGTTCCCGAGGGGAGGCACTCGAGTCTCTT